>CM076683.1:108197489-109407489 GCA_038501925.1 Xenopus petersii | reverse complement strand
ACAGTAGAATCACACAGTGGGTTGATACATAAAGCTGTATGTAACTAGCTCCATCACAGGCCACTGGAGACAACTGACACTGGCAGTTTGCTGTAGCGCTTAGCGCTAACTCATAGCAAGACTTTTGCCTATTTAACTCAAAAATCACCAGAGCCCTCGAGGAGGCCATTAGATAGTTTGCGTATTCTTTCTCCAAGTGCCTGTAGTGGTTTTATCCCAGTGACCAATGATTTTGTCATTTAAACCCAAATAGTGAATGAATAACCCATCTCAAGTGTATAAACAGATAATCTTATTACAATTGCAGCACAACGGTGAAACCTATACAATAAAGTCGGACGATGTAGTTGTCGTCGGTGTTTCGATCTGCATTACCAGTCGCATGTCCTGCGTTCACCTACAGCAAGACCGAGTAATCAGCTAACAGGTGGCTACATATGTGACCACAGCAGCTGGTTACTCGCCCATTCATTTATCCCCATCAATAGAGTCGCGGCACCGCTGCTAACATCATTGTGAGGCCGCATCGTGATGTGTCAAAGTCTGCAAAGTTTCAGCCCTTTTCCCTAATGATCATTAGTTACCATATCACCCATCAGACAACCGTACCCACCACCGCACCAAATACAGTTGTAGAGAGGATGATATCCTTCCAAAGCCAGCGGCAACCAAGCTGAACACATCGCATATACTGAGCAGGGAGGCCCAAAAGGTAGATCGGGATCTAGCAGTAGATCTTTAGCTGGTGATCCTGACAACAAACAACTTGTCTAAATCACCCTCCTACTGTATTTCATGCTTTTCATTCAGAAATGTTTCTTAATATAGCAATAAAATTGTCTCATCAACCAATATAATATTTAAAGGGGGTGCTTCACCTTTAAGGTAACTTGTATGATGTCATAGAACGGCCAATTCTAAGCATCTTTTCAATTGTTTTTCATTATTTATTTTTTAGATTTTTATAGTTATTTGCCTTTTTCTTCTGACTCTTTGCAGCTTTCAAATAGGTGTCCCTGACTCTGTCTAAAAAAAACAAATGCTCTGTAAGGCTACAAATGTATCGTTATTGTTAGTTTTTATTACTGATCCTTCTATTCAGGCCCTCTCCTATTCATATTCCAGTCTCTTATTCAAATCAACTCATGGTTGCTAGGGTAATTTGGACCCTAGTCACCAGATTGGTTAAGGTGCAAATTGAAGAGCTGCTGACTGAAAAAGCTAAATAACTCAGAAACTTTCAATAATAAAAAATATAAACAAATTGCAAATTCTCTCAGAATATCACTCTCAATGTCATACGAAAAGTTATCTCAAAGGTGAACAACCCCCTTTAAGTAATATTTTCCATGGAACAGAATGCTAACAATGATTTTATGGATGCAGATAATAAATATAATGGGACAATATCACTAAAAGTAGACCTAGCATTAGTAAAGTATGGGCACTCCTGCTGTAGAGGCAGGTGGGGGTACCTGGGGTACTGACCTGATAAATTATCCTGATAAAGGACTGAATCAATTCCTGCAATAAATCTAACAGTAGAGCTCAGAATTAATAAAACGCCTGCGTGTATGCCATGTCTGTGCCCAGTTTAGCTCCAGGATATTTAGACCATTTTATGGCATTAGATTATTGCCCTTCCAGCCCATCCATCTGCTTTTCGTTCTCACTATACCAAAATAATGTAACCCATATACAATTATTTATATATATATATATATATATATATATATATATATATATATATACATGGAACATGGTGGAGCACTCACCAAACAAAAACACAGCATGCCTGGGTGCAGATAAAATGTGTAAAAAATAGCAAACAAATTAGGTTTTTTCACTGAGGAAGATCACTCTGATGTGATCGAAACGTTGGACTTTCTTTTGTTTTCCTATTGAAATCAGTTACTCTAACTGAGTCTGCTAAGTGCTGTATTTTTTTTATAATATATATATATATATATATATCTGCAGTGTCGGACTGGGACTGCTAAGTGCTGTATTTTTTGGCTAATATATATATATATATATATATATATATATATATATATATATATATATATATATATCTACAGTGTCGGACTGGGACACCAGGGGCCCACCCAAACATTTTTAGACCAGGGGCCCACTCGAAGTATTAAAGTATTATTTTCTTCCTTTCCTTAGTCAACCTCTATTCTCCTATTCTCTTTTCTTTCCATACTATACATATTATGCCATCTATTTAGCCTCTTTATTCTCATAGAAAAAGGGAATGGCCATGAAATAAGCCAAATATTTAGAAGCAGGAGGGCCCACTGACACCTTGGCCCACCGGGAGTTTTCCTGGTATCCTGGTGGGCCAGTCCGACAATATATATATATATATCTCACAAAAAAAGATAACTTTTCTAAGGCAAAAGGCATAGTTGAAAAGACCAGGGGTTGAGAGAGAGAGACAAAGAAAGGAAGAGAGAGAGAGAGAGAGAGAGAGAGAGAGAGAGAGAGAGAGAGAGAGAGAGAGAGAGAATTTCACCCCCTAAGTAGAGGAGCCTGAGTAATTGTGCTTATGGGAAGGACAAGGAGAGACTGCAGGACAGACTGGGAGAAGCTGCACTTCACTAATGACAAATATTCGTCAGTAAATCTCGCAGTGTCCTGTTAATTTGGGGGAAGAAGAGGCTGCTGGTGGTTAATTCCTAATGAGAGTGACGGACAGCAGAGAGGGAACAATAGCAACTAATGGCTGTGTTGCTCATCACTTTACCCCTTGATTAAAGACACACAATTATGGCGCAGAACAGTGTCATAATTATGTTCCTTAATCACATCCAGGAGGTTTAATTGCCTTAACGATGTGTTCCATTAAATGAATTTAGGTATTATAGTCGACAGTTTTCATACACAGTTGTTTTCAAATTAACATAATATTAGACATCGTCATGGAAATTGTTTTAATAATCATAATTATAGGCACCCAGGCTTTTGTGTGCTAATTGGTAAAAAATGTCAGTCCTTTAAGTATTTCTTGCCGATCCCTTCACAGTCCCTCCACTGTAAAAAAAGTCCAAGCAAAGATATATGTATTCCCAGGGAATACATATATCTTTGCTTGGACTTTTGTGTGCTAATACTGGGAGACGGCTCTCTCTTTCTTTTTTTTTTGGCCTGGGGGCAGCTGAGCCCACCCTGTGTGTCACTGGCAGCCCCTCCACATACATTACACATACACAAAAGTACAGTGCAACACACTTGGTCCCATGTTGTGTAATGCTGTATATAGAGCCAACATAGAGGGAGAGGCAGCTTGATTCTATTATCTGCCCCTGGGAAGGTCAAGGGACTATGGGATTGAAGAGATTTTGTAGAATATCAGGGGGTACTTAACATCTCTCTCTCTCTCTCTCTCTCTCTCTCTCTCTCTCTCTCTCTCTCTCTATCTATCTTTCTGTCTATCCAACTTATCTACAGTATCTGTCTTATGTATGTATGTATGTATGTATGTATGTATGTATGTATCGACTGTATCTATCTTATCTATCTGTCTGATGTATCTGTCTGTCTGACATATCTATCTATCTATCTATTTATCAATCATCTTCTATCATGTATATATATATATATATATATATATATATATATATATATATATTGAATCAAGTACCCCCTCTTGTAAAATATAAGGATATTATAAGTTACAGAGGAGTTTCATGACCATATAAAAACTGTATTATAGAACTGTAACATACCATTTACTTAGAAAAACTATTTATCTAGCTATAATCTATGTGTCTTTCTATCCATACATATATACTACAACTGTATTATCTCTAATTGTAAAGAACTAAGACCTATCATTGACTTTAAAATCCTAGTATTATCTATCTATCTATTATCTATCTATCTATCATCTATCTATCAATCATCTGTCATATATATATAGGATTGTGATGTGAAAATAAAAACTAATGAAAATGAGAGTGCGGATCCTCTATTACCTATACTACAAACACTGATCGAGCACCTCCCATTCGCCACTGTCAGAGGTGCGGGCACTCCAGAAAAGTTTATATATATATATATATATATATATATATAACTGTATTATTAGTATTAAAGAACTGTATAATACCCTTGAGTTTAAAAACCTAGTATCCATCCATCTGTGTAACTACCTACACAAAATGTTACCAGGTTACCCTATAAAACAAGAACCCTTACACTAAAAATGCAAACTTTCTGGATAGTGTTAATATAATGACATTAAACAGCCCTTTAAAATATTAATTTCACAAGTGGGCCCCTTATGTTAGCTAGGCCCTATTCTGGAGAGCTTGCAATCCAAAGGAATCTATATAAATGCCAATGACAGCTGATTATTTTGGTGCTGTCAGTTGTTCTTTGCCCACAGCATGCTCAGTTGGACCCAGAGGTAACGGGTTGGTTCCATACAAGACTTTCGCCTGGGTACCAATTACGATATTCATTTGGAGTTTCAGATACTAAGGTTTGTTGCCATCACTACTGTCACATACAGTCACTACAAGCGACGATGTCCTCAGCACTGGGCCATATCTGACAGTATCATCTTTCTCTCTCCAGCATTTATAAATATGGCGCAATTGGAATGATTGTAGTTAATAGCAGCCCAGAGTCTCTAATTATTAGTCCAGTGAAACAAAGCGCCCTTCCCAGGCTAATGATACAAATGGACGGATTAGAGATGATTGCTTACTTGTGACCCACACACGCTCAGATAAGATCATAAATTGCTGCGCTAATCTGATTGACCTGAATTTAATGGGCAGCGCTCTAGACATTGTTTTGATCTGATATCAGCCCAACCCCGCTGACAGTTGGATTTTTTTTTTTTTAATGCTTCTTGGTTGATTTATTAAAAGAAAGAAAAAAATAAATCTGCACATGGATAATTTCCATTTGCAGCCATGGAAATAAAATAAAATCATTTTATATATATATATATATATAATATATATATATATACACACACATACACACACACAAACGAACTTTCATTTTCTCAAAACAATAGGCAGGGTCAAAGCAATTTCATCAGTGGGCGCAAATAGCTTTTCCCTTTGCAGAGACTTTGAAGGACAGGCTTGTGCTGATTTATCCAATTAATAACACACTTTCTCCTGCAGTTCTTTTTTGGACTGAAGCAATTTATTAAAGCTCAGTGTTAAATACAGTGATGAAGCAATTTCAAATTAAACTGACCTTTCAAACCAGCCTCACTCCTCTCCATCTCATCATATATTATTGTCTATTTCATTTTAAACACTTGGCACAAGGTATATAAATTAATTCAGCAGAGATTATCTCCAAACAAAGTCAATAATCATTATCATCATCATAATAATATTAATTCATCTGACATCCTTTTCATCTAGAACACATGATAAATTGTCTCGCAAGTGGAACATAGAAATGGAATCAGTTGCACAACATTCAGGATGGAGAACCCAAGGTGCACACGAATGATTTCGTTAAAAAATAATGAGTTTCACTCGCACCAGCTGTACCCTCACCCAAAACTTGGAGCAATTTCGTACAAAGTTCAGACACGATTAAAAAATACAAATGATTCATATTCTTGCAATTTTAGTCTATTTCTTTTTTTTTTGTTTTGTATTTAAACAAGTCTATATTTCAAGTGTTTTCCTGGCTCAGTATCATTAATATCAAATTCAAGTGCCCATTTTTTTGTTTTTTTTTGTTTCTGATTTGCCACAATAGTTCAGCTATTGGCACAGCAATTGCAAGAGCGACCTAAAGAATAAATCCACATCCCATCTCGGGTTTTAAATTGTCTTCTTGTCTTATTTCTATAATAAAAAAATGGGAAATTATATTCGCAGTGGGTGGTTATAGGCGTAAAGTCCCTCGGTCTAACGAAATCAGATTGGGAAGGAGAGGGGAGAAAGAATAAGCAATAAAGGTTTAAAAACCAAAATAAAGGAGAATAATTGATTTAAAAAAGATGCTTATCTTATGCCTATCCGATCCCCCCTTCTATTAAAGAATCCCAAGTTGACAAGAGGTTGCTGGGAGTTGTAGTTGAATAGGCGGAGGGTGTCAGGTGGAGCTGTATCATGGGGTGCTGCTGCACTAGGTACCGGCTACTTCCACACTCACAGTTTCTTTAGTAGCCAAAAGTTTTTTTTAACCTCCCCCCAGAATATAATTGTGTCCAACCTGCGGTACCCCAGCTGTTGTGCAACTAGAAATCCCCGCAGCACTTTGGGGGCATCAGTGGGGTAACAGCAGGGTGGGCATCTGTAGGAGGCCAAGTGCAAGGTAGGGATTAGTTCCAGGCAGAGTGTCCCCCGGGTCAAGGCTTGTCTGTGCATTGTTTGCACAGGCTGGAGACGCTGCTGAACAGAGCGCACTTGTCCGGGCAGGAGGAGGCGGAGGGCAGCCCGGTGCTGAAGGGATATCCCGCTGTAGCCGCCGGCTCATAGGCTGCCAGTGCCGGGTGCAGGGCGACAGCAGCGGCGGAGTTGGGCATGGAGGCGGCGGAGATGGCCTGGCCTTGGTTCAGATAAGCCACGAGCCGCCTCATCTCGTCTAGCGCCTGCGCCTGCATGAGGATGTAGTTCTTGGCCAGGAGCAAGGTGGCTATTTTGGAGAGTTTGCGCACGGAGGGGCTGTGTGCGTAGGGGATCACCGACCGCAGCTCGTCCAGGGCATCGTTGAGGTCGTGCATTCGCCTCCTCTCCCGGGCGTTGATGTTGAGCCGGAGCACCCGCTGCTCCTTGGACTTTTTGCCTCCTCCGGGGACGCACGGCACATCCAGCACCTTCATTGCGGCTTGGTTGGCCATGTGCTCGGCCGATCTCAGCAGCAGCTCGCAGCGCCCATCGCTGTCATCGTCCGGGCTCTGCTCCTCTCCGCCGCTGCTCTCTGCCACTGACCCCCTGCCGCCGCCGGCGCTCTCCCCGTATTTGGCGCACATGTTGGCTAGTGCCAAAGACTCACTGGCTGCACCTGCGCTCAGCGCCCCGGAGTTTGCCTGGTTGTGAAGCTGCTGCTGATGGAGTTGCTGGTGGTGTCGCAGCAGGTCGGACGGGTCGGGTCCATCGAGCCCTGGAGGCGAACGGAAGGCAGACTCCATCCTCTTTGCGCTCAGGCTCTTGTGGAACAAGTCCTCTTCTGCCAGCTTCAGCGCCCTCTCCATCTTCCCCCTTCCCTAGTGCGAAAAACTGTCTCCGCTCGGGGCCGAAAGAAACGTTGTCACTTTCCCCCCTGGCTGATCCTTGAGCTCCGCGTCCCCCTCTCTCTCTCTCTTTCAGCTCCAGCCTCCTGCTGCTGCACAGCGCGCAAACATTGTGACACGGAACGATCTGTCGCAGCGTTTATGTTGCCTGGATTCCCCTTCAAGAGATTTCCGGAGCCATCAAGCAGTAACAGCAGCAGCCGCCTCAGACGGGGGGAGTCTTTTACATCATTATCTGTGAGTAGGTTATTATGGGGAAGAGCCGCCTGTTGGGACAGAGCTTTCTACCCAATCAGGTTAATGTTTTAATTAATAGGATTAAAACGGTAACAAACAATCCCAGGCGCTGGCTGGCGCTGAATGTGAGCGCTTTCCTTTTGCCGGCTCAGGAGACGCAGCGACTAGAGCTTTATAAAAGGCGCCTGTGCCATTCTTCTGGCTGCCATCTGTATACTCAGCCGGGCGCATATGTTTGCAAGACGCGCTGTCCTGTTAGGAACCCAACAACTGCCTTTAGCCTGACATGTGCGGACACTTTCACTCATCAATGAGCACAGCTTCCATGTGAAGAAGATCTTTGCCTCCTTCAGCAAATCACACAACTGCAGTCTCCTCAACACTTTCCCCAGTGCAGCCAAACCAAATGGGAGTGAGCCTGGGGCTGCCAGAAGTTTATACTCTGCACCCTCTGGGCACTTTCTCTAGGGGCAAATCTTTGAGAACTTGCTCAGCCCTTCTTTGTGTTTTGGCCCATCCCATATTCAATAAAATGATTACACAACTGTCACAGCAAGTCAATTCTTTATATTGCACATGAATCAAACTAATCCCATGCAATGCAAAGTGTTGACGAATTATAATTTTCAGCAGCCCAGGTCAGAACCCCACAGTTCAGCAACAACTAGAGAAAAGCAGGTGGGATGTTTTTGAAGGAAAGACAAAGGTGTTAAAAATACAACCTCAAAATAAAACCCACATCCAAGTGATGTCATCTTGGTGATGTCATTGTTGCACTCAAAGCACTGCTCATTCTCTATTCACATTCCTAAAGTGGATGGTTCACTTTTAGGTTAACTTTAGTGATGGGCAAATTTGTCCCCTTGCCCTGAAAAATTTGCGAATTTCCCACAAAATTAACGAAGTGTGAAATATTTGCGAAACACATTGAAGTCAATGGTCGTCAAAATAATTTTGACGTGTGTCAATTTTGACGCCAGAGACAATTTTTATACATGCTTCTATTTTGTCCAAATTAGGGATGCACTGAATCCAGGATTTAGTTCGGAATCCGCCCAGGATTCAACGTTTTTCAGCAGGATTCGGATTTGGCCAAATCCTTCTGCCCGGTGGAACCGAATCCTATTTTGCATATGCAAATTAGGGATGGGGAGGGAAATCGCGTGAAAAATATTTCTCCCTTCTCACTACTAATTAGGATTCGGTTCAGTACTCGGCCGTATCTTTCACAAAGGATTTGGGGGTCCGGCCAAATCCAAAATAGTGGATTCGGTGCATACCTAGTCCAAATGCATTAAAGTCAATGGGCGTCTGAATCATTTTTGCGACAATTTTTATGCGCGAGGCTATTCAGACAAGTGCCAAAAGTCTGTAATATAGTAATGGGCAAATTTATTTGCCCATTACTATATAACAGAATGGCCAATTCTAAGCAACTTTTCAACTGGCCTTAATTTTTTTTATTTCATATAGTTTTTTAATCATTTGCCTTCTTCTGACTATTTCCAGCCTGACCCCATAAAACAAACACAATCTCTGTAAGGCTGAACATTTACTGTTATTGCTATGTTTTATTGCTAATCTTTCTATTCAGGCCTCTCCTATTCAAATTCCAGTCTCTTATTCAAACCAGTGCATGGGTGCTAGGGCAATGTGGACCCTAGCAACCAGATTGCTGACATTGCAATCTACAGAGCTGATGGATAAAAAGCTAATTAACTCAAAAACCACAAATAACAGAAAATTAAATCCAAATGCAAATTGTCTCAGAATATCACTCTCTACATCAGGGATCCCCAACCTTTTGAAGCCGTGAGCAACATTCAAAAGTAAAAGGAATTGGGGAGCAACACAAGCATGAAAAATGTTCCTGGGGTGACAAATAAAGTGACAAATAAAGGTTGTAAGTGGCCATTTAGTAGCCCCATGTGGATTGTCAACCTACATTGAGACTCTGTTTGGCAGTGCACCTGCTTTTTATGCAGCCAAAACTTGCCTCCAAGCCTGGAATTCAAAAATAAGCACCTGCTTTGAGGCCACTGGGAGCAACATCCAAGGGGTTGAAGAGCAACATGTTGCTCACGAGCTACTGGTTGTGGATCACCGCTCTACATCATACTAAGGGGCCGATTCACTAACTTCGAGTGAAGGATCCAAAGGTAAAAAACTTAGAATTTCGAAGTTTTTTTTGGGCTACTTCGACCATCGAATGGGCTACTTCGACCTTCGACTACGACTTCGAATCTAAGGATTCGAACTAAAAATCGTTCGACTATTCGACCATTCGATAGTCGAAGTACTGTCTCTTTAAAAAAAACTTCGACCCCCTAGTTCGCCATCTAAAAGCTACCGAAGTCAATGTTAGCCTATGGGCAATGTCCCCATAGGATTGGCTAACTTTTTTTGATCGAAGGATATTCCTTTGATTGTTGGATTAAAATCCTTCGAATCGTTCGATTCGAAGGAATTATCCTTCGATCGTTCGATCGCATTATCTGCGCTAAATCCTTCGACTTCGATATTCGAATTAATTAACTCTCGATATTCGACCCTTAGTGAATCGGCCCCTAAGGGTGAGAGCACACAGGCAGATTCAGGGAGATCTTCCTGCCGATTAAAATGTAAATCGCCGGCGGGATGGCACTTTCCGAAGTCACCCGAAGTTTCCTTGTGAGACAACTTCGGGCGACTTTTACATTTTAGCCGGCGGGAAGGCAGGGGAGGCAGTTTGGGGAGATAAGTTGCCCCGAAGAAGAGGAGATTTGTCACCGGGCGACTAATCTCCCTGAATCTGAGCCTGTGTGCCCTCACCCTATAAGTTAACGCGAAGGTGAACAACTCCTTTAAGAGCTGGGGCACCAATTACAGGCTGTGGGGGGAGGGGAGTCTCAGTGATAACACATCCCAGTGATGCACATAGATTGCATATTAATGCATCTAAAGAAAATGCTACAAGGCCCTACCAATTCTGTTCTTAGGATTTACTGGCTAAATCTTGGTAATTTTTTGCAAGCACAGGCTACTGCCTGCAGAGTTACATAAATGCAAAATTCAAGCCCCATTTTGCCAGTTTCAGGTTATCCTATGTGGGGTAATGGGAAGAAATAAAGTGTCTGGTCACAAAGGAACATCTTGAGAATGGGGGATTTATTTTACTTGCTGGTTAATATGGGACCATTGAGATGCTGTGTGTTTTATGGACATGGGCATCCTGACACAATGGATCCAGTTCATCTAAGGATTTTTTGGCACAAGATCTATTGTCCATAGGTGAATAAAGTATCCTACTGAGACTGACGGAGAAACAAGGCATCAGAACAGAAGGCTCTGTGTTGTACATGCTGATCAAGCTGAATGGATCCTCTAGTCGGTGGTAGTGATGGGCAAATAATTTCACCAGGCAAGGATTTGCTGCGAATTTCCACATATCACAAAACTGCGTCAAAAAATCGGCAGCATCAAAAAATCTCCGCGAGTCAAAATTATTTTGACACCCATTGACCAATGCGTTTTGTGAATTTCGCCCATCACTAGTTGGTGGGTCTTGAGTCAGATCAAAGTCAGTCATTAGGCTGGAATACAGGTTTGGATAAACATTAGGCCATTGGGGAATTTCTTTGGATTGCAATTGGCTGTTCAGACAGACAATCTAATGCACCATTGTCTTGAATTGCACTGCGTGAGGTCAGTTGCCAAGTTACAATGAAATCCACACATCAATCCTGCTGAGCTCATGGGCAGAATGAACTAACAGTGCAATGTGGTCACTATACAGTATATGGGGACAAAGCTGGCAGTAGATGTGCAGATTTTAGCCTCATGTCGAACAAACAATCGTACGTCACAATCTTTTGACCTGCCACTAACCATTCAGATAAATAAAGTTGTAAAAGAACAAATCAGATGATGTTCTGGCTGTGACATCATACAAAAGTTATATCTGACAATTTCTAGTGACAGTCACCCAATGATATCGTCATGCAGAGAAGGCCCGGGCCAAGCCAGCCAGGTGCCCAAGGCAACCCAACCAGCCACTCCGCCCGCTTGGCGGCACGCCATAGAGTGCATATGCGTACGCATCCGCGAGTCTGCACATGCACGCCTGCGAGTTTGCACATGCATGCCCCATATAACAATTTGTGGAGGGGGGGAGAGCAGTGCAAGCACAGAAGAGCAAGAATAGAGGCGCGCTGGTGCCGAACAAGGGTCCGGACCAGGTGTAGGCGAAAGAAGAGATACATACTTGGCACTGCCACTTCATTGCGCCCTAGACACATGCCTCTTCTGCCTACTCTTAGTTCCAGCCCCGATGCAGAGAAATCTTCTAACCTGTCCTATCAACTAAATGACCAATTGCCATGGTAAGACAAATGCTGAGACAATCCACACACAGTTCGAAAAGCGAACAATACACATTTTTGTGTGACTTTATCTTTGTGTCTATGTCCAGCTTTACTGTCACAGTGGTTGAATCACAAGGTACTAGGCCCATTTGCAGCCAGGTATAACCCTTCATTCACAGTAATGTGATTATCTGAGCTTGGCTTAGGCAGTGAGTCCAAGTCATACATTGGCCACACACTGTGCAGTTCAGCAGCGTTTGTGACTAAACTGGTCAGCCACCATCAGTCTTTGCTCCCCACTTGATTATTTTAGAGATATCCTTCGTATGACAGAAGAGAAACTGCAGAGAAATTGAATGGGGTCAGGAGGGTCAGTCTGCACTATTTTGGCTGACTAAGAGCTAAAACTACATTGGAGATTTTGATCAGATTTGTGGGTCAACTTTATCTGACACCCAAAATCTTGTCATGCAACAGCACAAGATTTTCTGGGATCCTACAAAATACCCCCACCCCAACCATTATAAAATAAATCAGATCAGATTGGATGGTGTGTTTTGTTCAAGCATCTACATGATCAGACTGTCAGTGTATTTCAGGGAGAAGAAGAAGTGATTCAGACGCCATCAGTTTTTATCTTGTCGGATGCAGGAGCAGCACTGTCTTCAACAGGAATGTCATGTCTGACGGCAAACCTTCCATGTAGCTTACACATCAGATTATTCTATCAGTCACGTTATAAACTGACCCCTGCAACTGCATCTGACTGAGACTTGTCAGTCACACACCATCCTACAAAATCTCCTAAGTCATTTAGCTCTTAGGATTCCACTATTACTTCAGCTTATTTACCATTAAGTACAAGGTTCTGTTTTACTTTTACAGAGAAAAAGGAAATCATTTTGGAAAATTAGAATTATTTGCTTAAAGCGGAGAGCCTTCTGGAGCTTTCTGGATATTGAGTTTCTGGATAAGGGATCCCATACCTGCATGAAGCAACATAGGTGGGGGGATGCTTTTGGGAGTTGTAGTTCTGCAATAGCCAGATGGCTGGGCTTTTGCTGTAATGTTACACAGTTTGGACCCCCTAAGCTGTATTGGTATTACATTTGTTTTCCTATATTCAGTATTTATATTGATGTAAATTATAAAAACTAAACAGGAGACTAGGGCATGAGAGTATATACAGTAATGTAAAGCAAAATTCCACTTCACCCTTCCATAAAGCTACTCCTAAATGTGTATGTATTTAGTGAATATGTCCCAGTCCTCCAGTAGAAACTGCCCTGGAACACGGAGGGATATAAAGTGATGTAGAGCAACACACAGGGGTTAAAGAGGGCCTCATGGTGGAACTGGGAACCCAAGCTCATCTGACTTAACATATTTAGCAGCAATCCCTCCTCCTGGTGACATCTGTAAAAACAATATTTCCCAACACATCGCTAAATCACTATTATATGGCCGAAGCACCGAAGGCAATGACAATTTTCGGGTTTCTCTGGTTTCATTGAAAAGCTTTTAATTGTGTCTTGGCGAGTTGGCCCCAGGTGCTGCGGCGCTTTCATTACATTCTCCTCTAATGTGATGAAATTCTAATTCTCTCCTTACCATATGGTTAAATTTCCCATCTGAGAATTAGTTGAAAAAGGAGAAATAATCTATTAATCTCTGTAATAGATTCACAAATGAGCTTTGCCACAGAACCTGTTTTTGAATGGAGACAGGGAAGCCATTTGGGTGCCTCTCACAAAGTGCACGGCCATGGGCTCCAGACACCGTGTGAACGCTACCTGCATAATAAGAATGCCATATTATAAGGATGGCACCATTCCCAGCAGTGCGGGTGACAATGAGGATGTGACACACACAGCAGCACATGGGAGACATGGGGATAACATTGCTACAATGGTTTCTCCACAGGAATATGATGTATGAAGATGATGATGGACCCCATACAGGGCTTCCTAATGCACTTGGCACAGTAAATAACTGTGGTGCTAGAGCCTTAATGCTAAAGTGGAGAGGTTTTCATAAGCACATTGCCAGTGATAATAACACATCATTTAAGCAATCTAATATGACAGATGCCTGCAATGCATTGTGGGTAGCAACCTTTAAAATCTGAGTGGGTGCAATGATAGCTTGGTGCCCTTTTGAATCAATTCGTATAGCAATCTATGGCCAGGTCTGACCTGGTGTTTATTTTTGGCGTTAATACCAATAAACTTCATGAATATCATAATAGTGTCACATTTGGAGGTTCAGTGAAAACTAAAAAGTTTAGTGAATTGGGAGTTATTATAAAACCTTTTAAGTGTGAGACGTGTTTTTTCCCCTTCTGATAAGAACTTGCCTGTATATAGCAAGGGGGACACCAAATGGTGGATTAATGAGATGTGAGGCCCCTAGCAGGGCCTCCATCAGGGGGGCACAGCGGAGACAGTTGTCCCGGCAAAATCTAAGGTGAAAGGGGGGCCCGGCTGTGCTGCACTCTCAGAAAAAGCCGGGCATCCCTTAAGAACGTGCGAAGACCCAAAGCATGTAGAAAGTGGTGGAAAGACTCAAATTGGCAAAAGAAACGATGGAAAGACCCGAAGTCACAGAAAGACCCAAAGCTGAAAGGGACCGAATGCTGTAGAAGAAAAACAAGAAGCTGCCATCGCTAAGGACAAGGAAGAAGAACCTAAGGTAAGTTCCACTGAACACCAATGTTTTTTTTAAATTAAACCCCTGGCCACCAATATTTTTTTATTTTAATTTTCTCTAGGGCCCCTGACCACCAGTGCATTTGTTTTAGTTGTAAGGGGGGCCTCTGACCACCAATGTTTTTTATACATTTTCTATGGGACCCTGACCACCAATGGTATTTTTCACTTGTAAGAGGGGGGGGCGGCCACCAATGTTTTTTTTAACTTGTGTGGGGGGCTGGCCACCGAAGAAGTTTATGTAATGTTTAAGGAGGTCCTTGACCACCAAATGTTGCAGATCCGGGCACACATGCACCCAAGCTTCTTCTCCCAGCAGGTGCTGCCAACTGGACAGTCAAATGTAGGTAGCGCACTTAGAGTCTCACTATGTTGCTGGACTAACGGATACGAGGGTATAGGTAAAAATCCAAATTTATTAAGTATTCCAATAAAATCATTGTTTGATTAGGACAAACACATGAAGCAGGCAGGGGAGGGCACGGCTTAACGCGTTTCGTGACTCAGAAGCTCCCAACTGGACCCAGCACCACAAAAAAAAATGTGGGCCCTGTCTCTAAAGGACCCTTCTGGCCCAGACCAGCTCCTTGCTCTTGCTGCCCCAGACCCACTTCTCCTGCGGCTAAAGGTACGCACATGTATGCACGGACGGGCTGAAAAGGGGGTTGCGCTTGTGGTGGGGGTCCAGAAGGGGCTTTGAGGCAGGGGTGGAGGAACACTGAGACAGCAGCCCTGGTGGGCCTTGGGCTCCCCAGTCTACCCCTGATTGATCCTATTGTATCATACTAATGGGAATGCAGGCTGTCGTGCAGAGGACCGTGTTAACAAACCAATGGGGACTTGCCAGATTAATATCAGCCCGATTTTTGCCCAGATATTGGTCAGCAGACCCCTCAGTGCCATGCACCCCCTCCCCCCCACACACAGAAGGACCCAGTCAGCAACTTTTATCAGCTAGTGATGTGCGAGTCAGCCCAAAACCCGTGGGAGCCATGGATCAGGGGGTTCGGGCCAACACACACACATTCTTTGTTAGACTCATGCAGGTTTTGACCTTGGCAGTGGAGTTGTACAGCTAGTATTTCATATGATGGGATGTTTCATGCTGGGCTTGTACACAGGCTGGTGGTCTTCCAGTTTGGCTCATGGAGACCCTGTGTATGTGTAATAACCATGTGTAACTGTCTGTCCACCCACAGGACAATAGTATAGAAAAGGTTAAATGCTGACACATTTGCAGCTAGTAATATTTGTATTAATGTGCGCTTCCTATTGACTTCAGATGTGGCAGTCATGTGGCAGTTATTGTGCAGTAATAGCTGGTGGGCTGCCAGTTGGAATTCCCTGATGGACTTAGGTAAATCTTTGTTACACAATACAGCATGTCCGTTGTTTTCTATACTTCCCATGTTTTCACCATAGCTTCAGACCCCAAAAGTCAGCTATTGACGACATCGGATTGGCTGAGTGTAACAAAAATAAAGAACAGAAAACAAATGTGATCTTTGAGAAAGGAAACTGTGGCCTTCCATTGGCCAGGTTGGAGAATTACAGTTTCTTTCCCATCAGATGATTAGCAGGGGAGGTGACAGTTTGCTAATGAGCTAACCCCAGTCCATCCTGATGAGATGCTAATCAAGGCTTTCTGCAGATGCACATTATGTTTATATCCACGGCCAGAACATAATTATATCACTTATTGGAGGCAATCACTTTTATTGTGCAAAAATACCATCGGAATCACCGGCTGCTAGCGTTGCTTCACTGAGCCCCTAATGTAGTTTTTTTTGTTGTTTGTTGCCCTGCAGCTAGGCAGCATGGCCTCTCCCTTGCCACGTTTAGTGGGGTACCTCTATCTGCTCCGCAATTACCTGCTCCCTGCTCGCTCTTGTTTGGGAGATGAATGTGTCATTAGGAGATGCAAAATTAGAAACATTTCATCATTTTAAACGAGAATAAAAAATGAGGCTTTAGTTGTCTGAATGAATAATGTAGTGCCACCACTGCCGATGTGCCCTGCTCTGTAATAGACACTTGTCTGATAGCAAAACTGAATGAGTATATACAATTTATAAATGTATAATTCATGAGGCCTATTATTACGCCATGCTACAATGATTCTTAAGCTGTTGGTCATCACTCACCCATTCACTTTGAGTGTGTCTCCCTGTACTGCAGGGCCACATTCACTTGTCTGCTGATGGGGACGCTTTCTGGGACTCTCTGCAGGTGCTTTTGTTTCAAATAACCCAAAAACTAATCATTACAAATGCAGGAATGGGATCTGTTATCTGGAAACCTGTATCTGCAGATCTAGAAACTACATTTTAATGAAATAAATCAATTTTTAATGCAATTATTTCTTTTTTATTACTGTTTTAATAAAACGGTGCCTTGTACTGGATCCCTACTTAGATATACTTAATCCTTATTTGATGCAAAAGAAGTCTATTGGGCTTATTTCATGTTTATTTTTTTTAGTAGTCTTAGGGTCAGTCCACAGGAGCAGATTCGGGGAGATTTAGTCGGCTGGCGACTAATCGCCTCTGCTCTTCTTCTTGGTGACAATCTCCCCGACCTGCCTTCACGTGACTTCCCGTGTCTTCCCATCCGCTATAATGAAAAGTCGTCTGCGCTAAAGCACACGCGGCTCTTCGTTTTCCGAAGTCGCCTGAAGTTGCCTCACGTTTATAGCTGATGGGAAGAGACGCAAAGGCAGTTCGGGGAAAGTGTTGTCCAGAAGAAGAGACGATTAGTCGCCAAAAATCTCCCCAAATCTTCTTGTGTGGACTGCCCATTAAGGTATGGAGGCCCCTTATTTGGAAAAGCATTCTGAATAACAGGTCCCATACCTGTACATAGTTTATGAATTTAGTGGTAGTGATCTATCAAACTATAATCATTCCTGTTCTGGAACTAGTAGCCCTTTATTTTCCTTGAGTGCTTCGGCTTTTATGGTGACTCAAATTGCAGCCGGAGTACCTCCCTATAAAGAATGTAATATGTACAATATACAATAGGGTATTCCCATCAGCCACATTCGGTTCATTAGGACTCCTGTTTATCTGTGTGCAAGATTACATATATTTTTTACTGAAAACAGTATTTGTAAATATGACAAATGGGATTCAGCACAAAGGGACAGGCAATGGTTTTCAGGGGAAGAGAAAAAAAATGGTGCAAACTTTGGGAAAATATAAAATCAGGGAAATGTATTATACATTATATATGCTGGGGACACAAAAATTGTGTAAAATGCAGAATCACAGGATGTAAAATTGAGGTTTCACTGTACCCAAAATACATACAATTCTCTGCACACTCAGGCCAGTAGATCATATAATCAAAAGTAAAAAAGTAAGGAAAGTCAAAATCATTTGCAAGAAGTATGGCACCTCAGTGACTGTATTCACTTACTAGATACTTCCAGCTGGTGCTCCAGTTAGCAGAAAACTGCCCCAGCCCAGGTACTCAAAATCCTGAGTCAGAAAAGGCAGCTTTTCACTCTACTGCTCATGCAGACTTGTGCAAAGAAAGCAGGAAGAGGATCTCTCCATGGTGCTGGAGAAAAACCCTGGCCCAGGGTACCAGGTAGAAACAATCACTTGCCTAACTTTTGGCTCTGCCAGTGATTGTTGCTTTTCCTTCTCCTTGAACTAGAGTTTACAATCTGTATTTACTGCCTGTGACACAAGGAGATTATAGGGGTTGCCCATCATTAGTAATTCTGAAGTTCAAAGCAGCCAAACTTTAATTTTATATACCCTGCTTTTATGTTTCCTTCATGTTGCACAGTTTTTTGTGGTCCCTGATATTTCCTGATTTACACCATTATCTTTTGGTCCCCTGAAATATGGGAAATGGGGTTCTACTGTAATGGGAAAACCACATGGAAGTGAAGGCTAATTGCAAACTGACTTAGAATATCACAGTCTATATAATACAGAAAGTTTCTTTTGAGCTGCAAATCCACCAGCTTCTTCCAATGAAGTATGTCTCCTCTGAAATTAATATTTTTGGGACTAAAGGTGATGCTAATGCCTAAATGCCAGGTCTGGACTGGCAATTTGTAGTTTCTGGCAAATGCCAGAGGGGCTGCTGTAAGAAGCCATAGACAGTCAATATTTAATGGGATGATGGGGCTTTTTGGGCCTCTTTGTACTTTAAATGGCAGGGCCTATTTTGAATCCCAGTCCAGAACAAAAAAGCAAATAGTTAAAAATAAAAAAAAACACCAAAATAAAACTAATTGATAAATTGCCTACGCAATACTAAAATGTAATTAAAGGCAAACTACCCCTTTAAGGCACATAACCATAAAGATGTTAATGGAACTCATACTGCCCACAACACAAACAAAAAGAGATGTCAGGTATTTAGAAATACAGTTAAAAAGACTTCTCGAAATAATGAAGAATTTTATTTTATGTTTCCTGGTGTTACTGTCCCTTTAAGTGCCCCTCGTGATCCCTGCAATTTATTATTGGCAGGGAGATGGGCAAAATCTTATAGCCCTGAGATTCTGGCTGGTGATTCAGTTTCCTTTCCCCGGTAACTTTTTTTGGGTAGCACTGCAGACCGTAGAATTTATTGATGTGTTTAAATGCTGGGCATATAAAAATACCCGAGGATTGCTCTTTGAGGTTTTATGCTCTCGTAAACGTTTGCTGATTACTTCTGGGAAGTTGTCAGACATTTAACACTGAGTTTATCTTACAGTGCAATGAAAACACATCTGTCTATTGTCTTGTTACCTGCTTTAATTGGGACCCCCCATCCCTGCAGGCTGTTGGTTTAACTCTCTGCAGGGGGGGGGGGTTTGAACGCTGGAGTGATGACACAATTAACTGCTTAGCAGCTTTAAATTTTAAATCTAAGCGCTACAAACATATGTGGCTCTTGCTTGTTTTTCCAAAGCAGAGAATGTAGTTCCATCCAACATCTGCCTTTCAGTAATTAATATATTGGGTGATAATAAACATATTTGTTGTTGCATTTGTGCTTATGATCTGAAGCTACGGCACCGTTGCTTGGTAATGGGAGTGATGCCACAATCAGGGAATCACAAAGCACTGTGTGCAATGAAGACCATTCCTCTTGATGCTGCCTTTGTTTTTCCCCTGGTCCTAGGGATCGGTTAAAGACAAGAGACCCCTTTGGGTGCACTCTGCAAGTTACTGCATTTAAGTCAATGGGCTGGTTAAACACAAGTTGTGCAGCAGACAAAGCTGATGTGCTCAGCTTGCCATTCCCAATGCTGTACCCTGCATATTTTATGGATACACGTTTCCTTTAACAGCACAGGCAAATGTTACAGTCACCTCGGAATGCCCTGGATTCAATCTTTAGATAAAAAAAAAAGTTTCTCAGGTAGAACCAGTTCTGCCAATATAATTTAAAGCCATCCCGGTCTCCAAATCATATTTATATTGTACCAACGCGTGATGGAAAATTGTACTTGCCAACAACTCCCTGAACTTATCACCTCTTTAGCAGTACATTTAAAGGCACATATGTATAGAACTGGGCTTTTCCAGGTAGGGGGTCTTTTCATAATTTGGGTCTTTTCCTAATTTGGGTCTCTATACTTTGTCTACTAAAAAATTATTTAAGCATTAATAAAACCCAACAGGATTGTTTTACATTAGTGATGGGCGAATTTCTCCCGTTCGGCGAAAAATTTACAGAAGAATCGTGAAATCAGAAAGTTCACAGAAAAATCATGAAATTCAGACATTTTCACATAAAAAACGTGAAATTCAGACATTTTCCCTAAAAAATTGTAAAAATCTGACATTTTCAAGAAAAAATCGTGAAAATCTGAAATTTCCGCAGGAGATTAACAAATTTATTTGCTGCCCGCGAAAAATGGAAATTCACCGCAAAGTCGTGCCAGCCGAATTTATTCGCCCATCACTATTTTACATCCATTAATTATATCCTACGTAGGATCAAGGTACTATTTTATTATTACAGAGAAAAAGGAAATCAGTTTTAAACATTAGAATGATTTGATTAAAACGGAGTCCATGGGGAGACAGCCTTCCAGTAATCTGGATAAAAGGTTTCCAGATAATGGATCCCTTACCTGTACATAATGACACTAACACATGTATGTAATAAGGAGATTACATTGTAAAATAGATTGTAAGCTCCACTGGGGCAGGGACCAACAAACAATCTCTGCAGAATATGATGGGGTTGTCTATAGAAAATTTATAATAATTCAAAATACTTTAGAAGGATGATCCATTATTTATATCGACTATATATTTTAAGACCTCAGTCGCAAGTGCGGTTTCTCTAGAATAAACAGAAAAGTTGTGCTTATTTATTGAGTCCTTCCATATAGTTCCACCGAGTATCAATACGCTCATACTTGGTCTTCTACAGAATCTTGTGCAAGTGCGCCTACTGATGCTGGGGAAACCTATCAGGTTTCAGGGTTCACTCTGCAGGCTGCACCAGTAAGCACAACAGTGTGAGCGTGCAATTACTCTCATTTTGGTGGGTACCATTGCAGTGGGTTCAACTCATTACGTTGCATGTAGAAAAACAGGACAATCAGTCACAGTGTTATATAATGTGACAGTATGGCTTGTGGACTGATCAATTGGATCACTATGTTCCAGGCTGGTTAATTTGGGCCACCTCCCCTCCCAGAACTGAACATCAAATATTTTGATAGCTGGAAATGATTTATTAAAGATATGTACAAAGCAACTTTAGCCCAGCGATACACCTCAACCACTGATTATTCCAATTATCCTATAGCCTACACACATACAGTATGTTAAGTTGAGTAAATTGCCTAATGCTGCCTATAATTTCTTATTTGCATCAGGGCAACATGGATCTGGCACTGATGGTCCTAACTAAATGTATTTTATTTGTGTTTGCACACTCACGGCACTTGAGAGCATGATGTGCAATACAGATGTGCCACTTAAGGCATAATAAATATACCTGACAATAATTACTGTGCTGAATGTGCTGAATAACTCAGCAGGGAGGTGCTAATTGCTTTATGTACTGAAGTCTCCAGCAGGAGGCAAAGAACAATATGATTCCAGTAGATGGAGCAGCTCCCTTACCCTGCAGTCTGGAGTGCACACTCACACTCACAGCTTCTCCTTGCACAGTGCTACTCAGGGTACTTATTATATTCTATTGCAACTCACATATTATTATATTCTATAGCAAGAGTTAGATGTATTAAAGGCACAGCCAGTATTAGGCTACAACAGAGCGGGCATATATTTAGTACTAGGGGCCCATCAGGGAAACAAATGTAGTTGTGCTGTAATTCAATTCTTCTTGTGTTGTGCTGTAATTCAATTCTTCTGCTATAAACATTTTTACTTTGCAGCCCTCCAGCTATTTTTGCAATGCCCAGTATCCCACGAAAGGCTGAAGGATGACAGGGTGAGTTGACATTAGGATTCGTGAGTTACAATTGTTTGTATTTTAATGATTTCTGTGATATCCCTCCTCAGATTGGACGGGACCCCAGGTACTATAAAGTCATGGGAGCAGATTCACTAGAGGGCGAAATGGCTAACGCTAGAGACTTTTCGCCAGTATTGCCACCCGCAGGGACATCGCCAATTTACTAACAGGCACAGACGCCAATTTGCTAACGAATAGGACCGCCGCTAGCGTTCATTCGCACTCTAACACCAGGCAACTTTTCGCTCTGGCGAATGATCGTTAATCCGCAAATTCACTAAAGTGCCGATTTTACTGAACGTTACCTCATTCGCCAGAGTTGACTTCGCTACCTCAGACCAAGTGCTAAAAAGAAGTTAGAACGTCCTCAATCATCTGTCACATGATATCCTGTGTGCCGAAAATGCATTAATGTTCAAAAAACGCCAGCGACTTTTCCTTTTTTTAAGCAGGATTGTCTGCACTTACATTTTATAACATATGGAACATTAATTTTACAGTGGGCTCATGTGTAGGGCATTATATTAACTCTCTTGTCTTTATTAAGGTTCCCTGGACATGTGTAGTAAAAAGTGGTAGCTTCAAGCATTTGCACCAACATTTATAATAAAGACATCCATACTACTTTGGATTATCCACCCTATGCAAATTGACCTAAGAGTAAGATCACTAGCAAATTTTCGTTAGGCACAAATGAAATGCGAAAAGTTGACAGCGTTCAATGCCTGGGACTAATCTTAGCATCTTAATGAATTAGCGTATTTGTAGCGCATTTGCGCCTGGCGAAGTGCGAAGCTGATGCTGGCAAAAATTCGCCCGCTAGTGAGTCTGCCCCATGGTGTTTCTACTAACAATGCTGTTTTAAAATGCACATTTATAGAGGATTTAAATAGTTTGTGATATTGAAGGTTTCACACTCATGTTTAATATAATGTCACTCAGTATTTCAATACAGTAATTCTTTTCTGATAAAGCCAGATTCTGTGAAATCAAAAAGTTCAATTTAGAAAAGGCCTTAGTTTAAAAGCAGACAACACACAATATCAGTTCTACAGCGCCATCTTTTGGAAATCAGATGCAATTGAGTAGGTTAAAATACTCTGCAATTACTAAGATTACAATTTTTAACTATATAAATAGTGCTAATGTATTCTGTAGGGCTGTACATTAGCAAGGCGTATACATACATAATATTATACATACATACAAATATATATTCTTAAAAGAACATTAAACCCTGCTGAACTGCACTGCTCAACCACACGTTACTCAGTTGTTGCTGGACTACAAACTTCAGAATTCTTTAACATATAATCAAGGGTCAGGCATGCTGGGAGCTGTTGTCCAGCAAAATCTGGGTTGAATACTTAAAGCAATATTGCTCAATTACCCCCAGCTCTCCAGGACCCATGGCTACATTAAAATTAGGGTTGCCATCTCACCCCTTTAAAACCAAACACATATGGAATACACAACCGGCATGGCTAATTAGCAATTCATTTAGATGCATGATGCATGGCTGCACATAAATCAGTTCAGTCTGCGGCATGCATGTAATCATCCAATGAGAATCCCAGCTGATATTTGTAAACCTGGCTCCATGTTTTTTATTCCTGCAATTGGAGTTGGGAGCATTCAGCACAGTTTCCCAGCACTGAACAAATCTGTCCTTTATCCCCATGTCTGATTCCAGTATAATATAATCACCCCCAAATGGCACAATAATCTCTGTATGTAAGATAAGAGTAAAGCTCCCCATAGACGCGACGATTCTTCTTGCCGAACGACCAATTTTAGGGAAGTTTGACCAATCCTTCGAATTTATCGTGCGGTTAGTGGGATTCGAACGATAGTACATCTTACGATTTTTCGGCCGACATCTGTCAGGAAATTGATTGGCCAGATTAAAAAAATCTTTGTCGGTCCCAGTGCAATCTATCTATGTTTGCAGGGCCAAGCAGGCAGCTCCCCTTTGTTTTCCTGGCAAATTGGACTTTTTAGTTGATGCTCAATTCGTACGATCGTTCTGAGAAAATCGTGGTCTCGTGATGAGGATCAGATCTTTTAAAAATCTCAACATCTATGGCCAGCTTTAGATGGATGACATAGTACTGGGAATCAGCATTCCCATCTGACAATTCTCTTGCATCTGTTATTAAAGGGGCGACTCAGCTTTAAGTTAACTATTAGTATGCACTAGAATGGCCAATTCTAAGTAACTTTTGAGTTGGTCTTAATTATTTATTTGCTAAAAACGGGCGGGATTCCCTTGATTGACACGGTGATCGGCCAATCGCTGATCACTGCATCATAGCCCTGCCCACTGACATCACGGGTCTGCCCACTGACATCATAACCCCATCCACTGACATCACAGGTCCGACCACTGACGTCACAGACACGCCCACTGACATCACGGTCCCACCGCTAATAGCTCGGGATAGACAGAAAAAATAGTAATATATAGTGTAGTATTTCTTAATCAGTTGAGCACAAAACAAAAACTGTGGTACCGTGTTAGCCAATAACAAAAATAACAAATAAAAAAACAAACAAATACAAAAAGTACAGATAGATAGTGATCAAATGTAGAGATAATACAATGAATTAGGGTGGGTTGTAAATAGTCCAGGAGTCTGGATTCAGTCAGGTCACATAGTGTGACATGAAACCTGAACCTAAATTAAGGCCCTGTCTTAATGTGTTAAATAACTCCATACATTTGAATTCATAAATCTTCCTTTTCCCGTTCAGTTTTAAAGTTCCCTTTTAGAATTAAGACCTGCATGTCCTGAAGATTTTGACTGCAGAAATGTTGCCCCACTGGTGTATCACATGATTTGGTGTTGATTTTATGTCTGTGATAGTTCATCCTTGTGCACAATTTTTGTGCTGTTTCACCAATGTTTATGCCTCCTGAGCACCTAGTACATGTAATCATCAATAGTGGTCCAGAATGGTGTAGACCTTTTGTGTATTCGTTACAGCAACTTGATCTTTGCACAGGATGTATTTGCAGGTTTCACAAGAGAGGAAGCTCCGGGAATATTTGTTTTAGTCGGGTATCTGTCTGGAGCATGGGTTGCAGGTCTCTGGCTATTTTTCTAATAATGTTCAGTTGTAGGTAACTACAACAGGTACCATGTTGTTTTCTGTCTTTTCTTTGTAATCCAACAGTGTGTCTCTGGGTATTTGATTTGCTCTGTGAATTTGATCATCAATAACCATATAAGCCATATACCTCCAACTGATGAGAAGTGCTATGGGAAGTAAAATGGCACCTCATTATGCCAATCTGTTTATGGCCCAGTTAGAGGAAAATTACCTGGCTTCCTGCAACACCAGGCCCTTAAATTATTTACGGTATATAGATGATACTTATCATATGGACAGTATCAGAAAAATAACTATTGGCATTCCACCAAAGATTTAACCAGTTCCAACCAACCATCAACTTTACCCTTAACCGCTCTAACTCACACATCAACTTCTTGGATACAACTATCTACATCAAAAATGGAACCATACAAACATCCCTATACCAAAAACTAACAGGCCGTCCTGCATATCTTATGTGGGACAGTTTTCATCCTCATCACATAAAAAAATCAATTGTGTTTAGCCAGGCTCTGAGATACAACCGGATTTGCTCGAACCTTGATGACAGAAATAAACATCTCCATTCCTTACTGAAAACTTTTGTTAATCAGGGATACCACCCGTAGGTTATTGATGATCAAATCCACAGAGCAACTCAAATACACAGAGACACACTCTTGGATTACAAAGAAGAGACAGAAAACAACAGGGTACCTAGTGTAGTTACCTACAACCCACAACTGAACATTATTAGAAAAATAGCCAGAGACCTGCAACCCATGCTCCATACAGATACCCGACTAAAACAAATATTCCCGGAACTACCTCTCTTGTTTTATAGACAAACACCTAATCTGAGGAAAATGATTGTCAGAAGTGCTCTTCCTAAAACTTCTAAAGCAGGTACATTTCCCTGCAACAGCAACAGATGTGAAACCTGCAAATACATCCTGTGCAAAGATCAAGTTGCAATTCCGAATACACAAAAAGTCGACACCATTCTGGACCACTGTTCGTTTGCTTCATCCAATGTGGTATACATGATTATATGTACTAGGTGCTCTACAGGAGGCATATACATTGGTGAAACAGGACAAAAATTTTGCACAAAAAAGGTTGAACCATCACAGACATAAAATCAACACCAAATCATGTGATCCAGTAGTGGGGCAACATTTCTGCAGTCATAATCACAGTCTTCAGGACACGCAGGTCTTAATTCTAAAAGGGAACTTTAAAATTGATAGGGAAAGAAAGATTTATGAATTCAAATGTATGGAGTTATTTAACACATTAAGACAGGGCCTTAATTTAGGGTCAGGTTTCATGTCACACTATGTGACCTGACTGAATCCAGACTCCTGGACTATTTACAACCCACCCTAATTCATTGTTTTATCTCTACATTTGATCTCTATCTATCTGTAACTAATTTATTGCCCATGAATACCTTTCACTGATCTAACAGAATGTATGCTGTGCCTTTCTAGCTTTCATTTGTATTTTGCCTGACGAAGGGGCCTTGGTGCTCCAAAAGCTTGCAATGTATTTTTATTGTTAGCCAATATAGGTATCACTTCTACATTACTTTTTGTATTTGTTTGTTTTTTGTTCAGTTGTAACACCCTCCGTGAGGTTGAAACTAGTTTAGGCAAACGGTGTCTGTTTCCCTTTACCTGTATGATTAGCTTTACCCTTTAACCAGCTTTTTTTAGATTGCACAGTGTCACGGTCGGCACCCTACACCAGAACAGATGCCAAGCACCCTGGTCTCGGCTCGACTTCACCAGTTAAGTGACCGCCTTTGGCCTCGGGAGGAGCCCTCGGCGTACTCAGATGCCACCTGGACTTAACGAGAGGTGCAAGGCATAAGTTCTGGCAGGCAATGGGGCATGACTGTTTTACAAGGATGCTGGAAGATAGGAAGCCACAGGAACAGGCAGGCCGGACCAGCCCAAGCAGTAGAATAGTCAAAGACAAGCAGGATCAGGATTGGAGCGAAGAATAGTCGATGGCCAGGCAATGGTCAGGTTGGAGAGGTCAGAATAGTCACAGACAGGCAAAATCAGGATTGGAGAGATCAGAGGAGAAAATCAGGCAAGCAAGGGTCAAAACACAATAGATCAGTCAGAAGAGGTAGTATACAACACCCAGGAACAAGGCTAATTGAACCTAACAACGGGCAATTACCTGAAAGCCAAATTCCCCTTTTATACATTTGAATCTCGCGCCAATTGCGCGCTGGCGTCATCACGCCAGCGCCTTTAAATAATGCACGAGTGCGGCGCGCGCGCCCTAGAGGAACCGGCATAGGAAGAAGAAGGCAGCACAGCGGGCGTCCATACCGAGGACGCGGCGTGGACCCCGCTGCCACTAGACCACCAGGGTAAGTTCCTTACACACAGTCTGTGATTTGATTTTATTTACAGACGTTTAGGCATAGTGCTTGCGTTGTAAGTAGTGGTTACACCTTTCTACACGTATTGGATATCCATGGATTTCTAGAGAGATGCGTTTAACATCGTGTAAAAATCCTTTAATAAATAATTTTAAAAGAAGAAGATTGCACTCACAATGTATATACTTGGAATATGCCACCAAAACTTGCCTATGAGCCTGGAATTCAAAAATAAGGTGCTGCTTTTAGGCCACAGAGAGCAATATCCAAGGGGTTGGAGAGCAACATGTTGCTCACGAGCTACTGGTTGGGGATCACTGTCCTATAGGAAAGGCAGGGAGGAGAAATTGATCGCCGCACAATGGATCCTTTCTGAAGAGGAGCGCAAGTGGAATTTCGGTAAGTTACTTCTTAATAAAGACAGAGATTTCAAAGTTTAATTTGTGTTTGTGTTTTTTTTTGTTGTATACTAACGAATTGTTAAAAAAAAATTGATGTTACTGGTCCTTTTTACGGCATAAAATGCTTTAATGAATTTAAACGTTAGGATGGCTACAAACATCACCAAATTGATCCCTGGACCTCTCCCATTGACTTATACAGTAGTTCGGCAGGTTTTAGGTTGCAACTAGTCAAAGTCGAGTTCTTAAAGTGACAGAGTTTGATAAATCTGGAAATTTTAATTCAAAGTATAACTCAAATCGAGTTTGGATAATTCCAATTGGAATTTGAGAGTTTTGAACAGAAAAAAAGTTATTAGTAGTTCTTAAAGTGCCAGAGTTTGATAAATCTGGAAATTTTAATTCAAAGTAAAACTCAAATCGAGTTTGGATAATTCCAATTGGAATTTGAGAGTTTGAACAAAAAAAAAAGTTATTAGTAGTTCGTGGTGTTCATGCAAATGGCCTGTAAATATCACTGTGCCCATACTTATGCTGTGCATACTTCCTGGTAGCTTAAAAATGAAAGTGAACGTTTACTGTTGTGTAATGCCTGCATGACTCTGCTAATAAAGCACTGTTATACTCTACTCATCCTCGGCTACCCAAAACATAACAAATAGCGACAAGGATGGCTCTCCAACCTCTGCAGCAGCCTGCACCTTTTCTTCTTAACCCTGGTGAGCCTACCATACCTTTTACTGCTTGGATCCGTATGTTTGAAAATTACATTATTGCTGCTGACCAAGGGGAGATTTCTGCTGCTAGAAAGCATGCTTTACTTATTAACTGCCTGGGAGCAGAGGGACAGTGTATATTCTATACATTACCAATACCTGATGATACTTATGAAACTGCTCTTACTGCTATAAAGAACTTTTTCGTGCCAAGAGTAAATGCGGTTGCTGAAAGATATAAATTCCGCCAACGTGGACAATGTAATGGCGAATCCACAGAACAATTTGTAGCAGCTTTGAGAGAGCTGGTTGTTACCTGTGACTTTTGGGAGAGATGAAATGCTAAGAGACCAAATAGTGGAAAAAACAAACTCACTTTGCAGTAGAGAGAGACTGCTCCTTGAGCAGGATTTAAGCCTTGAAAAGGCTATTTGTAACATACCGTGGTGGTCTAGTGGGGGGGATGGCAGGGAAGCTGTTAGCTATCTGTAATTCTGATTGCTGTTGTGACCCTTGCCTGGCTTTTTGACAATTCTGACTTCTGTATCCTGACCCCTGCCTAATATCCGACTTTGCTTATTCTATATCCCTGCTGATTGATCTCCTGGTTTGACCATTGCCTGCCTGACTCCGTTTTGTACTCTGCCTGCCCTGACCCAGCCTGATCTGACTACGATTCTGTCTACGCCTTGTACCGTGACCCTCTGCCCAAAAGACTCTTCTTTACAGTTGTGCCCCTTAGCTTGTTCAGAACCCCTCGCTTTGCACCTCTCTTAGTAAGACCTGGCGCAATTCAATTAGCCTCGGTGAAAGGCGGCTGTTGAAGGCAGAAGCAAGAGCTGAGAACAGGGTGCTTAGCATCGGTTCTGAATTTAGGGTGCCAACCGTGACTTTATTATAGTTTCTAGCCAAATTGAAACAGCAGTGGCAGAGGCTAAAGCTCTCAGTCAGGGAACTGCTGGGAATGTACAGATTCTGAATTCAGCGCTGTGGCCTAATAATGCACAGTCACAGGCAAAATACAGTGCTAAGAACGGGATTCACCTACACTGCAAAACCGTACAGCAAATACAAATAGAATACTGCTTTTGCTGTGGTTCAACACAACACACTGCAAATCATGTTATATGTCCTGCAAAAGCTTTACGGTGCCGCAAATGCACAAAAGTAGGACATTTTGCTAAGATCTGCCGTAGTTCTGCTAAAGATGTTCATGAAGTCACTACTACAAATGTTACAGTATTAAAGTGGATCTGTCACCCAGACACAAAAATCTGTATAATAAAAGTCCTTTTCAAATTAAACATGAAATCCAATTTCTATTTTTTATTAAAGCATTCATAGCTGCTGTAAGCTCATTTAAAAATCTCAGCTGTTAATCAAATATTGTCTGCCCCTCCTCTTTGCCATGGGCATAGAGGCGGGACAGACAATTACTTTCACTTTCCATTCAGCACTTCCTAGATGTCACTGCTCTCCACACATTACCCCATTCTCTTTACCATTTAATTGTGTAACCAGTACATGGGAATGGACATCGGGTCCCCCATTCTGGTGCACAAACAAGATTCTGAGATGATGCAAGGCTTTCCTTAAAAACAGTATCCACAAAATGGCTGCTGCCTGCTTGCTATCATTTTGAATTCCCAGACTGAAGCAAACAAGATTCAAATAATTTAAACAGTGTAATTAAAGTTCATTTAGCTTGACTAATGTGATAAAATAGGATTTTGAATAATTTTTTTGGGTGACGGGTCCCCTTTAAGTGTGGATAAAGCTGGTACATTTATTCCAGACAAGTTTATATGCACTGTCAGTGTCAGTACTGCTTCTGCTGACAAGGGACACTCCATTAACTTGATGCTTGATACAGATTCAGCTGTTTCTATACTACCAAAGGATATTTTGCAAAAGATCCGCTTGTTGCACCTGCCCTGAAACTGGTCAGTTACTTAAAGGATCCAATCCCTGTGCTTGGTTGCTTGCCAGTGATTGCACAATTAGAATCAAATACTGCAAAAACTGACTTTTACATTGTGAATAAGGGTACTGCTATACTTGGAAGGGATCTCTTTGCTGCATTAAACCTACAATTAGTTGATTGTCTCATTAGTACAGCACCAGTGCCTGCCACACAGCCAGTGTCTAAAATTTCACCACAAAGCAACACTTCACTGGGTTGTGCAAAGAACTTTGTACACAAAGTTAAGATGAGACCAGATGTCAAACCAGTACCATTTTCTGATTCAGCATGGGAAAAACTTGCTATTGATATTGTTGGTCCTTTTGCAGACACTCCTTTAGACTGCAGATTTGCTATAACCTTGATAGACTATTACAGTAAATGGCCTGAAATTGCATTTGTTTCTCATATAACATCAGCTACAGTAATAACATTTCTGTCTACAGTCTTCAGCAGAGAAGGTAATCCAAAGGAGTTAATATCAGACAATGGGCCACAGTTTGTCTCATCTGAGTTTGAGAGTTTCTGAGAGAGAGGAATATTGTGCATAGAAAATCTTCAGGGTATTACCTACAAGCAAATGGAGAAACCGAGCAATTCAACAGAAGTCTGAAAGAAGCACTACAGACAACAAATCTTACTGGGAAATTCTTGGAAAGTATTTACAACAGAGTTCCTACATAACTACTGAGCAATGTGCCATGCAACAACCCAATCATCTCCAGCTGAATTATTACATGGCAGACAGATGCACACTAAGTTACATGTTGCAGACATCAAACTTCAACAAAATACTGTGCCTAAAAAATCATCTACTGCTGACATTGTGAAATATCATATAGCCAAATGCAAGGCTTATACTGACAGAAAACGTGGTGCCAGAGAAGTTCACTTTCAGCCTGGATCTTTAGTCAGAATTAAGAAAAAAGGAATACTGAAACAAGGACAATCTAAATTGACTATACCACTTGAAGTGAGGACAATACACATATGAACTGTCTGATGGACGCATATGGAATGCAAGTCGTCTTGCTCTTGTTAGATATGACTTTGGAGAAGCTCCATTTGATGAAGGACATTTTCCATTTTCCCTGATGTCAACTGCAATAGGCCTGAAGAAAATGAACCTATAAGGTGTACTGAGAGAATCAGAAAACTAAATGCATGGACCAAGGACTTTGTTATGTGAAGAATGTATACTATTGTTTTAAAATGCATACTGTTTAATTGTTGCTGTTTATTATAGTTGTCCAAATGCTTTCCTACTATAGGGGGAATATGTGGTGTTCATGCAAATGGCCTTTAGATGTCACTGTGCCCATACTTATACTGTGCATTCTTCCTTGTAGCTTGAAAGTGAAAGTGAAAGCTTACTGTTGTGTAATGCCTGCATGACTCTGCTAATAAATCACTGTTATACTCTACTCATCCTCGGCTACCCAAAACATAACATAGTTGAAGGTAAAATAAAAAAATCAGTTAAACTTAAAAGGGTCCTAAGTTCTAATATAAAATTGGAATGCAAATACAATTCTAAAGGCTGATTTATCATAGGATAAGACATGCTATGAGTTCAAAGGAAAAGTGAAAATTACCTACTTACTGTAATTTTCCTTTCCTGGCCATTCTCAATATAAACTACACATGGGTAAGCTCCTCCCTTTGATGCAGACAGGAGACCCTCCCCAATCAAAACTTTAAAGCCTTCCCACTCCATAGGTGTCTGCGTACAAAGTAGCCAGGCTCCTTTATGATAGAGAACTCAGAACAGGTTGGGACAAACGTGAAGGAAGGACAGGAAAGGAAACAAGTATGATCAGGCCTTGGCCAAGCCACCGGTGCAATAGGCAACCCAGGTGGCAACCTCGCCCGCTCCCCGGCATATGCACAACGGCGCATTCACATACACTGTGAATTAAATACACAAGTATTCCATCAATGCTTAAAGCATATTATCTAAGGAATGAACCCTTCCAGAAATTCTACTTCAAACTGGATGTGCTGTCCCCTGAAAGAAGCACAATGCAGTGGAAAAATCACAGGTGGAATCTCTGACACTATGCTAGGAAAAAATCTGTCAGTGTTAGAACTGGAAAACCAAGATGAACTGTTGAATCCATATACTTAGAAGCGCATTTATCAAGGGTCCAATTTCGAATTCATGTGAGTTTTTTTAAACTCCCATAAATTCGAAATTTGACCAGTCGGAGTTTATTAATAAAATGTAATATTTTAAACTCGAACAAATTTCAACGACCCGAAAACTTGAATCAAATTCAATTTGAATTATAAAAACTGGATTAGAATTTAAAAACGCGATTTAAATTTAAAAAACTCTATTTGAATTTAAAAAACTCGATTCAAATTTAAAAAACTCGATTCGAATTTAATAAACGCCATTCAAATTTAAAAAACTTGATTTGAGTTTTTTTCATCAGAAAAAAACTCCAATTTCAGGAAGGCTTCAAACATCACCAAATTGATTAATTGTAATTCGGCAGGTTTTAGGTGGCAAATAGTCAAATTTTAGTTCTTAAAGCGCCAGAGTATACTAAATCACGAAATATGAATTTGAATTAAAACTCAAGTTGAATTTGAATTTTCACTTCAACCCTTAATAAATCTGCCTTAGAACAGAGGACACCAGCATGGCCTACTCCGAAAATAGTGAACAACTGCTGCAACAGCAATAGACTCACTTATGTTATATGCTCAGGATAGTCCCACATTAGAAATGCCCACTTTAATCTGTAATCCCAGTACAGTTGTAAGAGAGGACTGGTGTTCTGCCTTTTGGTATAAATGTATCTTATGCTATCTTATCTGCATCCCAGTAATCCTAGTGCTAAACAGCAGCAGTAGCTTTCCATCATCTGCATCAACAGACTAAAATACTGTACAGAATTACCAACTAGTAGTGACAAAATATTGAAAACAGCGGTAATAAAAATAGTGAGAAGCATAGAGTCACAGTATCACTTTCCTGCCCCTGTGTAGTGTCATTAAGAGGTAAATAAGTATTCCTTTAGAAGTATAATACTAAAGAATATACCCCAGTATGAGGTTTAGAATAGTTACTACTAATCAGTGTAGTTAATACTGGAATAACATGCCAACGCATTGCACACCAATTATGCACAGACTTATCCATACAATAAAATGTTAATATGCATCACAGGTAAATGATGCATTGCAGTGTTAGTTATTAAAATATTACAAAATTACCCCACCACACTGCCCCATCCGTCATATTTTTAGTAGGTCAGTTGGGAGGTTTAAGAAATTGCTGAACAGCCACCTTCCCAGGGAGGCCGTAAAGGAGAAGGAAAGGCTAAAACTAAGTAAGCATTATCAGAAAGGTCCACCTAAATATACCAGTAAACCCTCAAAGTAATGCAGCTCTGAGTCCTCTGTCAAAAGAAACACAGCATTTCTTTGCTTTTATTGTGTACACATGGGCTTCTGTATCAGACTTCCTGTTTCAGCATAAACCTCCAGGGCAAGCCTTGAGCATGCTCAGTTTCATACTCTCCTCCTACCTCCTCCCCTCCCTGCTGTAATCTAAGCTCAGAGCTGTAAGTGAGCAGGGAGACACTCAGGCAGGAAGTGATGTCACACCAAGCGTATATGGCACCTTCTATCCTAAACAAACAGGGACAGTGTCTAGAGCTGTTTACTCAAGTATGGTAAAGCATTCTGCAGAATAAATATAGCGTTCTAGCTTGCACTATTGTAGCTAATCTGTTGGCAATCAACTGTCTTGGAGCTTTCCTTTTCCTTTAAGTACCAGGACATGCACACACAGCTTTCCCAACAAGCAAGAACCATTATCTAGCACCATATCAGAATAATCGTATTTGCACAAATCAGTAGCTATTTGAAAAACCTTTAAGGGTAAGGCCAGATGAGGAGATTCGGGGAGATTTTGTCGCCTGGCGATTTATCACCACGTCTTTTGCGCGACTATCTCCCCGAACTGCCTCAGCTTTTTTTCGCCATAGGCTACAGCGCAAAAATCGCCTGCGCTAACCTTACCCTAAACCTGACTCCCCATAAAAGTCGCATTCTCTTTGAGGCCCTGAGACGGATCGCTAACAATTGTATGTACTGAATGAAGTCCAAGGCAGAAGACAAAAAAAAACACTTTAAAGTTTTTGATAGGGGAGGATTTTCTTGCAGAATTTGCCAAAAAAACAACATTCTATAACAAATTATTTATATATTTATATTGATTTGAAAGCCATATGTAGTTGTAGTTGTTAGTGAAAGCAATATAGAATAGTATAGGCAGCCATGCACAGGCCAGCCAGGTACTTTGTATGACCCTCAAACATTTTCCCTCTGTTCAGCCTGAGGGCTGATCAACAGCGAAAGCACAAAAACTTCCAATCTCAAGGTGCCCTGGTGCTTCAACTCCCAACATCCCCTGACTAACACGGTGTGGGGAGTTGCAGTTCAAGGCCATCTAGAGGACCACAGGCTGCACATTACTGGTTTAAATAACATTTTGAAAAATATTAGTATGTGTTATTAAAAGCAGGATATTATTCTGAGACTTATTGCCTTCCGAACATCATTTCTACTTTGGTGATTTTTTTTCCCCCCTCGGCACCCTCAGATGTGATTGTCACATTTATATTTCCTAGCAATTCCCACACAGTAAAGCGGCACCTTCCCCCAGCCCTTTATGTGCCGTATAACTTTTATTATCATTATAAAAAATAATTTATGGAAAAAAAACCTTTTTTTTCATTTCTTCTGACTTTTGATGTAAATGCTTTAGCTTTATGGGCTCGGCTGATCAGATGGAAGCTCCTTTTTTATTATTTATAGAATAGTTTGTTATATTAGACTAGGCAAAGGGGGGGGGGCTTTACACAATATTTACAGATCCCTTTTAATCATCAAATTTCTGGTCGCAATATTTAACATTAGGTGGGTCACAGCAACTCCAGATTTACTCGTTCATCCCGATTGATCCAATTAACGTGATGTATAATGGGGAGGCTTTTGGGATTGAATCCGACGGCACATCATTACTATGGCTGCGTTGATAGTACAGTAATAATAAAGGAGTAAGATGGCAGCATATAACATTCTAATTGTCGTGCATTCCATCAGACAAATTCATGGGAAATGCTTTCAATTCTAAACGTTGCAGAGTACAGAGATAGTAATTGCATTGCATTGTTAGAGTTAAATATTCCGAGTCCAGCAGCCTTCGCAAGGGGTTCCCATTAGCAATAGCATTCATAGCAGCAGTGGGGAAGCAGTTGCCTTCCAACTGTTGTTTAAATACAAATCCCTTCATCTTTAGGCAGCAGTTCTACCAGCTGTCCTTCTACTTCTGTTATATCTAGAGAGACCTGCAAACTTCCCACTCCTGCTTTATACCAAATAGGGGATCCAGTTACCTGAGTGAGTTCTGTTGCTCAGAACTTTTTCCTACACTACAAAGAGAAAAGGCACAATAAAACTTTTGATAATCAGTTTATTCCTAGCTGTAAAAGTCGCTTAGCCTCGATGTCTGTAGTCCCAAGGCAGGTTGGCGTGTAGCTTGCAGCTAACACATTGTGACTTTATCATGTAGAGCAGACTTGGGACTGGTATTGAAGCCAATGAGCATGAATAAAGATAATAAGTACTATTATTAATATATCATTATTATCAGTAGTAGTATTTGTGCATTTTGATTCTTTTCACCCAAAGCCATCTGGTTGATTTCCCTAACTGGGGTTCAGGGAGTGAGAGCAAAACTTGTGATTTGATTTCCTTGAAGAATAGCATCATTCAGTTCAGATTTCTTCATTAAAGTGGACCTGCTGGGATCTCACCGAAATAAAAATGAAAACAGTTTGAATTTATGCAGAAGCATTGAAGTGAGTGTGCCATTTGTTTCTATTTTTGTGGATATTGGATGAAAGCTCTTTTTTTGCAGCAGAGCTAACATTGAGCACCTCTTATCGATATACAAGAATTATAAAAGTTCTAGTGGAGAAAAGTTTTGACATTTTGGACCTGTCACCTACGCATAAAATGTTGTATATCCTTTGCAAATTAAACATGGAACACAAATTACCTTTTTCATTAAGCATCCATACCTATTATAAAGGTATTTAAACATCTGAGCTGTCAATCAAATATTATCTGCCCGCCTGAGGCATAGAGACGGGGCATTCAATTACTTTCACTTTCCATGCAGCACTTCCTACATATCACTGTACTCATTACCCCCTTCCCGTCTCAGGCTCTATAATTATGTAGGGCACTGCACAAGGGCATTAGGTCCCCCATTTTGGTGCTTCCAAAAGATTTTGGGGTGATACACAATTTGTCTTAATAACGGTGTCCACAAAATGGGTCCTGCCTGCATACTGTGATTGTATAATCCCAAGACTGAAGGAAACAAAATTTAAATAATAAATATAGTGTGAGTAAAGTTTATTTTGCTCATCTAACATGAAAGAAAGAAATTTGCAAATATTTTGTAGGGTAACAGGGCTCTTTAAATATATATTACCTGCACACACTGAAAATGATGGGGCGCAATCCTTACATTTAAAAGATGTAAAGAGGGACAGAAAGATTTACTGCACGTAGCGCAGCAAATGTTTTTTGACCATGCCCGTTTTATGGCCACACCCCCTAATAACCATGTCCATTTAACAAAATTAGGCAGGTTATGAAAGTTTGAAAACATTTCTGGGAGTTTTAGTGCCATGTTTTATGTGTTTTGCTAATGAAGGTGAAATTGCCCTTTAAGCTGAGAGTCTCAGTTCTCCCAAGAGACCTGCTTATCTTAAATAGCTACAAATGTACCAAGTACAACTTCTGAGTGTTCCAGTCTCTCTGCCAAAAAATGCTTAAAATATTGACACTTTATTGATTTTTCATACATGGCAAAGCCTAGCCACGTGTGTTGTATTACCCCACTGTTTTTTTATACACCATAATAAATATGAAAGAAGTGGTTAATGAACCGGCTTTCCCAGGTCCTTGCTCCCCAAAGGTCTGCTTGCTAGGTTTAGTGGATGGAATAGGTATAAAGTTATTATGCGTCCATTGGGACGCAAGCATTGGGACACCTCTCATTCCTAAAGTGAGTATCAATCTACTCTCTCTCTCTCTCTCTCTCTCTCTCTCTGTCTAGCCCTGTCCCAAGGAAAAGTAGCAAACTGGTCTGGTAATGTCTGGTCTCAATAATGTCTGTCTCTCCTGCTGTTGTTCTTAGGCCAAAAGAGGAGGTGCACACTCCCAATGAACCCAGAAGGGATACCAATCATAGAGCAGACCATGCCGATTGGTTCAGCGAAACATGTCAGGCGGAAGTGACATTATGGTGAGCAAAAGGGAAGCACCACGAAGGAGAAAGGGACGCCGACAAACTCTTCTCTCTGGAACGAACTGGGAAATCTGCTAAGACTTACATATATGTAGGTGACTAAACCTCATGGAGGTAGCCCTGTTTTGTTGTATTTGGTCTTCTGAACCTGAACACATAAACAAGAAACAAACAAACAAAGCCACAAATAGAAAACTTTAATCTTTATTGGAAGCTAATAAAAATGACTATATTCTCTGTATTTGCCAGGTCTCTGCTCTTTTTGTTTTTTTACAGAAGCAGCTTACCCCTTGAGTGCTGTCTGCATTAGGCAGTGCTCTATCCAAGAGGTCCTAGCGATCCCCCACCCACTCCCTGCTTAAAGGAAAACTATACCCCCAAAATGAATACTTAAGCAACAGATAGTTGATATCAAATTGAATGACATATTAAAGAATCTTACCAAACTGGAATATATATTTACATAAATATTGCCCTTTTACATCTCTTGCCTTGAACCACCATTTCGTGACTCTATCTGTGCTGCCTCAGAGATCACCTGACCAGAAATACTACAACACTAACTGTAACAGGAAGAAGTGAGGAAGCAAAAGGCAGAACTCTGTCTGTTAATTGGCTCATGTGACCTTACATGTGGTTTGTATGTGTGCACAGTGAATCGTACGATCTCAGGGGGCGGCCCTTATTTTTTAAAATGGCAATTTTCTATTTATGATTACCCAATGGCACATACTACTAAAAAAGTATATTATTATGATAATGGTTCATTTACATGAAGCAGGGTTTTACATATGAGCTGTTTTACTCAGTATCTTTTAATAGAGACCTACATTGTTTGGGGGGTATAGTTTTCCTTTAAATGTTCACTATACCGCTCTCAACCTCATTGTTTGCCACATTTAACTATTTATTGTGCCCCCGCCAAATCATCCTCCAGTTTCTCAAATGATCTTGCAGTATAGTCACACCTACTTTACACTCTTTGACCTCTGCAAAATCAGAAGAAACTAACAACCCCACAACATGCTCCATTCATTCCAGAGCTTCCAATCTCATTTGCCCAATTTCTGATACACTCGGTCCTGCACTTACCTACTTAACCTTTCACTGTCCTCTGGTAATTTTCTATCTACATATAAACAAGTGCTAATCATTTCCATCTTCAAAAAACGTTTCCTTGATCCCGGCTCTTCCACCATCTATTGTGCAGTCTCTCCATTTATGCTTGTCTCTAATCGGTGGAAAAGGCTTGTTTACAACCATGGGGTCCAGCATCTCACTCTACATTTTCAATCCCCTGTGATCTGGCCTCTGGCCAACAGAAAAAGCACTAGCCAGAGTAACTTTTCTGGCCTAAAGGTGGCCATATATATAAAAATTACAATCTTCCTGTGACCAATTGATCGATGAGCCAACCAATATCCAAGTTTTCTGCCAATTTACTCTTTTCGTTAAAATCTTATCTTTCTGATCATTCCTTTAAAGTTGCATTTTCCTCCATTTCTCCACCTCATTCCCTCTCTCTGCTGAAGATCCTCGAGGCTCTGTTGAAGGCCCTCTGCTGTTCTTTCTCTATACTGCTTCCCTAGGAAAAGTTATTCAGTCGTTTGGACTTCAGTACCACCTTTATGCTGATGACTCGCTACTCTATCTGTCTTATCCTGACCTCTCTCTCCTTTTGTCATTTCCCAAATTACACTGTATTTCTGCTGTCTCCTTCTGAATGTCACAGCGCAACATGGAACTCAGTCTCTCTCTAAAAAAGAACTCATGACATTTCATCTTCCCCTGTCCCTCAGGTTTCACTCACTGTCAATAACATCACCTTTCAATCAACCACACAGATGTGCTGCCTAGGAATTATCTTAAATTCCATCTGTCTTTTATATCTCATATCCAAACACTTGTCAAATCCTGATACTTTCATCTGTGCATCATTGTTCCAATACAACCTTTCCTCAGCTTAGATACATAGTAAACTTCGGTCTATTATTATTTCTAATCTTGACTAATGCAACTTACTCCTTGCAGGCATTCTACTATATCGATTTTACAACTGCAATCTGTTCTAAACGCTGTTACCATCATCTATCTAATCACTCCCCTATGCTGGCTCCTAATCTCTTCTAGGCCCTTCCTATATTTCAGCTCTGATCTCATAATACACTCTTTCATAAAACCTTCACTCTGTTTCTGACCCATTCCTCTTGTCGCTTTATGCCATTCCTGACTGCAATACTTCTCTACTTCTAACTGTCTCTGGGTCTCTTTGTCTCAACTAATCAGAGTCTCCTCTTCCTTACAAACCTTCATTTGTTCTGTAAAAAAACACCATTTAGAGAGACATATGCAGTGCATCTTGACTGATCATCTTATCATCATCACCAATCACCAATTCTTCCTTATGTTATAAGTGTATCCTAAGTGTATCCTGGTTTCCGGCTACTAATCTAGAAAAATTCACAGGTTTCAAGACTCAAATCCCAAACAGTTTTCGATAACAAATCCAAACTAGTTGGTAGGATTTGGATTTTTTTACAGATTTTATCATTTTTTTTCCCAGCACAAGAAATAGTCTGAAAAATGTCATTAATAAATGGGGAGGGGGGGGGGGTCAGTGCAGATTTGGTTGGAGTAGTTCTCAGAAAATAGTGAGTTAATGTTTAAATTATTTTTTAGATTTGAAGTATGCTATGTTATTTTTAGATCAGTATTCTACAATGCATATTTTATTACATATTTAGATCATTATCAGAGAAAGACAGAATTTACTTTCTGCAAAAATGTGTCGTAATTAAAATGCTCTTTATTCCTGCATGTATTTCAGGCATCCTTTGATTGTCCATTTTTTATTGGGTGATAATATTGCTACAAGAAATTTAGCATGAAAAAGCTTGCTAGACTTTATACTGACGGGTTCAAATCAAGATAAATGAACAAAGTGCACTGACCATGGCATATTTGCATTCTATTGCCGTGGCTCTGAGTGGCTGGGTTTCCTAGTGCTTAGTATCTATTTCATTCCCAAATTCCAAAATGCTGAAAGGGAGAAGTTTCAAGAAAATGCATAAATAAGAACAAAAACCTGCATTCTGCAATGTATTCTTCTTGAGTAGAGAGCTGTTCCATTAAGAATCTGACAGATTTTTGGCAAAAATATAATGACTTTTCCATTACAAACATTTGTGTAAAATATAATAAAAATATCAAATTCACGCCCATCCACTCTAGCAGAAGTGACCATAAAGAGATATGGGTATGGGATCCTTTATCCGGAAACCCATTATCCAGAAAACCCTGCACTTCAGGAAGGCCATCTCCCATAGGCTCCAAAATAATCAAATAATTTAGATTTTTTAAAAAAGAATTTCCTTTTTTCCAGTGATAATAAAACAGCATATTGTACTTGATACAAACGAAGATATAATTAATCTTTATTGGAAGCAAAACAATCCTCTTGGGTTTATCTGATGTTTTAATGATTTTCAGTAGGTAAAGTATGGAGATCAAAATTATGAAGGGACCCCCTTTTCTGAACCCCCCCCAAGCATTCTGGATAACAGATCCAATTATTACATGTGAAGCATAGAACAATATTCATACTAAAAAATAAGTAATGTTTTGCTTCATACATAATTTTTCCCATCAACAACTTTTATTACATGCCCCTATCAAAATCAAAATTAGTTAAAATAATTGTACTTATAGAAGTGTGCTGCTGCCTTGATGTGATAATAACTCTAATTAATGGGCGGTGATAAATATAAATATATATATATATATATCTATATATATATATACAAATGTGAATGCAGTTCAGATATGCTAATTAGAATTAATAGAACAGTTAAATATTTTTGCAAACTTATAACGACGTTAGTGTCAAAGGATATTCTTTTTCTCTATCTCTTCTGATGCAACCTGTTGTTTTCCTTTAACCTACAATAAATAGTGACCTAGGTTTGGCTGCTGGATCTGTATGCTTCCTTTCTTCAATGATGCCATATACACTTCTGGTTAAGACTCCCAGGCAATAATTACAAGAACATAAATGCTAAGCAAGCAATCTCTGTGTCATAGAATTTGACCTTGTGAGGATAATGAGACAAGAAGAATTCTGAACAGATGAAAGCTAAGAGCACCTACTTTATCTAGTGACAGCCATGGAACACCTTCATGCTCAATCAATTTTTGCTAATGAGACAAGATGGGGTAAGATGGTAAAAAAGCAGCAACTGGCAAAAATTTTTTCGGCTTAATGATCTATAACTCAGCGAGGTGCTGTAAAATTGTCGCTTAAGTTTAACACAATAATAGAAGTGGATAAGAAAAAGAGACATAAGAATGTAGCTTGTTATATGGGGGTTTTTCTTGAAATTATAATCATCAAATGAAAAGCTATGATAGGAAAATCCTTATTTTTTGCATTCACTTAAATACTGTATTTAGCGATGACTCCTTTCAGTTTTGTTATGTGATGAACTATGTTTAGAATACATTTGCCTGGAAGTCCCAAATTAGTTTTATAAGCCATTTAGTTAATAATAAATCACCTAAAAGAAGTTGACCCCTTTGCTCTCAGCAGTAATTACCTGGACATACGTTACAGATGATGTATAATAATAACAGTAGAGTCTTTCTCATTTCTCCTTGTCACTCATGGCCCCTCCTTGTAAATAATATACTGTACATGATGTTGTTGGGTTAATACCATTCTAGCAAAGTGTACCCGTTTTAAAGCATTACAGTGCATGGATTCCAACTCTCTTAAATATACCCACTGAGCGATGTAAAGTCTTTTGGTTTTGTTGCAAATTACCCCTAAGGGGGAATGTAATAAAAGTTGCAAAGAGCAAAACAATTTGCACCAATAAGAATAAAACACATTCACATTTCGCAATGTAATACTCTTCCTTAAACTGTTATTGCAATGCGAATTTTAATTGCGCATTGCCCACTTTTAAGAAATGCTTGAAGGTGTCGTAATCGTTTGGAGCAAACGTAACAACTTTTCTTTTTTTTTTTTTTATTACATTCACTGCACACTGGCGCAAACAATAACATTCGCAAAACTTCTTCCATTGTCGGAAGTGGTCGCTAAACAGTTTCCAGGTTCGCAAAAGCTATATTAAATATTGTGTGTTCGCACAAAGGCATAACTTTTGCGAATATTTTTCTGTTACCGACTTTTATTACATTCTCCCTCTAATCCATTAGCAGAACTATAGAGGTCTGCTTGCTCCTCCCCCCTCCTGACAGCCGCGCTTTCTTACTGGCGAGGATAGGGGAAGCAAGTTGGTCGGGAGTGGGCAGAGTCATGGGTGGGACCTGGGTGGAGCAGAGGCGGGATGGGAAGTGGGCGGGAGGATGGGGATTGGAGTGAGCCGGGCCCCTCTGAAGATTTTTCTGCAGGGGGGCCGGGCACACTTTAGTGTTTCATATGATCCTAGGTGCAAAAATAAAAATAATACAGGTATAGGATTCCTTATTCCGAAAACCCATTTTCCAGAAAGCTCCAAATTACAGATGGCCCACCTCCGATAGAGTGCATTATGAGTAAATAATTCCAGTTCTTGAAACTGATTTCCCTTCTCGTAATAATAAAACAGTACCTTTACTTGATCACATCTAAGATATAATTAATCCTTATTGCAGGCAAAACAATCCATTGGGTTTAATTAATGTTTAAATATTTTTTTCAGACTTAAAAGTATGGGGATCCAAAACCCAGAAAGATCCCTTATCTGGTTAAAAAAAACCCAGGTCCCTTGCTTTCTGCATAATAGATCCTATATCTGTACCAGGAGGACACTCTAATAAAGAACACAGGGTTAATTAAATACTATGACCTGGGTGAAAAATAATACATTTTTCCCTTTAGCCACAATAGACTAAACAGAAATTAACAAGAAAATGACAAATGTCAAGTTTAGGCATATATATATATATATATATATATATATATATATATATATATATAGATAGATAGTCCACAGTACCAGCACACATTACTAGTTAGAAGCCAGTGGTGCACGGTCAAAAATTGTAGATAGTAGAAGGAGAACCAGCACACACTGTAGTCATTTGAAGTGAAGTCTTTATTTGCACAACGTGTTACATGTTAATCCGACGTTTCGGTCCCTGCTGGGGACCTTTTTCAAGGATATCATGTGTGAATCAAACAATTGTTTAAATACCAACCCCCTCAGTGGTTTTTTGGCGCCCTGCTGACGTCATCAGTCCATATTTGGATTGTGTATACAAAGTCTCTCACATTTCAGTGTTTTTCCAGTACATAAGCTTGCAGTTCCCATATTACACCACAAGGTGTCATCATATTCACTCAGTGTCAGGATAATGTATCCAAACTGTGTTAAAAAAAGTGTACAAAAGAACCTTTGTATGATAAAAAGAGATACATCGTATTGCAAGTAGGCAGAAAAGATACTATTTACTTACAGAGCTGCACATATACAGAGAGGTGGTCAGATATAGTTCTTGATTCTGTGGGGTAAGAGACAATCAGTTATGCTGCAATAAACATAACCCGAAACAATATTATGTTAGTGTTATGTAAGAAAAAAATTTAATTGTAGTTGTCCATTTAACCCCTTCGGTGTCACACAATCGAGTTCGAAGATCCAGAAAGCTTCTCGTTTTAGTAATAATTTTTCTACATCACCACCCCTCGGTGGCTTGGGTATGTGATCAATAGGCATACACTTGAATTGGGAGGGGTCATGTCTAGCCTCTCACGTCAGCAGGGCGCCAAAAAACCACTGAGGGGGTGGGTATTTAAACAATTGTTTGATTCACACATGATATCCTTGAAAAAGGTCCCCAGCAGGGACCGAAACGTCGGATTAACATGTAACACGTTGTGCAAATAAAGACTTCACTTCAAATGACTACAGTGTGTGCTGGTTCTCCTTCTACTATATATATATATATATATATATATATATATATATATATATATATATATATATATATATATATATATATATATGCTTGGGCCCAATAGCTGCAGAATGGATAGTTTTATGCTTATAATTGTCACCAGAACTCCAGGAATCATAAATTTTCTTAAGTGGGAAAATAGTGTAAGGGATCAAATAAGCCTTCCCCCGTTCTGCCTGTAACATTATCGAGCCCCGTTACAGGCAAGAGAGCCATTGCTGGATTCACATAGTGGGCACTCCTAAGCCTGTTGTTGTTCGTTGCCCCGTCCACTCCCTTTTATTTGTGCAAATTTTCATCATCGGGACCAAAGCAATGGGGATTACGCATCTCTTGCACATCCCCAGTGTTTCTGAGACAATGTGGATGTGGTTGGGCAGCATGCCGCCCTAGGCCCGGGCCTTGGTGGCGTCTCCACAAATCCGGGCCTGAAGGGAGCAGGCCCGGACTGGCAATCTGGAAGTTCTGGCAAATGCCAGAGGGGCTGCTATAAGATTTCAAAGACAGTCACTGTGGAGTGGACTGGTGAGGGACTGGTTGGGCCTCTGTGTACTTGAAATTCCAGGGCCTATTTTGACTCCCAGTCCAGTCCTGCAAGGAGTGACCAATTGGCTGGAAGCCCCAGAGGATGTCTGGGAAGAGGAGGGTCCAGGAAGAGCCTGGGTTTGCAGTTAAATCCACGGTGCTGGCAGGGAGAGCTTATAAAAGAGACCCTGCTGCAGCATCCAGTCAGAGACAGAGAGAGACAGCAGAGAGACTGGAAGTGCTGCCTGGAAATACTGACCAAGGAGAGTCTGGAGAGACATGTTCTGCTTTGAATAAGCATTGAGCTCCAGCCATAAAGAGAGCCAGGTAAGGGTCTCCCCAGGGTAAGGAAACATACCTCCCAACATTTTGAAAGTAAAAAGAGGGACAAAATTTTTTTTTTGTATGTATTACCACGCCCCTTTCTGTGGCTGCACCCCCTAATTACCATGTTAATTTTACAAAATTTGGCAGGTTACGAAAGTCTGAAAATATTTCTCCTTATCTAAACTGTTTTTTGTGTCTGAAAATTGTTCTTGTATGTTATTTGCACCTGTTAGCCGTCCTGTGTTCTCTGCTAAAAGCCACTTAAGTTAGAAACTTTGTTTCTTTTTCTAGCTGTTCAGTGCAGAGAAGCAGTTCCAGTACAAATGAGGGACTGCAGGTTGAGCTGTCAAAAGAGGGACTGTCCCTCCAAAAAAGGGACAGTTGGGAGGTATGAGGAAAGGTCTTGCTTGTGTAGCTGCTATGTGGGAGCTGCTACTAAGTCCAAAGGGAAAGGTTCTTTGGGGGCAGGTAGTGCTACCAGGGACATAAGAGCTCTTGGGGAAGGGGAAAAATTGACAATAACTGAACTGTGTTAATTGTCATTTTCCACCTGGAGCGGAGGGTGGGACTGAGGCATTGAAAGACTGGATAGGGTTGGATTGTCCACACAGGTTCCCCAGAGCAGGGGATATAATTTACTGCAAACTGTGCTTTTTATTTGCTAGTGGAATTCCTCTGAGGTGCCATTCCTCAGTGCCCACTAGGTAGAAGCATTGAGCTGTGAATCACCGTGTCCCAGTATCTTTCATGCAAAGCTGCTGAAAACTATATAAGATACTAAGGGGCAGGGGCGTAACTATAGAGGAATCAGACCCTGCGGCTGCAGGGGGGCCCAGGAGGTATAGAGGCCCCAGGAGGCCCTAATTCATATACAATTTCAATAAATATTGGAGAAACAAGTCAACCTCTAAACATTTTGGGGGCCTGAAAAATAATTTGCTGTGTGGCCCAGTAATATCTAGTTACGCCACTGCTAAGGGGCAGATTCACTAAGCGCAGAATTTGAGCTAGCGTTCCGCTTCGCTCACATCGCAACACTTCGCCAGACATAGATTCGCCAGGACAACGCTAATTGACTAAAATCTGATGTTGCACCAGGGCACCAAACATTGGCGAAGTTGCGCTAGCATTACTGCAGCAAGCGAAGCTACGCTAGCGTTTCCTAATTTGCATACGGTGGGAAGTTAAAGTTGAATGAACGTATATGTTGCAGCCAATACATTACACTACACACGGGAAACCTTAATAAAATAAACTAGATTTGTTATATTGCCCATTAGCCCATCGTATAGTTGATGTGCCATATGTTAGGAAATGTATAGTGATGGGCGAATTTATTCGGCAGGCGCAAATTTGCGTGATTCACCGTCGGCAAATAAATTCACGAACATGCAGCGTAAATTCGCTGGCGAAAATTTGCCGGCGTCAAAAATAAAATGGGCGAGACACTGGCGCCATTTCACAAATTTTTTGCCGTTTCGCGAATTTTCCGCAAATTCGCCCATCACTAGAAATGTAGGGGGGAAGCCGGGTACCTCAGAAAAAATGTAGGATCTTTTGCAGCCTATCACCCTGAAAAATTAAAAGTCGCCAGCGTTTTTTAGGACTTAGGAAAATTTTCAACAATTTTTTGAGGAAGTCCTATTTACTCTATTGCACTGTGACTGGTCTGAGGTGGTGAAGGCAAGTCTGGCGCAAGAGGTAAGGTTTAGTAAAATCGGCATCTTGGTGAATTTGCATAGTTACGTCAGAGCGTAACTTTGCCAGGCGTATGGGAGCGAATTACCGCTAGAGTCTATCTCCTTCTCTAGCGAAGTTACGCCTGCCCCTGTTAGTAAATTGGCAACGAAATGACGCCACACTGGCGAATTTTCGCTAACGTTAGTCACTTCGCCCTTTAATAAATCTGCCCCTAAAAGTTGAGCGACCTCTTTAGCAACATGGGGGCCACCGTGGAAATGATATATTTTTTCAGGCCCTTATACTGACTACAGTAAACAATGACAGGTTGCTTTCCTTCCAGAACTAAAAGTTAGAACATGGTCTCAACATTCTTCTCTAGAAGATTTGGGAGCAGGCCAGGGCCAAGCCAGAATAGGCAACCCAGCACCAGGGTCGGACTGGACCATTGGGGGCCCATCAGGTTCCAAACTTTCAGGGGCTTCTGCGGCATGCATGCGTGAGTGCTGCTGTGCCGGGACACATTTAGTATTTTATGGGGCCAGCTGATTGGAGAGCGGGTCTGGGCCAACCGGGTTTTTTCAATGCGTCTCGCTGGCCCAGTCCAACCCTACCCAGCACCCCCAATTCATTGTGCCCTAGGTAGGTGCCTCTACTGCCCACTCCTAGATCTAGTCCTGTTTGGGAGCTCCCCTAAGATTCTTTTATCAAGGGTTAGTCACTGTGCCAGGAAGAATCCTATACAACCAGGTACCAGAGAAGGTCACTGTGGAATAGCCCAGCTCAGAACTTCCTAGAAAAAAAATTCTTATATATACAAAAAATATATTATTCTGTTTTTTATTTGCATTTCAAAACCAATTATATTTTAATATCATTCTTTTTAAACACTAGGACTAACCATGTATGAAAAGCTGAACTGATATATATTCTATTGGCACTAGATGGCACTATGAGATAACTTACTAAATACACAACTGCCTTCTTTTTTTTGAACCTGGACTGTAACAAAATGTTTATTACAGAATTATTACGTGTTATTAGATTTGACAGAATTGGGTCTTTCTGTAATTTTAATCTCCATACCTTAAGGCTACTACAAAACATTCAAACATTAATTAAGAAAATTTAATTTTTTTCTGTACAGTATAATTATATCTTAGCTGGGATCAAATACAAGGTACTGTTTTATTATTACAGAGAATAAGGAAATCATTTTTAAAAATGTGAATTCTTTGGAGTCTATAGGAGATGGCCTTCCTGTAACTTTCTGGATAACAGGTTTTCACATAATGGGTCCAAATGGCATATTTTTGTGTGTGACTGATTCTTCAGGTGGCAGTTTGCTACATTAACATTACATGACCTTAGGACTACCGCAACCATTGGTTCCCCCTGCATTGCGCTGCAAATGCAAGAAGTGCTGCCAACAGGATTTAATTTTTCAATGCAATTCCATTAAAGTTTCCAATTTGTGTTGAAGTGCAAGTGCCTGTTGACAGCAATGATTCGGGAATTATGGGAAAACCACTTCATTGTGGGTCATAAAAGTAACAGCAACTGCACTTTGCACACTGTTGTCCAAAATGACCCCTTATGTCATGTATTAGGATAAAACCATCCCAGTGCTTTGCTGGTGACCCAAACAAGAGTCATGAATTGCTTGTAAATTATATCCTTATAAATTTTGCTTAATGATGTCATCAGTCCCTCCTCTTGGGAAACATGAGGATAGTATATGCCACCTTGAACTTCCATGACATCTATAACAAACTTCAGCCTTGTGCCTATTGTCAATGAACTCCTCAGTCACTTCTAATAACTTTATATGTCACAGTAAAGGAGAACTAAACCCTAAAAATGAATATGGCTACAAATGCCATATTTTATATAATGAACTTAATGCTCCAGCGTAAGTTTCAGCTTCTCAATAGCAGCAATGATCCAGGACTTCAAACTTGTCACAGGGGGTCACCATCTTGGAAAGTGTCTGTGACACTCACATGTTCAGTGGGCTCTGAGCAGCTGTTGAGAAGCTAAGCTTAGGGGTTGTCACAAATTACCAACAGAAATATAAACTGTAATATAAGCTGATACTACAAGGCCAATTTTTAAATTCTGATGCTGGTTGCACTGGTTTCTGTGCTGCCATGTAGTAATTATCTGTATTAATTACTAATCTGCCTTATATTGTGATATTTCTATTCTATGTGTACTGTATATTGTGAGTGGGTCCCTAAGCTCAGTAACTGACAACATCATGGAGCATGTGCAGTGAATCAGAAGAAAAGAGGATGGGGAGCTACTGGGGCATCTTTGAAGACACAGATCTTTACTGCTAAAGGGTTGTGGTTGCCTTGGGCTGGTACAGAAGCCAAAAACATAATTTATAACATTTCTGCCCTACTTCTATAGTTAAGCTTTAGTTCTCCTTTAAGGATGATGCTAAGATTTGTTACCTGCGGTTATATCTGCTTTACTGCTGGCAACAAATATCATGAAAATGACTTGTCATTGGATAACCTTGTTCTGACCACAAGTAAAACATATACAGGTATAGGATCCGTTATTTGTAAACCTGTTATCCAGAAACCTTTGAATAACGGGAAGGCCATCTCCCATAGACTCCATTGCATCCAAATAATTAAAATGTTTAAAAATGATTTCCCTTTTCTCTGTAATAATTAAACGGTACTTTGATCCAAACTGGAGGTGTGGAGATCCATATCATGAAATTATCTGTAAAACTCCTGGTTGCAAGCGTATTTTTTTGTGAATTCAGTTGAACAGATGAGATCTGAAAGCAATACTCCCATTATATACTGGTGCTCTCAAGCTTACTGCCAATACTAAAGATGTCCACTTGGAGGTAATATACTGCTGTGTTATTCTGGAATCCGCACTGTGATTACATAATTCAGATAAATATCATTTGTATGTGATTCAACCCAGTAAAGTGACTGGTACTTGAAAGTACTTGAAAGTTTTTATTTTTTCTCTTGCTGATAACAAGCATCGTAACATGCAGACAAATGAAGGATGATGGCAGCTAATTACCTGGGGAAAAGACATTTTGTCATGCACAGAAGAACGAGTCACTAATCAAATGTACTGTGCAAAGTGGGGATAATAATACCAATGTCAGGTAAAAGAATTCAATAAATGGTAATTTTTATCTAAACGAAATAGCTCATTTATGAACACAAGTGCGGCCATACTAAAAGGAATGCAAATGTTTTGTGTGTTGACCGAATTCATAAAAGGCACTTGCATGCAAACACCCTCCTTACACTCAGCATTGTTCAGCTCAGCACACGATTCATCAGCCAAACCCCAGAGGCACCAGCCTCCATGTCACATAACCCTCACTGCCAGCCACAATGTCACATAACCCTCACTGCCAGCCTTCATGTCACATAACCCTCACTGCCAGCCTTCATGACACATAGCCCTCACTGCCAGTCACAAGTGATGGGCGAACTTCTGCAAAATCGTGGGAATCTGACATTTTCACAAAAAAAAACGTGAAAATCGGGAATTGATGTCTTCGAATTTTCGCAGGAGTTTTGCAAATGTATTCGCCGGCGGCAAAGCGCTGAAATTCGCCACAAATTCGAGCCAGGCGAATTTAATCGCCCATCACTACCAGTCACCATGTCACATAACCTTCACTGCCAGCCTCCATGTGACATAGCCCTCACTGCCAGCCTCCATGTAACAAACCCTCACTGCCAGCCTCCATGTCACGTAACCCTCACTACCAGCCTCCATGTTACATATCTATCATTGTAAGGAATCGACAGCTTGGCACGCACTCAGCAGGACTCCAGGTAGCGGTAAAAAAACTCTTTACTTTATTGCACAAACATATATCGTCCTAACACGTTTCGTGTGTTGCCACACGTAATCATAGGCATTAAATAACAATTACATTCACATGGGTTAAAAAGCATTGGAAGCTTTCGTCATCTAAGACGTACTTCCTCCTTAAGAACTGTTAACTCTTTCAAAACTATTTGTTGTGTTCTAAAGATTTGTTTTTCTTTCACATAAAGTTCTTATAAATTATTTTCTGTGTAACCTTTAAAGTCTGTATTTATCTGTATTTTTCTCAACTTTACCAACATTGTGTAGTATATTTTAATGTATCTTTTGTGTGTTTTTTCTTAAAAGCTAAATTGTTTCAATAAATTCATTTTACTTGTTTCAATTAATTTGTTCTACTTGTTACTACTTTGTTTAGCTTTAGGTTTATAAATTGCAACACTATTTGGTAGTTCTGAAACTTTTGTTGGAATGGAGGGCTGTTATTTTGCGTTATCATTTCCTTTATATTATTTTAAATATCATTTTTTTCTCTCCTTGGTTTATGATTTCAGATCTCTTTCTGATATGTTAATATATTTTTTTGTGTTTCTTTTCCTTTTATGTTTACGTATGACAGCTTACATCCCATCTTATATTTAGCCCCTTGGGTTCTTGTGTGTCTAATAAAAAGATCCATCTTACTTCTAGTTCCAGAAGTTTTTTTTGTTTATTCCCCCCTCTTTATTAGATACACGAGAACCCAAGGGGCTAAATATAAGATGGGATGTAAGCTGTCATACGTAAACATAAAAGGAAAAGAAACACAAAAAAATATATTAACATATCAGAAAGAGATCTGAAATCATAAACCAAGGAGAGAAAAAAATTATATTTAAAATAATATAAAGGAAATGATAACGCAAAATAACAGCCCTCCATTCCAACAAAAGTTTCAGAACTACCAAATAGTGTTGCAATTTATAAACCTAAAGCTAAACAAAGTAGTAACAAGTAAAACAAATTAATTGAAACAAGTAAAACGAATTTATTGAAACAATTTAGCTTTTAAGAAAAAACACACAAAAGATACATTGAAATATACTACACAATGTTCGTAAAGCTGAGAAAAATACAGATAAATACAGACTTTAAAGGTTACACAGAAAATAATTTATAAGAACTTTATGTGAAAGAAAAACAAATCTTTAGAACACAACAAATAGTTTTGAAAGAGTTAACAGTTCTTAAGGAGGAAGTACGTCTTAGATGACGAAAGCTTCCAATGCTTTTTAACCCATGTGAATGTAATTGTTATTTAATGCCTATGATTACGTGTGGCAACACATGAAACGCGTTAGGACGATATATGTTTGTGCAATAAAGTAAAGAGTTTTTTTACCGCTACCTGGAGTCCTGCTGAGTGCGTGCCAAGCTGTCGATTCCTTACCTTGATGTCTCCCCCATGCTGAGGGTTCGGGGCGCAGCACCCGGACCACCAAACAGGAGCGGTGAGTGACCCACAGTTTACTATATTGGAATATTTGAAGCGGAGGGTTCGGGGCAAGTGCACCCGAGCCATTTTGAAACAGCGGTGAGCGAGTTTGTGATAAGTGCGATAATTGACCGCTACGTAGAAAAGGATTCCAATTTATAATATTAAAGATACGGCGGGTGGTTTGAGCGCCCCTGTCTCCCTTCTCTAATTAAACATATCTATCATTACCAGCCTCCATGATACCTAGCCTTCACTGCCAGCCTCCTTGTCCCACTTTCTTATGGTACTTTAGTAAATAAAGGAGAAAATCAAACCCCTGCAGGGCCGGAACTAGGGTGAGGCAGAGTAGGCACGTGGCTAGGGCGCAAAGCTGGGGGGGCGCCAGGCACCTACCTGCTCTGACGCCTACCCCATGTCCGGTCCTCTCTCTCCCTGTCTTCCTGCATCCTGATTGACGCTTCGGCGCATGCGCGCTGGCATTAACATGCGCATGCGCGCCAGCGTCAACTTGCGCATGCGCACACTCAGCTGGCGCCGCGTCGGCCCAGGTTGCCTAGGGCACCTGCCCAGTGTGGCCCGGCTCTGAACCCCTGTATGAACCCATGTAAGTGACGCTTGAAAGTTTGTGAACCCTTTAAATAAAGTCTTTCATTTGGTGCTTTTGTAGCAAATTCTTTAAATAAAACAGAGTCACTCATTCGTGTTGTCATCCTATTGACTAAAACACCAGCCTCTGATTTCACCTTCAAAGTATATGCTAATCCTAAGGATTCGCTTACTTTTGCCACACACAGATATGATATTGGATACATTTTTTTTATAAACACATTATTTAATATAATAATTTGTGTTTAATTTGAAACTACTATTAGGACTTGTTTAAAAATCAGATGATGTTTTAGGTCACATTCATATAAAAATATAGAACATTCTAAAAGGTTTACAAATTTTCAAGCACCTCTATAGCACACACAAAATCAATCACAGATTTGAAAAAAATATATTATGAGATGTTATTTGTTAAGTATTCAGCGGTTTTATGGGCTCAGCTTTGTATTACTTTACACAGTGATATATATTTGCAATCCTGTCTTTATTATTTTTATTATATTATTTCCACTGAACTTGGAGGCTGTTGATTTGATTTGGGTAGGAACAAAGTTTTCCTAATCAGTACAAATAAATGTTGGAATTAATGAATGGAATGGCAGATTGTGGGTCAGAAGTGTATTTGTAGATGTAATAGGCTTGAAGAATAAACTGAAAAGAAAGAGTTAACTATGCCAGTAAAATGTTATTAAACATAAAAGTGTATGTGCTTGTGCCTGAAACATGTAATAAGAGAATGTTTGGCTTTACTTTTATTTTGAAAACATGGTTAAACGGTCTTTGACATGTCTCACAAACCATCCACTTGTCATGCAATGTGACTTTGATTCTAGCTGTTAAAGGAATTAAGCCCTGCCTACCTTTACTGCCCCTCCCACTTTAAACGGTCCCACCCTTTAAAATCTCATTTATACCAATTCCTATCTTCAAAAGGATTTAAGGGAGAATAGTGCTGCCGTATCAAAAGGTGCTCATAGTCTAACAACCCACAGAGACCATATACATTGTCTTTACCTTGTCGTAAAGGCAGTCAACTAAAGGATGGCACCAGTCTAGAGCACAATGATGTAGGTGAGACCTGTTCAAAAGTCTTCTTTGCTCCCCTGCTGCTCTAGCTCCCTCCTCTTCCCTCCCCCACCCTCTATCACTTCTTCTCTCTCTCCGTCACCCCCCCAAACCTTCGTCCTCTGTCCTTCCCTTTCTTTGCTTTCCCCTCTCTTCTTACCGGGGTGCCTAGGGTGCCCTTTTGGCTTGGCCCGGCCCTGGATGAATGGCTGCTATAAATGGGTTATAGACTAGACTGCGCCAGTTAATGTGAGAACCTTGCCTTGGGCGGCATCGTCCGGCAAGTTACCAGGGGTGGCAAGAAAACTGCTCCTGGTAACTTTAAGAGCCGAGTTTTTGGGTAATAAACCAGAAATTTGACTCTTCTAATGCAGAGAGTGCACTAAAGAGACAAGGCACAGGTGTGCTGGGGAATTCCTCTATTCCAATGTTGCTGCCTAACCATCAGGAGAAGAACTACACTGTGAATGCTATGATAAGGCAGTGAAGTACAGTTCCACGACATACCGTTAAATTATAATATAAGTGCATACAATATATTAAATGAAATACATTAATAAATTAAACTAATTATATAGTTATTAATATATTATTTACTATATAACTACAACTGTATATTTGTACATAAAATGCAGAATATCCTACTCATCTTCTCTTTTTTTGTGTCATGCCCTTTGTGTTTATCAATTTTATCTTTCATTTTCTTGTTTTTCTTATTTGCCTTTTTCCACTATCCCTTTGTCTTTTATTCCTCCTGTCCCATTCTCCTTCTCCTACCTCCTATTTTAACCCTTAAGGTTATAGACATTAAAGGCATTTATGTGCAGTTGTAAAATGTATTCACTGCTCCTCCCATATCAAATGCATACGGAGATAGTCTATGTCTACCTGACACCAGAGTTCTGTGCTCAGTAACTTAACAGGCCCAGGTGTAGATCGTGCAGCTGGGACCCCCTCTGGAAGCTGCTTTTTTAGCTCCTACGCGGTTGCGCCAATCGCCTGCGTGCCTGCAGGTGCGGACCCTGTTATAATTGCACCCCCTGCTCCCCCGGTAGTTCTGCCTAGTGATGGGCGAATCTGTTTCGAGAAATTTGCGAAACGCATTGAAGTCAATGGGTGTCAAAATAATTTTGACGCAAGCGACAATTTTTATACGCAACTATTTGGTCCAAATGCATTAAAGTCAATGGGCATCCGAATAATTTTGAGGATTTTTTGCTGACGAATTGTCGCCTCAGTTTCGAATTCATTTGCTTGTGGCTAAATGCGGAAATTCACAGCGAATTAGTGTCTGGCTTATTTATTCACCCATCACTAGTTCTGGCGCTACATGATAGAGGCATCTATGAAGCATAATGAACCTCACAATTTTTATGTAGTGTATTTTTAAAAACGCAAAGAATAAATGCAGATTTAAAATGATAAATTAAGAGTTTCATCTCTCTCCTTAGTCTGGTAAGAACAAAGAGGAAAAACAACAAATTAAATGAAACTGGAAGAATAATATAGTATTGAATTAAACAATAAAATAATGTAAAGCAAACCTTGCCCTTGGAAGCACCTAATGAACCCTTAAAATGATAAAGAATAACTGCATCCCTTTAACTCTTTCCTTTTTAGTACTTTTTGTAGCAAGTTTTTGGAATGTAATGTCAAATTAAATGTTTTAAATGAATGGCCCTGTGATATGATGTGTGTCACAGAGACAGCTGCATGCAGGGTAGTCATTGACATAATGTAGTATAGAATATAAAGAACTAAATCATATTTCAACTGTAGTAAGAAGGGTGCAACAAACTGATAATAATGTAGGTGTAGTGAGTATCATAAGAAATGGGAAATGGCACATAAGCTGAAATGGGAGGAAGCAGATGTTTACTGGACTAATATAGAATAGTTGCAATGGTGGGTTCCACTGGAAGTTAAAAACAGCGACAGCAGAAAAAATTCTCAAGGTAACCTACAATGGCTCAGTGTGATAGAGAATCCTGTGTTGGATGCATTAAATCATTGCTTTGAAATATGTGAGCATGAGCAGCAGGGAACAATATCATATAAAATAAGTGGAATGTCTAGAGAACAAGAGCAGTGATCCATTGTAGGAGGAAAAGCAAATAAATCAGCGAGTCTTAATAGGTAGATTGGCCTTTCCCTTCACTGTGTGGTTTGGCCATGGTCACCTTGAGTGAGAAGACCTTCAGCTGAATATACAGTAAATGATGGAAGCCACATGGTAGTCAAACAAATTGGTGGTTCAAAGAAGCTCAATGAGCATTTTTTTTAATATAAATGCTGCCTACAAGGTTTGTGGAAATAGGAGCAGGATTGTCAAATGAATAGAAAGAACTTGTAGTGTAGGAATAAAGAATCCTATGTCTTAAAGTCTTCAGAAATTTACCAGCATCAAGGGGAGAGATTACAATTTCAGGTCATATTTCTACTGTCTGAGGTTGAGGCAAGTGAATCCCAGCCTGAGCATTGGTGGGGGGAAATCTGCCAAAATATTATTTAGTGCATGTTCTAACCTCACTGAAGAGAAACTACAGTTGCAATATCTCTCCTCAAAATTGACAATGACTCTCCAATGGGAAAAATATCAAGGGTTCAGCTGCATCTCTTCTTGAGTTATTTGCTAGTTTGCAGCTCAGCACCGACTTTTATATTTGTACAGACAGAAGTCTGGTTACCAATCTATTTATCACTGTGCACTGATCAGCAAGTTAAAATACCAACACTTCTTAAGGGAGAACTAAAGTTATAATAAAGAAGTAGCTAGAAATATTGTACATTATGGTGTAGGGTTTTGTACCAGTCCAAGGCAACCACAGCCCTTTAGCAGTAAAGATCTATGTCTCCAAAGATGCCCCAGTAGCTCCCCATCTTCTTTTCTGCTGATTCACTGCACATGCTCTGGGCTGCTGCCACTTACTGAGCTTAGGGACCCACTCACAATATACAGTACACATAGTATAGAAATGTCACAATATAAGGCTGAGTAGTAAATAATTCAGATTATTGATTGGATCATGACAGATCAGAAACCAGTAGTGATGGACGAATTTGCGGCGAATTCCCGCGATTCACCAGCAGCGAATAAATTCGCAAAACTGTTGTGAAAATTCACAGCGAATTTGCGCCGGCGTAAAATAAATGGACGCCGGCGTAAAAAACTGGACACCAAAAATTGACATTTCGTGGATTTTTTGCCGTTTCGCGAAGTTTGGTGAGAAATTCATGAATTTTTCAGCCAAACGCCCAAATATGCCCATCACTAGAAACCAGCACAATTAGCATTAGAATTTAATATTCAGCACTATAATCATCAGCCTATATTACAGACCAACCTCATATTCTGCTTGATAATTTCCGACGAAATTTGGGTTTTGTATATTGAGGAAGATCTGTGAGAAGGACTGAAATGTTTGCTGTTTTTAGGAAGACCTTGGATTCAATTTAAAGGAACAGTTCAGTGTGAAAATAAAAAGTGGGTAAACAGATAGGCTGTGCAAAATAAAACATGTTTCTAATATAGTTAGTTAGCCAAATATGTAATGTATAAAGGCTGGAGTGACTGGATGTCTAATAAAACAGCCAGAATACAACTTCCTGCTTTTCAGCTCTATAACTCTGAGTTAGTCAGCGACTTGAAGGGGGGCCACATGGTACATTTCTATTCAGTGAGTTTGCAATTGATCCTCAGCATTCAGCTCAGATTCAAAAGCAACAGATATGACCCATGTGCCCCCCCCTCAAGTCTCTGATTGGTTACTGCCTGGTAACCAGGGTAACCAGTCAGTGTAAACCAAGAGAGCTGAAAAGCAGGAAGTAGTGTTCTGACTGACATGTTATACATCAAATCACTCCAGCCTTTATACATTACATTTTTGGCTAACTAACTATATTAGAAACATGTTTTATTTTGCACAGCCTATCTATTTACCCAGTTTTTATTTTTACTCTGAACAATTCCTTTAAAGAGGTGGTTCACTTTTAATATAACTTTTAGTGTTATAGTAGGCTTTTCAGCTTTCAAAAGGGGGACACTCCAGCAGCCAAAAGGATTTCCCTGTGAGGCTACACATACGGGGCAAAGTTGCGCTCAGGGGTAGCGTAAGGTTGCGAAGTTGCGCTAGCGTCGATTCGCTAAGTGAAGCGAAGTTACGCTAGCGATGGTTAATTTGCATATGGCGCCAAATTCAAATTTCAATGGAGGAATATGTAGCAGCACTACAAATGCCTGGGAAACCTTCAAAACATCAAATAAAATTTTTATTTTGACCTACATATGTGCCCACTGTATAGTTAAGTTTCCATGAGTTAGGAAATGTAGGGGGGAAGGAGGGGAGCCCCAAAAATTTTTTCGATCTTTTTCCGCCTATCACCCATAATATAGAAAAAACGCCAGCGTTTTTTGGGACTTAGAAAAAATTTGAACTTTTTTTGAAGCAAACCCTATCTACTCTATTGCGCTTCGCCTGGTCTGAGGTGGCGAATGAAGTCTAGCGTAAAAGGTAGCGTTAAGTACAATGAGCGCGTTAGTGAATTTGCGTAGTTACGTCCGTTGCGAAAGTTCACCAGGCATAAGGGTGCGAAGTAACACTAGCGAATTTACGCCAGCATTCGTTAGTGAATTTGCGAAGTAACGAAAATGACCAACGCTAGCGAATTTGCCCCGTATTGTTATTGCGCATTTTTATTACTCGTCTTTATATTTAGGCCCTTTCCTATCAATCTAGTCTCTTATTAAAACCAGTGCATGGTTGTTAGGGTTATTTGGACCCTAACAACCAGATTGCTGAAATTGCATATCGGAGCTGTTGAATAAAAAGGATATTAACTCGAAAACCACAAAAAATAAGAAAATTAAAACCATTGCACATTGTTTCAGAATATTACTCTCCAATATACTTTAATTAAAAAATGTGTACCGTTTTTAGAAGAAACCTGACTGTATGCAGTGAAATTCTTACTTCATTTACTGCTGTGGATAGGAATTGTCAGATGGTCCCTAAATGCTGAGCAGGGAAACAATCATACTTATGAACAGCAGGGGGAGCCCCCACCTTACTTGCCAGCCATGCAGAACTCAAGCAGCTTTGTTTATGATGATCCCTAAGCAGCCCAGACCACACTGAGCATGTGCACAGTCTTAGTCTTGCAAAGATGTTTAACAAAGTCACAAGATGGTGACCCCCTGTAGCCAACTTTGAAAGCATAAATTATTGGTTTGATTAGGCTTGTGGTGCAGTAAGTTCATGTTTATATTTAGTATACAAAATACAGCATTTATAGCATTATTCTATTTTAGACTTTATATGCCCTTTAAAGGCAAAAAACCTGCATTCTGTAGGCAACTATAGTTATTATAGTGGCATAGAAATGGATGCACAGAATCCAGGATTTGGACACTTTCAGCAGGATTCAGATTCAAATAAATCCTTTTGGCTGGCTGAAGAGAGTCAAAATCCTTTAAATCATGTGACTTTTTGTCACAAAACAAGGAAGTAAAAAATTTTTTAGAAGCGCGCTGTTTTCTTTTTCCCTCCCCTCATTGATTTACATATGCAAATTAGGGTCTGGAATCAGTCCGCTATTTGGCTGAAGCTTTCACAAAGTATTCTGGGGCGGTCTTATTCAAAATATTGAATTCGGTGCATCCCTGATGGAAACTCATTGTTTGAAAATTTTAAGAAGCTGACAAGAATCTAATACAGAAAAACATAAAGGGCAGTTCATTGCGAAATGATAAAATATACCTGTTTATGACGGCCCATGTGTGCTATGGTCATACTAAAGTTTGATTGCCAGATACTGCACCCTAATAAAAGTGCAACACAATTGTAAACTTACTACACCCAAGTGTCCCTTGGGTGTAGTAACTAATAACAGAGCATTGGTTATAAACTATGTAATAGTTAGATTTGTCATCTATGGTTAAATTGCACTACTGTGGACAACAAATCACCAGAAAAAGACTTTCCACAAGTAAAGCCTGTTGTTTCTCCTACTCAATGTAACTGAAGGAGTCACAGTGGGACTTGGATTTTTACTATTGAGTGCTGTTCCTATATATACCAGTACTGTACAGTGTGACTGAAATTTATCAGAGCACAAGTCACACAACTGGGGCACCTGGGAAAATGACAACATATCTATCCCTATGTCAGATTTCAAAATGAAATGTAAAAATTTGATTGTTCTTTTAAAAAATGGATTACAGTGCTGAAGTCTGCTGGAGCAGCATTATTAACTGATGCATTGTGAATAGGGATGTCGCGGACTGTTCGCCGGCGAACTTGTTCACGCGAACATCGACTGTTCGCGCTCGCCGAATGTTCGCGAACGTCGCGCGACATTCGCCATTTTGGGTTCGCCTTACCTGGCGCTTTTTTTTGACCTCTCACCCCAGACCAGCAGATACATGGCAGCCAATCAGGAAGCTCTCCCTCCTGGACCACCCCCACACCCCCTGGACCACTCCCCTTCCATATATAAACTGAAGCCCTGCGTTTTTTCATTCTGCCTGTGTGTGCTTGCAAGAGCTAGTGTAGGGAGAGAGCTGTTACTGATTTCACTGATTTCTTTGAGGGACAGTTGATAGTAAGTTTGCTGGCTAGTAATCTACTTGATACTGCTCTGTATTGGAGGGACAGAAGTCTGCAGGGATTTGAGGGACATTTTAGGTTAGGTAGCTTTGCTGGCTAGTAATCTACCTTCTACTGCAGTGCTCTGTATGTAGCTGCCTGCTGTGGGCACTGATCTCTTCTGATCTCATCTGCTGACTGCTGTAATAACCCAATAGTCCTTGTAACGACTGCTTTTATTTTCTTTTTTGTTTTTTTACTTTGCTACTATAAGAGCCCAGTGCTATTAGTCTAGCTGTGTTGGGGAGTGGGACTGGTGTGCTGCTGTGCTGCTCCTAGTAGTTCAGCAGCAGCAACCCGAGAATTTTTTTTTTTTTAATATACATATATTTTTTTTTTCTTTTACTTATCTTACTGTTCTTTAACGTGTACAGTGCTGTTGCTGTTCTTCATAGTAGTGCACCAATAGTAGTGCACTTGCAGGCATTATTTGCCCAGTGTGTTCTTCAAACAACAACCATCTAGCTGTGTGAGCTTGTTCACATTCTGTCTAAATATCAATAATAATACCGTCTCTAGAAACACCACCCGAGTGACGTTTTTCAGGCAGCAATAATATATTCCGTATCCACTGCTGTAGTAGTGTATACGTTAACCTTGTAGGCATTATTTGCCCAGTGTGTTCTTCATTTTCAAACAACTCCCATCTAGCTGTGTGAGCTTGTTCACATTCTGTCTAAATATCAATAATAATACTGTCTCTAGAAACACCACCCGAGTGACGTTTTTCAGGCAGCAATAATATATTCCGTATCCACTGCTGTAGTAGTGTATACGTTGACCTTGTAGGCATTGTTTGCCCAGTGTGTTCTTTATTTTCAAACAACTGCCATATAGCTGTGTGAGCTTGTTCACATTCTGTCTAAATATCAATAATAATACCGTCTCCAGAAACACCACCTGAGTTGTTGTTGTTGTTGTTTTAAAAATAATGCCAGGCAAAGGCAGGCCGCCACGCAGAGGCACTAGGGGCCGTGCTGCTATGCTATCCTGTGGCCCTAGGAAATTGCCCAGTTTTAAAAAGGCAATGACCCTGAACTCCCAAAATGCTGAAGAGGTAGTTGACTGGCTTACACAGCACACCCCATCCTCTACCGTTTCTAACTTTACCACAACATCCTCATCCTCCACTGCTATGGGCACCCCACGTAACACTTCCTCCACCACCGGCACCCCTTCTTCACTGGAGTCAGAGGAGTTATTTTCACATGAGTTTCTTGAACTGAGTGATGCGCAACCATTATTGGCAGAAGAAGATGAAGGAGATGAGGACGTTACACCAGATTTAATTCTGGCAGAGAACACAACAGAGATGGACATAATGAGTGATGAGGAGGTCCCCGCTGCTGCTTCCTTCTGTGAGCTGTCAGAAGAAATTGATGCATCTGAGGAGAATGAGGATGAGGAGATTGATGTTTTGTGGGTGCCCAGTAGAAGAGAGCAAGAGGAGGATAGTTCAGATGGAGAGACGGAGAGTCAGAGAGGCAGGAGGAGAATAAGACTTAGAAGAAGCAGGGAGGACAGCTCGCAGGGAACAGTAGGGCAACAACATGTATCGGCACCTGTGGTCAGCCGGCCAACGCACCCGCCATTGCCGCCAACGCCGCCAACTTCTACTGTTACCGCCAGATTGCCAGCTTCAAAAAGGTCAGCAGTGTGGGATTTTTTTAATGTGTGTGCCTCTGACAAAAGCGTTGTAATTTGCAATGAGTGCAGTCAGAAACTGAGTCTTGGGAAGCCCAACAGCCACATAGGTACAACTTCTATGCGAAGGCACATGAACGGCAAGCACAAAGCACTTTGGGAGCAACACCTCAAAGGCAACAGGCAAACTAAAAGCCACCCTCCTTCTGGTCCAGCATCTTACTGCTCTACCTCTGCTGTCCTTAACCCGTCTGAACCACCCTCCACTCCGCCTTCCACCTTGACCACCAGTTCCCATTCCCAGTCATCTGCCCCCAGCCAAGTTTCTGTGAGGGCCATGTTTGAGCGTAAGAAGCCAATGTCTGCGAGTCACCCCCTTGCCCGGCATCTGACAGCTGGCTTGTCCGCACTCTTAGCCCGCCAGCTTTTACCATACCAGCTGGTGGACTCTGAGGCCTTCCGCAAATTTGTACAATTGGGACACCGCAGTGGAAGGTACCCAGCCGCAATTTTTTTTCAAAAAAGGGAATACCACACCTGTACCACCATGTGCAGAGCCAAGTCACCGCATCTCTGTCACTTAGTGTTGGGCCAAAGGTCCATATGACTACTGACGCATGGTCCTCCAAGCATGGTCAGGGCAGGTATGTCACCTACACTGCCCACTGGGTGAACTTGGTAATGGCTGGGAAGCTGGGAATGTGTGGCTCAACAACAACAGTGGAGTTGGTGTCACCGCCACGGATTGCACGCGGTTCTGCCACCACCTCTACTCCTCCTTCGCTCTCTACCTCGTCTTCTTCCTCTTCTTCGTCCTCTGCTGCTGGGTCCTCCTCCTCCACACCTGTGCACCCCCAGCTCCCTCTAGGTTATTCGACGTGCCAGGTACGCCGTTGTCATGCTGTCTTGGGGATGACGTGCCTGGAAAGCAGAAACCATACCGGATCTGTACTCCTGTCATCTCTGCAGTCACAGGCCGATCGGTGGCTGACCCCACACCAACTGAAGATCGGAAAAGTGGTGTGTGACAACGGAAGCAATCTGTTGGCAGCACTGAGACTGGGCAATTTAACACATGTGCCCTGCATGGCACATGTTCTGAATTTAATAGTCCAACATTTTGTCTCAAAGTACCCAGGATTCCAGGACGTTCTCAGGCAGTCCAGGAAGGTGTCGGCCCATTTCAGACGGTCCTACACAGCCATGGCACGCCTTGCTGACATTCAGCAGTGGTACAACATGCCAGTCAGGCGTTTGATTTGCGACAGCCAGACTCGGTGGAATTCAACACTCCTCATGTTGGAACGTCTGCTGCAACAACAAAGAGCCGTCAATGAATACCTTTTTGAACTGGGTGGTAGGACTGGATCTGCAGAGCTGGGGATTTTTTTACCCCGTTACTGGGTGCTTATGCGCGATGCCTGCAGGCTCATGCGCCCTTTTGAAGAGGTTACAAATATGGTCAGTCGCACCGAAAGCACCATCAGCGACCTAATACCCTTTGCTTTCTTCCTGGAGCGTGCCGTGCGACGAGTGACAGATGAGGTTGTAGACCAGCGTGACGAGGAGCAGGAAGCGCACGATTTCTGGTCGGAATCACCAGAACGAACCCAGGCACCTGCTGCAACGCAGGGAGAGGTGTCAGAAGTGGAGTCAGAGGAGGAAGGTGGCTTTGTGGAGGAGGAGGACCAACAGGAGCAGGCTTCCCAGGGGGCTAGTGGTGACCTTTTGGGGACCCCTGGTCTTGTACGTGGCTGGGGGGAGGAGACCGTGGATGATGCAGTCCTTGATAACGAGGAAGCGGAGATGGATAGCTCTGCATCCAACCTTGTGAGAATGGGGTCTTTCATGCTGTCATGCCTGTTGAAGGACCCCCGTATCAAGAGGCTTAAGGAGAAGGACCTGTACTGGGTGGCAACGCTACTAGACCCTCGGTACAAGCATAAAGTGGCAGAAATGTTACCAACGTACCACAAGTCCGAAAGGATGCTGCATTTACAAACCAGCCTGCAAAACATGTTGTACAATGCTTTTAAGGGTGATGTCACTTCAGGAACTCATCAACATTCCAGGGGCAGAGGTGCCAGTAATCCTGCCACGAGCGCACCTGCAAGGACAAAGCACTTTGGCCACTCTGTAACGTCAGACATGCAAATGTTTTTCAGTCCAAGGCAGCGCCAGAACCCTTCTGGATCCACCCTCAAAGAACGCCTCGACCGGCAGGTAGCGGACTACCTGGCATTAACTGCAGATATCGACACTCTTAGGAGCGATGAACCCCTGGACTACTGGGTGCGCAGGCTTGATCTGTGGCCAGAGCTGTCACAATTTGCCATGAACCTCTTGTCTTGCCCCGCCTCAAGTGTCCTCTCAGAAAGGACCTTCAGTGCAGCAGGAGGGATTGTAACTGAGAAGAGAACTCGCCTAGGTCACAAAAGTGTGGATTACCTGACCTTTATTAAAATGAATGAGGGGTGGATCTCGGAGGGTTACTGCACGCCGGAAGACTTGTTCTGAGTTTCTGATTCTGACTCCCCATGCAGCTGTCCTTCTCTGCACGCCTCATGACTCCACACACAGCTGTCCTTTAGCGTCCTCCTCCCTCCACCACCATTATAAACTAGGGTGCAAACCCTACTGGTTTAATTTGAATCCAGGTAAATCCTGAGTTTTTCTGGCCTCTGTGCTTCAGTGGCTGTGACAAAAAAAAATGAATATTTTCAGCATTTATATTGCATATTGTTTCTGGCCTCTGTGCTTCAGTGGCTGTGACAAAAAAAAAAAAATTTTTTTCAGCATTTATATGGCATATTTTTTCTGGCCTCTGTGCTTCAGTGGCTGTGACAAAAAAAAGGAATATTTTCAGCATTTATATGGCATATTTTTTCTGGCCTCTGTGCTTCAGTGGCTGTGACAAAAAAAAAATTAATATTTTCAGCATTTATATGGCATATTGTTTCTGGCCTCTGTGCTGCAGTGGCTGCGACAAAAAAAAATTAATATTTTCAGCATTTATATGGCATATTGTTTCTGGCCTCTGTGCTTCAGTGGCTGCGACAAAAAAAAGAATATTGTTAGCATTTATATGGCATATTTTTTCTGGCCTCTGTGCTGCAGTGGCTGCGACAAAAAAAATTAATATTTTCAGCATTTATATGGCATATTTTTTCTGGCCTCTGTGCTTCAGTGGCTGCGACAAAAAAAATTTATATTGTTTGCATTTATATGGCATATTTTTTCTGGACTCTGTGCTTCAGTGGCTGCGACAAAAAATTTTTATATTGTTAGCATTTATATGGCATATTTTTTCTGGCCTCTGTGCTTCAGTGGCTGCGACAAAAATTTTTTATATTGTTAGCATTTATATGGCATATTTTTTCTGGCCTCTGTGCTGCAGTGGCTGCGACAAAAAAAAAAGAATATTTTCAGCATTTATATGGCATATTGTTTCTGGCCTCTGTGCTTCAGTGGCTGCGACAAAAAAAAAACATAATTTTTCAGGAAAGTACACATGCCTAATTTTTCAGGGTTCTGCAACAGTGGCAAAATCGCATCTTTTATGGTCACCGCAGGTGATCAATAAAGTAGACCAAAACTGGGCCCACACTGCAGAATCTGTGTTTTTTGGTTCGCTTCACTGTACATTGAATTACCTCTGCCTGACCGTGCACGTGCGCACAAGCACGGTGACTGCTAAACACACCACTACAGAAATATTGCCACCAACAGGACGAACATCCCGGAGGTGACAAGCTCAACTAGTAATTAACAACTATTATTTGCTCACTTGACGGTATCATTCATTAAAGCTCTTTGCGTTCTTTTGCGTTGCAGTAAGCGCCGCGTTTCGTCTTTGCGTGTGAACAGGCTGTAACCTTTACACGACTTGATTGGCATGTAGACGCCGGACGTTTTAAAGCATTTTATTACACAGGTTTAGAAATGTAGTGTGATTTCTGCCCTTTACAGCACAAAACGCAGCGCTGTGTCAACAATGTATATTTCAGATACATTTTTGCCCTTGATCCCCCTCTGGCATGCCACTGTCCAGGTCGTTGCACCCTTTAAACAACTTTAAAATCATTTTTCTGGCCAGAAATGTCTTTTTTAGCTTTTAAAATTCGCCTTCCCATTGAAGTCTATGGGGTTCGCGACGTTCGCGAACCGTTCGCATTTTTGACGCAAGTTCGCGAATATGTTCGGGAACTTTTTTTCCGACGTTCGCTACATCCCTAATTGTGAAATAAAAGGTGTTTTCCCGCAACAGTATCCCTTTAACACCAGGCCTAAAGCAACCGATTGAAGTAAATGGAACACAATCAGTGTATAGGAATTTCTCCTGAAAATATTATGTAAAATGAGATTTAAGAAGTGGTTGGATGACTTTTTAGCAAGTGAAGGAATACAGGGTTATGGGAGATAGCTCATAGTACAAGTGATCCAGGGACTGGTCTGATTGCCATTTTGGAGTCAGGAAGGAATTTTCCCCCCAAATTGGAGAGGCTTCAGATGGGTTTTTTTGCCTTCCTATGGATCAACTGGCAGTTAGGCAGGTTATATATAGACTTGAAAGGTTGAACTTGATGGACGTATGTCTTTTTTCAACCTAACTTACTATGATATTATGTTAATGCACAGTAAAACGAAACAGTAAGCTGCCTTTCTTCAGATGTCTTAAAAGAAGCTTACATTTAGGCAACATTCAGGGGGTTATCTTCTGCTCAGTTTTTTTGTGCTTATTTATTATTAAATTTTCCTGAAAAGTTGCTTTGCGGGAAAAAAATCAGATTTTCATGATTTCTTGGATTTTCATAAAATTTTTCACCCAAAAACTCAGATTTTTGCCCGAAAACTTCAGGGTATTGCTTGAAACCCAGCACACATCAAAAAATAATTGGGACTTCTCCCATTGACTTATATGCAACCTCAACAGGTCTGAGATGCCGAATATTCTGATTCAGACTTTTCCATCCTCGGGGTTTAAAAAATTCCGAAAAGTCAGATTTTATAAAAGAAAAATCGCAAATTTTTCGTAATTTTTGCATTCGGAGTTTAGTAAATAACTTCCTCAGTGTTCATCGGTACACGTAGGGGGTATTTGTAAGATAAAAATCCGAGCAACTCTGAAATCCTTAATGGATCTTATATAGGTTCTGGCAAACTTCGGACCTTTAGTCTGAAAAGTCCAAACTTTTCGGATTTTTCCACAAAAAACACAAATTTTTCAGAGTTTTCTGACATATTGGCCCAAAATCCCAGAAATTATCGGATATCGGTACTGAATTTTTTTAAGGTCTGAAAATGTTTTCAGATTTTGGGTATTTGGAGCTTAATAAATAACTCCCGTAATGTTTATTGTTACACAGCCTTGTATGAACCAATATGATGGACAAAACATACCCTTAACACTGCTCATTGAATGGGATCATGCTGCCAATTTTATTTATTTTATTTTGGATAGGAGGCTGTGTCATACCTTGACCAAAATAAGTAAGAAGAGCAGACATTTCTAGACTTTTTGAGATACCATAAAACTATGCCAGAGGGACAGTGTTGCTAAGCATGCTGCTACAGCTTATGCCAGAATAGGTCACCAAAAGATACAGTCACTTTGTCATATTCATAAAGATGACGGGCAAATTCGCTTTGAATTTGCGCCTGGCAAATAAATTCACCCATCACTATGCCCTACACATGAGCCCACTGGATAGTTAATGTTCCATATGTTAGAAAATGTATGGGGGAACTCAGTTACCCAAAAAAAATGTAAGGACTTTTGCAGGCTATCTCTGAAAAAAAGTAAAAGACGCCAGTGTTTTTTTTTGGACTTTTTCCACTAGAAAAAATGATGCAAGTAACAGAAGATTGAGGAAGATCTATGCGCTTCAATACACTTCGCCCGGTCTGAGCTGGCAAAGGCAAGTCTGGCGAAAGAGGTAAGGTTCAGTAAAAATCCGTATCTTAGTGAATCTGCGGAGTAATGTCCATTCGCCAGAGCGAAAATTTGCCTGGCGATAGAGTGCGAATGACCACTAGCGTCTGTCTCTTTCTCTAGTGAAGTTATGCCTGCACCCGTTAGTAAATCGGCGAAGTGGTAACCGTGAATTGTTGCCAGCTTTACTCACTTCGCCCTTTAGTAAATCTGCCCCAAAGAGCTTCAGAAATTGAGGACAAATGGAATCATCAAAGTCACTTCTCTTAAGTAAATTACCCCTATACCGTAGATAAACTCTGCAAGACTTGGCATATATATATATAACACAAATGCATCCCACTAACAACGCTAGATATTGCCATCTGTCTTATGGTCGCACCCCTAAGCTAATTACTATTTGAGGACTAGCAAATGTAAACATTTTTGGCTAATGGAAGAAGATAAAGTAGATTATGAAACAAAGAAGTAAAATGGTTTCTATTTATGGCAACAGTAACAGTTACAAAGAGCTTTACTGGTGGTAGGGAAATACTGGATGTGGAAATACCCACTTACTTTAATTTATTTTAATATCGATTAGATAAAGGTTGAATAAAATTATGTTCTATTCCTTTTATCAAGGGCAATTACCTAGATACAGTAGATAACACCATGCAATACATCACATCAGGGTGCTTATCTGCAAGGAGGCACCACATGCAGGGGCAGATTTACTAAGGGTCGAATTTCGAAGTTAAAAAAATTCGAAATTCGAGCCTCAAATTAAAATCCTTCGACTTCAATATTCGAAGTCGAAGGATTTTTAGCGTATTCGATCGAATAGAAATCGTTAAATAGTTTGAATCGGACAATTCGAACTGTTTTAGCGATCGATCAAAGGATTTCTATGATGTGCAAAGACTTAGAAAAGTGCTGTAGAAGGCTAACATTGCACTTCGGTAGCTTTAATTTGGCGAAGTATGAAGTCGAAGTTTTTTTTAAAGAGACAGTACTTTGATTATCGAATGGTCGAATATTCCAACGATTATTACTTCGAATTGAAGTCGAAGTAAATTCGAAGTCGTAGTATCCTATTTGATGGTTGAAGTATCCAAAAAATTACTTTGAAATTCGAACTTTTTTAACTTGGAAAATTCACTCGAGTTTAGGAATTGGATGTCTACAGAGTGGAGTTTTAATACAGTTTCACACATTTTGCCCTTCCAGCCTCCAAGTAATATTGACCCCCTATGCATTATGAGGTTAAAAGCAAAGCAGCCATAAAATACTAAACAGTGAAAAAGCTGGAAAGGGTCAATACACAACATAAATTAGCCATTATATTTATTGCTTAGAATGGCATTTTCCTAATATTTGTCAAAATTCATATTTCTGATGAGTAAATCCTTTCCCAATGCTTAGCTTGATTACTGTTTTGCACTCAGTGGCGTTTCTATTGTTATTTTGTGAACCATTTCGGTAAGTACAACCTATAAGGATCATTCATGAACCTAGACATAAAAAAAATGTTTTCTTGCCTGGCAGAGACTTTAATGAGTTATATGTCAAATTTAAAAGACTTATTGTAATAAGGGGCATAAGTATAGGCAAAAAGCTTTTGGTTGGGGCTGGACCAATAAAGAATTTAATGAGGCATGCAATGCATTGTAGCGTGGATCAATATAATATTGATTTAACAGTAGATATATCAGGTAGATGTTGCCCAGATTTATCTGTAGGAGATTGCAGTTGAAGACCAAATAACAATAATGGAATGGAGTATCATAAATACTCCTATAAACATTTAGGGGGAAAATGTGATGGATAATTTAATATTATCCACAGACCTGATGTATGTGTCACAAAGACTGCACAGCTCAGCAGGTGACAAATGTCTGCGTCTTTATAAATATCTACATGTACACAGGGTCGGATAGGATCGGCGGGAAAAAACCCGGTGGGCTCCATCGGCCCAACTCAATACCCCGTTTTTTTCATGCCAAGTCCAGTGCAAGTGCATGCACTGAGACATGCTGATGCATGCTGATGCGCATGCATGAGTGCGCACTGATGCATATACGCACACACGCAGCCGTGGGGTTGCTTAACAGGAGGCCATGAGACAGCAGCCTCCAGGGTATGGAGGGGGTCCCTGAGGCAGAAGCTTTGGTGGGCCCCGGGCCCCCCAATCTGACCCTGCATGTACAGATATGGGATCTATTATCAAGAAACTCGTTATCCAGAAAGCTCCAAATTACAGGAAGGCCATCTCCCATAGACTCCATTATAATGGATTTTTAAAATGGCTTTTCTTTTTCTCTGTAATAATGAAACAATACCTTGTATTTGATATAAATTATATAATCAATCCTTATTAGAGGCAAGACAATCCCACTGGGTTTATATAATGTTTTAATTTATTTTAAGTAGACTTAGGGGCAGATTTATTAAAGTTCGAATTGTAAATTTTCGAGTTGGGTTTTTGGTCAAAACTCTCAAATTCGGGAACAACTCAAATGCGATAGTACGCCACCTAAAACCTGCCGAGTTCATGTAGAAGTGAATGGCAGAGGTCCAGTGACCCACTTGAAGATGCTCATAGCCTTCCTGACATTCCAGTTCTTTTCGGAAAAAAACTCATTAAGGGGCAGATTTACATAGGGTCGAATATCGAGGGTTAATTAACCCTCGATATTCGACCATCGAAGTTAAATCCTTCGACTTCGAATATCGAAGTCAAAGGATTTAGCGCAAATAGTTCGATCAAACAAAAAATCGTTCGATCAAACGATTAAATCCTTCGAATCGTTCTATTCGAAGGATTCTAATCCTTCGATCGAATGATTTTTCTTCGACCCAAAAAAGCTACCAAAGCCTATGGGGACCTTCCCCCATAGGCTAACATTGACTTCGGTAGCTTTTAGGTGGCGAACTAGGGGGGTCGAAGTTTTTTCTTAAAGAGACAGTACTTCGACTATGGAATGGTCGAATAGTCGAAAGATTTTTAGTCCAAATCGTTCGAATCGAAGTCGAAGTAACCCATTCGATGGTCGAAGTAGCCACAAAAACCATTCGAAATTTGAAGTTTTTTTCCTCTATTCCTTCACTCGAGCTAAGTAAATGGGCCCCTTAGTGTAATTCGATTCAAGTTTTCGGGTTGGTAATATTATTTCGAGTTTTAGACGTGCAAGTTTTTTCTTAGATAAGATACTTTTCTAGTTTCTAGGGGGCATTCAAGGTCAGAGATCTGTTATCTGCAAAATCCCGGGTCCTAAGCATTCTGGTTAACAGGTCCCATACCTGTAACACGCCTAGTACAGTAAACAGAATAAAAATACTATTTTGAAGGGTTGTCATTTCCCTGGAAAACGGTGATGGTGTCTGTGGTGGTGGAGATGGTGCAATAATAATAATAATGATAATAATAAAGAGAACAGACCGTGATGTCTATCTTCAAAAGTGTAAGGTGTGGTACTGAGTTTTATTTATTGATGCAGAATGTAAGTGTGGAAGCATCTAATTTTCAGGCAAAAGACTGAAAAATAATTACATAACAGAATGTGAAAACTGTTTTGTTGCTGTCTATTGTTCCAGAGAAATAATTGCCAGTCTGAACAGCAAATAAGATTCTTTTGTGAAACTGATCAGGCATCTGCAATGTCAATGCTTCAGCATTAATCAAGGTGTGCAGTCAGTAATACTGTAGCTTTATCACATTTATGATTGCATGTTGCCTGTTTTGCCTCTTGGGGCCATGCAAATTGCACAGCAATCAAATGATATATTATCTTTAAAAAAACAACTTTGCAGATATTATTGGTAGTTGATTAAGCCTCTTGGTGGGTATTATTACTCAACAGATAGACAGGGTAGAACTAGCAACATGGAGAGTATTACAGGCAAGCTCCTGGCCAGAACTCAGTGTGGACATCCAGTATTATTTTACTTGGTAGATAGGTGCAGAAAGCGCCATCAAGGAATGTTTTCCATATCACTAGGGAGGCACAGTAGTTGGCCATTCTTGTCAACAGAGTGAAAATAAAGTTACTCTGTTGACAAGACAAGAACAGAACCCCATTATATTAGTCAAAGAATGGACAGCCTTGGGTTTGTAGATGTGTTAATAATACAGGTATTCATGGAGAAGACTACTGTATTTCTAAATTACGCTGTTTACATTGCAAATAATTCACTCAACCATTTCAAATGTTATTCTTGAACCAACTTCAACCAACAAATATATTTTTTTAGCTGTAATATTTGTATGGAGGAAGCCGTCTCAATGCATTGTGCCTGATTCTGAGCTTTGAGAAGGAGCCAGCACTTCGGGAGGGAATTGCTTTGAGACAGCAATTGTTTTTCCCCTACTCATTGTACTTCAATAAGACCCAGGTCATGCTCCCATCTAGTGGTAGACATGAGAATAACCCTGCTTTTTCCTACTTGGAGGCTATTCTCATGTCTACCACTAGGTAGGACTATTAGAAATGCAAAGAATCCTTCAGCAGTGGTGTCAAGCAGCTGCTGTCTGGTTAGATGCTCATTGTTCTGTTGATAGGCTGCTCATGCTGGGGGGGGCAAAGGGGGGGTGATATCACTCCAACTTGCAGTGTAGCAGTAAAGAGTGACTGAAGTTTGATCAGATCACTGAAGTGATCAGAGCGCAAGTCACATAGTTTGGGGTACCTGGGAAATGGACATCATGTATAGTCCCATGCCAAATTTCAAAATCAAATATAAAAAAATCTTAAAAATGGATTTCAGTGCAAATGCTGCTGGAGCAGTGCTATTAACTGATGTGTTTTGAACAAAAAATGTTTATCCAAAGACAGTATCCCTTTAAATCTGTATAATGTTTATAATGTATTTCTGCTGCTAATGCAGTCTACATTGACTAAATAAGCAAATTGCAGGTGTTAACCATGATGGGGAACTTCTCTCAAATTCTATGCACATTTGGGATCAGATTTAGCAAAAAAAAACAATCTTTTTTTTACATTTTGTTACCAATTGAAAAATTGGAATAATTGTGGGAAAATTTTCTATAATTATCAGTTTCCTAGCATTTTTCCCCAAGAAGAAAGATGTGAAGTGTTAATGAATTGCAGGTATTTTTTAAAATCTGGACAAAAATTATGACATGGGACAAGTAGGATGGGCTCATAATACCAAATAATGCACACTGACAAAGTAAAGTGTTGGAGGTAAAAAAGGCTGCAGTTTTATTCAAACTGAAATGAGACATTTTATCCATCATTTTACCCACATAAACAAAAATTCGATTTTGAAGCTTGTCATGCTTCTAGCTCCCACCAGGAGCATATCAACATTTCCATCATTTAGCATGAAGCAAGACATATTGATTTTACTTTCCTCTAAAGCTGCAACAAAATAAAGTTTTTTGGGGGGCGGGATATCTCATTTTCTAGGCAAGCCATGTCACTGCCAAAGTGCCACAAAGCTTCTGACCAGGCAAGTAACACCTGAACTGCCGTATTTATAACCCCTGCTGGGTGACTCATCCAGAACCAATTTCACCAATCAGCTTCCAGCACATGAAACAACTATATCTCAATATAAATCTATATTTTTTAACCCCAACTCGTTCCTCCACTGTCCCATGTGCAGCTGATGCCAATGCTATTGCCCCCAGATGCCCAGTTTGGCAAAGTTTCAGGAATAAAAAATTTCCCTACATAATTTTTCCCCTTAATGTTTTCTTTTTGATAATCATGGAGGCCAGGAACATTTTGTAATGATATCCCTTGGTATATCACTTTTAGTATATTTATAATGTAATTGTTTGCTGTAAAACTTGATGAATTTGCACAATTAAATGCTTAATGTGAGGTTCTGTGCATGCTGTTTCTTTTTCTGACTTAAACAAAATATTATCTATGAATTCAAGGTCAATAAAAATATATTAATAATAGGACCAAGTCACTTGACTATCTGCTGGAAAATGTTTAGGCAATGCATTTGACATAATCCTTGCCTCGTAAAACCACAGTGACACTTGAATTCATTGTTGAAAGGAATATTATCGCTTCCTTTTAGATTATAGTGTATTTTCCGGCTAGCTTCAACAATCTTATTACAGCTATCGATGTGATTGCAATCTGCATCCCACTGATTAAAAACATAGATTTATTTAAGTCACAATGTTATATCTTGCAGCTCGCTTGTCCTAGGTCTCTGACTAAGACTTTGGGGCAAATTTACAGAAATGCGAAGTGGCTAACGCTAGCGTGACATCATTTTGCCACTTTTACTATCAGTGACCCTGGTGAAAATTCGTCAGTGAAGTGGATAGCCTAGCGCAACTTCGCACCCTAACGCTGGCGAAGTTGCACTCTGTCGAAGGGGGCAAAGCTACGCAAATTTACTAAGATTTTTTTTTTGTAAACGTTACCTCCTTCGCCAGAGTTTACTTCGCCAGGTCAGAGCAGGCGAATTCAAGTAGATAGGAGTTTGTAAAAAAAAAAATTTAAAAATGTTGGGGCGTTTTTTGGGTGCTAGGCTGAAAAATAGTGAGGGTGCCCAACTTCCCCCCAAAATGTATTGACATATGGCACCTTACATTTACTGTGGGTACATGTGTAGGGCATTAGAACACCTATATAAACGTTTATTAAGTGTCCCTGGGCTTGTGTAGTGTTCTGTATGCCCTGCAGCATACACGTCCTTTCAAATTTAAAATTAGCCTTCGCCAGTGCAACTTCGCTACCTCTAGTTCCACAAGACCCACGGCAAAATCAATGTTCCTTCATCTTTCTAATTACACCACTGCAGCTATGAGAGAACTTGACATGAGACTTCCCATGGGAGAGAACGAAAAAGGAGAATAAAATAAGGGAAATTATATATATAAATATAAATCATGCTTATTTTGCCTCTCAAGTTAATTCAAGCAAGAAGAAAGGTCATGTTGTTAAGCTATACCCTGTACTCTATTAGATAATGACCTTAAACCCAACTAAATCTTTCATGATTCAACCTTTAGTAAGCTTTCAGACAATGCTTGGGCAACTACAAACGCCTATAGCTATATGCCATCATCACCTTTAGAATTCAGGACTGGATTCATTTAGTTATTTAAAAGGAATAGACACGTTTTACAGGTAGTAAATGCCCATCAGACCATTGTAGAAGAAAATCAATCTGTTCTCTCTCCTCAGTAAGTTATTGATAAAAACATTGTAGTTTTCATTGTGTATGATTGCTTGAATCATATTAATCACTGCAGGCATGTAACGGTAATACTCTGTACACTGTATTGAAATATTTGCAAAATGTTTCGATAAATGTCAATACTTATAATAAACACCTAAATAAACAAGAGAGATGACTGAGAAGGAGAGAAATAATTTGGGGATTATGTAATAAAAAACACTAATGGGCCAATTTATGAACATTTGGATTTCTATTTTTTTTTTTTACAAATTGTAGTTTTCTCTAAAAATTCATGTTTTTTTTAACTACCCTTAAACTCTACAAATTTGAGAAAACCACAAAAAAAATCTAATAGAAAACTTTACAAAGTAAAACCAGTTGAGGTCCTATAGAAGTCAATGGGAACGGTGCTGATCCTACTGGATGCTGCCATTCAGAATATCTTGGAATATCGTCAGTTCATTTATTTATTTAAAATTATGTGAAGTCAGCACTTCACAGTAGAACTGCTTTCAGATATGGTTTCCCCTAGTCAATGTAACTGTAGGAGTCACAGTGGGACTTTTTTTTTTACTATTGAGTGGTATTCTCATATCTACCAGGGAGCTGTTATCTTTTTACATTTTCTGTGGGGGAGAAAGTTAGAGGGGCCATATCACTCAAACTTGCAGTGCAACAGTAAAGAGTGACTGAAATGAATCAGAGCAAAAGTCACATGACTGAGGGCACCTTTCTAACAAACAACATCCCGATGTCAGATTTCAAAAGGAAATATAAAAAAATCTGTCTGTTCTTTTGAAAAAGGAATTTCAGTGCAGAATTTCAGCAGCACTATTAACTGATGCCTTTTGGGAAAAAAATATTTGAAGGGCAGTGGACAAGGAAGAGGTTTATATGTGATTCTTATCCCACTGTATTTAAAGACAGTTAAAAAGTGTTGGGCAAAACAGATTCTTTAACATTGCAAAATCCAGAAAAACAACCTTGAAATCCAGTGTGGTGCCTACAAAGCATGCTGTACAGTGTAATTGTGCTACTGTGAAGTGTGATGCAAAACAAGAATGAAGTGATACATATATGGGACCTGTTATCTGGAATGCTCAGAACCTGGGGTTTTCTGGATAAGGATTCTTTACATAATTTGGATCACCATCCTTTAAGTCTGCTAAAAAATAATTTGACCACAATATAAACATTGGATTTCCAATAATGATTAATTATATCTTAGTTGGGATCATGTACAAGGTACTGTTTTATTATTACATAAAAAAAAGGAAATTATTTAAAAATCTTGAATTATTTGCTTAAAATGGAGTCTATGGGAGATAGCCTTTCCATAATTCAGAGCGTATTAGATGGTTTCCGTAAAGCAGATCCCATACCTTTAGTGAATGAATTGGTAACATTTCAAATTCAGAATTGTCTTTCAGTAGAAAAATGTGTTATAAAGTAATCAAAATATAATGCAGTGCTGCCCTGCAGTGGTAAAACTGATGTGTTTGCTTCAGAAACACTACTATAGTTCATATAAACAAACTGCTAAGTAGCAATGGCAGAAATTGAATAAAGGCTATATGGTACAGGTTAAATAGTGGATAACAGATAACACCATTATGTTCTACAGAGCTTATCTGCTGTGTAACCTGAGCCTTTTCTCCTTTGAAGAGCAGCCCCCATGGCTACATACAGGCCCGGATTTGTGCCGAGGCCACAAAGGCCTGGGCCTAGGGTGGCAGAACTTAGGGGGTGGCAAGCTGCCAGCCACCCATATCTATTAGCACGTCAGGCTCCAGTGCTGCGTCCAACTAGGAAGACTTGTGCGTGCGCGGTATGTAAATCCGGGCCTGGCTACACATCCGCTTATTTATATAAACAACAGTATTGTTTCTCAAGCAAATACAGCAGATTTACTAGGGCAGGGCAAAACCGCATTATATTTTTATTACCATGCCAGTCCTAGCATGGGTAGCAGATGAAAGAATATAATATAGACATTAGCGGCTGCCTTGCTGTGCTGCAGGGGAGGTTGTGCTGTTTTGCTGCAGGTCGTGCAAAAATGCCCAGATATATTGAATGCAAATCAATTAGCTTTGTAGGTCACCCATATCCCTGTGGTTCTCGGTGAGAGCCAATGCAGCACTGCTGAACTAATGACATCTCCCATTGTAATCTGAAAGGAGATCGGATTGAGGTCTCTGCCGCACTAGGTGCTTAGCCTGATTACGTTAATGTCAATTATAACATCCACCAACAAATATCGCTGCGCTAAAGAGTCGCACACAACACGCAAGAATTGATTTCATTTCTGTATTTCCCTCTTCCTTTCAGATCAAAATCGTGAAGGTGCGGTGTATGGGATGGACACAGTGTTGGACTGGCCCACGGGAATACCAGGAAAACTCTCGGTGGGCCCAGGTGTCAGTGGGCCCTCATGCTGTTAAACATTTCATGGCCATTCCCTATTTCTATGAAGCTAGATAGATGGAATAATAGTTTTTATTATGTAAAGAATAGAGACTAGAAGAATAGAGAAGAATAATAGTACTGAGAGTGGACCCCCTGGTCTAAGGTTTTTGGGTGGGCCCCTGGTGTCCCAGTCTGACACTGGAAGGACACATCTACACCTGTGCCTGGGCTAGAGAAAATGCAATTATTGTAGCAACTAAACAATGCAGATATGGCTGAGATTTCAAATCGAAACCGCCTCATCTAAATTTATATTTACTTCATCAGGCCACTGGGCTCCCAGCCAAAAGCAAACTGAATTGAGGGAAGTTGAAGTTCCCACTGTCTGAGCTGATGCTCAGCAGTCACAACCTGCACATACAGACATAAATCTGGGGCCCTCGTTGATTTGCTGAACATGTAGCTTTATCATTGACAGTGAGATATAGATATATAATGCTCATGGTCATCACTACAATGAAAATAACCACTGGCATAGCACATAAATAAATTACAACGTTTAATCCATAATACCCCCCAACAAATATATACTGGATACACAGGTCAAAGGTCATTAACCCTCCTATTTCTCTTCCTTGCTTTTATGGATATTAGCGCTTGGAAATAATTTACATGAATAATTGACAGTTATTGGCAGTGTCCTCAGCTGTTTCTGTCGGACTATTGATTGGGACCTTTTTTTCTGTTAATACTTAAAGTGATACTGACACAAAAAAAATTATTATTTAAAATAATGTACATTAAGGGGCACATTTACTATGGGTCGAATATCGAGGGTTAATTAACCCTCGATATTCCACCATCAAAGTTAAATCCTTCGACTTCGAATATCGAAGTCGAAGGATTTAACGCAATTCGTTTGATCAAACGATCAAAGGAAAAATCGTTCCATCGAACGATTAGATCCTTCGAATCGAACGATTCGAAGGATTTTAATTCATCGATCGAACGATTTTCCTTCATTCACAAATTGCTAGGAAAGCCTATGGGGACCTTCCCCATAGGCTAACATTGGCGCTCAGTAGGTTTTAGGTGGTGAAGTAGGTGGTCAAAGTTTTTTTTAAAGAGACAGTACTTCGACTATCGAATGGTCGAATAGTCGAACGATTTTTAGTTCGAATCTTTTGATTCAAAGTCGTAGTCGAAGGTTGAAGTAGCCAATTCGATGGTCGAAGTAGCCAAAAAAATTTGAAATTCAAATTTTTTTTCCTTCTAATCCTTCACTCGAGCTAAGTAAATGTGCCCCCCCCAAAGTTACCTATAGCTCATGTTGATTATTTTTCACTGATAGTTCTGCTTTTGTAAGTAATTGTTACTTGAAGTTTCTAAACCTGTCTGTTTTGCCAACCTGACTGTCCCATCTCAGCCTGTCAGTTAGAGTATCTAATGCTAACGGACTCCTGCTGCACAAATATGGCAGCCCCCTCATACAGGAACATGAGGCATCAGACAGGTAATGTAAAAACATTGTGCAAATACTTTATGGTAAAGTTGTAAGTAGAAAATAGGGGTGTGGAAGCACTCTAAAGGCTAAGTAATAGTATATTTAAGTATAATGGAAGTGCTAGTTTTAATGCACATTCTCTGGTCCCCTGTCTCAAAAGTAAGTTTACAAAACAGGGGTTTTTAGTTACAAAGTTATGATCATAAAGTTGAAAAGCCACCATACCACGTCAAGGTAAACCACATATGGCGGTCCCTAACTTGTTTGCCTTTCGGCCATAGTATAAAAAGTCTTACTGCATAGTAGCATTCAGTGTTATCAGTGTCTGTTGAAAAACTAGCACTTCCATTATACTTAAATATACTATTACTTAGCCTTTAGAGTGCTTCCACACCCCTATTTTGTACATAAAGTTGTAAGTAGCTTTCAAAGGCAATATTATAATAGATGTAAAAAAAAAAGGGTTAATTTCTCGTGTCAGTATCTCTTTAATTTATTTTGGCACATAGTAAATCTCCAATAGGGGGCGCTGATGGTGTGGACAAATAGATTCCCTTCTGCAGCTAAAAATCCAGGCCAAGAACTTATGGTAGGCTGTTATTAGAGCACTGCAGTAAAAACTACTTTTGATACAAACAGAAATATCATATTCATTGGGGGGAAAAAAAAAGCAAAATATTGGTATATCAAGGACTATATTTAAGTGATAAACACATTTCTTTGGTCAGATAAGAAGTACTTGAGTCATTTGCTTAGCCTTTAGTGCATTATAAAATTGCCTACAAGGGAGTTTGCGTTATTATTAGAAGTCATTATGGTCCCATGATGTCATTAAGCCTGAGGACTGTTACTGGGCAGTGCACACTGAGATTACTCCACACGCCTTTTATTACACCATAACCAGACACAGACCAATAGAAAGAATGGCAGATGGGGTGACTGATCAGATCCACCAAATAATCGTGATTAAATAAGTCAGATTACTAGAGAGGAAATTTTTTTGGGGGGGGGCAATGACCTTTAACAGTCTAACACTAAGCTAACCATAACCTTTTGGCTGATGATAAAGCTATAGAATTAATATTTTTCTTTTAGTTACACTGGAATTCACCCAAAATCTTAAGGTCCCCATAGACGCAAAGATCTTTCGTTGGTAGCCGACCAATCCGTCAAATTATCGTGAGGTCAGTGGGAATCGAAAGATCGTGCATCTTACGATTTTTCGTCCGACATCTGTCAAAAAAATTGATCAGCCAGGTTAAAAAATCAGTCCCAGTGCAAGCTATCTATGTTTGCAGGGCAGCTACCCTGTTTTCCTGGCAATATCTCTTGATCGTTTCGAGATAATCGTGGTCTCAAGATGACGAAAAAATCTTTTAAAAATCTTTACATCTATGGCCAGCTTTACCCTCGTCACCTTTTAGGCTGCCCAAGCCCCAATGGACTGCTTTGTGTAGTTGGTCGGATAGCTGTAAAAGCAAAGCCTACAGACTGGGAGCCTGGGGAGACTTGTGTTTCTTTCCTTTTCTGTGCAGTACCACATTTTATATAGGCCAGGGATTGAGAGTGTCCTAACATCAGGGTGTGCGCAATGGTGAGCCATAATTACTGGCATTTACACTGCACTCTCTAGCACTTACTAGCAGGGTCACAGGGGGCAGGATTTTGTGTCTAAGGGGGGGCCCGGCCATGCTTCAATTACTTGATTAGCCGGCCCCCTGCTTTCAGCGTGCTGCACAGCAGCTCTGTGCACGGAAGATTTTCTCCTATTAAGATCTGATGTAACCTCATTGGTCCTTTAAGAATAAGTCCTGCTAAATCTGCATTGGAATTGGATCCCCTTATCCAATCCCTGTACAGCTTTACCGGGACCACGAGGGTACAGGAAATCTTAATAGGAGAAAATCTTCTGTGCACACAGCTGCTGTGCAGCACGCTGAAAGCAGGGGGACCCTGCTAATCAAGTAAGTGAAGCATGGCCGGCCCCCCCCCCCCTTAGACACAAAACCCGGGCAAGCAATTTTTTAAAAAATTTGTGGGGCCCCTGATCACCAATGGCTTTTTATAACTTGGGGGGGGGGGGGGGGGCTGGCCATCAATTTTGTTTTTACTTGAACGGGGGCCCCTGATCACCAATATTTTTTTTTTTTTAAAAAAAAAACTTTTATGGGGGGCCCTGATCACCAATTAATTTTTTTAACTTGTAGGGGGGCCCTGATCATCAATTCTTTTTTTCGACTTGTAGGGGGGCCCTGACCACCAATTTTTTTAAAAAAAAATTTATGGGGGGTCCTGGCACCACAGTTTTTTTTAACTTATAAGGGGGCCTGACCATCAATAGCTTTTTATAACATGTGTGTGTGGGGGGGGTTACCTTTTTTTAGCACTGATGTCTATGTGGTCTTTTAACTGTAGTGTGGAGTGGGCGGGATCTGGGTTGGGGCTTTGAAGCCAGGGCGGGGCCCAGGGGGCCCTGAACATATTGTTGTACAGGGCCCTGTGATCTAATGGCGGCCCTGCTTATTAGGCACATACATAACAGCTCACATTTCACATACCTTGCTTTTATTTTAATCCTGGCTTAACCCAGCTTCATATTAAGAGGCTTAATATTTGGGGGCTCCAGGTATATATTGCTGTTTGCTAAATATGCAAAACATAAGCCTGATCCATGATGGAATTCAATATGCACCTATTATTGCGTGTGTGCCCTCTTGCCTTCTATTGGCAAACGTGCTTTTGTGCTGTTATGTGCACATTACACTCATATGTACATATGGGGGATCATTTATAAACACTGGGCAAATTTGCACCTGGGCAATAACCCATAGCAACCAATCAGTGTTTAGCTTTTAACTGAACACTGAATGCAATCATCTGATTGGTTGCCATGGGTTACTGCCCAGGTGCAAACTTGCCTAGTGTTTATAAATGACCCCCAGGCTGACGCTCAATGAGCAAACGAACCCTCTGCTATGTTACAGTCCTGCCCAAGTGATTCCAGTGAATACTTATGTTGCCTTATTATAAACCAGCGATGAGCAATAGCAATGACACAGTCAGTGGAACTTGCACCTCAGTAAAAATATATATATATATATATATATATATATATATATATATATATATATATATATATATATATATATATATATATAGGAATAAATCATAAAACAGCAGGAGATGGTGCTGACAGTTGCTATGTTTGGGACCGCATCTAAGACTATTGTATGCTCACACACACAGGAAAAAGAGCTTCTATAAACCAGCTATGATTTAAATCGATTCGCATATGATTATGTTCCATGATTATTATCACTTGAGATTGAGATGATTAATATTTTGCTTTGGATTGGTCATCATCCTGAGCATTGGAGGGAGAAAACCACACACACTGCTCTTTCTGATGGATTAACTCTGCTCTGCAGCATGTGCTATATTAACGCTGCGCAAATTAAATCAGTGCACAGTATTTACATGTCTATATGGAACAGTTGTTTTATCCGACTTATTTATCTTTAATTCTTTTTTTTTTTATTGTGTAGTTCTTGAATCTCGGAATAAATTAAGGCAGTCTGCTTTGGAAGATGCTTTTAAAAATGCTTTTTTTGAGAGACAGCTTGGACACAATCTGTTTTGTTGTTCTGTTGCTCTTTGGTGCTAGTTTTGTGCCTATTGTATAGGGCTGACCATTAGTCACGCTAACACACAGAGGTGCAGCCTGGCAGAGCTTTGCTTCTGCAGATCCTGTCATTGATGGAGATTTGCGCATAGCGCAGAAGCCTTGGGCCTGGCTGAGTAGGAACTACGGTGTTTCAGCACTATGGACAGCGCACTGCGCTAAACAGATACCTGAATGGCCAGATAGGGAGTAGAATCCTCGCAGGCTGAACTGCAGACCTTGTAGGCTGAACTGCAGACACTGTAGTCTGAACTGCAGGCATTGTAGGCTGAACTGCAGGCATTGAGGCTGAACTGCAGACATTGTAGGCTGAACTGCAGACATTGTAGGCTGAACTGCAATACATCACGTTGCTTTCATTAATATACAATTTGCCCGTGTGCGTCTAGAACAGCAAGATACTCACATTATTTTACAACCCATAGCGGTAAATGCCTTACATTATTCATACCACGGTCCTTAATGAGTTTTATTTCCTTCTTAACAAGGAATCGGTTGGTTTGTTTGTTTGTTACAGTCATTGTTTAAAACAATACAATTTACAAGTGCACATGACAGCAGCGATTCACACATTTGTATAAATTACCAGTACTCATATGAAATGTAGTATTACCATTCAGATATGTTAAGAGTAGACCTTAAAGGGGAACTATGCCGAAAATGAAAATTTAATATAAGGTTCAGCACACTGAAATAACTTTCTAAATACAATCAATTCATTACATTTTCGGTACCATTTCTGAAATGATCAAGTTTATCTTCACTATCCCTCTCTCAGCATCCGTTGTTCTCTCCATTCTCTCTTCATGCAGCAGTTGGGTGTCAGATAATCATTGACAGTTAGATCCAATATATCTTATAGGGGGCTCCTTTTTGCCTAGAAGATGTATTAGAGCTCACTCTATTAAAATCACCAGACATCATGTCTCTCTACATGCAGGATTTGCGCAAAAGGCAGATATTTTGTTAGATTTTGTTTGTCCTGGAATCAGTTATTTGAGTGAGCTCTAATAGGAAAGGAGCCCCCTATAAGATATATCAGATCTAACTGTCAAGGAATATCTGACACCCAACTGCTGCAAGAGGACAGAATGAAAGAAACAGATACTGGAAGAGGCATAGTAAAGATAAACTTGATTATTTCAGAAATGATGTAGAATATTTAATTGATTGTAGTTAGAAAGTTTCTTAATTCAGTATGATGAAGCTTATATTACATTTTCATTTTCGTGAAGGGGTAATGGCAGTTGACCGAAGGCCCCTGACAGCTGGAAGCCTATTAGCAGGTCTTAACACACTGGGAGGATGAGTGAATTTACATCTTTTCCAAACCCAATGCCATAATTACATACAATGCGCACTTGTGTTGCACTTGTGTTGCACTTGTGTAACATTTCCATCTCTAAAGGCTGCAGCAGTCGAGTCCATAATGAGCGCTAACGCGTGTTGCGCGGACAAGGGAAGTCTTCGGGGGCTGTATTGAGGCTCCACTCTTGGCATTCACCGCGTGCCTTAATTGTATGACATTAAATCAAGGTCCGCTGTGAACACGGAGAGTCAGAGACTTAGGTCAAACCAAAAGGGCAATAGATTGGGCAGGAGCGCAAACCTACTCCAGTTTAGTAGCTCCTCTTCCGAGCAAGGCTCTTGAGACTTGAGTCTGACTATTATGCTGTGGCTCCAGTCAAACATATTCCCTTGAAATCATATATTGGATATACTTCTATACTCTTTTTTCCCCTGCAGGTGACTGTTTAGTGCGTAATCCTTAGCACAGAGTTCCATAAAGCAGATGGATCTGTTGCTTCTATCAAACTTGCGTTTTAATTGTCTCTTATATTGCGCTAGACATAAACAGCCAATTCTTCTCTGTAACACAGGGCCTGCTGGAGGCTTTCTCATTGGGAGTCTTGATGATATGAAAGGAAAGGTCAAGAAGTGTCATCTTTTCTTTAGTAATGAGGGGAACTCAATCGCACCTGCCCAATCCCCGGAGAGTTTGGGCAGCCCATATGGCCATGGCTATAGTTACTCTCTACTGCGGAAAAACTAAAGGCTTTTAACCGCCCATTCAATGGTTAAACTGAGATCGTATCCGTATTGATTGTTTCTGTGAAAAGCCTGAACCAAGAGCGCTGGTAAAAAGCGCAGTGCCCTTTCTGGATTCGATGCCCTAACGGCGCACAGTTGATCGCTATTTGCTGACTCGCTATTGAGACATCAGGGCTGAAAGCTGCAAATGGTACATAGGTCAGAGTCAGATCCATTATCAGCAAGAGAAAGAATGGCTGGATCCTTGGGGGTTAATTCCCAGTGTACAGTTATTTGTATATGTCAGCGCCATACAGTCAGGAAGGATCCACTTCTGTAAGCCCAAACAATCCGGGTCATTCCCTTTCAAGATAAAGAAAAACAGAGCATCTATATTAATATATATATAAATAAACTCACACAATAAAGGCATTCCATACCTGCTTCCCAAATTAAAACGTTTTAGTTCCAAACGACAACAACAAAAGAATAAATGAATATCCCTCCCCCACTACCTAAAATAAGAGAAAACCGGAGCCAAAAAAAAAAAAGTCATTATTATGCGGCAATTAAATAAATATAAAAGGCCTCTGTGTACCCGAAGCACAGACATGCCTGAAATACTGCAAACATTTAATACGACCCCCAGAAATAATAATCTGCTAACCCACAAGGAGAACCAAACGGACACTAAAATATTTCTGTAGCATCAAATGTAGCAGCAGCTGAGACCTGAAAAGTATTCAACCAAATCTGGAAGGAAAACCATAAAATAAATATGTATATATATATATAAATATATAGAAGACTATACCATTTGAGAAGTGTTAGTAAGGCAGCCCGGCTCTGAATGTGGAGGGTTTCAGATTATATTTGGGGAAGGCACCGGTGCAGTCTTTCCCCCTCGCTTGCTGATCCAGAATTAGGGATTAATGGCTCTACAGCCAAACAAATAAGGCAAGTGCCTTGAGCACAAGAGGATTACACGGGGGCGCTGACGTCACCCACAAGGCAGATGTTGGCTCCCAAAGTCCTCATCATCATCATCATCATCAACTCCCTGTGTCCTTGAAAGCACAGAAAGCCCAGCACTATCTGCACCCTCAACATCCCCATTTCAAAGCTCTTACTAATCAAGGGCGAAACGTTCTAGCAGCTTTTCCACGTCTACTTATCGATTGCGGAATTATTACATTCTTGCATTATTTTACATCTCCTCTACCCAGCGAGCTCTGTACAGCCTATAAACCAATACCTCCCCCATGGGTTCAAGGCAAACGTTTTTAAAGCAACACAATTGCACCCTACAATCTCACCACTCAAGAGAAAGGCAGTCTGCAGTTAGCAGATGTTTTTTATTTGTCTTCAGGTTGTCCTAAATTAAAGTAGGTCATGAGCAGTGGCCTGATGCTTCTAATCCCTGATGCACAGGGTTACATAAAGCACTTCCCATAAATAAATCCCCATTTACTGGATAACCCAAATTCTTTAGCTGTATAATGAACCGAAAGGACACATGAAACCAACAAACATAGTCAAATATAGAGCGAATACAATAGAGATTTATGCAAAGAGAGAGAGAGATAATTGAAGTGTGTGTGTGTGTGTGTGTGGGGGGGGGGGGTGTTGATTTTATACAAAGAAGTGAACAGATTTTCTGTCAGTTTTTTGGCTACATATAATTGCCTGTGTCATACACACCATCTGGGGGGGAGGCAGAAATTAAACATCCATGTTCAGTCTAGAAATTAATATTTTATATACATTGTTTTTTAAAGGGTAAGGCATTTTTTAGTAGCTGCATGCACAAAATGTCTCACTGATAATGGGTTGAATGCAGAGGACCTCTTGTATTTGTGTGTGTGTGTATATATATATATATATATATATATATATATATATATATATATATATACACACAAGTCCTCCACACTCAACCCATTATATGTATGTATATTTATTTATTTATTTATATCTTCTCATATCCCTGTAGCAGTACTATAGCCAAAGCATATATATCTATATATATATATATCTATATATCTATATATCTATATCTATATCTAGATATAGAGCACAGCTCGAAACACGTTGTGTTAAAATAAAAGCACAGTTTTTGCAGCAACCCACTGCGTTCGACTGAATTCATCACTCCTTTTCCTATATATATATATATGTGTGTATATATATATATATATATATATATATATATATATACACACATATATATATATATATATATACAAGTCCTCTGCACTCAACCCATTATATACATATATATATATATATATATATCTCACAGTGTTTGTAAATTTAAAATAATACATATTAAACATCTGTAGAGGACCATGCTTTATAAAAGCAGCAGTGGTACCCAATGAACTGTGTATCTGGTGGATCTATGCTCTTATACAAGTTGGTGCAGTCTTAGCTTCTGTGTATCATACATATACAGTAGAACCCACATTTTACATTTATCAGGGGATGAGGATAAAATGTAAAATCAAGGAAATATGTTCTGCATAATATATAGGTGGGGCCACAAAAACACAATGTAAAATGAGGGAAAACTTAAAATCAGTGGATGTAAAATTGAGCAAATAAAAAGTGGCCCAATCCCTCTTGGAACAGGAGTCTAGAGACAGGTCAATGGCTTTGGTAACTTGTGCAAAGATATGTATGCATTTAGACAGAACATTGCCTTGCTATACATTCAAGATGGCTGCCCAGCAGGGCTAATAAGGAATCAGCAGCAGCAGCAGCAGAGGAATAATGAGCAATGTATGAGACATAGAGGCAGGGGGTTGCTGTATCGCTGCTGCAGTCATTTCGCTGTCCATGGTTTTGATCTGATTGTAAATCAGCAACGCCTGGAAAACTCCCACCGCAAAGAATCGGCCGAGGCTCCTGCAGAATTTGCTACTTTGCATTCTCTCTGGCCAATACATTCATCAAGGAATAAAGACATTTCCACTTCATTAATTTTGCAAGTGCTGCCCTTACGTGGCCCTGAGTTTAATCGCATAGTGTGTGTGTTAAAATTGATTTCAACATTAAGAAACCTTCGACCAAGCCGAAACCTCGGGGGAACAAAGAGTCCTCAGAGGTCAATGCTTAGTTTGAAACATTGTTGTCCCCGGAAGGGTTAAACATATGCACTTACTTAGGATCACATTGTACTGAAAGGAGCGACTTGTGTTAGCTCTATACAACACTCAGTGGCGCAATTACATGCGATTTGTATGCCCCTATTTTGTTCCCTATGAATAGGATTGGACAGAACGCTGCCTGTGCGTCAGGTTTTGCAGCTGCAAGTGACTGGTGCCTACAAAAAGTATCTTAGAGATCTTAATGTAGTGCCCCATGAGTAGTGCATTTAGCTGATGAAAATGCGGATTAGGGGAAACGTCTGTACAGGAAGACAATAACGCAAACACAAAAGGCATTCGCCATCTTCCCTTTCTTTACACAAAGCAGCTCCCCGGCAGCTCCAGGCGCACACAAAGGAGGCATCGGAATTCATTGCACATTGCGCAGCGCAAATCGACGACTGCCCCGCAGCGAACGCTGAAAGTCGCTGCAACCCAGACAAAGGCTCCCAACTCGGGGTAACACGCTCCTATATGGAGTAAAACGCGGGCAAACGCCTTAATAAAACAGCCTCGTCAAGTGCAAGAATCAGGCAGTTGCATAGCGCTAGAAACCAGAAGCTTTGGCTGATGTTCCACTGATCTGAGCTGAAATCGCTATGGAAGCGCCTCAGATCGCTCGGCGACACACACAGCTGTAGGAACAATAAGCGCAGGATAAACGATGTATTACTTACTAGACGTGATTAGCGATCTGTAATCCGCGTCTGTTACATCCCCATTCCGGAATATCTCAGCAGCAGAGCATCTTCGTGGGCAAATGAAAAATGTAGACTCACCCCACACACACACACAAAAAAAGAGACATTTTAATGTTTATCCCTCGCATTAAAGGGAATAAACGCAAAGCTCTCAGTGGTGCAGGTCCTGACAGCCTCCCTCCTCTCCCTCTTTCTCCTTCCCCCTACTGGGGTTTTTTTTTTTCAAAAGAGGGCTGGCCACTTGCTGCATCCCAATGAGTTAAATCAGTCACTTTCTTCTCCTGCAGCAGCAGCAGCACAAGGCTGAAGGCACAAAAGAGCATTAAGGCTGCTCACAGTTTATGTAAAAGTCCTGTCAACAATTTTTCCCCCCTCTAAAAACCTAATGAAATCATTCCAGTTCATCCTGCAGAAAAAGAACAAAACAACTAATTTGTGGAAATGAAAGGACTAATTGAATTGTTTGTTGTTAGATTCAGATTCACACTAGATGTTAAAATTGAAACTTTAAACACAAGACCACCCCCTCCCCTTGATTTCTATATTGAACTAAACCCAAAAGAGATCATTTGTAGGCAGAGGCCATATTTATTACTCAATGAGCTTCCCCTGACCTCAGAAGTCTTTGATGGGGATTGAAGCCTTGTGTGTAACACAAGTTTGTAGACTAGGGGGTCACAGAAAACAGTGACCCCCCCCCCCCCCCCACACACACAAAGTATCTTGTACAAGCAGGGAGAGAATGTTTGAAGAGCAATTGGGAAGTGCAAAAAAATATGATTATTTATTCTACTCTTAGTTTTGCCATGTTCTCATACACTCACAGTGGAGCTCTATTAGCAAAACATTAGGAACTGCCCAAAGATATCTCAGTCCTGTAGGTTCACAGGGCAATTTTCTATCGCACATTGAAACTGAAGAAAATCTGGTGTTTGGGTCTGTAAAAATACTCAGATCAGAATACAGTGATTACAGTGGTGGTTGCCAATCAAAATGGGCTTCAAAACAAGCCATATTAAAATTAAATTTTCAAATTTAGACCTAAGCTCTGGATGCAGAAATCTAGCATATAATACATGCAACCTATACGGCAACCTATACGGCAACCTATACTACACAGGCAAAGCCATGCATCCCAAAGACACAGACTAGAGCCAATCAGCATGCATTGCACGCACGTCCTGTAGGGCCCATTTCCACAAAGCTTCTTATAGTGCAGCTACATATGCACTCACATACACACAATATACTATACATATATACACATTTGCACAATATACTATATATTTATATATATGTATATATATATATATATATATATATATATATATATATATATATATATGTAGACAAATGGATATATATATATATATCCATACACACAAAATAGTATACATATTTAGACATCTGCACAATATACTATATATATATATATATATATATATATATATGTATATATTCACATACACACACAATACTATACATATATACACATACAAAATATATTATATATATATATATATATATATATATATATATATATATATATATATATATATATATATATATATATATATATATAGAAAAAAGAAAAGAAGATGAACCGCACTCACAGGACTTAAAGAATCATAAATATTAATTTATTTAGTTCAAAAATGACCAACGTTTCGGCCTCCTCCAAGGCCTTTCTCAAGGGCATTGTGCATTGGATTTATATATATATATATATACATATATAAATATAAACTTCAAATGGAGTCAGCACTCTCAGGACTTAAAATAAACTTTTTTTATTTAATAAAAGCTACAAGTTGACGTTTCGGCCTTTTCGAGGCCTTTCTCAAAGCAAAAAATACACAGTGGAATATGCCTTATATTAACACACTAACGGGAAATAGTATAGATAAAAATGACATGTAACCCTCGTCAGGTATGAGTGCCGTTGTTACGACTATCACTCAAGCTGTGTCTATCACAGCATCAATTAACATTATACCTGCATATCTAAAATGCTCGTCAGTTTTTAAACATAAAATAACTACACAACTCCAAAGGAATATATATATATATATATATATGTATATAAAATCCGTAGGGCTGCTGCACACACTGAAAAAGGATAATGCCCTGGTGCTAACAGTAGTATTATATAGAGTTTTACAAAAAATGCTGTTGCACTCTAGGGACTTAAGCAGTAAAAAACTTTATTAGAATCGACATTTTGACCCTCAATGGGGTCTTTATCAAGAATCTTGATAAAGACCCCATTGAGGGTTGAAACGTTGATTCTAATAAAGTTTTTTACTGCTTAAGTCCTTAGAGTGCAACAGCATTTTTTGTAAAACTATATATATATATACTCACAGGACTTAAAAAAACTTTACTTTATTGTAGAGCAAAAGGACTGATGCTTCGACCCTCACTAGGCCTTTCTTGAAGAGAAAGTGGGGGTCAAACGTCAGTCCTTTTGCTCTATAATAAAGTGAAGTTTTTTAAGTCCTGTGAGTGTGGATATTTCTCTGGAGGTATGGATACGTTTTGATGATTTTGTACCCAGGCACACTAATGGACTTTATCGAGAGTGCCGGTAACACTATGGAATATACAGTATATATATATATATATATATATATATATATATATATATATATATATATATATATATATATATATATATATATAAAACAAAACTGTTTTGTTTAAAGGGTAAGGCATTTTTCAGTAGCAGTATGCACAAATGTTGCTGTCTTAAATATATTGATAATGGGTTGAGTGCATGACTATATGTATTTTGTGGTCACAGCCTCATTGCACCCCCGCCTAATGTTTTTAAAAAATAGTGGTGAGCACAACTTTCCCTTGTTTGTTTTATATATATATATATATATATATATATATATATATATATATATATATATATATATATATATATATATATATATATATATATAATTGTTCTTGGGCAGCATCACATTCCATCTAGCTACCTTGTAGCTGCCCCTGTGCACAAAAATCCAATGTATACAAAATAGAACAAAGAACCAGCACCAGGGGTCTTGACTTGAAAAAGTGATATATTGTTACATGGTATGTAAAACCGAAGTTTCGGGCCCCATTGGGACCTTTGTAAAGACCCCCTGGTGCTGTTTTTTTTCTTTGCTCTGTTCTAAATAAATATATATATATATATATATATATATATATATATATATATATATATATATATATATACAGTATATATATAATAATCTCAGTGCATGGGTCACCACCGTTACACACGTTCATATTTTAACTTTAGCTTTCATGGTCAGAGCTTTTCTTGGCATCAGCCTGAAATGCCTCAATTTGTTATATTTGCTCAGAACTTATGAAAATGTAACCCAATGCACTGGAAGAGGTTGTTGCTAATTAGTTGATAATAAACTTCTCTGTGGAGGGCACGAATGTCCTTTTAAATCTGCAAGGTGTTCTTGTTATGGGCCCACTAGGCACATTAGCATATCAATAGAGAATAGGGACAATACCATGAGTTTAGCACATCCAAATACTTTGATCCTGCTGGTTTTTATCTTGCCATTCATAGTCAGAATAAAGGCTGATTTATTTTAGAAATACTTTTTCCCCCTCTGCAGTGTAAATTGTTGACCTGACAATTAAGCTGGGGTAATAGTTTGTCCCCAGAATTTCCCTCAGAATCCTGTTATTTACACAGGCTTTGCGTTACTGTTTACACAGCAAACATTTTTCATTGTAAACAGAAATAAGTAACTTAAATAAAACTAAAATAAAAACAGTTATTTAACAAATAATATTTTATATATATATATATATATATATATATATATATATTTTACAGTAGAATGTAGATCACACAGGGCAGAACGGTGTCATGGTTTTACTCACCTTGTGCTGCTAAATTGCTGAACTTGTGCATAAAAGAAGGAATAATGAATACATGGTGTGCGTTACAGACAAGAAGGAATTTGGTGCTGCTTGAGTTATCCTGCCCTTTTCAGCTGCACTTCTATAAACATCTACACTCAAACACACACTTATTATCATTGGCTCCATGCAATGAATTCTACCATGCTGTTTATGCCACAGGTCTTTAATATACATGCAGCAAAACAGGCTAAGCAATCGTGTTTATTTCCCATGTCTTGAAGTCACCCCATATTGGAGGGAAAGAATCCTGTTTATGTGTAACTGGGGGATAAAAACGACTGCCGTTGCATCTGGAATCCTCCTCTTCCAGTCCCCTATTGTTATTAGCTGAACAATGGGATCTCCGGGCAGCTATAGGACTGCCAATGAATAGGGAATCCACTGAATGAATGCAGGTCAATGCTTGGGGTCTCTGTCCTAAAGCCCCTTTCTCAGCTTGCAACAATAAACTAGCTGAAGGCTTCCTCGTTGCTGGGTCACCAGCCATTTCTATTATGCAACACTTCACAAAAACACTTATTAATCAGCGCTGGCCAGAAAAAAACTTTCAGAATGAAGGCGACACAGAAGGAGAAGGCAAGGAACAGGAAGATAAAGGCCCAGGAGATACAGATTCTATTAAGACTGGCGTGGTCTTCTGGCACAGCTCATTTGGCACAAGGCTGCAAAACTTTGCAACAAGCTAAATAGGATGGGAAGTAAACTAATACTATTTATGTCTGTTTCATCTTTCCTTTCCCTGCACCTCCCTTTCCTTATTTTCACTCTCTCTTTTCAATATTCTCTTGTTTTACATTCACTTATGTATCCCACTTGCTTAATTTTTCTCATCCTTTATTTCTTCACTCTGCTCATACCCATATATCCTTTGCACTCACTCATTCGTTCATTTCTGTGTCTCTTCTCTTATTCTTTCAATCCCTCTCATTTTATCCATCTCTCATCCTCTCTTTAGCATTAACTGTCTCTTTTCTGTATCTGTTCCTCTCACTCTTTTCCCTACCTCTTCTTGTATTTATTTATCTGATGCTTTCTGCCCCAGATTCTCTGTCTCATTCTCGACCTCTCTCTTACCAACCCTCTTTCTTTTCCTTCTCTCTTTCTCTCTCATCCCTTTTTCCACCCTCCCCCAATATTTACTTTTCTGTCTTCTTTCTGTTACCTTCTTTCTTGCTTTGGTGTGCAAAAAAACCCCAACAAATCAAATTAGTATGCTGTTTGCCTGTAAAGCATGCTTTTGACATCTTTAATGCCTGTAGAAATATTTTCTCTTATTATGCTTATCATCATGTGAAAAGGCAAAATATACTTCAAATGCTTTAATGTGTATATGATTTGTCCTACATACAACATTTTTGGCAAGCAAATTGTAGCATATGGAAGAAAAACAATATGCATTAAATGGTAAATAATTGCTTCTGTATTTTTGGATCAGTGACTTATTCTTCTGTGTATAAAAAAATCTCATATAAAATAACTGAAAACTTCAACAACCTTCTGCCTTACCCTTTGTGCTTTATAAGAAAACAAATCTCTTGTGCAGTGGCTTTATGAAGCATAGTTATGTACTCGTGCAATACTCTAGTGCTAACGTACACCAGATAGGCTTTTTAATATTGAACTGTTCAGAAGCGCTTCATGTTCCAACCTGGAGTAATCAAGTGTTACCTGTATTATTTAAATCTTTGGATTGAAAGGCCTAGTGCTGACATGCTCCCAATGCAGGCTAACAGCACATTTATATTGTTTTCTTTCACTGTGTGCCTACATTCTCCACCTAAAAGCTGCTGAGATTAAGCAAAGTATACATTTCATTTCTTTGGCACGGTTGATTTTATTTAAAATTTTTTTTACCATTACCCGTATGTCTGCCTGCGTGTCTGTCTGTCTGTCTGTCTGTCTGTCTGTCTGTCTATCTATCCATCTATCTGGCTATAGAATGTAGCAAATGGTGTTGCAAAGGAAAAAATGTTATTTGGCAACATAAACAAAAATGTAACAACATTTGTCCTGTTTTGTACCTATATGTTTCCCATGGATGACGTTAAGTGCGTCACCATATTTTATTGAGCTCATGTTCTTTCTAGATCCCCACTTTTTGCAAATCTAATGCACTGGTATATTTACATGGCCTTCTGCCCAGTGGATTTCTTTTTTTAAATATATACACAGTAACATCCACAACACACAGAGACACATAGCACACTCTCAATGTATACATAAAAAGATGATACACACCCACACTGTGTTACTATACAGAGATATATATTCTTAAACATTTTAAATATATATTTTTTTTGAAATCTCAAATGAAAAAATCATTATAATAAATGATTAATGCACAACTTTGCCACAATAGATAACAAAGTTATGTTAGTGTTTTACAAGTGCCATTCTCTGATGCCAGTAACGCAGCATGCACCAACATGACTGCACCTCTATAATTATAACCTGGGCATGGAATACTCCAGTTGTACTTTAAAGCATTATACGTTACATATATCATTCATTTATGAAGTATCAGCTTCAATATTCCCTTGTCTAATTTGTAATTGTTTATAAATTATGAATGCTACCTTTTTTAACCCCTTTAGACCTTAAAGGGTTGACGATGCAATGCTAATTGTAGGCGCACATTTGGCACCCTGCCGATTAAAGATTTATTCCACCCCCACCCCACGCACACATTCGGTTCATTTAAATCACAATCAGCTTTCAGCACAGATATAGAATATACAGATGGCATGCACTGATCAGATGATGTTTGCTTGAGCAGGATTAATAGCTTTTTATTGACTCCTTTAATGTAACATAGGATTAAGAGTTATTTTAATATTTAAATTCTTTGATAATAGTACATTTCCCCAATTGTAAAAGGCCATTGCAAAAACAGTATCTTTCTGTGATAAACCACATGAAAAGACAGAACATGACAGAGAGAGAGAACGAGACAGAGGGAGATTGAAACTGACATCTGCTGAATAACGTCCTCAATAAATATCTTTAAGAAAAATCTGTAATTAAAATACTGTTAAACTTTATTCATATTACAGTATAATATTTGTTAATATAAAGATACACAGTACATTTTGGTAATTACCTGATATACAGTATGTTTAGGCCATAAAGATCCAACACAGATCAAATTTGAGACATTGTATTTGTTTATAAAGCAATATCTGATGTGCAAGTTGTGCTGTTCTGTATTCCTGAAAACGCATGTTTCTGCAGCATTAAAAAAAACAACTGATATTAAATACAGGTTTGTAAAAATAAAATATATCCAGAGCCCTATATTGATGAATTAATGCATATGGATATACACATAGGGGCATATTTATCAAGGGTCAAATTTCAAATTTCAAATTAAGTCAAAGTTTTTTTGTTGGCCGAATGGGTCCATTTTTTAATCAAATAGGTCTGTACGAATCAAAGTAGTAGCGCATATGATCAAATTTGATTCAAAGTTTTTCCAATAAAAACCTTTGATTTTTCAAAGTCCACCAATTGACACCTAATAGGTTCTAGGCAGTCCCCAAAGGCTAAAACAGAAATTCGGAAGGTTTTAGATGGCGAATGGTCAAAGTCGAATTTGTAAAGAGACAGTACGTGATAAATTTCGATATTCCAGTTTTCAAATTCGAATGGAATTTGGACTATTCCCTAGTCGAAGTACACAAAAAATAGCTAGAAATTTGAATTTTTTAAATTCAAAAATTCACCTAGACCATTGATAAATCTGCTCCTCATAATGTTTAAAATATAGGGAGATCCAAATTACAGAAATATTTCTTTATCTGGAAAACTTCAGGCTCTAAGCATTCCGGATAACAGGTTCCATACCTGTAACAGAAACTTGTATATTTAAAGGCACAGTTCACCTTAAAATAAACAATAAAACAAAAGTGTTATCTCAAGACAGAAGGGGGGCAATTTAACTTTTTAAAAATAATGTTCTTTATTTATAGATTTATTTTCTCTTGAGACATGTGGGAATGTGTGTCTGCATGTTACTGGAAGGATATAATTGGAATTTACAGGGGTAAATGAAATGTTACATGGTACACAAAGGGCATTTGTTCTTGCCCCCTTCATGTAGTACAAAGAGCATATAATATTGTGCAACGATTGTCAAATATTTTTTTTTTTAAACATCAGAGGTGGCTGTATGACTATGAAGATTTTCATTCATCCAGGTCATGGTATATCCAATATAAGTAATTCAATGAGTAATCATTGAAGACGTTTTACTACTAATCCGAGCAGCTTCTTCAGTTCAACTGACTGGTGTGGAAAATCCTCGGCATATAAACTCTTCCACTAATCCAATCACAATGTCACATTGTAACTCTTCAGAGGTTCTGAGTAGGGATGGGCGAATTTTTTCACCTTGTTTCGCCACAAAAATTACTCCCATAGACTTGTATGGCGGTGTGCATCAAAAAAAAAAAAAACATTTAGTATTATAAATGCATAGATTCTAAGAATCTTCCTGAGAATCTTCCTGCCAACTTCTGTGGTACCGAGAGCTGAAATTCTTCTGACCTACATGGAGGAGGGCCGATAATGGAAGCCAATGTTAGCCACTCCCTGTTTTTAAACCACACCCTCTTTAAATCAAACCCGTGTTACCACAAGACCATGTCCACATTAATGGTGGTAACACCACCGGGAGCTCTGCTGCGCTTCTCTGCACTTAAGGGTCAGATTTTTTTAATGTGCACATCACAGGGAGGAAGAGGGAAGGGGAGGGGCAATTTCAGGAAGCAGGGCCGCCATCAGGAGGGCGCAGGGGGTACTGTTGTACCGGGCCTAAAGGGGGGCCTGGCTGGGCTGCACTTTTGTCAAAATATCCGAGCCCCTCTTGACAACGTCAAAACCGTGCCGCACCTGACGAAGTTCCGAACCTCAAAAGAGCTGAAATCCCGAAGAGCAGAAGACCCGAAGAGTTGAAGTCCCAAAGAGTCAAAGTCCCAAAGAGCCGAAGTTCCGAAGCTGCGAAAATACCCTATGCCAAGAAAGGAGCCGAAGTTGAAGTCCTGAAGCCACGAGTTCAGTTCTACTGAACACCATTGTGGATTTTTTTATTTATTTTATTGAACCCCTGGCCACCAAAGTATTATTTTAATACTTTATAGGCCCCTGCCACCAATGTTTTTTTTAAAAAAACTATTCTCTGGTGCCCCAATGTTTATTTTTAACTTTTATGGGTGGCTCTGGTGTCAAAGGTTTTATTTTAACTTATAGGGGGCCTGGACCACCTATGATTTTTTAAAAACTTTTATGGGGGGGCCCTGGCACCATAATTTTTTTTAAGGCCATCACCATCACCATCACCATCAGTGACTTTTTATAACTTAAGTGGGGGGAGGTTTACCATTTTTAGCGATGTCTGTGAGGTCTTTTAACTGTGGTGTGGGCGGTATCTGGGGTGGGGATTTTTTTGTTGTAAGGGGCCCCAGGATTTCTAATGGCGGCCCTTTGGCTTTTGGTACAGGGGAGTTTAGTTCTCCTTTAAGCAAAACGTTTTTTGGATTTATACACTTATTTACTAAAATCCAAATTAACTCATTATTTATTAAAACAACTTGACCAAACTCCTATCCACAATTTTACTTTATTTATCAATAAAATAATTTGAAAAATTCGTTGTTGGAAACAGTCAATAAACAGTCAATAAAATCATGAAAACTTTAGAAATGTACGATTTTTCAGATTTGACGCCCGAAAACTCAATTTTTTTTGGATTATTGTAAGAAACCCAATGCAGATAATAATATCTTGCAAATGTAAAATGGACATCTGCCATTGACTTCTACATGACTGTGGCAGATTTGAGATGGAGTATTTTTTGATTTGGACTTTTAGCAGCCTCTTGGTAAATTTTGATAAATTTTAGTTTTTTTCCCACAAAAATGGTGTTTTTCCCTTTAAAACTCCGACCAGAAAAAATAGGACTTTAGTAAATAACCCCCTATGGTGTAGTTAACCTTTAAACTCATTTTTACTGTACAATATAGTCAGTGATAGTCTACAACAATTTGCCTAGCATTTTGTTCAGCAGCGCTCCATTATGGTATTTCAGCACGAATGTGGTAACTAGGGTCTAATTTACCCTATCAACAAGGCAATGGTTAACTCACACATAACTCCAGGTCACAAAACAGAACAATACACTACCCACCTCATACATAATACCCTTTGGGCAACTGGCAGAATAAATACACTCACCAATTCATAAATAATAACCCCAGGGTACATGAAATAATAAATACACAGTCTAACTCCTAGATAATATTCCAAGAACACATGGCAAAAAACAAAAAACGCTACTTAACTCGTTCGGCCGGGCAGAAAGATTCAGCCGAATACAAATCCTGCTGAAAAAGGCAAAAAGAATCCTGGCCGAATTCCAAACCAAATCCTGGATTTGGTGAATCCCAAGTAAATACAGTCAACGTTTAAAAATACATGGAATTTATTGTGGCCTTTTGGGCAGTAGGTGTGGTTTGCATAAGGCAATCCTCAACAGAGTGATAATACTACCTTTGGTCATAATCAGGCATTTCATTGACTTATCACTAACCTTGATAGAGCACCACACTGGGCGATTAAGCAGCCCACATACACTCAAGTCTTGTTATATTATAAATGTGTCTGAAATGGGAATAAAGTCTATGCAGTATATTAAGTCTTTATTTATACACCGTACAGTTAGATAAGCCTCAGCTCATTATGTAGTTCAACAACATTTAGAGCTCAAGTGGAAATGTACTCATGGAGCCCTGCTGTGCTCTACGGCACACAGCCCAACCCCACGATATTAAACCCAGGTAATGACATGATCTATGCTACTGGTGTTGACACATATAAAAGATCTGCAGGGAAGTTATAATTGCCCTGCTCTCTGCAGCAGTAACCAGATGTACATCACTTGTTAAGTGTCACTATGAATCTCCCCAGTAAGTGCCCCTTAATATAAACTTGCCCCTGTCTTAGTTTCCTGTGCAGGGCTTGAGCTGCTGTCACTGTTTCCCCAGGGACTCCCGGCAGCTATTTAAATGTTACCTGCTGCTCTTTTATCCAATGTACATGTTTTGCACAAACATGCAAGGCTGATTATGCATAATTGCACATAGTAAATGCAAAAATCTAAGATGACTTTCATGGAAACCCTATGACGAAATCTGGGAGCCCGTTCCTTCTGAATTGTAGTTAGTATAGGTGAAAATATCGATAATGCCTTTTAGTGTATCTCTCTGCACAGGTCATAATTAAATATATTTCTGCTTCTACTGAACTGTGCTAAGTACAAGGCAAGTGTGGCATTGTTTTATTACATCTATCACTATAAGTTAAGACCACATTTAGGGGATGTTCCTGCTGAATTTTGCTTTCTCCAGGGGAATACCATTCCGGGGAAAGTTTTGAGCATCTTTCTGTATAGACTATGATGAAATGTAGGAGCTGTCTTTGCCAAACTGTGCTTAGTACAGCAGAAGAGTGTCTATGCTGGCATAGTTTTATGGTATACTTATATACAAACTATAAGCAGATGTAGGAGCCTGTCCCTGCTGAGCTGCATTTACAACAGTGTAATACCTAGTCTGGAATAGTTTTATGTACAAGCTATAAGTGAGTATCCTGCCTATTTCAGGAATGATGGTATCTCTCTTTATAGGCTATGAGCAAATGTAGGGGGCTATGCCTGTAGAGATGTACTTACTTCAGAAGTGTCACGTTTGGCACCCTAAATCCAGAACCAGTGCTAGGCTCCCTGGTCTCAGCTCTTGCTTCTGCCTTTAACATCCGCCTTTCACTTCAGGAGGAGCCCTCCGCTAATTGGATGCTGCCAGGTCTTAATAAGAGAGGAGCCAAGCAAAGGGTTCTGGAGGAGCAAAGGGGCACGATCATTTTACCAAGGAGATAGGACGGAAGGCAACACAGCTCAGAGGACAGGCCAAATGGAAAAGCGTGGTCAGGCAGGCAGGGCCAGCACAGGCAGAGCTGAAAAAATGTCAGACAGGCCGGGTCGGAGCAGGCAGAGTTTAAGAAATGGTCAGACAGGCTAGGAACAGGATTGGAAAGCGTAGAATAGAAGGCAGGCAAGCAAGGATCAGATTAGAGAGTTCAGAATAGTCAGCAGGCAGGCAAGGGTCAATAACAAGTAGAACCTAATAATGGGCAATGAGTTTACATTCAAAGACCCTTTAAATACTTTGAATTTCGCACCATTGCACAATGACGTCATCACGCCATGAAGTGCGTGCCACACGCGACATAGGAGAGCCGTCGTTGGAAGGGGAAAGATACACGTGGCAGGCGTCCCTGCCGGAGACGCGGTGGGTGTCCCTGCCAGCCACTAGACCACCAGGGTAAGACAATAGACCACTAGGGTAACCTATCGTTACAAGAAGCATACCTATGCTGGGATATACAGTGTGTGCTGTATCCCTCTGTACAGACTAAGCCCTCACCAGACAGAAATTCACTGATCAGTCACATGGTGCTTGCCCATCCTGAAGGTGACACTTTAAAAGATGGTTCAATGAGCACTGGACCTTTACACTATTTATGTGCAGGGGCCCTAAGCTGATTGTACCGAACCCTGATTTTATATAAGCAAAAATGTCACCATCCAACTTTTCCGTAAAAAGTAAATACTTTAATAGAGACAGTGGATGGACATAAAATACCCAAGGGTCCAGTGGTCTCTTATCCACCTCCTAAAGCTGCCACCTGTAATCAGGGCAAACATCATGTGGCTTATCTTTGCTAGCCACCAGTCAACAGATGCTGGTGTCACAAGGAACATTGTCCCCCTTGCATTTGCCCCCAAACATACCAACTTGTATCTTAAACTGGTTCACAATGTTAGACATTGCTGGGATTAGAATCAGTTTGCTTCAGGTTTTGGCTGTTCTCCATAACCTCTAGGTCAGGAGAGCCTGGCAGGTAACCTGGCTATCTCAATCAGCCTTGGTAAGCCAATCAGAGCTGATGCTGCACTTTATTAATCCTCTTCCCACACAGGTATTTTTGGCTTGAGTGCTATGGCTTGCCCCCGGCTCTAGCTCTTCCTTGTTCTCTCCTTTCATTGTCAGTCCTGTCCCTTCTCCCATCCTGTTCCTGTTTTTAAGACCAATCTGTCCTGCTCCTAAGTTTCAGTCCTGCCTTGGTTCTGTTTTGCCCCACTCCAATCTGTCCAGCTTACACCCAAACAGTTCTTTGCCTCAAGAATTCACTACTCATCCAATCCATACATTGGGCTTTTCCTCTTAAGTCACATATGGGTAGAAAAAGTTGAGCATCTTTTAGAATCAAGAGAAGAAATAGACACAAAAAGAACACCTTTGTTCAATTGAATTAATCTGAAGGATACACTATATGACCATACATCAGGAAAAGGTTTGGGAGAAGATGGGAGTGAGGGGGTCACAAAAGGAAAACATAGGCTTTCCCCAAACTTTGTGATCTCAATTGAAAAGAAAGATCCCACAAAATTCAAAACAAGACCATGTGTATTAAATCTGAATTATTCTACTATCATTTAGTAAATCTAAATTTGAAGAATTTGGGATAGTTATAGTGCATTTTGGAATTGTGGGGCAGGATCTTGGCTTTCAATCTGCCACAAAAAAATGTTACAGGACAAACAGGAGGAGGAGAAATCACAGCAAAAATTAACGATTTCCATCTACCTGATTAGGGAGTTTCATGATCTCCAGCACTCACTCTGGGATAGAGATTAACAGGAGAAGCAGAAGGAACAGGAAGCAGAGACCGGTGTTGACTGACATGGGACTGTAGAACCTTTAGGCCTTCACAACCTTTACATGTTTCACAATCCGATGCTAGAAAAGCAAGATAGCAAAACTATATACAGTATTATAATATTGTGGGATTATGTCGATCATTTATATCTATCATTTGCTGAAAATAATGATACATATTAATATAATTATTAATTTAAGCAACTTTTCAACATACAGCTATGGGATCTATTATGGGGATGGGTAATTACAGAGATATAGACAGACAGAGACAGAGACAGAGACGCAGATCCACAGGGAAAAGAGGAGACATTTATCGGCATAAGGGGAGTGACCAATGAAGGGTTTCCTGTGTTTTGGGGTTTTCTGTTACATCAAGCATATTGTGTTACTGACATCAGTCTTTATGCAAGATTACTTCATGGTTTCCAAGATACAATATTTTCTACTTAAAGAATAGTGGAAGGCCCAACAGCCAAGCTGCCTGGTAACTGACAGAGTAATTAATGATTTGTGCTGCTTCCGACCCTTCTGCCCAGGGCCGGGCCAAGGTAGTTTGGCACCCTAGGCAAAGGCTTCAAGCAGCGCACCCCCCACCCCCGTTCTGTATGACCATTTTCCACCTAATCATGTTTTTTTTGATAAAGAAACCTTACAACACATTAATGAATAAAACTGTATCTGTGCCAGCCAGCACCCAAAATATTGCTCCCAAGCTGTACCTGTGCTAGTCAGCCAAAATATCGCCCCCAAATCTGTACCTGTGCCAGCAGCACCCAAAATATTGCCCCAAGCTGTACTTGTGCCAGCCAGCCAAAATATTGCCCCTAATTTGTACCTGTGTCAGCCAGCCAAAATATTACCCCCAAATCGATACCTGTGTCAGACAACAGCCAAAATATTGTCTCCAAATCTGTACCTGTTGTGCCAGCCATATTGCCCCCAAATCTTATACTTATATATTGCATATGAAACATTACCATACAGAGGTTTACAGATTAATTGGTTTGGAACATAATATTTGTACTTGGATAGATAAATGGCTGAAGGATAGAATTCAAAGAGTGACATAGTAACATAGTAAGTTAGGTTGAAAAAAGACACACGTCCATCAAGTTCAACCTTTTAACTTTTTTTTTAGACATTTGACTAAATAGGAGAACTGGGTAGTAAACTGGCAAAAGAGGTTCTATGTGGATTAGTGCATGGTTACACACTTTAGTAGAAATAACATAAATGTGAGTTATACACTAAATAATAGTTTGTTGGGGGTAACCCTTAATTAAGAAGTGGGTAACAAACTGTGAAATGTAACTCAATGATGACTAAAGCAAATTTGGAACTGTCTTGCATAAACAAGGGCATTAACTTGAGGATTGAAAACATTGAGTTGCCTCTTTACAGGGTCTGGTAGAGCCTCACCATAAGTATGCAGTGCAGTTTTGGGCTCAAGTTCTTGAAGATATCAGTGAGCTGGACAGAATGCAGAGATGTGCAAATAAACTGGTAAAAGGAATGGAAGAATTAAAATACGAGGTAAGACAATCAAGATTGGGATTGTTTTATCTGGAGAAAATGTGCTTGCATGATTATTCTTTGCAAGTACATTGAAGGGCATTATAGACAGAGTGGGGTATCTCTTCTACCATAGAAAAGATCAAAGAATGAGAGGCCACTCCTTTAGTCTTGAGGACATTAACCTTCATTTGAAGCAGTGGAGGTGGTTCTTCAAGATGAGGGCAGTGAGCTAGTGGAAAGCCCTACCAGGTAATTATGTAATGACTGTAAGGACTTATGTAAGAAAATTCAAAATAAGAAAGGGACATCTGCCATTGACACATACACAACCTTGGCAGGCCTGAGATAGCAGATTTTCGGATTCTGGATTTTTGCTGCACTGGACTTTGATAAATCTCGAAAATATTTGCGTTTTAAAAAAAATCTGAAATTTGAGTTTTGCCCCCAAAACCCCAACTGGAGTTTAGTAAATAACACCCTAATAAACATTTTCACATTTTGGTGCTTTGGTGAAAAAGAGAAGTATATGGTTCTTTTTATTCTCAGTATTACTTAATGGACAACCTTTGATGCTATCTTCTTTTTCTCTCTCTCTCTCTGGCGCAAATTCACTAACGAATTTGCTAGCGTTTGGCATTTTCGGTACTTCGCAAATTCACTAACATACGCTGGTGTAAATTCGCTAGTGTTACTTCGCACACTTACGCCAGGCGAATTTTCGCTAGCGATGTAACTACGCAAATTCACTAACTTGCACAGTGTACTGAACGCTACCTTTTACGCTAGACTTCCTTCGCCACCTCAGACCTGGCGAAGCGCAATAGAGCAGATAGGGATTGTTTCCAAAAAAGTCAAATTTTTTTCTAAGTCCCAAAAAATGCTGGCGTGTTTTCTACATGATGGGTGATAGGCTGAAAAAGATCGAAAAATTTTTTGGGGCTCCCCTCCTTCCCCCCTACATTTCCTGACTCATGGCAACTTACCTAGACAGTGGGCACATGTATAGGGCAAAATAAAATTTATATTTGCTGATTTGAAGGTTTTCTAGGCATTTGTAGTGCAGATACGTGTTCCTCCATTGAAATTTGAATTTCGCGCCGTATGCAAATGAACCATCGCTAGCGAAACTTCGATTTGCTTGCCGAATTAACGCTAGTGCAACTTCGCAAACTAACGCTACCCCTGTGCGCAACTTCAGATTTTAGTGAATTTGCAGAGCGCTGGCGAAAATACGCCTGGCGAAGTGCGGCGCCAACTTCGCATCTTAGTGAATTTGACCCCCTCTCTCTCTCTCTCTCTCTCTCTCTCTCTCTCTCTTATTCCTTCAGCAAGGGCAGTGAAAATGATGTAAAACATAAAACGCAGATGTTGTATTTATATGTCAAAATGACCAGGTCCTCTGGGTGACTAATTGCTAATAATTAATAATAACTACTTTATGAGCAAAAACTGACAAGGCCATTTGTCATGTTCCTCCATTGCAGATTAAAAATGATAAACCTCCATTATTCATGATCGGCCAGTTGTATTTAGTTTAGAATTTGTTGACAGCTAAAAGATCTCGTATAATGCAGCAGTTACATTTTGGATTTACACTCAATAGCCAGTGAAAGAAAACCTAACGTCAAACGTGTCTTGAGCAGTCAAACAACGTCAGATCATGTTTTTCATATGTTAATTTCTTGGTAAAAAACCCAAAATGTGAATAGTTTTCTTCAAAGCAATTTCTTTGCATAAGGTAAAAAAAAAAAAAAAAAAATAACTGATTTACATGGCAAATAAATTTAAGAATTTAAATTTTAAATTTAAGAATTAGAGATGACTGCAAAATAAAAATAACATGTATATAATTTAGCATTTCAGCCTCAGAAAAACTAAATTGGGATTCTCTTGTGTTAAAGTCTTAAACGATGAGATATTTAATGCTTACTTATATGTGATAAAATAATTAATTCTTTGATATAACACTTGAAATCTATATGTAGATCTGCTTTATCACATGCACCCTTTTATGCTAAATTCAGATTTTATTAGAAGAAAAAAGTAACTTTTTTCTATGCTTTTTTTTTAGGTTGAGATTTGCACGGGCACTGTGTGTTATATGAATGTTCTTACACGTGCCTTATTCTGTTAGAATAGGTCAACTGTTTAACTAATCCAGTGAGGAGCACCTCAAAATGCCTTTAAATAATGAAAGTTGCCCATTCTACCTCTGGGTATTGGCAAAGCATGAAAGTACTTTTGCATTCAGTTTCAATAATAATTGTTTATTATAGAAGATATAGATAATAGAAGATTTGTGACAATGCTTGGTAGGGGTCCCCATGGAAAGACGAAAAATAAAGCTGCCAGAAAGCGTTATATAGTTTGGTTCTCATGCCATACTTTGTCACAATATGAAAAAAAGGCACTAGAAACAGGCCACGTTTTTAGTTTAGCCCATGGCAAAGTAGACGCTAGAATTTTTGGCTTAAAGGAACAGTTCAGTGTGAAAATAAAAACTGGGTAAATAGAAAGGCTGTACAAAATAAAAAAATGTTTCTAATATAGTTAGTTAGCCAAAAATGTAATATATAAAGGCTGGAGTGAACAGATGTCTAATAAAACAGCCAGAATCCAACTTCCTGCTTTTCAGCTCTATAACTCTGAGTTAGTCAGCGACTTGAAGGGGGGGCCACATGGTACATTTCTGTTCAGTGAGTTTGTATTATTATTATTAACATGTATTTATATAGCGCCAACATATTGCGTAGCATTGTAAAGAAAATGTGATTATACAACTACATCACATGAATTACATATATAGAATATATGGAGTAGTAAACATCACAATCAATACAGGTACAAAGAGGTGAGGAAGGCCCTATGCATAGGCATACAGTCTAAAGGGAAGGGAGTAATACACAAGGTGTGGGAGTGGGCAAGATCGAATTAAGTGGGTGGCAAATGTGGTATTGTATGTGGTGTTGCGTTTGGTAGTTAAGCAGAGTGAGGGTTTGTAATTGATCCTCAGCATTCAGCTCAGATTCAAATGTAACAGATATGACCCATGTGCCCCCCCTCAAGTCTCTGATTGGTTACTGCCTGGTAACCAGGGTAACCAGTCAGTGTAAACCAAGAGAGCTGAAAAGCAGGAAGTAGTGTTCTGACTGACATGTTATACATCAAATCACTCCAGCCTTTATACATTACATTTTTGGCTAACTAACTATATTAGAAACATTTTTTTATTTTGCACAGTCTATCTATTTAGCCAGTTTTTATTTTTACATTGAACAATTCCTTTAAATTTTGTTTAGCTATTGAAACAATGGTCTTTTTCACCAGGAAAAAAAGGTTTAAGAAAAGCAGAAATCATAATTATGCCTCTCTTGCCTTCCTCATCAACCAGTTGGATCCCAACCCACCTCTTTATCTAAGGAGCTATCTTGGCACTGAGATTGGTTGCATGAGAGTCTTTTTTTCTATTAAGTTTAGTTGTAGAATAGCGGAAAGGAGGCCTCTAACAAGGTAGGGCAATGTATATGCTAAAAACACTTTACTGTAATATCATTTTGCCTTCCTATTGACTACAATACATTCCAAGATAGAAGAATCAAACAGCTCCAAGTCAGTATTAGCAAACTGCAAGTGTGAATTTATCAGCAGTGCCAGCACACTACACATTTTCCGGGCAAAACCCTTTCTCAAGGTCATCAATAATGGACAGCAATCCTATGTACTTAAGTGCAATAAATACATAAAGGCTTATTTACGGCATCCTAAGGTAAGATAAGCAAGAGAACTAAGGGGCTTCCGCCAGCTGCAGGTCTTTGTGCTCTGAAAAGGAGCACTTTGGACCCATTTTTATGCACTTTACACAACACATTCCTAATAATATATGACGCCTATAGTATTTATTTGTTGCCATTAAGACTCATATAGATCATGAGGTTTTCGGTATATCTGAGCAGAAAACAGAGAGCCAATAGGAACTTGGCTGAAGACAATACAGTATAATGAATAAAATAAATTATAGCCTGGTTCAGGTCAATCTACAGGGTGTAGGGGTATGTGCAACAGCAGGAGAAAATGCAGCATCTTATAAGGTTAATTGTCTCACTGTTATTGATAGTTATGGAACAAAACAGAATTTCTGGAATTTCCCCCAACCTTTCCAAAACAACTGGTTTTTTTTCGGCTGCATGCCACTAGTTGCTCAATATCATACTCATATTTCCCAAATATATTTTTAAGATTTAAGGTAATTTTACAGGGTGCTGTGTCAACTAATGAGAATAGATGAACAGTGTTTCCACGCAATCTGTTTTCATTATTTAAACATTTTATTTAGCACATTAGCAAAAAAAGTTCATTGTGCTAAATAAAATCTTTGAATAATGAAAACGGAGTGCGTGGAAACACTGTTCATCTATATATATATATATATATATATATATATATATATATATATATATTTACATATACATACAAGCTGTTCCATGGGCTGTGCTAGACGAAGGAAGCCCTGTTCTGATATATTTTATTCTGACTATGGCATTGGCACAGCCTGGGCAGTTGAAGATATGGGAAACCGACACATTATCAGAAGGATGTCAGTAGGACTGTCACTTGGACAGATGGGAAAAAGGACAGTCTGAACCAGGGAAAGGAATATTCTTTTTATACAGCCTGCTTTTAAGCATAGAGATCAGTGAATATTTGCTTCTGTTCCATTGATCTGTTTTTCTTCCAAGTGACCTGGTGTTCTGTTGTTTCGTTACACAGAATTCAATGGATGAAAAGACGTCTCCTCTATGTGTTACATTTTAAACTCTTTCATCCTGCATGCAGCTAATGGGATATGTAATGTATTCTGGGAAACTAACCTATTGTAACACTTAAAAAAAAACAAAACAAAACAAAAAAAAGTATAGCGCTTTACTAGTTCATTATTGTAAGTGTACAGGGGATACATAATTCTTGGGGCATTAAAGAGATACTGACACCCAGTGGTGTAACTAGATATCACTGGGCCCCACAGCAAATTATATTTCCGTCCTCCAAAATGTCTAGAGTTTGACTTGCTTTTCCGTCCCCCAAAATGTCTAGAGGTTGACTTGCTTTTCCGTCCCCCAAAATGTCTAGATGTTAACTTGCTTTTCTGTCCCCTAAAATGTCTAGAGGTTGACTTTTTAACCAATATTTATTGAAATTGTATATGAATTAGGGTCTCATGGGGTTCTTATACCTCCTGGGCCCCCCTGCAGCTTCAGGGTCTGCTTCCTCTGTAGTTACGCCCCAGCTGACACCAGAAATTAAACTCTTTTTTTACATCTATGATAATATTGCCTTTGACAGCTACTGATAACTGCCATAAAGTATTTGCCCAATGCTTTTACATTACCTGTCTGATGCCGCATGTTCCTGTATGAGGGGGCTGCCATATTTGTTCAACAGTAGTCCGTTAGCATCTCAAACTGACTGTCATGTTTGGGACCCCAAATTCAGAACCAGTGCTAGGCTTCCTGGTCTCGGCTCTTGCGTCTGCCTTTAAAAAAAATGCATGGGGAAATTCCAATGATTCTCTTTGCATTTTTTTTCTGGCACAAAAACCTGCATTTTTTTCTGGTAAAACATTTTTGCATCTATACAATCCCATTTTACAACTGCTCATAAAATATTATAGACATCCCAATGCCTATACCTTTTCAGACAACTTTAACTACTTAATAATGGCATAAAGTGCAGAATGGCAGCACCTAACATATACCTCTTCTATCATAGCTGCAAAATAATGTGACTAAAGTGCCAATGTACGCAATAAATGTCTGAAAACTGTCACAATTAAAAGTACTGTTCATTTTCCTAAAAGCAGTCCCTATAAATTCAAAGTAGGAGATGCACAGAAAGATAGATATGCACTAGGGATAAGCACAGTGGAAGAGAAAGCAGATATCAAGAGTATCTTGAATGGGTACTCATAGAACAAGGTACTTTTTTTTGCTTTATTTACCTTAGTGGGTAGCTCTGCTGCCTTTGCTGGGGTCTTGAGATCATTTCCGGGCAGGGCACTCTGCAAGGAGTTTATATGTTCTTCCAGTGTCTGCGTCAGTTTCCTCCGAGTTTCCTCTGGGTACTATGATTTCTTCCCGCACTTCAATAGCATACAGACAGATTAAATGGTTCCTAATGAGATTGACTGATGTGAATGATGTATAACCTCTGTGAAGGCTACAGAAATATGTCAGTGCTATATACAGCCAGGGAAAAAAATGTACAGGTATAGGACCTATTATCCAGAATGCTTGGGACCTGGGGTTTTCTGAATAATGGATCTTTCCATAATCTTTCTCATACTTCAAATCTACTAGGAAATCGTGTAAACATTAAATAAACCTAATAAGCTTTTTTGCTTTCAATAAGGATTTGTGATATCTTAGTTTGGATCAGGTACTGGTTTATTATTACAGAGAAAAAGGAATTAATCTTTATAAATTTGGGTTATTTGATTATAATGGAGTTTGTGGGAGGCGGCCTTTCCTTAAGTCGGATCACATAACTGCAGGGGCGATCCTGACCCCTCTGCCGCCCCTTCCCAACTCACTCACCTTTATGCACTGGAGGGGGTCGAGGGAGGTCCATAACGTAGCCAGAGGGGTCCAGGGGGGTCCAGTGCTAGAAGAGCCGAATTTCCAGTTTGAATACTGGATATTTGGTTCTTAAAGTTACAGGAGTGGCATTTTGCCGTCCCTGGTAACTAGAGGGGAGCTACCGTCTGAGGCAAAAGAAGAATTTTTCATGAATAAATTTTTATTATATGTGTAACCGACGTGACGTTTCGGTCCCAAATGGGACCTTTCTCAAGGCAAACATATCCACAATAGTACATACCTTATATACACCCCTCCTCAATGTGCACAGGAAGTGACCTCCTGCTGTTTAAAGTGAACAGTGCAATAAATATTGACTAGTCACTATAGAAATAAACATAATCGCCACAAATATCTGATAAATATAAGCATTAACGCCACAAATATCTAATAAAATTCACTGTGTTTAAAACGCAACTGTGTATCTTGTTAGTGTCTAGTGCTCACATAAAAATTACTATGTCTAAAATCTATCTACTATTGTGGATATGTTTGCCTTGAGAAAGGTCCCATTTGGGACCGAAACGTCACGTCGGTTACACATATAATAATAATTTATTCATGAAAAATCCCAGTGTTGCTGGTCTTCTTTTGTTTATGGATTCCCTTACCGTGCACCTGGGTTGACACAGGTAATGGAGTGCTGTTCTTTGCTATGATATATATATATATATATATATATATACATCCAAAGGATGTCCCGGTAGAGTTGTTAATCCAGCTTCTTGAACTAACATTGTCCAGGAATTTTTTCAGATTTGAAAAACGGTTCTATTTACAGACTTCAGGTACAGCTATGGGCAGTGCCCTCGCCCCGTCATATGCCAATCTCTATATGCTGGACTATGAGACAACCAATATTTTTCCTCATCTCGGCAAATTTATATTAGCCTATTTTCGATATATAGACGACCTATTCCTGATATGGACTGACACAGAAGAAACCCTCATAAGTTTTCACCAAGAGCTCAATGACTTAGACAGTCCAATTGAGTTCACTCTTAACCAAAGCAGAACTGACATTGACTTTTTGGACTTAAACATATTTCTGGATAACTCCACATTGGGCACCAGACTGTTCAGGAAAACGACCGACAGAAATTCCATCTTGCACGCGTCCAGCAACCACCCCCCAGTCACTACAAGGGGGATACCCTACTCGCAATTTTTACGTGTGATTCGCAACAACAATGTCAGGAAGACGGCAGAACAACAACTACGCAACATGTTTGCTAGATTTTTTCAGAGAGGATACTCACAAGATCTACTATTTGTCCAACTCAACAGGGCGCTCCCACACTCACAGCAGGAGCTCTTGGATAAGCCTGTAACCACTGAACAGCTCGACAACCAGATGATATTCACCACTACCTACTCCACAGGGTCCCGATTACTTAAAACCAGCATTGACAGACATTGGCCCATGCTGAGCATGGATGATTCTTTGAGCATCCACAGGGCCAAGAGACCTATTATGGGCTTCAAGAGAGGTAAAAAGCTGAGGGACCTGCTGGTCAGAACTGACTCTTATGCAACCATCTGTAAAGACCCTGATTGGCTCACCCAACAAACAAAATTGGGCTGTTACAAATGCCCTGACTGAGTAACCTGTAGATGTCTCTTGACTGGACCAGACTTTCCACAACCCCACACAGGGAAGAGATATAAAATACGTTACAGGCTGAGCTGCACCTCTTCCCACATTGTATATATCATCACCTGCCCATGCGGACTGTATTATGTTGGCAAGACCTGCACCACTTTGAAGGAGAGGATCAGCAACCACAGATCAGCAATCAGCAAGGCCCTGAGAGAAGGCAAAGTGCTTCAATCGGTGGCTAAGCACTTCTTAACGAAAGGCCACACACTTCCTACTTTTAAGTGTATGGCGATTGACTACCAACCACCTCTGAACAGGGGTGGCAATAGAGACCAAGCCCTACTAAGGAGAGAGACACGGTGGATCCACAGATTGGACACGGTGACTCCCAGAGGACTGAATGAGACCCTGCACTTAGGATGCTTCTTGTGAACTGGTGGAGCACCACAACAATGCCACCTCATATACCTTTCTAATACATGCTCATTGCCACTTTGTATATGTACTGGACTCAATGTAGTGTCTTTACTTTTGTTTTCACCTTTGTTTGCACCTTTGTTTTTACTCCCTCCCTCTGACCAATGACTCCTGCGTACATAGGCTGGCATGGTTTTTCCTTGCTGCCTCTCCACCTCTTCCTGGGTTCCTATCCGCATGTATATTTTACAAGTCATTTTTGGTACTGATAAGTGGGTAAGGGGCTAATGTGGCAACCCAAAAATCCCCCCTGTGCTTTGAATGGGAACAGCTGAATAGCGATGTTTTCCTGTCTGCGTTATCTAGATGCTATGCGTTGCTAGGTGCAATAGCGCTTGACAATGGGGGGCGTGTACTGAAGCTGAGTTCTGGCCGGTCCGCCCACTGAAGCTCAGGTCATAGTAACCGCCCACCTCTACAGCACCATGGACGGGGCGTTGGACACGCCCACCCAGCAGCGCTGCTGTAATGTTTAAATGTTGTACAATGATACTGGCGGATGCACATACCTGGGAACGTGGGCACATTGCGCTTCAGGAATAGGTCTTTAATGGGGAATACTGAACTACAACTTCCCCACACATACCTATGTAGTTATTTTGGTTGCCTAGCAACAGTTTTTGGAGCCAAAATGGCGATTTTAAACCCGCCCCCTGGACACTATGCTCTGTTTCTTTCCCTGATGAAAGTTCCAAGATGGAGCTGAAACGTTGGATTTAATAAAACCTCCTTTGCATCAACCTTTTTTTCGTTCATAATTCCTTGGAGTGCTGTCACATTGCATTTCTATATTCCATTTCTTCCAATTCTTTTCATTTTAGCCTCAGTTCTGCATATTTCATCTCATGATAAAAAAAAAAAATCATATGAAGTACATATTAGGAATAATTTCTTGAGAAAAAGAAACCTGTGAAAGATAATATATATTCAGTGGCAATCCTATCCCTTATTTAACACTACTTGTTTGACTCAATACCTTGGGCTGAACAGCTGATTATGCCAGTGCACGTCCTACTTTATATGAGCAAAAGAAGACATTTCATTTAAGTAAAAATGAAATAAAGCTAATTAATGTTTTCAATGCCTACTAATCAGTGAATTAAGGAAACAAAATATTATTGCACCTCTTAGTATTACATTACAGTGTCACGTTAAAAATGTTGTATTTTGGGACATAGACTTTATTTCCGGAACCCTTTTAGTGGCACAGATTTTATGAGCAGGTCTTGCAGGGCTTCATGTATAGAGATAGGAGAAACCAGGACAAGTAGAATGTAATGTTAGAGGCAATACCATAGATCCATAGATTCCTGGTTAAACTCAGCAGTATGCCTCAACGTTTACATTTTATTCTTAATTATTCTTGCAGCTATTTGCGTCTTGTCAGAGAGATCTAATAATGTGAGCTAATAACCAGTGAAAAAGACAGCTTAATAAATTAATAAATAAATAAACCAGCTACCGCTCAGATATATACTGTATAGATTCTTCATTTTACAGCTGAGAGAATGTTCTTGCTTCAGCTTTTGCACTTCTGTTTTTAACTTTGTACTTTGTCAAAATAAGACGTTTAGATTTGACTTTATCTTCTACATCAATTCTTTTGCTAATATCACAGATGTGTGTCTTCGTGTTGATGACAGGAAAGCATATTTTTCATAGTAACATAGTTACTGGGGTTGAAGAAAGACTCCAGTCCTTTATTAAACAGCTAGGTGTTATTACTCAGAATGACCACAACATCCTTTTCATCCAATTTCTTTTCTGACTCAGTGAACATAATGCCAATTCAAGCACAACTGCCATGCTTTTTTCCAATTTTTCTTATGGAATGCAAATTTTCGCCACAGTTTCGCGAAAACATTTGCACATGGTGAAATTCAGAATTTTTTACAACAAAATCTTAATGGTTTAGTCCTATATGTCCACTATCTCAGCAGTCCACTGGGGTAGAACAGTGATGGACACCAATACTTTTAAGTGAAGATCATTCCAGAAGGCTTTCAGTTCCCAGTTAACCTGGACAATACCCATTAAAAGGGCAGTATTCCTCTGTTAAATAAATTCAAAGAATAGGGCTTGGGCTGAGCATGAACAGGACAAACAGTTAAACTGAAGCTACACCATGTTTGGTCCTTGCAAGGTAGATACTTAGATTACCATTTTATTTTTTAACTCTAGTACCTTTAAACCTTTAATCCAATACTGATGGATATACTGTATGTACCAACTCAATATTTCAAGGGGACGTTAAAGGAGATGTAGCGAACGTCGGAAAAAAAGTTCGCGAACATATTCGCGAACTTGCGTCAAAAATGCGAACGGTTCGCGAACGTCGCGAACCCCATAGACTTCAATTGGAAGGCGAATTTTAAAAGCTAAAAAAGACATTTCTGGCCAGAAAAATGATTTTAAAGTTGTTTAAAGGGTGCAACGACCTGGACAGTGGCATGCCAGAGGGGGATCAAGGGCAAAAATGTATCTGAAAAATACATTGTTGACACAGCGCTGCGTTTTGTGCTGTAAAGGGCAGAAATCACACTACATTTCTAAACCTGTGTAATAAAATGCTTTAAAACGTCCGGCGTCTACATGCCAATCAAGTCGTGTAAAGGTTACAGCCTGTTCACACGCAAAGACGAAACGCGGCGCTTACTGCAACGCATAAAGAACGCAAAGAGCTTTAATGAATGATACCATCAAGTGAGCAAATAATAGTTGTTAATTACTAGTTGAGCTTGTCACCTCCAGGATGTTCGTCCTGTTGGTGGCAATATTTCTGTAGTGGTGTGTTTAGCAGTCACCGTGCTTGTGCGCACGTGCACGGTCAGGCAGAGGTAATTCAATGTACAGTGAAGCGAACCAAAAAACACAGATTCTGCAGTGTGGGCCCAGTTTTGGTCTACTTTATTGATCACCTGCGGTGACCATAAAAAATGCGATTTTGCCACTGTTGCAGAACCCTGAAAAATTAGGCATGTGTACTTTCCTGAAAAATGTTTTTTTTTGTCGCAGCCACTGAAGCACAGAGGCCAGAAACAATATGCCATATAAATGCTGAAAATATTCATTTTTTTTTTGTCACAGCCACTGAAGCACAGAGGCCAGAAAAACTCAGGATTTACCTGGATTCAAATTAAACCAGTAGGGTTTGCACCCTAGTTTGTAACGGTGGTGGAGGGAGGAGGACGCTAAAGGACAGCTGTGTGTGGAGTCATGAGGCGTGCAGAGAAGGACAGCTGCATGGGGAGTCAGAATCAGAAACTCAGAACAAGTCTTCCGCCGTGCAGTAACCCTCCGAGATCCACCCCTCATTCATTTTAATAAAGGTCAGGTAATCCACACTTTTGTGACCTAGCGAGTTCTCTTCTCAGTTACAATCCCTCCTGCTGCACTGAAGGTCCTTTCTGAGAGGACACTTGAGGCTGGGCAAGACAAGAGGTTCATGGCAAATTGTGACAGCTCTGGCCACAGATCAAGCCTGCGCACCCAGTAGTCCAGGGGTTCATCGCTCCTCAGAGTGTCGATATCTGCAGTTAATGCCAGGTAGTCCGCTACCTGCCGGTCGAGGCGTTCTTTGAGGGTGGATCTAGAAGGGTTCTGGCGCTGCCTTGGACTGAAAAACATTTGCATGTCTGACGTTACAGAGTGGCCAAAGTGCTTTGTCCTTGCAGGTGCGCTCGTGGCAGGATTACTGGCACCTCTGCCCCTGGAATGTTGATGAGTTCCTGAAGTGACATCACCCTTAAAAGCATTGTACAACATGTTTTGCAGGCTGGTTTGTAAATGCAGCATCCTTTCGGACTTGTGGTACGTTGGTAACATTTCTGCCACTTTATGCTTGTACCGAGGGTCTAGTAGCGTTGCCACCCAGTACAGGTCCTTCTCCTTAAGCCTCTTGATACGGGGGTCCTTCAACAGGCATGACAGCATGAAAGACCCCATTCTCACAAGGTTGGATGCAGAGGTATCCATCTCCGCTTCCTCGTTATCAAGGACTGCATCATCCACGGTCTCCTCCCCCCAGCCACGTACAAGACCAGGGGTCCCCAAAAGGTCACCACTAGCCCCCTGGGAAGCCTGCTCCTGTTGGTCCCCCTCCTCCACAAAGCCACCTTCCTCCTCTGACTCCACTTCTGACACCTCTCCCTGCGTTGCAGCAGGTGCCTGGGTTCGTTCTGGTGATTCCAACCAGAAATCGTGCGCTTCCTGCTCCTCGTCACGCTGGTCTACAGACTCATCTGTCACTCGTCGCACGGCACACTCCAGGAAGAAAGCAAAGGGTATTAGGTCGCTGATGGTGCCTTCGGTGCAACTGACCATATTTGTAACCTCTTCAAAAGGGCGCATGAGCCTGCAGGCATCGCGCATAAGCACCCAGTAACGGGGTAAAAAAATCCCCAGGTCTGCAGATCCAGTCCTACCACCCAGTTCAAACAGGTATTCGTTGACGGCTCTTTGTTTTTGCAGCAGACGTTCCAACATGAGGAGCGTTGAATTCCACCGAGTCTGGCTGTCGCAAATCAAACGCCTGACTGGCATGTTGTACCACTGCTGAATGTCAGCAAGGCGTGCCATGGCTGTGTAGGACCGTCTGAAATGGGCCGACACCTTCCTGGACTGCCTGAGAACGTCCTGGAATCCTGGGTACTTCGAGACAAAACGTTGGACTATTAAATTCAGAACATGTGCCATGCAGGGCACATGTGTTAAATTGCCCAGTCTCAGTGCTGCCAACAGATTGCTTCCATTGTCACACACCACTTTTCCGATCTTCAGTTGGTGTGGGGTCAGCCACCGATCGGCCTGTGACTGCAGAGATGACAGGAGTACAGATCCGGTATGGTTTCTGCTTTCCAGGCACGTCATCCCCAAGACAGCATGACAACGGCATACCTGGCACGTCGAATAGCCTAGGGGGAGCTGGGGGTGCACAGGTGTGGAGGAGGAGGACCCAGCAGCAGAGGACGAAGAAGAGGAAGAAGACGAGGTAGAGAGCGAAGGAGGAGTAGAGGTGGTGGCAGAACCGCGTGCAATCCGTGGCGGTGACACCAACTCCACTGTTGTTGTTGAGCCACACATTCCCAGCTTCCCAGCCATTACCAAGTTCACCCAGTGGGCAGTGTAGGTGACATACCTGCCCTGACCATGCTTGGAGGACCATGCGTCAGTAGTCATATGGACCTTTGGCCCAACACTAAGTGACAGAGATGCGGTGACTTGGCTCTGCACATGGTGGTACAGGTGTGGTATTCCCTTTTTTGAAAAAAAATTGCGGCTGGGTACCTTCCACTGCGGTGTCCCAATTGCTACAAATTTTTTGGAAGGCCTCAGAGTCCACCAGCTGGTATGGTAAAAGCTGGCGGGCTAAGAGTGCGGACAAGCCAGCTGTCAGACGCCGGGCAAGGGGGTGACTCACAGACATTGGCTTCTTACGCTCAAACATGGCCCTCACAGAAACTTGGCTGGGGGCAGATGACTGGGAATGGGAACTGGTGGTCAAGGTGGAAGGCGGAGTGGAGGGTGGTTCAGACGGGTCAAGGACAGCAGAGGTAGAGCAGTAAGATGCTGGACCAGAAGGAGGGTGGCTTTTAGTTTGCCTGTTGCCTTTGAGGTGTTGCTCCCAAAGTGCTTTGTGCTTGCCGTTCATGTGCCTTCGCATAGAAGTTGTACCTATGTGGCTGTTGGGCTTCCCAAGACTCAGTTTCTGACTGCACTCATTGCAAATTACAACGCTTTTGTCAGAGGCACACACATTAAAAAAATCCCACACTGCTGACCTTTTTGAAGCTGGCAATCTGGCGGTAACAGTAGAAGTTGGCGGCGTTGGCGGCAATGGCGCGTGCGTTGGCCGGCTGACCACAGGTGCCGATACATGTTGTTGCCCTACTGTTCCCTGCGAGCTGTCCTCCCTGCTTCTTCTAAGTCTTATTCTCCTCCTGCCTCTCTGACTCTCCGTCTCTCCTTCTGAACTATCCTCCTCTTGCTCTCTTCTACTGGGCACCCACAAAACATCAATCTCCTCATCCTCATTCTCCTCAGATGCATCAATTTCTTCTGACAGCTCACAGAAGGAAGCAGCAGCGGGGACCTCCTCATCACTCATTATGTCCATCTCTGTTGTGTTCTCTGCCAGAATTAAATCTGGTGTAACGTCCTCATCGCCTTCATCTTCTTCTGCCAATAATGGTTGCGCATCACTCAGTTCAAGAAACTCATGTGAAAATAACTCCTCTGACTCCAGTGAAGAAGGGGCGCCGGTGGTGGAGGAAGTGTTACGTGGGGTGCCCATAGCAGTGGAGGATGAGGATGTTGTGGTAAAGTTAGAAACGGTAGAGGATGGGGTGTGCTGTGTAAGCCAGTCAACTACCTCTTCAGCATTTTGGGAGTTCAGGGTCATTGCCTTTTTAAAACTGGGCAATTTCCTAGGGCCACAGGATAGCATAGCAGCACGGCCCCTAGTGCCTCTGCGTGGCGGCCTGCCTTTGCCTGGCATTATTTTTAAAACAACAACAACAACTCAGGTGGTGTTTCTGGAGACGGTATTATTATTGATATTTAGACAGAATGTGAACAAGCTCACACAGCTAGATGGCAGTTGTTTGAAAATGAAGAACACACTGGGCAAACAAGGCCTACAAGGTCAACGTATACACTACTACAGCAGTGGATACAGAATATATTATTGCTGCTTGAAAAACGTCACTCGGGTGGTGTTTCTGGAGACGGTATTATTATTGATATTTAGACAGAATGTGAAAAAGCTCACACAGCTAGATGGGAGTTGTTCGAGAATGAAGAACACACTGGGCAAACAAGGCCTACAAGGTCAACGTATACACTTCTACAGCAGTGGATACGGAATATATTATTGCTGCCTGAAAAACGTTACTCGGGTGGTGTTTCTGGAGACGGTATTATTATTGATATTTAGACAGAATGTGAACAAGCTCACACAGCTAGATGGGAGTTGTTTGAAAATGAAGAACACACTGGGCAAACAAGACCTACAAGGTCAACGTATACACTACTACAGCAGTGGATACGGAATATATTATTGCTGCCTGAAAAACGTCACTCGGGTGGTGTTTCTGGAGACGGTATTATTATTGATATTTAGACAGAATGTTAACAAGCTCACACAGCTAGATGGGAGTTGTTTGAAAATGAAGAACACACTGGGCAAACAAGGCCTACAAGGTCAACGTATACACTACTACAGCTGTGGATACGGAATATATTATTGCTGCCTGAAAAACATCACTCGGGTGGTGTTTCTAGAGACGGTATTATTATTGATATTTAGACAGAATGTGAACAAGCTCACACAGCTAGATGGGAGTTGTTTGAAAATGAAGAACACACTGGGCAAACAAGGCCTACAAGGTCAACGTATACACTACTACAGCAGTGGATACGGAATATATTATTGCTGCCTGAAAAACGTCACTCGGGTGGTGTTTCTGGAGACGGTATTATTATTGATATTTAGACAGAATGTGAACAAGCTCACACAGCTAGATGGTTGTTGTTTGAAGAACACACTGGGCAAATAATGCCTGCAAGTGCACTACTATTGGTGCACTACTATGAAGAACAGCAACAGCACTGTACACGTTAAAGAACAGTAAGATAAGTAAAAGAAAAAAAAATATATGTATATTTAAAAAAAAAAAAATTCTCGGGTTGCTGCTGCTGAACTACTAGGAGCAGCACAGCAGCACACCAGTCCCACTCCCCAACACAGCTAGACTAATAGCACTGGGCTGTTATAGTAGCAAAGTAAAACAACAAAAAAGAAAATAAAAGCAGTCCTTACAAGGACTATTGGGTTATTACAGCAGTCAGCAGATGAGATCAGAAGAGATCAGTGCCCACAGCAGGCAGCTACATACAGAGCACTGCAGTAGAAGGTAGATTACTAGCCAGCAAAGCTACCTAACCTAAAATGTCCCTCAAATCCCTGCAGACTTCTGTCCCTCCAATACAGAGCAGTATCAAGTAGATTACTAGCCAGCAAACTTACTATCAACTGTCCCTCAAAGAAATCAGTGAAATCAGTAACAGCTCTCTCCCTACACTAGCTCTTGCAAGCACACACAGGCAGAATGAAAAAACGCTGCAGGGCTTCAGTTTATATATGGAAGGGGAGTGGTCCAGGGGGTGTGGGGGTGGTCCAGGAGGGAGAGCTTCCTGATTGGCTGCCATGTATCTGCTGGTCTGGGGTGAGAGGTCAAAAAAAAGCGCCAGGTAAGGCGAACCCAAAATGGCGAACGTCGCGTGACAGTCCGAGACATCCCTACTAATTGGCTGCCACAACACTTCAATGTAAGACCTATAGTAATAAACGATGGGATGAGTAGAGGTTGCCTCTTGTAAAGAAAACAGAGCAATGCAGTACAATATAATTTCTTCAACAACAGAGCGAGCATGGTGAACTATGGTCGCTTGGTTGTGTCAGGAAGAGGTAGGGAGCACTGTGGAGGCAGAGGTGGGATGGGTGAGTCTTTCAGGCAAGAGCTGTATGTGCACACAGGATAGAGAAAGGAAAGAGTCAGTGTCGCCAGGGAACAGGACAGGCACAGGAGCAGGACAGTGAGGACAGAGAAAGCAGAGCTGGATGCGAGTAGGACTGCAGCAGGACAGTGCAGGCAAAGAGTCAAACAGGAGAGAGCGGGCAAAGAGACAAGCAGGAACAGGACCAGAAAAGGTCAGAGTAGGCAAAGAGACAGCAGCAGGACTGGAAAAGGGACAGAAACAGGAACAGGAGCAAAGCAAGGCAAGGTCAGGACAAGGCAAGGTCAGGACACCAGAGCTAGAGAACCAGAGCCAGGGTCAATGCCACAGTGCTCAGGTTAGGCCAATGCTCAGGCCCTGGTTGTGAGGAGGGCTGGCCTTATATAGGTTTAAGTCAGCCATGATTGACTGACCCCAACCCACCAATAATGATAATGGGGTGAGATGGCTAATCCTGAGACCCAGTCAAAGTATAAATAAGCCGTTGCTGGCTGCTTTCCTGGCCAAGTGGTTAGGGTGAGCAGCCATTAACCAGGAGGTCTCAGGATCAAACCCCAGCAGAGCCTGACAGGTTAGACCTAACTGGTATTCCACAAAAACACAGGATACATGTTTTATGATTTTGTAACTCATAACAGTCACTGATCTAGTGGAGTTAAAACGGTGGTCTTCAACCTTTTTCACCCAAGTTACCCATTTAAATATAAAAAAGCAAAACAAAAAGATCATAGGGAGTGCCAAATAAGGGCTGTGATTGGTTCTTTAGTAGCCCCATGTGGATTGGCAGGATACAGGAGGTACATATGGCCTTTATGCCTGAAAAACTTTCCCACAAAGTCTAAAAATCCCAAAATAAGCACCTGCTTTGAGGTCACTTGGAGCAACAATAAAGAGCTTGGTGAGCAATATGTTGCTCATGAGCCACTGGTTGGGAATCACTAAGTTAAAATAATGAAAGCAAACATCCTGTTGGTTGCCATGGGTTACTAGACTAGGTTAAACTTTTACCTGTGTTCAAGCAAAAAACTTTTGAATGACACCATCATTTTTAACTTCCTTTAGATTGATCAATAGAGGAACGAACACGTGCAATGCTTATTATATGGATTATTTTTTCATCAGGTTAAATGACACCTATTACAAAAGTAATGTTTCCCCCAGGCTAACATCATGTGTATCTCGGCCCACTTAAAATGTGCATGGGTGTATGACATGATAATTGGGTAACACACATACTGAGTAAGCCAGGACCCCCACTCATTATGCATTTGCCCCAGTATACAGTACATGCCCCACCTGGTGCAAGTTAAACCCCAAACAATGTGTGTGTGTGGGGGGGTTATTGTATGAAAACTAACATTTCTCGCATCTGGAATACACCTGTGATAGGAGGGAGGTACAATATTTTGGCAATAGGTGCCCTTTAAGCACTCACTTTTTGAGATCTTAATATTGCTTTTAATCTTTATTATTCCTAGTTAACTTTCTTATATAAAAATGATGAGTTGCTTGCCAGATTACAATTAGAGAATGATTTTATTATCATTACTATAATTGTCTTATTCTCCCTGTAACACATCTAGACACTGTAAAATAGCATGAACTTTTAGCTTCGCTCCACCCTGGACTGTAAAATGATACTACTGCTTCATATTATTGATTGTTTATTTGGATGGCATTTTGTCCCATTATCATGAACAAGAAGAGCAAAAGTGGGATTTGTGTCTTTGGCAGGAGCACAGCATTGTATTTCCTAATAATGCAACATGAAAGGCAGCCTTTGCCACAATATGTATCTTTAGCAACTAACTCTTGTAATTAAAGGTCCCCTTTCATGGGCTTAATAAGCCCACCATGCACGAGGTGACTGTTTGATCTGACCAACTTAGCAATGCAAAGTAATTATAGCTCTTGCTCCATATATGTCATAATTGAATGCATTTCCGTCTCTGAACAGCAATCCAGAGATGCAATCTACTGCAGTCTTGAGCAGTGGTGACTGGCAGCCACGAGACTATTAGTCCTAACTGTTCTTTGTGTTCACAGATAATTACTTCATCTGTGTGCAGCTTGAAAAAGCTTTATTGTCAATCATATGTAATATGCCACCCCTTTATGCTTATACCACCTGCCCATTTAGCTGCTTCATCTTCACTTACTAGGACCAACACATATTGATGGCGCTAATAATATGTAAATCCAAATATTGTTTACCTCTTTTATGACTTGAGATGGATTTCATTGTGCATCTTTGATTTTTTTTTTTGGCATTGAAATAAAGAAAAGCCTTTTGTATCTGTCTGCAAAAGTAATGCAGAGATTTGCTGTGGAATCGTTCATTTAGGGATTTGACATTTATTTGTTCTGTTATTTTATTGGCGAAGGACCGTCGCTTCCTAATAAAATTATTCAAATGTTCCAGGACGTTTGGCCTTAATTTATACAGTACTCAGTATTAAATACATACATTTTGGCTGCACAATAAAAATATTTAGCAGCCATTGTGATGGACAAGGAAGAAGGTGCACATATACTTCTTATAAGATGTATACAGTAAAGCTCATCATAGTGTACCACTCTCATCCCACTCACCACTCTCTGATTTCCACCAGTTGTCCCTTTAGTCAAAGTCAAAGTAAATTGAGAATACTATAGATGGTAGCCGCACCTTCTAACCTGTTGTTTTTCTTTTTAAGGGTTGCCCCTCACGCCGAGAGTTTAAAAGCAACTTGACTTGGATGTGCTGACCACTCCTGTGTAAATATTTGGTTTGGTGCTCAAAGGAGAGACAGAAAGCGGAGTATATAACGTCGCACAATCCAGAATTGCCCCTGTGTCAAACAATGTGTCTGCCTGCCTGAAACGATCAACTTGTGTTGAAATAAATAAATGAATGAATTATTAAATTCGTGTTGTGCTTCTGTGATTGACAAAACTAATTAATTAAAGTGCATTAATCAAACAGTTCATAGTGAATAAGTGTTTAAAGTGCTTGGTGCTTAATTGTGAACAAGGGAATGTACTTGAACCTGCGACTTAGACTAATATAAGAGACATGATAAAAAGTAACTTTTATTTCATAAACTAAAATGAAGCACAACACGAATTTAATAATTCATTCATTTATTTATTTCAACACAAGTTGATCGTTTCAGGCAGGCAGACACATTGTTTGACACAGGGGCAATTCTGGATTGTGCGACGTTATATACTCCGCTTTCTGTCTCTCCTTTGAGCACCAAACCAAAGTCAAAGTAAACTTTATTGTCATCTCAGCAGTTTATGAATACACAGTATTCGTATATTATATATATATATATATATATATATATATATATATATATATATACACACATATATGTACTGTATATATATGTGTATATATATATATATATTCTTTAATACCTAGACTTGTTCAGCTGTGCATTTTCCATTAATGGAGCTACAAAGCCCCTGGCTTCCCAGTATGATATCAATAACACATGCAAAGAATAAATATGCACCAATCATAGCACTCCTATAGGCATTTATATTTCCTTGATAATGTTCATGCGAAATGTTCATTACCTAATGTTATTCAGCTGAGAATCTGGCTCTGCTGAGGTGTAGTTGGGAGAAATAGCAAACGAGTGTTCTCTGGTGCTGTCACATATCATAATTTATAGTCAGCCTAGACTGTGCCCAGGCATAACAGCTGTAGCCAGAGCTATGGGGGGATATCTAGTATTCAGGGAGCCTAGAAAACTGCAGGGCTGATGCACTCAAGAGGGCAAATTCACTAAGATGCGAAGTTGCGACAGGCGCAACTTCGCCGCACTTCGCCAGGCGTAGTTTCGCCAGCGCTCCGCAAATTCACTAAAATCCGAAGTTGCGCACAGGGGTAGCGTAAGGTTGCGAAGTTGCGCTAGCGTTGATTCGCTATGTAAAGAGAAGTTACGCTAGCGAAGGCTAATTTGCATACGGCGCAAAATTCAAATTTCAATGGAGGAACACGTATCAGCACTACAAATGCCTAGAAAACCTTTAAATCAGCAAATAAAAATTTTATTTTGCCCTACACATGTGCCCACTGTCTAGGTAAGTTGCCATGAGTCAGGAAATGTAGGGGGGAAGGAGGGGAGCCCCAAAAATATTTTCGATCTTTTTCAGCCTATCACCCATCATGTAGAAAACACGCCAGCGTTTTTTGGGACTTAGAAAAAAATGTGACTTTTTTTGAAACAATCCCGATCTACTCTATTGCGCTTCGCCAGGTCTGAGGTGGCGAAGGAAGTCTAGCGTAAAAGGTATCGTGAAGTACACTGCGCAAATTAGTGAATTTGCGTAGTTACGTCGCTAGCGAAAATTTGCCTGGCGTAAGGGTGCGAAGTAACACTAGCGAAACTACGCCAGCGTTCGTTAGTGAATTTGCGCAGTAACGAAAAATGCCAAACGCTAGCGAATGAACGCTAGCGAATGAACGCTAGCGTTCGGCGCTTCGGCGCTTAGTGAATTTGCGCCCAGGTGTCTCATAGTTGTTGAGGTGGGAGGGTGCATAATAAAGAGTGAATGGTTAGGAGTGAATGGTTTCTTTCTATCTTCAATATCCCTGAAAATATAGAGTGGTGTGTTTTTGTTTTATGCCTGTGACCCTTATTACTATAGGGAGGGGCAACCATATTTTTGACCAAAAAGTGGAGGGACTGAAGCAAAACAATTTAAATATATCTACAGTAGTGACATGTGGGTGCACTGCTCTTAAAGGAACAGTTCAGTGTTAAAATTAAAACTGGGTAAATAGATAGAATGTGCAAAATAAAAAATATTTCTAATATAGTTAGTTAGGCAAAAATGTAATCTATAAAGGCTGGAGTGAGTGGTTGTCTAACATAACAGAATAGAACATTACTTCCTTTTTTGTAGCTCTCTAACTCTGAGTTAGTTATCGGCGGTGCCCACATGGGACATAACTGTTCAGTGAATTGACCTTCAGCATGCAGCTCTGAGACAATTTGCAGTTGGTTTTCATTTTTTATTATTTGTGGCGTTTGAGTTATTTAGCTTTTTATTCAGCAGCTTTCCAGTTTGCAATTTCAGCCATCTGGTTGCTGGGAACCAAATTAACCTAACAACTATGAATTGATTTGAATGAAGAGACTGGAATATAAATAGGAGAGGGCCTGAATAGAAAGGCTAGTAATGAAGAGTAGCAATAACAATACATTTTGTAGAATCACAGAGCTATTATTTGTGATCTTGTTTGAAAGCTGGAAAGAGTCAGTAAAAGAAGACAAATAATATCAAATAACAAATATATAAAACTATATACAAAAAAACAGTTGAAAAGATGCTCAGAATTAGCATTCAAGTTGGATTTTTGGTCAAACGCAAATTCGAATTCCAGATTTATCATACCTCGATCCTGGGAACAACTCGAATCCGATAGTACGAGATACTTCGATGCAGAGGTCCATTGACCTATTTGAAGATGTAAATAGCCTTCCTGACATTCAAGTTTATTTAGAAGAAAAAGTTCCCTTTGAATTCGATTAGAACTCGAATCGAGTTTTCAGGTCGGTAACATTTGTCCAAGTTTTAGACGTTCAAGCAGTGCTGGGCCCCCCTTGCGAACAGACGAAATGCGGAAGTGCCGAAAAGCCAAACAGCCGAAGGACCCAAAGCCACAAAAACAGCCGAAGCCGAACTCCCGAAGCAGCGAAAAGACCCGCAGTCACAAAAACAGCCGAAAGTCCTGAAGGGATGAAAAGAACCAAAGTCACGAAAACAGTTGAAATTGAAGTCCTGAAGCGGCGAAAAGACCCAAAGTAATGAAAGGAGGTGGAGTTGAAGTCGTGAAGCCATGAGTTCAATTCTACTGAACACCAATTTGTGTGTTTTTTTTTTTAACCCCCTGGCCACCAATGTATTATTTTAAAATTCTATAGGCCCCTGCCACCAATGTTTTCATAAAAAATATTTTTTGGGGCCCCAGTTTTTTTAACTTGTAAGGGGGGCCCTGGCGCCAATGTTTTTTTAAAAAAAATATTTTTTGGGGCCCCAATTTTTATAACTTGTAAGGGTGGGACCTGGCACCAATGTTTGTTTTTTAACTTATAAGGGGGCCTTGACCATCAATAGCTTTTTATAACTTGTGTGGGGGGGTTACTTTTTTAGCGCTAATGTCTATGTGGTCTTTTAACTGTGATGTTGAGTGGGCGGGATCTGGGGTGGGGCTTGGGCACTAGTGTGGGGGGCCCCAAAAATGTTGTTGTATGGAGCCCCATGATTTCTAATGGCTGCCCTGAGGCAAGAAATGTAAAAGTGCAATATTTACTTAACTATATATTCCAGTTTGGTAAGATTCCACTTAATATGATATAAACTATCTGTTGCTTAAATATTCATTTTGGGGGTAAAGTTTTTTTTAACTTCTCTATCACCACATTCTGTGGGTTATGAGGTAAAAAAATATCCTAGTATTTTAAAAGGGAATATACACAGTTGTCTTGGGTAACATTCTTATGTATTTGGCTGCATAGGTAAGTGCTGAATGGAAAACTCACTAAAAAGAAGCTGGCCATCTGTTTCTTGCCAAAATGTTCAAATACTTTATTGCTCTGTATTGTACTTGTTTAAAAAAATTAAGGCAAACATAATTTTGAAAAATAATAGATAATTAAATTTATATTATTGCTACAACTTGTCCCAAAAATATTGATTGTGTCAGTATAATATTAAAATGCCTGCCAACGCCAAATGAGTCAATGTTCTACACTGATGCAGAGGAAAAAATATTGTTTCCTGTACAATAAAATATCAAAAAAAAATGGAAAATTTGACAGTTGCTCAAATAAAAATGCATTCCGAGGCTGACAAATTAGAAAACAATGTGAAATAATCACTTATTGTAACAGATACCAATCTCGTTGGCTTCCCTGGAGAACAGGAGTGAGAATTCTAAAACGAGATGTTGATTTAATTTTAGTGTGCCCTCGAGTGACATTCCCTTGTGTATTTTTAAAAATGAAGATGAATATTCAGGGTTGCTTTTGTTTGGTTTTAAACCAGATGGTCAGTTGCAGAGGTTACAATGAGTCAAACTGATTTAATGAACCATATTGCTTGTAGTTTTTTTTTTTTTTACCAAATTCTTGTTATTTTTATAACATTTTTGCCGGTGTTTATTAAAATTATAATGCATTTTCCAGAGTGTTCTTTATCATAATTAAAAGAGTGAGGGAGCATGCTTATGTTTCAAATAATATTTTCTTTTGGTGCCACGAAATGTTTTACATCATTGCATCGTGTATGCCAAAAGTATTTTCTTTGTTAATGTGGTTTCTGAACATTTTTCATTTCTTTATTTCTCAAGAAAATAAAAAATGAAAACCAATTAAAATTGTCATTCTATAAAACACCAAGGGGCACATTTACTAAGTTCGAGTGAAGGATTAAAATAAAACAAAACTTTTTTTTTGGCTACTTCTACCATCGAATTGGCTACTTCGACCTTCGACTTCGACTCGAACAATTCAAACTAAAAATCGTTCGACTATTCAATAGTCGAAGTACTGTCTCTTTAAAAAAAACTTTGACCCCCTACGTCGCCACCTAAAGCCTACCGAGCATCAATGTTAGCCTATGGGGAAGGTCCCCATGTCTTGTCAGGATGTATCTTTATCAAGAAATGCTGAATAAATGCTTTACAGGGCTTTAGTCAAGGCAAGGTCATATTGTAATTCTGCTGCAAACAAGCTTTTTATATTACATATTGGTAACCCATGCTCTTTTGATTTGATCCCATGGTCATCTCAAGACATCTATATCCAAGGTAGGCTTAGAAAGTTTCATTAGTCACATGATCAGTGCAGCCATATCTAAAAAAATCTAAAAATGTTGCAATTGGTCCGTAGCTATTACAACTGGTTCTTTGTTATCATGTCTAATTTATCATAACAGAATTAGGAGGCTTTCATTCTGCAGCGCTATAGTAAATTGAGTGCACTGTTCTTTACTATGAGCTTCATCCCCAATACTGTTGCTCTGGATGAGATCTTAACTATTCAGGGGTAAGCCCTCGCAAACGGTGTGGATGCAGGGTGTCGTATAACTGTAACTTTGTGCAGGGTACAATAATTGGGTGCCAGTGGTTCTAATAACTTAACCAAAGAACATATTTATTGAACAGGAGCATCCACACTGGAGTGTACATATAGAGCAAGCAGGATCATGGATAGTAATATACTCACAGCACTTTTGGTCAGTATCAGTCAACGCAGGGAAGAGCACATGTACAGCAGCGAGGAGGTACATCCAGCTTTCAGCCATTTACCTAAGTGGAACCTGAGGAGAATCTCTACATCCTTAGGTCTGCACACTTAATCCCTACTTCTGGGCAATTAGTACCCAGGCTCATAATCCCACTCAACTCCTCATTGGAGCCTCAAGCTGCTTGGCTAAATAGCCTGTCTATCTGTCACTCCTAGAGTGACCTCTTAAGGTGAGTAGCCTATTCTTACTAGACCTGACCTTTTCTAGGTTCCACTTCAACCTGCCTGGCTGCTCGGGCCAGGGCTTGCACAAAATGGACCCTGAGCGCATGGCTGCCCATGTCTTTATACTTTAGCACAGTGCCATCTACACCAAGGGGCATAGCTTTAAAGGAGAATTCAACCCGTAACATAAAAAAACCCCTACCCCCTACCCTGTATAGACCCCCCTCCCTCCTCCCCCACAGTCTACCGGGTACGTGGGGCAAATGCCCCTAACTTTTTAATTACCCCTCGATGCAGATTCTGTCCATGGGGGTTCACGGCCGCCATCTAGTTTTCTTTGTTAAGCTTCGGAAGCAGACCGACGTTTTTGGCGCATGCGATGTTGGAGTAACAGTCCGGTCCCGAATAATGGCGCATTCACAGAAAGTCACGTAAATTTCCGAAAGTCACGAAAAATGTCATGAAAATTTCTGAAAAATTTAGGGTAGAGGTTTTTTATATTACGTGTTGAATTCTCCTTCAAGCAGGATAAGGACACAGGTCCTCTCCTAACTTACGGGACTGCCCGCTAAATAATACTGGGAGACTAATTTACCAGTCCCCTACATTTGTAATTATACAAAAGTCTTAGCCTCTCCTCTGTATCTCCTGTAAGTTTCAATTATTCAGAAAGATCCCAGCTTAGCCAGCATTTCTTCATAACAGAGCCCTTTAATACCATTAATTTACTGCACTGCAGGCCTGGACTTGGAGTCAATATAGGCCCTGTAATTGCAAGTACACAGAAGTCCAAACAGCCTCCTACCAGCCCAAACAATCCCCTACCAGCCCACTGTATGGTAACTTTCTATGGAGCCGTACAGCAGCTCCTCTGGCATTTGCCAGAACCCACAGATTGCCAGTCCGAGCCTGCTGCACTATATCCTACACGGGGCCTTACCAGTGCTTTGTGAATGGAAATAATTACCTTCTGCAGTTCTGGAATCTACAACCCTACAACTCAGTTTATTATCTTCAAGTACCCATAGGTCTTAACTGGATTTGCCTTATGAACAGTAACACCAAAAACAAGCTGCTGTGTAGCCATGGGCAGCCATTCGCAGTATACACAGTAGATAATAGATAAGTTCTGAAGAATCCCATTGTATACTATATAGCTTATCTGTTATCTGCTGTGTATCCGGTGCCTTTTCTCATTTTAAGGGTTAAAGTTACCTGTGTATTTTAAATCTGAAATGCATAAAGTTACCCAGTGTCGGACTAGGACACCCAAAAACCTTTGACTAGGGGCCCACCAATTAATCTTAGACCAGGGGCCCACTCTTAGTAGTATTGTTATTCCTCTCCTCACTCAACTTCTATTCCCCTAGTCTCTTTTCTTTACATACTATAATCTATTATTCCTTCTATTTAGCCTCTTTGTTTAGGGAATGGCCATTAAATAGGCCACATGTCTAGCAGCACCGTGGCCCACCGGGACTTTTCCAGGTATCCCGGTGGGACAGTCCGACACTGACGTTACCTTTATAAACTCCGAATGTCACCTGCCTCACTCATCATTTTGAGTTGCAACTTACAAAGATGACTCTTCCTAGATAAATTTACTTTACCTACATATTTTTGTGTTTTTGGCAAACACTGTTGCATTGCTTTCAGTGCTCTCCCCTAAAAGTAATTACTGAAAATATTAAATAAAATATCTGTTCTAAATAGGGGTCATTTACTTAGACCCTGGACAGAAGTGCATGAACACTAGGGGGCACATTTACTTAGCTCGAGTGAAGGATTAGAATGAAAAATACTTCGAATTTTTTGAGGTTTTTTTTGGCTATTTCGACCATCAAATTGGCTACTTCGACCTTCGACTACGACCTTGAATCGAACAATTCGAACTAAAAATCGTTCGACTATTCGACCATTCGATAGTCGAAGTACTGTCTCTTTAAAAAAAACTTTGACTAGCTACTTCGCCAGCTAAAACCTACCGAGAACCAATGGTAGAGTAATTTTTGATCGAAGGAAAATCGTTCAATCGATGGATTAAAATCCTTCGAATTCTTCGATTAGAAGGATTTAATTGTTTGATCGTTCGATTTTCCCTTCGATTGTTCGATCGAAGGAAATGCGGTAAATCCTTCGACTTCGATATTGGAAGTCGAAGGATTTAACTTCAATGGTCAAATATCGAGGGTTAATTAACCCTCGATATTCGACCCATAGTAAATGTGCCCCCACGTCAAAAGTACACTCCTAGTGCTCATTTCCATTTAGCGTGCACTTATGAAAAATCTGGTGTAAGGCTCAGCATTGGTAAGCAAAAGGCACCTCTGTCCTTACTGCCTTCCACAAGGGGTTGGAAAGGCAGTAACACAAGTCTCTATGCTCAAAAGAGTATACAGAATTTTGCTACCTGAACGTCAGGCAGTTAAATTGCATCTTTGTACTAGTAAATGGGCCCTAAATGTGTAACTTGCAGCAACCATAGTTGATTAAAGGAATATGCCATTGACAACTACTCTCTGTACACAACCATCAAAAAAAAAAAGAAAAGAAAAGGAGGAAACGCACCCTAGTTTACAGAATGAACCTCCAGGTCATTTAATAACTGTACGAGAATAATTGACGCAGTTGTTTTTAATTGAATTGCTGCTGACATGTTCTAGCATTTTTATTATTTTAGGTTGACCATGATGGTCAGGTATTTCATGATTTTATATAAGAAGAACTTTTGGGGCAGAGCCCACCTTGATACAATGCAAGTCAGGGAATCTTATTGTGAATGCACATACTGCATCTATCGTAGTTATTTTAAAGAGTTTCTGAAGTCTGTGTTATATTTTAGCTGGTTCTTTCTCTGTCCTATCGAATGAAGGTTTTTTTTTTAAATGTATTTGGTTCAGGTATGGGACCTACAGTATTATCCAGAATGCTCGGGAACTGGGGTTTTCTGTAGGGATGTAGCGAACCGCCGAGTATGTGTTCGTGAACGCCGTTCGCGAACACCGGCAAAAAATTCGAACAGTTCGCGAACAGTTTGCGAACTTTGAACATCCGAAAATCGTTCGATTCGAACGATCGAAGGATTTTAATCGTTCGATTGAAGGATTTTCGTTCGAATCGAACGATCGAAGCCATTCGATCGAATGATTTCATTCAATCCAATGGCTTCGATCGGTCGATTCGAACGAAAATCCTTCGATTTTAGCGGTCGAAGGAATCGAATGGTCGAACGATTTTTGACGCGAATGCCTATTGGCGAACGTCGCGCCACGTTTGCGAACTTGCGGCGGACGCGAACAGTTGAAGTTCGCGCAAACTAGTTCGCCGGCGAACAGTTCGCTACATCCCTAGTTTTCATAACAGATATTTCAGTAATTTGGATCTTCACTTGTTAAAGGTGGCCATAGACATAGAGAGCTGCTCGTTTGGCAATGTGGCCAAACGAGAAGATCTCTCCCCGATATGCCCCCATTGAAGTGGGTGATATCGGGCTGATCCAATCGTGGGCCCTAGGGCCCAACAATCGAATCATAATGAATACGATATGGGCAGTCAGATCGCAGGACCGCATAGACAAACAGATTCGGCCGCGATCCGATGGGATTTTTTAACCTGCCCAATCGAGATGGATGGCACCACACGGGCCAATTTTATCGGCAAGTGTATGGGGGCCTTATGTCTACTAGAAAATCATGTAAACATTAAATAAACTAGGCTGGTTTTGTTCCCAATAAGGATTAATTATATCTTAGTTTGGATCAAGTAAAAGTTACTGTTTTATTATTACAGAGAAAAAAGGAAAAAATTGGAATATTTGATTACAATAGAGTATTTGGAAGACGGCCTTTCTGTAATTCGGAACTTTCTGGATAACTGGTTTCCAGACAATGGATCCCATACCTGTACAGTATTTGATCAGGCTCTACTTAGCTCATAAAAGGTTAAAATTATATGAAAATCAGTAGCAATCGCCCTTTAGTATTTCCAAGAACATCCAAGACAGCACATAGGCATTCATCTCAAGCACACCCTATTTACCCTTTATTCTGAGGACCTATCTACAGTATTTCTCTGGACCCCCAGGCAGAGTCCACACTACAATATGGCAAATTCTGCAAGGATATTGAATGAGGGTATTAGTTTATGAAAGCTTGCCAATGCCCTGTACTAAAGTATATTGAGTTCTTATTCATTCTTTACTGAAAAGCTGGTGTTTTAAATGTATAACTCCAACATTCTATCTTCTGTAAAGCTGTTAAGCCTCTTTTGAGTCAATCAATTTTCATACAATTTTGATCATGCCTAATATCACTTGTTTCCAAAACAATGGATGATTAAGCTGGATACCAGTGTAAGAATCGTAAATCGGATAGTATAGTGCAAAACAGCCTGGTAAATAAACAGCCTTGAGTGTCTGCACTTAGCAATAAATTAGTGCGATGGAGGAGAAGGACTGTGCATGTTGGGATCATAAATATAGCAGCAGCTGGAGAGAGGCAGATTCTATATCAGTGTTTAGGAAATGGCACGTTTTATAAACATGAATTGTTTCTCACTGTTCTGCACAACTGTTATTGTTTCTGTTTGGAACCAACGTAGATGCACTGATGTGTTCAACTTAATGGCTCTTCACAGGTATAGAGAAAACCATTCAAACCAGCAGTAAAGGCATTCTGAAAACATGATATTGTAATGCTTTACCTTTCTAGGCAGTTTACGCTTGTGTGTAGTTAACATAATTAAGTCAGCTAAAATAAACAGCACGAGACTTGAGAATGAATAACTAGTGTTTACTCATATCCCACAGTGCAAAATATGAAACATCACATTAGATCTCTTTGCCCCACCAATGCAAAACAATAAACAGCAACATCACAGATAATTATAGAATGCACAGTCTTTTTTCTAGATCAGAGAAAACAAAATAGATCTATGTGTAACACAAGTGCCTTAATGAGCCAAGTGAATATAGTCTTACTTCCCCGGGAGCCATGAGACAACTACACTAATTGCAGCAAACTTAATGGTTGAAACAAATTGTGTTATATAATTGAGTTGCACCGCAAAGTGCTTGCGTACATGAAATCAAGTTTAAAGGTTCCTGATGCTGAAAGTTATCCTCACCACATATTAAGCAATCCCCATTTCTATAGTAGAAATGAGAGGTGAGAGTAGCACTTTCAACTCTTTTCCTCCCTCTTTGTTTTTCGTTCCCACCCGCAGTTTGTTCTCGGGTTTCCCCTTATTGGCAAACAATTTTACCAAGGTGCCTCTTCCCTGGGCACTCACTGCTGACTAATGGAACTGGATTCTTATGAATGTTAATGAAGTGTATGCCTTTGTTATGTTCCATTTGAGACCAACTAAACATTTTCTCAGACATGTTATCATTTATTTTTTGGAGCCTTGATCCAGCAGTCAAAGGGGCAGGTTTACTATAGGGGGAATTGTCGCCAGTGACTGCTTCTCACACTTCGCACCGCTTCGTCAGAGGCAAATTCGTTACCACTACAATAATTCACTAAAATGCGAAGTTGCGCCCTGGGCGCCGAATGCTGGCGACTTTTCACTAGCGATACTTCTTCAGTGCGAGCATTTCACAGCGAAGATTTGCTAGTAACATCTGTTCGCAAGAACTCAACCTCGTCTGGCAAAAGAGTGCGAATGACCACTAGCAGCAGTCCCGTTCCCTAGCAAATTGTTGCCTACACCTGTTATTAAATTGGAGATGTCCCTGCGGATGGGATTTCTGGCGAAATGTTGCCACTTCGCCATTTAGTAAATCTGCCCAGAGACTGGAGACAGGGAGATGAATTTGCGTTATTTCGTACACACACACAGTATACTGCATTGATAGGATTTATTGGATGTTTTTGTACATTTTTTATATATTTGTTCAAAATAAGTCATTTTAGTTATATTTATTAAGTAGTCTACTATGTTCCCTTAGGCCTATTTGCTTTTGAAGAAACAAACTGGCTCAGACCTGACATGGTGCCGTTTCTACCCTGTTCCAATGCTCTGTATTCAATGCATCACAGGTTAGTTGTGAGCAAATAGCATTGATAAACTAGGGAACAATTGTGTCAAGGAAGCTTATGCAGAAAGTGACGACTAAAAATGTTGGGCTCAGGATAAGTAACTTAGGGAGATGCAGGTAGGAAGGATAGTGCAGCAGAATTTCACACTACACCAACTTTACAACTAACTAACTTGTTTTAACCTAAGTAGGGAGGCTATTTATATCTATTCATATCTCCATTACATTGCCCCAATCTCACCATCTTCATTCCCTGAAAGTGAAGAACTGCATTGCTTCCCTCATGCTCTTCAGTTTGATGGAACATGACAGATGATTTATTTCTCCTATTGATAAAATGCTTTCAAATTCTGTCCTTCACATGTTTTGAGCTCTTACCCACATAAGGGTAATTGCATACACAAATTGCTATATAAATCACACTGTGTGTCGGACTCTTGATCCGTGTATTTCTTCAAACAAAAGTGATGAAGTTGTTGCTGAAGAGTCATTTTACTAGAGGCAATGTTGCTTATGGAAAGTACATAGTGCTGGCATGGCAAGCTGATTGGTGTGAGAGTCACAGTTGCTAAATTCCAATTAATTTAAGCTTTCTATGTGGGGGTCTGTTGATATCAGATAAAGGGAAGATACATATGGGGTAAATTTACTAAGCAGAGAAAATTCACCAGCAACGGATTCGCACCCATTGCAACATATCACCAGGTGAAAATTCGCAGGGACAACACTAATTTACTAAAATGCAAAGTTTCGTCACCAGCGTTAGTCACTTCACCCTTTAGTAAGTCTGCCCCATAGTGTTGGAGTGACCTACAAAAGGTTGTTTAGCTGTATTTTAAGCTGCCACCACAATCCTTATCTAATCCAAAATTCCTCCAAGTTTTTGAACCCTAACCAAATCAAGGTTTACAAACTTTTTTATAGGTTTTCCTGCAAGCTCATCATAAGTCCATGTTTTTTTCTGTTAACCAACTTAGCCCTGTGGTATTTTTCCTCCTAGTTCTTCCAAGTACTTTATTGTTCACCCAATATATCTTTCAGTAACTTCATTCTGGGCAACTGAACTGTAGTGTAAAATGATGAGCAATTTGGAGTCATGAATGTGCATGCATTTGCAGTGATGGGAAAAAAATCGGGGGGGGGAGAGAAACAGCAAAAAAAAAAAAATACTGATTAGACAGAGAAGGGCTAAAAGAAGCCAAGAAGCCCTTCTCAGATGTAGTCCATTCATGACACCGTTCCCAGACCTGAGTTGTTTCTTTATTAGCTAGAAGACCAGTGTATACTGGTTTCGTGTATATACATCCACAATTTTTGGAGGGCTGACTTAGTGTAACCAGATGCTAGAATAATTTCCCTTTAGTATTTCCCAAATATTGGTAACATTGTGTTTAACAAATATTAGCACTCCTGTTGAAAACACAAAGGGGGTCATTTAAAAAGACTGAGCAAATTTGCCCCTGGGCTGTTACCCATGACAGGCATAGGTTGCTTTTAATGTTCAACTTACAGCTGGCTGATAAAAGCTAATCACTGATTAGATCAGTGATCCCCAACCCAACATGGTGCTCACCAACCCATTGGATGTTGCTCCCAGTGGCCTCAAAGCCGGTGTTTATTTTTGAATTTCAAGCTTGGAGGCAAGTTTTAGTTGCATAAAAACCAGATGTACTGCCAAAGAGAGCCTCAATGTAGGTTGTCAATCCTCATAGGTGCTACCAAATGGCCAATCACAGCACGTATTTGGCCTCTCCAAGAACATTTTTCATCTTCTGAATGTTGTTTACGGTTCCAAAGGTTGGGGATCCCTGGATTAGATGCTATGGGTTACTGCACAGTTGCAAATATGCCCAGTGTTTATAAATGAGCCCCAAGGTTCTCTCTCTTGATACATGATATCATAGATGTTGGGGTCTATGAAGCATTGATAAAGCATAGAAGAACACATTTGATAATATCAGCAAATTTTCAGCTTTACCTACTCATAATATCACAACATTGATAGAAACTCTTCACTCCTGTGTGACTTAGAAGGAGCTGCATCCATTTATTCTGACTTTGCCCTATTAATAAACAACACTGACATCATCTTCAGCCAAAATAATGTTCAAATCACGTGGTCAGCTAAGACCTAGCAAAATCCATTATATCCTTTGGGAAGATAAAGAGCTACTGTGTGGTAAGGTTAAAATAAGATGTCACTGATATTTTACTACCTAATCTAATGGTAGTCATTGAAATGGCTTTGAAATATACTACTTACTTGTTTACAACAACTTTTACAACTAGTTAAAATTAATTGGCTAATCTATATCCGGGCTTGAACACATTACTTGTAGGAACAGATGACAAAAATCGAACAAGATGCAAGGGACATTTAAGTTTACATTCTCTGATTCAGTACAAACAATGATATAGCAGCTCAAGCCTCACTCGTTGGAACATTAAATAGTATATTTTTTGTACAGATCTATATAAAGTATTACTGTACGAAAAATAACAGAATGTTCAGAGTTTAAGGGGCCCATTTATTTAGCTTGAGTGAAGGAATAGAATAAAAGAAACTTTGAATTTCGAATGATTTTTTTGGCTACTTCGACCATCGAATTGGCTACTTCGACCTTCGACTTCGAAATGAACAATTCGAATTAAAAATCGTTCGACTATTTGACCATTCGATAGTCGAAGTACTGTCTCTTTACAAAAACTTCGACCCCCTACTTCGCCACCTAAAACCTACCGAAGTGCAATGTTAGCCTATGGGGAAGGTCCCCATAGGCTTTCTAATGTTTTTTAGGTTGAAGAAAAATCGTTCGATCGATGGATTAAAATCCGTCGAATCAAACTATTCACAGGATTTAATCATTCGATCTAACGATTTTTCGTTCGATTGAACTATTTGCGATAAATCCTTCGACTTCGATATTCAAAGTCGAAGGATTTACATTCGGCAGTCGAATATATCGAGGTTAATTAACCCTCGATATTCGACCGTATGTAAATCTGCCCCTAAGAGTTTTACACAGCAAGCTGCCTAATTATAAGAATAAAGGGCAGGTTCACAACAAACCATTAAAATATGAATACACCAATCATACACAGTGAGAATATATGTACAGTGTATATATATTATATATATTACACAAAACCATGAATATCTTGTAAATTATATCCGTATAAACGGTGAGTTCTGATGTCATTTCACATGACTCACTGAAATTTGTGTATTATAATAAATAAAGTACCCCCAGTTGTAATATACGAGGATATTAGAAGTTACCTTGGAGTTCCATTACCTGTATAAAAATACTAGGCCTTCAGCCTTGTGTTTTTATATGGCTATGAAACTCCTCGGTAACTTATAATATTCTTATATTTTACAAAAGGGGGTACTTTATTTTGGATTTTTTTTAAATGTTACAATAGATAGCACCGGGGTCAATTTATTGTTGGTCACGGTGTGCTGAACATATTCAGACTATATATATATATATATATATGTATATATCTAAATATAAGATTATGTATGCACTTTTGTAACACATAAGAATATTATATGTCAACAAGGAGTTCCATGACCAAATAAAGGCATTTAGGTTAAAGACCAGGTGCTTTATCATGGCCGAAGGCAACTGCTAGTATCCTCATATTTTATAAGAGGATACTAGCAGTTGCTACGATTAGCCATATTTTTTAATATGGCTAATTGCCATATTTATGAGGGGCAGGCATGTAGGGAACCCCTTTCTCTCTAGCGCTGTTTTTTGCACTGACATTTTAATTCCGGCACAAGGTGCAGAGTACAGCTATGCTCCTTAGCCTAACTCACTTTCATAAATAAAGCATGAAAGATTTTATTTTTATTTTACTGTTTTACTAACAATGGCCAAATTTGCCCTAGTGCAATAACCTAAGGCAAACAATCACATTTTTGCTTTCATTTTTCTTCCTACTGCTAGCAGAACATAACAAATTGTCTTTTGCTATGAGTGCAGAGTAGCCACTCATTCAAATCACAAGCATATATGCATTTAACTGTTTTCTCAATTGGCATCAGATTCTGTGTTCTTGCTGCTGCAGACCTAGGAACAGGGCTGTGTAACTCTATGCGGCAAATTCACTAAAGCGCGAAGCTGCTAACGCTAGTGCAAATTTGCCAGCGTGACGTCATTTCATTACTTCGCCGATTAACTAACGGGCGATGGCATAAATTCGCTAGCGAAATGGACCTACTCTAGCGCTACTTCGCACCCTTACGCCAGACGAAGTTGCGCTATGGTGAATGGGACATAACTACGATAATTCACTAAAGCGCGAAGCTGCTAACGCTAGCGCAAATTTGCCAGCGTGAAGTCATTTCATTACTTCGCTGATTAACTAACGGGCGATGACGTAAATTCGCTAGCGAAATGGACCTACTCTAGCGCTACTTCGCACCCTTACGCCAGACGAAGTTGCGCTATGGTGAATGGGACGTAACTACGATAATTCACTAACTTGCGCATTTTACTGAACGTTACCTCTTGCGCGACACTTGCCTTCACCACCTCAGACCAGGCGAAGTGCAATAGATAGGGCTCGCTTCAAAAAAGTAGATAGGGCTTGCTTCAGAAAAAGTTGAAATTTTTTCGAAGTCCCAAAAAACGCTGGCGTCTTTTCCTTTTTTAAGGGTGATAGGCTGAAAAAGATTGTAAATTTTTTTGGGGGTACCCTCTGTCCCCCTACATTTCCTAATATATATATATATATATATATATATATATATATATATATATATAGCACCTAAACTATACAGTGGGCACATGTATAGGGCAAAATAACAACTCTATTTTATTTTATGAAGCTTTCCCAGGCTTGTCTAGTGTAATGTATTTGCTGCTACATATACGTCCATTGTACTTTAACTTGGTGCCATATGCAAATTAGGCATCGCTAGCGTAACTGCGCTTTCCTTGACGAATTAACGCTTGCGCAACTTCGCTACCTTTCACCTCCCTGAGCGCAGCTTCGGATTTTAGTGAATTAGTGGTGCCCTGGCGAAGTGCGGCGAAGTGTGGCGAAGCCTGCGCTAGCGCAACTCCGCAGGTTAGTGAATTTGTCCCTATGTGTGCATTTTCCATGGCCTCTTATTGATTCTTCATGTCTAAAAAGGCCAACCCTTCCATAAGAATTTCTCTACCATTGTTAATGTGATTTATAAGGTGATTCATACAAACCTTGGCACAAGGTCCCATTTCCAAACACTACAACATGATTATAACAAGAAATATAGAATCTGGTATACTAAACAAACTTAACCCAGCAACAGATTTATCCTGAATATATATAAGCTATTGTGATTGGTTAAGTCCCCAATGCATGCTTAATTAAGTTTGTACCTGGCATCGTCTATGATGAATCATTAAAAAAACTGGTCAATGCGCTAGAAAATTAGAAGGAATAACACTGTAATATCATTTTGAAAAGATTTCTGAAATTCCACCAGATTTCTTTTTAATTAAGACAAAGTATTGTTCCTTTCAATGAATGTAGCCAGGGGAATTCGAAGAATACTGTTAATGCAGAAACAATGCTTTCTAAAACAAACACAAACTTATCAGTCAGTGTCCTAACATTCTGTGTAACATTTTAAAGAAGGCAGATAGTCTTCAATTCAAATAGAGATTATTGGATCAAAGAATATATGAACTGACCAAATTGTCAGCTATGAGTCTTCTATTAACTGTCTATGAACCACAAGCTAAGGAAATACTGTGTGTGCATCTCATAGGAAACAAAAGAGAAACCTCCTGTGATTATATAATGTTATTAGGCTTTAATTGGACATTTTGAAAGCAAATGAAGTGAAGGATTTGCCTGAAGTAAAATAAAACCACAAGTACAACATTAAGGAACAATCTACTGTGCAGCTCACAAACCAAAATACATTTGCTAACTCATGCACAAGTAATGTAAGCCACTACAGCTTTATATACCAACATACATCCCCTTGTATCTTGTCACAGCTGTATTATAAATCATGCAGTATCTGGCTTTAGAAGGCTCTCCGAAATAGTAAAGAGAATTGAATGTTGTACGGTGCACATGTTGAATCAACCACCCCTCTCCCATGGTTCTCTGCTTTATTTAAGAAGACAATATGGAATATTTTAAAACAATAAATCAGTGCATAATACACTTTGTTTCCATGTGGTTTTTGATCCCGTAATTAATAGTCAGGGGTGTCCCTTTGAATTTGCCAAAACAGCTGCTACAAGCTGATAAGATATATTATGGGACCAGGAGAGAAGCTGTCAATAATTTTAATTTGGTAAGAAACTGAGTGAGAGCAGAAAAGAAAAATGTGCATCTTTAAATGAACAGAACAATTTAATTGCACTGTAGCTGTAGAGAAAGGCTGTGGACGCAGCCGAAACATTTGTTTGTTCCGTCTTATAAATTACACTTTATACAATTAAGACTCTTCAGTACCTGGTATTACTTATTTATTATGGTCTCCACCTGTGAGTATCTTTTTGTGAGTGCCGGCATCATTCTGCACACACACACACACACACACACACACACACATATATATATAGAAAAATCCTTTGTGATCCGCACTCCACTGGAATCAAAAAAACACATATATATATATATATTATATATATATATATATACACACATACACGGTGAACTACAGTATGGGATTGTGTACAAACTGCAAATGAAAAAAAAAAAACAGTTGTAGTACAGTGACTTATCAGTTTCTCTCAAGGTTACCTATACGTTTACTTTATATACATGCTCGCACAGACATACTCCCACAAGCAGGCAGACACTGTCTACTCATTTTAAAGGATCACATTAAACATTGCTATGACATTTTTCTCCCTTTTACAAAAAAAAAATGACATTGTCCAGTCAACAACTGAAACCTAAATGATAAAGACTAATTTACATTATATATTTATGCACAGACACAAAAAACTATATTCATGTAAAAAAGCAGTCCCTTTTTACAAAATCCAGATGACTGATTTGCCAAAACCCAATTCGGTAGTCCATTACACACTTCTTTTACCCCTTAAAAACATTTCAGACGCAGCAGGAATGTTTTGATCCAAGGGATTATAAAGAATCGTGGGTGAAAATAGATTCAAATTTGTTCCCTACATGGTTCCATACAAGGGGAGAAAAACCCTTGCAGCTGATTTATTCTGAGTGGGCTGAATTTCTCTCTTGGTGGGATATTCAAAGCCTCAATTCCTATTTTTACAGTCGCCGTATGAATAGTGTATCATTTTTCATAGTCAGTTGTTAAAAAGGTCTCTGCTTAGGTGAGATTCCAGAGAAAACCTGCAATTTTCTGCAGCTGGTTCAGAGAAGATTGTGATGGATGCAGTTTGCTTTTTTCAACTTAAACTAAACTGCACATAATTTGTATTAGAAACTGTACAAATATAACATTCCACCAGAAATTGCATTAGAGCCATTCAAGGTCTAGATGACCTCCTTTCGTTCCACTGAGCAAATGTGACATGCTGGGTAACATGAAACACAGAATGAAAAAGGCACAAGATTTTACACAATGCTGTTTGCTGAGGATCACTGGCATTAACCTCTTTGCCTTCGATGGAAACACTTAATTAATGTTTGGTGATTAACAATCTATGTATAACATTGCACTTTTAATTAATATTGGTTACATGATTTTTGTATGAAGACAATCTGACGTTCTGTAAACATGAAGAGTGATCTTTCTATCTCTAATCTATCATATCTATATTATATATATATATATATATATATATATATATATATATATATATATATATATATATATATATATATATATATATATATAGTATGAATTTATTCTATGTACATATTGTGGTAGCTCTCAAAAACGTTAATTTGAAATGCATTTATTTGCCTAATGCATTCACTGAAATATAAAAAAATATTTGCTACAAAACTTTACTATTATACAGCCGTGGAAAAGAAAAATCTTTGCAGATGCAGATTTAAACTGTACGATATTGCATTAAGTCAAATGGGAATAATACGCAATAGCTTGCTTCTGATACAGTTTGATTATTTAGATATTAAAATAGCAGAATCGGGGGGGACTAATTCCGATGAAAAAAAAAAAACATTTGTATAGAAATTGACTTGTTTTCTGGATACTGCTGATGATTCTTGAAATTCCCACCCCTTTGAGAGCTGACACTTGCTTGTCAGCCAGTGATAGGAGGAAATGCGCTAGAGAACACCTACCCATATATACACCTGCATAATATAAGATAAAGAGAAAATGAGGAGAGGCAGGATGGGAATAGCAGCTTGATCAGTTTATGCTTTATAAAGCAAGCAAAGGAAATGTAGAACATATTTCTAATGAAATGAAACAAAATGTGAACACGTTATGGGGGGATTCTGAACAAGGACAAAGCCGTTCTCATGTATCATGTACTGATACATTTAAATGATAAGCTCAGCTAAGAATAAAATATATTGGAAAATATTACAATAAAATCAAGTTTTTTTTTTGATTTTTTTTTTCAGTCTATATCAGATTTTCTGACTGTGTTGTCAGGAAAATTGGAAAATATTACAATAAAATCAAGAATTATCTTTATTCAGTCCATATCAGAGAAGTCCTCAATGTGTTGTCTAAAGCTTCAGGAAACAGTAGACCTTGTCGACAGTAACCAAACGAGTCCGTTTTTCCCATTCTCGCTTTTTTTTTTCTTTCATCTAGAGGCTGAGATGTGCTTTAATACCATACTGACTTTTTTTTACTTTTAAAATGAATTTATATACCGGTACATATTTAATGCAAAATGTTGTAGATATTAAAGAAATTATTAAGCATGTACTTTTCTGTGTTTAATACAAGCCCCATTTTGTCTTTAACATTCAGCACTGAAACCCCCTCTCCTAGTTTTCTAGGTGTCCAGTGCATTATGACAGCAAACAGCCCAGTTGCTTTTTGATTTATTTAAAATAAAGAACAGTTGTATTTATTGATAGTGATGAATAAAATTATCTTTTCATGAACTAAAATTTCACTTATTGTTGATATTTGCATGGTATTTAAACACTACAGACCCCAGTTGTCTGATCTGACACAGAAACAGATATACAGCCTGCATTCAACCTTGTCCGCTGATGCACCATTCCCTTTCTCTGCAGCGCTGAAAAGAAACATTCACAAGAAGCCTGGACCTTATTGTTATAGTTTTACTGTACCAGAAACCCCCTCATAGTGTTTACGTACCACTTAAGTCATGGAGCTGCTGTAACATAATAAAAACATAGAAATAGCTTGCATTCTCTCTCTTATGGAAAGTCACTTATGAAACCCTCATTAATCATTTATGTGCTTAGCAAGATGGAACTCCTGTGTTTTTTTTTTTTATATATGCTTTAATGTTTCTATGGGGATAAGAGAATGGATCTCGCTTCAACACTGAGACACGATTTGATGTGACCAATTTTTGGAAATATGCAGCAATAATTTATTAGCGTTTTCATTATGCAATATTCACTGTGGCATTCCTGCCTTATTCCATAGAAATGAAGAAAATATATAATATATTCAATAATATTAAAGGGCATTGCATCAAAGCAGGATCCTGTTCAAATTCAGCATCGTTTTAAAAATAGCAATAGCTAATGACAACAGCTACACAGGGATTCATTCTACTAAGCTCATCCATAATTAATTAGAACAGTGTGCCCGAATCTTTGACTTGTATTATTGGCATGCCACATCGATGCCTTGTGTATACAGACATATCAGGAATGCTTGGGACCTGTAGCATCCAAGATAAACTGTATTTTGCGTAATGTGGAGAAAGGATAATTGAACACAAAATTAAAATGAAAGAAAATAGGGCTGTTACCATTCCATTTAGGAATAGCAAATTGATAAAGAATAGTTTATACAAAGTAGACACAATGATGACATTGCTGAATTTCAGAGCTTCCTGGATAACAGGTTTCAACAAAACTGATCCCATTCCTGTAAAATGTAAAATGTAACATTTCATAGTTTCAAAAAAATTGTACCTTAGAGGTATGGGACCTGTTATCCAGAATGCTTGGGACCTGGGGTTTTCAGGATAAGGGGTCTTTCTGCAACTTGAATATCCAGTCCAGTAAAAATAGTGATGGGCGAATTTATTCACCAGGCACGAATTTGCATTAATTTCCACGTTTCACCGCAGGCGAATACAATTGCGAAACTGGCGCAAAAATTTGCTGACCAAAATCAAAAAAATTTTGACGCTGGCGACAATTTTGACACTGGCGAAAATTTAGAGCGCGCCCATTGACTTTAGTACAATTGAACAAAATAGGTGCACGGAAAATTGATGCCGGCATCAAAATTTGTGTTTTGCTAATTCTCTGCTGTTTCACGAATTTCAATGGAAATTCGGTAATTTTTCGGCGAAGCCAAACGGAACAAATTCAGCCATCACTAGTAAAAAATCATTTAAACATTAAGGGGCCGATTCACTAAATTTGGGTGAAGGGTTAGAATAAAAAAAACTTCGAATTTCGAAGTTTTTTTTGGGTACTTCGACCATCGAATTGGTTAAATTCGATCGAATTCGATCGAAGTCGAACGAAATCGAACAATTCGAAGTAAAAATCGTTCGACTATTCGACCATTCGATAGTCGAAGTACTTACCCTTTAAAAAAAACTTCGACCCCCTACTTCGGCAGATAAAACCTACCGAAGTCAATGTTAGCCTATGGGGAAGGTCCCCATAGGCTTGCTCAGCTTTTTTTGATCGAAGGATTTTCCTTCGATCGTTTGATTAAAATCCTTCGAATCGTTCGATTCGAAGGATTTAATCGTTCGATCGAACGAAAAATCCTTCGATCGTTCGATCGAATGTTTAGCGCTAAATCCTTCGACTTTGATATTCGAAGTCGAAGGATTTCAATTCGAGGGTCGAATTTCGAAGTATTTTTAACTTCGAAATTCGACCCTTAGTGAATCTGCCCCTAAGTAAACCCAATAGAGTTGTTTTGCCTCCAATAAGGATTATTTCTATCTCTTGGGATCGAGTACAAGGAACTGTTTTCTTATAACAGAGGCAAAAGAAATCATTTTTAAAAATGTGAATAGATGGAAATGGAAACTATGGGGGATGGTCTCCCACTAATGCGGAGCTTCCTGGATAATGGGTTTCCAGATAACAGATCCCATACCTTATCTATAACCACAACTTTTAATTTTGAACTTGAACATTAAGGAATAAAGTCAATTATTTTACAAGTGCATTTCTAAACAGTTATTATATAGAGACATTTTTATGAAGGATCCTGTGACGGTTTCATTATTGATGTCAAGTGAATATAAACTATCATGGGGCAAAGAAAAAAAGCATTTATGAAGTATGATAAATTTCTATTTGTAAAAACACAGGGATACCTAAGGACATCTATTCTAAGAAGTTAATCCAGCTTTCCATCAGATTAATGACTTAGTGGCTTTCATGAAGCCTGCTGTGCTGTGCACCTGTTCATTGGGGGATACATACATGTGCCAAGGGCTCATACACCTTTCAGTATTCTATACATGATATACGTGATATATCCGTATGAGTACGTGCACTGCAGTCCAACTTGGACTCAGCGCTGACATGGTGTAACATACTGTCTAATCTTTCCTATAGATACAAAATAATGTTTTATAGTGATTTTACTAATAAGCTTATATACTGTATATAATCAATCTTTAAAGGGGTGGTTCACCTTTACATTAACTTTTAGAATGTTATAGAATGACCAATTCTAAGCAACTTTTTAATTGGTTTTCATTATTTATTTTTCATAGTTTTATAGTTATTTGTCTTTTTCTTCTGATTCTTTCCAGCTTTCAAATGGGCGTCGCCGTCCCCTTCTAAAAAAACAAATGCTCTGTAAGGCTACAAATGTATTGTTATTGCTACTTTTTATTACTGATCCTTCTATTTAGACTCTCGCCTATTCATATTCCTGTCTCTTATTAAAATCAATGCATGGTTGCTAGGGTAATTTGGGCCCTAGTTACCAGATTGCTTAAAATGCAAATTGAAGAGCTGTTGAATAAAAAGCTAAATAACTCAAAAACCTTCAATAATAAAAAATGAAAACCAATTGCAAATTATCTCAGAATATCCCTCTCTGCATCATACTAAAAGTTATCTGAAAGGTGAACAACCCCTTTAAGCATTTTTTGCCCTTTGTGGCCACATATTTAAATAACAGTAGAACTGAATGTATTAATCAAAAAAACAAGGTACATGTGCACCCAACCAGCTACCTCTTAGAAAAGATTTTGTTTTTGTATGTTTCATATGCTTACCGTAAATACATTTGTTCCTGTCCAGCCATCATAATACTGTATTTAATATTTTGTTTTGTTTAAAGGGGAGGACATTTTTTGGTATCTTAATGCACAAAATGTCTCAATGTCTTAAATATATTGTTAATGGGTTAAGTGCAGAGGACTTCTTCTATTAGTCTGTATTAGTGATGGGCGAATTTATTCGGCAGGGGCGAATTAGGGGCGAATTACCGCGTTTCGCCAGGGGTGAATAAATTTGCAAAATTGCAGTGAAAATTCACCAATGAAATTTTTTTACGCCAGCGACAATTAAACTGACCTATTGACTTTAATGTCAATTGTGCCTGTGAATCGACCTCAGCATCAAAATTCATATTTCGCTAATTTTCACTGGTTTCAAATTTGCAAATTTTGAACAAATTCGCCCAAATTGAGCTGCAGTGACATTGGCAATAAATTATATTTTATCTAGATCTTAAGATATAGGCATTCATTATTATTAAAATAATAAGCATACTTGATTTTTTGTTCTGATTATGATGCATTCAAAGGCTGTGCCTTTAGTACAGCTTTGGGACCTGTTATCCAGGTTTTTCAGATGCGGGATCATTCTGTATTTTGGAGTACCACCCCTTAATTCTGCTTAAAAATTATTTAAACATTATACATAACCAATACAGTAGGCTTCCACTAAAGATTAAGGATATGCTAATTGGGATGAAGTACTGGTTTAATATTACAGATAAAGAGGAAATCATTTTTAAAAATGTTAATTATTTTATTAAAATTGAGTCTATGAGAGATGGTCATCCCATTATTTGGATAACGGGTTTCCAGATAACAGATTCCATACCTGTATGTTAGTTTCTTTATTATTTGTATGGAAACACAGTTGGTAACAATATACAGTAATGTTATACACTGCAGCTTTTACTACATAGAAATAATACTAGCCTGCAAGGAATGGACGTCTCCCAAGTCCCCTGTCAACATTAGTGTTATTCCAGCATGTAAAATGTTAAGGGAAACTGTTCCTGCCCTGACTCATAGTAGTTGTATTGTGCACAACAGTTTGAAAAGGAGAAGATTTTATTACACATTGTAATTACATACAACCCATTTCTCAGTTCATGATGACCTCTTGTCTGATCTTGTCTGATCTCTGATTGAAAAGTGACAAGCTGACAGAATATTACATATTCCGGGACCAGACTCAGTTAATGGTGTTGCATGGAGCCTTTCTGTTCTTTTCACAATAGTGCAATCTATGCCCAAATGCATTTGCCTGTTATCGCAGGGATTACCATGCATGTTCATGCTTGACAAAGCACATCTTTCCTTAAAGAGATGTCGTTTCTGCAATAGCCAACACACGCAGATATATTTTTGTTTCTCTGAATGTTAAATATATTTTTTTTTATTTCTTTGGGGAAATGAAGAATAAAACAAAGAAGTAATAGCTGAGAGAAAGATGAGCCGGATGATTGGACTGAGTCCCTGACTGTAAGGGGCCCATTTACTTGCTCGAGTGAAGGAATAGAATAAATTTGAATTTCGAGTGATTTTTTTGGCTACTTCGACCATCGAATTGGCTACTTCAACCTTTGACTACGACTTCGACTTCGAATCGAACGATTCTAACTAAAAATCGTTAGAATATTCGACCATTCGATAGTCGAAGTACTGTCTCTTTAAAAAAAACTTCGACCTCCTAGTTCACCTAAAACCTACCGAGGTGCAATGTTAGCCTATGGGGAAGGTCCCCATAGGCTTTGTAACAAATTTTTGGTCGAAGAAAAATCGATCGATTGATTAAAATCAATTTTTCGTTCGATCGCACTATTTGTGGTAAATTCTTTGACTTCGATATTCGAAGTCGAAGTATTTACATTCGGCAGTCGAATATCGAGGGTTAATTAACCCTTGATATTCGACCATATGTTAATCTGCCCCTTAATCTCCAATTCTATTCTACAGTCGTGTGTGTGTTTACGTTTTCTGGTGCAGCAGATTTGTGTGTACCTTCGCTGACTACAGGCATCCGTGTTAAGCCCTTGTGTGTCGAGGCTGTATGTGTTTATCAGCTTTGCACTAATTTACCCTTGTGTGCAGGCCTGTGTGTGCAGCTATGTGTAATAACCTTTTGTGCCTTGAGGCAGCTCTACTGTATTATTCTATAGCAACCCCTTGTCATATAGCAAGTAGAACAGTGCTCTTAATGTGTCCATATCAAAATCTTTCCCCACGCGCTACTGTGTATAAATATATGCCTCTAATAACATCATTTATTTTAATCATGGTATACTTCCCCTTGTCTTTGTTCATTCTCTGTCTCACACATACTAAGGTTTTATATGCTGATATGGCTTAAAATAACACCTCATTCAGGCAGGATCTATTTCTAACAATGCATATAAGTACGTAAATTTATTTATAGCAGTTGCTTATATAATGTGGCACTTGCAGGAGACATTATATTAACTGTGTAAATACCCCAAAAATATATAACCATGTAGAAGCTAAAATGTTCTCTGTACAAATCATTAATGTGTTTATATCTGGCATCAGGTATTGGTTTCTCTGAACTAAATGCACTGTCTTACTGCCCACCACGTTTAACCTCCATGTATTTACAGTCAACAACTGTGCTTTAATACACACTCTTGTTTTGTATTATTTTACTTATATATAAAAAAAGATAGATATATATATATATATATATATATACAGTATATATATATATATATATATATATATATATATATACTGTATATACAGAAGTTTGAATTCAGCAGAGCATTTTAAATACGTCTTTCCCATGTTCATAAAACCCGACTTGTAACAACATAGATTGCTTAGTGAGATGGATTTGCAGGCTTTTTTTTTTTATCAGCTTTCTATAGAACTGGAGTTAGTTTGTTCATCTACATGACGTACCATAGACAGAATATTGGAGCACATCCCAGTCCTTGAATGTAGGCTGAGCCCTGCACAACCTCTATTATAAGTATATATGATCCGGATATGGGATTCCTTATCCAAAAACCCTTTATCCAGAAAGCTCAGAGTTACGTAAAGGCTGTCTCCCATAAACTCCATTTTATCCAAATAATCCAAAATTTAGATAATGATTTCCTTTTTCTCTGTGATAAAACAGTACCTTGTACTTGATCCAAACCAATATATAATTAATCCTTATTGAATTCTAAACCAACCTATTGGGTTTATTTCATGTTTACATGATTTTCCATTATTATTGAAGATCCAAATCCATTATTCAGAAAACCCCAGGTCCCATACCTGTAGTATTATAAATATTATAGAATTGATCTGTATTATTACCCTCCCCCTTACTAGGAAACAATCCTATTGGTAATTATTTTGCCAGTCTAAGGACATATAGTGACCAATCAAACACCAACTTTCATAATTCAAATTGCAAAATTAACTGATGCTGATTGGCTGCTTAGTGTTCACAATTAGGACACACTTTCCGGATGCTACAACTACTACTACTTTGCCCATTTAGAGCATTGATTCATCCAAATGTGATTATTACTGATTAAAACATTTAAACATTGAATAAACCCAATGAGATTGTTTTGCCTCCAGTAAGGATTAATAAAATCTTAGCTGGAATCAAGAACAATGTACTGTTTTAATATTACAGAGAAAAAGGAAATGATTTTTAAAAATTTTAATTATTTGTTTACGATAGAGTCTATGGGAAATTAACTTTCCGTAATTCTGAGCTTTCAGGAAAATGTTTTAGGATATCAGATCCCATACCTGTATCATAGTAAGGATCGCAATATTCTTAGAAATCATTGGGGCCGATTCACTAACTTCAAGTGAAGGATTCGAAGTAAAAAAACTTCGAATTTCAAAGTGTTTTTTGGGCTACTTCGACCATCGAATGGGCTACTTCGACCTTCGACTACGACTTCGACTTAGAATCGAAGGATTCGAACTAAAAATCGTTTGACTATTCGACCATTCGATAGTCGAAGTACTGTCTCTTTAAAAAAAACTTCGACCCCCTAGTTCGCCATCTAAAACCTACCGAACTCAACGTTAGCCTATGGGGAAGGTCCCCATAGGCTTTCCTAAGTTTTTTGATTGAAGGATATTGCTTCGATCGTTGGATTAAAATCCTTCGAAACAAACGATTTGAAGGATTTAATCGTTCGATCGAAGGAATAAATAAGTATTATTTGTAGAGTAATTTTACATTCTTCACATAGGATCACTTCTGTTCTTTGACTTCAAGTTAATGTGTGCTGCTCAAATGTATTCGCTCCATCTAGACTGTGGACCTTAAATATGGAGGTAGTTTCAACAGTATTATGAAAATATCAATTATGTACCTCAGTGTGAGACTGAAGATTTCAGATTGGAAGTTGCATTCACAATAATAAATATGAATAAATGACTTATTTCACCACCTTCTATTCTAACCAGTACAGTCAGGGTTATTCTCGACTCGCATACAGAATTTTCCCCAAAAAACCTTGCACTGTTGCAACTTATGGTAGCCAGATAGGGTCATTTTAATGCATCCATGACTTTATTACAAGCAAAAACTATGATTCATTTATGATTTAAGGGCAATATTCTTAAAAGTCAGTGAAACCATATTATTTCTAGGTTGCTCAAATCATTAAAGATCATTACAGGTATGTTATCTATTATACAGAATGCTCGGGAACTGGACCTCGGGATCTCCATACCTTAAGTCTACTAAAAAATCAATCAAACATTAAATAAACCAAATAAGATTGCTTTGCCTCCAATAAGGATTAATTATATCTTAGTTGGGATCAAGTATAAGCTACTGTTTTATTATTACAGTGAAAAAAGGAAATCAATTTTAAAAATGTGAATTATTTGAATAAAATTGAGTCTATTGGAGATGGACTTCTCAGATCTTTCTGGATAACAGGTTTACAGATAACGGATTCCCTGCCTATATTTTTTCCCCAGTGTCTAAGGTGGTCAAAATATAGATAGACAGCATATTGTGGATTCATTTATTTTTTTAACAGGGTTACCAAACTGTAAGTATTCACAAAGTACCTGCACTCCTTCCTTGTTAGCGAGAGTGGGTGCTTGGTCAATCAGAGTATACAATGTTCAAAGTAGACTGGCACTCCAAATCTTCAATCAAAAAAAGGTTTATTTCAACATCACTCAAGTGTCCAACGTTTCGGCCCACATTAGGGCCTTTATCAAAGATGATTGAAGATTTGGAGTGCTGGTCTACTTTGAACATTATATATATATATATATATATATATATATATATATATATATATAAAAAAATATATATATATATATATATATATATATACTTTTCAAAATGGACCAGCACTCCAATTATTTCCAATTGAATAGTTTATTGTTAGATCACTCGCGTATCCAAGGTTTCATACGAGGGCCGAAACGTTGGATACACAAGTGATATAACAATAAACTATTCAGTTGGAAATACTTGGAGTGCTGGTCCATTTTGAAAAGTACATGTGATATTTGACCATTCACCCACGAGTGGCTGGAGTAAGGAGGAGGAGAGTGTGAGTAACTTCAGAAATATTATTTTATATATATATATTTTTTACATATCTACAGTAGGGCTGTGGGTCAGACGTCGGCAACACTGGGAACAATGAGACAGACAATCACAACGTTCTTTATATCAGAATTTCATTCGTGTGATGTCAGACAATGATACGGAAGAGGAAATATTTTGGTCGAAAGACTTCTCTGTCTGCAGCTTATGGGAGACTATATTGAAAGCTAAACACAGGCAACCGAGGCAAATTAAAAACGATATAATTTGGTAAATGTAGCTTTGCTGTAATTGTAGTCATAAAACAGGGGAGAGAATAATGTGAAACATATGTCGGACGAGTGGCATTTTCTAGGTGACTTCCCTATTGCAGACGTGTGCTGCTATTTGTTTTCCCCTCCCTATGTATTGGAATGAAAAAACCTGCAAGCCTGGTGTTAATGCTGATTTCAGCAGCTGCTTACACATGAAGTCTCCATGGCAACTGGGAGGTTGCCACGCAACCGTGTTCTTTTAGGGACAGTGAAAATGCCCAAAGGCTTACTAAAAATACATCAGGAGAAAAAAAAAATTCTTAAACCCCCCCACACTACTTTCACCGGATACAAAGAAGTATGCAGTAACATGAAATAATGGGTCAAACGAAACACAAACCTTTGCCTGACCTTTAAAAATTCCTCGCTATGGCTTTGAAATTTCCGGCTTTATTGACAACGATGTCTTTCGATCGATGGCAAAATTGGGAGCTTAAGCTGGGCAGCCCTCATAGAATTCAAGATCTACTTCTCTCCTATTGGTATTTCAATGGGGTTAAAGGTTGGCAGAAAGTCATCAATGCACTATTGATCTGTGTGCTGAAAAATGCATGTGTTTATACCTCCGCACGCTTGGAGACTGCAAAGCAAGGCACAAGCAGACCATGGCAAAAATAGCTAGAGTCAAAGCATTATATTGGCAAAGCCTGTCCTTTTTTTCCCTTGATAGACATGAAATGAAAATGATCACTGCATAACCTTCCTTTTCTTTCCAAGGTGAGCCTTGGATTTTTCTATGCACTTGTTAGTATAATAGTATAATAGATAATAGAATCTTGCCTGTTCAAAAACCGACATAAAGTGTCATTATTCAATTACATATTGTCTGCTATATATGGCGTATAGTAATAACTCACAGCTTGGCACTTAAGTCAATAAATTCTGAAATGTGGTATGCGTGCACTGTTTGAGAAAATATATAGTCAAAATCTGGACTTCTATTGTTGAAGAAACGATTACAGGTATGGAACCTGTTATCCAGAATACTCTGGACCTGGGGTTTAACAGATAAAGGGGTCTTGCCGTAATTTGTATCTTTATATTTTAAATCAACTAAAAAAATTTTAAATGTTAAAGGGATACTGTCATGGAAATTTTTTTTTTTCAAAACGAATCAGTTAATAGTGCTGCTCCAGCAGAATTCTGCACTGAAATCCATTTCTCAAAACAGCAAACAGATTTTTTTATATTCATTTTTTAAATCTGACACGGTGCTAGACATTTTGTCATTTTCCCAGATGCTCCCAGTCATGTGACTTGTGCCTGCACTGTAGGTGAGAAATGCTTTCCCAGAGCAAAGCTACTGCCATTACCACAGCTGTTGTACACTACCATGGCTGGTTGTTGCAACAGCTGAAGAACCACAGTTTTGGGTTCTGTGCTCTATAGAGGCATTTGAAAAATGAATGTTGGTACAGGTATAGGATGCCTTATCCGGAAACTCGATATCCAGAAAGCTCCGAATTATGGAATGGCTGTCTCCCATAGACTCCATTTTATCCAAATAATCCAAAATTTTAAAAATGATTTTCTTTTTCTCTATTATAATAAAACATTAGCTTGTACTTGATCCCAACTATCCTTATTGGAAGCAAAACTAGCCTATTGTGTTTATTTAATGTTTAAATTAATTTCTAGGAGACTTAAGGCATGAAGACCCAAATTACGGAAAAATCCATTATCCGGAAAACCCCAGGTATTCTGGATAACAGGTCCCATACCTGTATATGGTTACCAAAAATGAACAGGGTTATTCTGATTCTCTACCACTGCTCTAGATAGAGTCAGATAACAAAATCAGGGCCAGGCCTGCCTGGCCAGGTGCCCTAAGGAACCTGGCCGGCAACTGTGCACCACCCCCTGCACAACCATACATGCGAGGACACATTTTGACAGCCGGGTTGGGGGAGGGGAGATTGGCAAACAGATTAGAGTGGGCAGGACAAGGAGACTTGAGGGTCAGGACTAGGGGTATGTAGGCAAGAGAAACGTGCCCAGCACCCCCATTGCACCCTAGGCATGTGCATCTTCTGTCTACCACTTTTTCTGGTCCTGACTAAAATAATTCCCAATTTTAATTTGGATCTAAGCATACTCAGGGCTCTGTTTCCTCACTTTCCTACTGCCTTCATATTTCAGAGCACCTATGATAACAGGAGGCAATGGCATTAGGCTCTAGAAAACATTTAGAAGTAGTCTGGTAAGAGGGAGCATTTAGTATGTGTACTGTATATATTGAGGATCTAATGAAGCACCCAAAAACTTTTTAATGTGGCAGCAATAGGGGACAGGGTGATTATTCAGTAGGACCACATAGAATTGTTTCCATAATTTCATAATCGTTCATAACGAGCATCAACTAAGAATTTTCTATAAGGAAATCAATATGCTTTGACTTTGTACCTAAAATTAAAACTTAGAGGTAGGTGTAGAGGTTTGTACTGAATTTAAACAAGATTTCTCAAAAAATACACAATGCTTTATGGTTTCTTTTCCTGGAATTCTTTTACATATGCCAAGATCTATTGGATTTATTGCTTAGTGAAGTGAAGGCTTCAGATATCCATTACTTCATAGTTATTGCTGGTTGCTATAGTTTCCTCTGTGGCCTTTATATAGGCAGAAAAGGAACACATCATGAAATCTAAAGAATTTCAGAAGACACAGGATATTTATAGAAATTTATATTTAAATACCATCATGGAGTTGTTTTTCTGTTGCATTGCTTAGCTTATTACAGTAACACTGCAGTGAAGTAATAAAAATATGGGTTACAGGTAAAACCAATGACCACAAAATACTTAGTAATATACCCAACCGTAAAGCATGACAAAACTGCTGCTACAATTTTTCCAACACTACTTCCCTTTACTATACTAAAATGGCATTTTTTCTATATAGTGCTTTCTTTAGGCATGATACATAGGGCAGCCATGAAAACTGATATTGACAATTAAACATAGTAGTAATAAATACATTTTAGGGCTACACTATGTTTAAAACTGAATGCACTGGTAGTACAATGAATTGGTTAAAAAAAGGGAACATGCCAAAAAGGGAACATCAGCTGTGTGCTTGGAAATTGTCCAAAAATGTCGTGTGCCATCCTTGTTTGTCTTCTAGTTCAGCTTAGATTGGCAAATGCCCATACAGTCTGAAGAGGGCAACCATATGACTGGACCATTGCCAGAAGTGTGTGGGAATGATGCCACTACTGGACTCCATAGCCAAGCAGGAATGAGGAGCACAAAGGCATTCAATAATCTGAATGTTCCTTTGCAATGAGAGAGTGGTGCCAGGCAGCATTTAATGAGAGTTTTCATTGTTATAAAGTCCTCAACATCAAGTGGTCTGGTAGGCTCATTAACCTGACTGCAGCAAATAAAAAGGCGCATGCAGAAGATTCTGGGACAGAATGCTGAATTGTGCTACAGCGCCTTCCCCTTCCTTTATAATGAACTATAGGCAAACAGTATTATCAACGCCATTATGAAAAAAAAAACAGTTCAGCTAGCTGCACTTTGCTTTCCCTGGAGAATAGCCGTGGTGGATTTTGTTTGTTCTGCTATCTATCAGATAATGAGCACCTACACAATGAGCCCATTTTACTAGATCCTACTATTGTAGTCGGTAAAACGAGGGGCGAGAGCATAGAAAGAAGCTGACGGCTGAAGTAAACAAGTGAATGCCAGACTATGATTGTCCCAAATGAATACAAAATAAAAGATATGGTTACACATACATACACGTATCCACTTCGACAACATATTTATTTTTTTTTTTTCTATAAGAAAGCAGCCAATGTTCCTTACAGAATTAATGTGCTTTTTTTGTTTCTGCAGACCTCTACAGAACATAAGACAATAAAACCCACTGTATCATTCAGTAAGCATGGAACAAATAGGCACAGGGCCTTGCTTATGAGACCTTATAATGATCTGGCTGCAGGGAGGTGAATCTGCTTTCCAGACATTGCTACTTATAATTCCCAGACATCCCCATCAACATTTTTTATATAAAAAGCTGAAGGCTAGGTTCATGTTCCTGGTTAATTGTTTCTTATTTTTTCAAAAAACATAATAATAGCAATACTAACACATCGTGCCAAAGCAAACAGAAAATATGCAACATTATGCAACTGTAATAGGTGATGAAAGCCCTTCATCAGCCACTTAAAACTAAAGAGATACTGCAGACATCCATTGTTAATATAACCACAGTAACATTTTAGTAACTGGTTAGCCCACTTTCAAAATTCTGCAGCAGAAGTTTCCATGGCAACTGGTTTCATGAGAAGAGGGATCCTTCCATCAGACATATTTTTATGTATTCTCTTTTATTCATTGGCTCATTGAGGATTTTAAGCTTATTATTGTACTCCAAACAATGCCCTTAATGCGTTACTATAACTTCAACTCAAACTATTTGGTATGGAAACCCTAGAGTAAACAATATTATGAAAAATCCATTGTTGCTGATTTTTTTTATACAATATTGTGGTGCATTTTGCTTTCAAAGGCATGTTTGTGAGTTACTTACTAGTCTGATAACAACACAAAAATAGGTTGAGTGGTAGCCAAGCCATTACACAGTATATTACTGGCTTAGAGTTTTATTATGGCAGCTTTTGCACATTTATACTGGAGCTATGTATTTCATGCTAGGAATTATTTGAAACAAATGTAGGTTTACTGATAATTCATCTCTGACATGTTCATCTGCTTCAAATACTAAATAAGGTCACTCATTGATATTCAGCAGGCATAACACAGAAATCACACAAGGCCTGGAGCAGGTATTGGTTGTCCACAAACACCATTGGGAATCACCAAGCTTATGCTCTTTTTTAGAATGTTCCTGTTTGATAAAATGTAAAAATAATTCAGATTCATGTGGCTGAAACAGACATTTATGGGCATTGCAAATTGACTTTCTATGCTCACCTCTGCAGAAACACCACAATTTAACAAACCTGGACTTGGCTCTTCAGGGATCTGTTCAATGTCAAGGTAGACAGAGTGCAGTAGACTTAGGTAGCCCAGAACAGAATGCGTAATTAAAGATGACAGCAAAGGAGTTAAAGATTTTAAAAAAAAGTTTGTGGCCAGGGTCCTCCCATAAAACCATTTGCAGCCAACAGTGATGAGTGAAAATTTTCACCTAGTTTTGCAACAAAAATTACGTCCATAGACTCTAATGGGTGAAAAAAATTGTTGTGTAATTTGTTGTCACCCATAGAGAATTTTTGGCATTTTGCAAATTTTCAGAAAAGTGAAATGGGTCAGATTAGTCCATCAATAGTGGCCAAGGATAAAAAGAAGACAATTGGTTTTCAGTGGCAACTTACCTTTAAAATTTGGTAGGTGGTCTTCATTCTTTTGTGAAGATTCCTCTTTGGCTCTATTCAGCAGCATTTGCCCAAATGGACAGATTGCTAGTCTGGGCCTGGTTGACATTTCTGTAAAGACTGTCTAGTAAATTTAACAATGGTGTTATCTTCCTGTATGATAATTGATAACCCAGAACTAGTGACAGGCGAATTAATTTAGCAAAAAAATAGTCGCGTACATAAAATTGTCGCACATCAAAAATTATTCAGATGCCTAATGACTTTTATGCATTTGGACAAAATAGATGTGCGTATAACAATTGTCGCTCACGTCAAAATTGTTGTGCATCAACATTATTTTGACGCCTATTGACTTTAATGCGGTTTGCTAATTTTTCAGTAAATTTGTGAATTTTTCAGCAAAACAAAACGACACCGATTCGCCCATCACTACCCAGAACAGATTCCGTTTTTAGGGGCAGATTTATCATAGGTCGAGGTGCATTTGCGAATGAAAAAAATTCGAATTTCGAGCTATTTTTTGTGTACTTCGACTATGGAATATTCCAAATTCGATTCGAATTTGAAAAAAATTTGAAAATTCATGGAGTCAATTGGTGGACTTTGAAAAACTTTGAATCAAATTCGATTGAACGCACTATTCCTTTGATTCGTACGATTCGAATTCGGCCAAATACGGACCTATTTGATAGAAAACTGACCTATTCGACCAAAAACAAACTTTGACTTAATTTTGGTTGCTCTTTTCTAATTCAAATTTCGACGATTTTTCAATTCGAAAGTCGACCCTTGATAAATATGCCCCTTAATGTCTTAGGGTTTTTTTTCAAAATGATGAATGGAAAAACTACTAAGTGCACAAGAGGTACATATTACAGGTACTCACTGGAAAAGAACCATCTAGAAATGGTTTGTTCCTTTAAAACTAAACCTATCCAGTGTATATTTTCTATCAGTTGTAGCCACAGGAACATGGGGAGGAGCTGAATGATAATGTTTCTGAAAAGATTACTTTCATTACACGCTTTCTATAGACCATATTTGGCAAGTAGCACAGTATAAGTATTCACACTAATTTCAATGTCGAAAACAAGTAATAAGACATGGCTGAATTATCATTAACCCTTAAACAATGACTTATGCCCAATATTGTTGGGCAGACGGAACTACACATGTTTCCTCTGCTTTGGTCTTTTGTAATAAATGTGTTACCGAGCTAGCATGCAACACCACGTCATGCTCTAACATACTGTATTGTTAAGCATTCTCAGCATAAAGAACCTGACGGGCGTATCTGAAAATCCCTACTGAATTATACAAAAGGTCAGTGATATATATATAGCAGATACCATAAAGCAATACTTTAAGCTAAATGAAGGGCAAGAGCTTTCACACTGTGGGAAGCCACAAGCCATATGTGTAGGGACAGATGACTTCATAGGCCCACTTCAGATAGTGGGGAAAAAAGATTTAATCCAGAGGCATACAATCAAAATGAAGACAAAACTAATTTAATAATCTCTTGAAACAAAGTCAAAGAGAATAATTTATATGCAGTAGGGAAAGGTGTAAGACATACATGTGAAATTAAGAATAGTTAATAGATAATTCTAAGGCATGTAAGTCTAAGGATATATATATATATATATATATATATATATATATATATATATATATATATATATATACACACATATCCACTGCCTGGGTGCTGGTCAAAATAATCATTCAAAGTGCAAAGAGCAGACCGCACTCCAAGGACTTTTCAAGTGTGAAACAGCTAGATTTTATTTCGACGTTTCATCCTCAGGATGGCCCAAGTTCTGGCGCCGAAAAGTCGAAATAAAATATATATATATATAATCTATATATAGAAATATATATATATATATATATATATATATATATATATATATATATATATATATATCTCAAAACAAAAAAGTCCAGACCAATATAGTGAATAAAAGAAAATTGCTTTATCTCTGCAGAGTTTCAGAATTTTCTTTTATTCACTATATTGGTCTGGACTTTTTTGTTTTGATATATATTTTGTCCAGGATATGGACTACGTCTGAGACAGGGACACCGCTCCACTCCAGTTTGTACAAAAGTTTGTATATATATATATATATATATAGATAGTGGGGGAAATGCTCGTAGCAGCAGGTAAGGGTCAGTCAAAACAGTTCCACAGATGACACAGGAGGCTCAGGTTGGTAACACAAAGTTTATTCCTTTATAAATGCACTTCGATTTATGACATATGAAAGCATGAGGTCATAGAATTCCTTAGTGACTGATAAAATCTCTATTTTACAACAGGAGGTACAATATTCATTATATAATGCATAGGCTATACATGGCTCTTTTATGGAATTAAGATGGTTTTATCAGGCCCGGGCCAAGCCAGCTGGGCGCCCAAGGCAAACCGTCTGGCCGCTTCGCCCCCTTGCCGGCACAGCTCCTGAGTGTATGCACATACACGTCCGGATTGCTCGCAACACCGAATGCGCATGCGTCCGGGAGTGTGTGCGTCACAGACGATACACATCCAGGAGTGAGCACGCTTCCCAAAATGCACATCTGCGGTCAATATTTAAATTTGTGGAGGGGGGAACCAGTGCCGATGGAAGAGAAAGGGTCTGGACCAGGGGTAGGCTGAAGGAAGAGGTGCTTGGCGCCCCCACTTCATTGTGCCCTAGGTACGTGCCTCTTCTGCCTACCCCTAGTTCCGGCCCTGGGTTTTATATCTGTCAAAAATGTATTGGCAAAAGTTGGCAATAACTCAATGGGGAGAATTCACAAAAGTGGTGATATTAAGACAATATTAAAATGGAGATAAAAATGCTGCATTTCCAACCAAATTTACAAACCTCTATTTTCACTTATGTGAATGTCTTTTAAGCAGACTGTTTTCAGATTTTGCCTTTTGCACACATTTTAAAGACGTTTTTTCTGAATTTGTCTTTAGCTGTTACCACACCTGTCAGTCAGCCATCACTGGAATTTTTTGGGAAGGGGGTTTATTTTACCTAGGAAAATTATACATATTTTTTTAGGATAACCTGAGCTTTCTAAATCTGCCTACTTGGTTGTGTAATTCCAATTCTATGAAAAGATATAAGGGTCTAAATGCAAGAAATACAATTTTGCATTATATAGGGATTTGTTTCAGAAATAAGTTTTATTACCTTATCTAACTGCTGCTAAAACTAAAAAAATGGGGGAGGCTTTACTTTTCCTTTATATAATATATTCACTCAATTGCTGATATTGCCTCATTCATTAAGCTGAAACTAGTAAAATAATGCGAGTTAAAACGTTTTTACATATACAAATGTATAAAATACACTTTTTTTGTTTAATCTGTGTTTTACTTGTTTTGTTAATGAGGCTTTTACACCTATAGGGTTAGACAGAAACTTGTACCCTGACTATAAAATGCCAATCCTTATTAATATGCTAATAATTCCCCAATGAGGCACCCAAAGCAGAGCAGAATTGTTCTGACACATAGGGGCAAATTTACCAAAGGTTGAAGTGAAAATTCGAATTAAAAAAATTTGAATTTTGAGCTAATTTTTGTATACTTCGACTAGGGATTAGTCCAAATTTGATTTAAATTTGAAAAAAATTAGAAAATTCGAATATCGAAATTTATCATGTACTGTCTCTTTAAAAATTCGACTGCGACCATCTAAAACCTGCCGAATTGCTGTTTTAGCCTATGGGGGACCTCCTAGAACCTGTTTGGAGTCAATTGGTGGACTTTGAAAAATCGACGTTTTTAGGGGGAAAAAACACTATTACAATTGGGTAATTTGCTGACATCTTTATGTCATGTACAATATTAATTAAAACAAGTATCAAAGAAAATATCTGAGAAAATGAACGTAAGATTTTAGTGCAGCATGTACAACCATTAAACAATGGAAGATTAGAAACTGAAAGGATTAATTATGACATGAATGAAATGGCTGGAGGAAATATTGCCTGCATTTCTTTTACCCGGATTCTGTAGCTTTATTAAAACAGCACAAATCCTAATTATTTAAAACCATTAGACCAGCTATATCATTAACACTGACTGACCCACTTAGAACTGTGATGATTTGCACTTTGAAAATTTTATTATTTCATTTCAATTGATATATTAGAGTTACCCCTGAAATAATGATCCTGTACATTTTAGACTTAATATATATATATATATATATATATATATATATATACTGGGGTCAAAGATTACATTTCTGCTAATCTGCTCATTCTGCATCGGTTTGTGAAACCACAATGTTGTACGGGCAATAGTGATGGGTAACTTTGTCCCGTTTCGCCACAAATTTCGCAAATTTCCTGAGAAACTCACGAAACTGGCGAGAAAAAAGCGGGCAACTCTCAACTGAGCTCTAAGCAATCCATGTTTACTTCAGACAATATGCTTCTTTTTTCTGAGAGAGTTGGCAGAATTAGGCCGACTTAAGTTGAGTGCAGGTGTAGTAACTTGGTCACAAAGGAAAAAGGTAGTGGAAAAGGGATATTATCCAAAAAAAATTTTAAAAAAAGATTTTATTTTTAGCTGTTTCTTTAGATCAGTGTTGGCAACCATTGTTTTGAAAATATTTATATATTTTCCTACTACATAGAACATATTTCATTTTACTGCCATCCAGTCTTAGGATTCTTGCTGTCCGTGAAGGCATAATCATTTTTCCCTTACAGGTATGTGACCTGTTATTCTGAATTCTGGATAACGGATCTTTCCGCAATTTGGATCTTCGTACCTGTACGGACAGATTTATCAAGGGTTGAATTTTGAGTTGATGGGAGTTTCTAAAAACTCCCACCAACTCCCATAAACTCAAAATTCAGAAAAAAAGACCAATCGAAATTTATTAAATAAAAAAAAATTCAAAAAAGGGTGATTAGTATCGAGTTGTAAACTCGAATTGAATTTTGCACCAAAAAGATGTTTATTTTCCAAAAGACCACCAAATGACTCCAAATTAATTTTAGGAGGTCACCCATAGGCTAAAACAGCAATTCGGCAGGTTTTAGATGGAGAATAGTCAAATTGGAATTCTTAAAGGACAGTACATGATAATTTTTTTTAAATCTGAATAGAATTTGGACTATTCCCTAGTCGAATTACACTAAAATAAACTCGAAATTTGAATTTCCTTGATTAATCTGCCCCTAGTCTACTAGAAAATCATGCGGGTGAATAGGCTGTATATGATAAATACAGTACATGATAAATTTCAATATTCTAATTTTCGAAAAAAAAATTCAAATTCAAATTGAATTTGGAATATTCCCTAGTCGAAGTCCACAAAAATAGCTCGGAATTCAAATTTTTTTGCGTCGAATTTTCAATGCGACCCTTGATAAATCTGCCCCTAAATAAACCCAGTAGGCTGGTTTTGCTTCCAATAAGGATTGATTATATCTTAGTTTGGATCAAGTACAATGTACTGTTTTACTATTACAGAGAAAAGGGAAATCATTTTTATACTTTTGTATTATTTGGATTAAATGGATTACATAGAATCAACGGGAGACAGCCTTTCCGTAATTTGGAGCTTTCTGAAAAATAGGTTTCCGGATACCTGTACTAATAATTGCTTAAAAGGCTGGGGTAAAAACCAAAGGTAAATCATAATATAATTTTCTGCTTTTGCTGCATTCAGACATTACTATTAACTGGAGGAATAACTCCTTTATGGGTGGAATTGTTTGTATATCATGTATGTTTTGCAAAATGATTTGACATTGTGTTAAGTGGAAAAAAAGTTACCTGCCGTAGATCCTATTAACTTTTGTGAAAATGTTTTTTTTTTCTCCAGTGGATCTTCAATATATATGTGTGGCAAGTATAAATGTTTTATTGTCTATCTAACAGCTCTTCTTTATCTTGTTAATGACAAATGTACCGACCATCTTTTGCAATGTTTGAACTTAGTTCGTGAAAACTGGGGTTTGACATTTCATTTATGGAAATCCCTTTTACAATTGTCTTCTGAGGCGGAATTATGTGCTGATTCAGGATTTTCAGGAATCCTATTGTGTACACTTAGACAACAAAGGTATTGTGAGATAAGGCAAGACATACAGTATGCACAAAGAATTTGAGAAAGTTGTCTGAAAACTGGACAAGGCCAATAATTGCAATACACAGCAGAGCAAAGTAGTAAAAATGCAACTACAAAGACAGCAAAAAATCCCCAATTATACTGTCTTACCCCAAGACATCCCAACTTTTTCTTCTGGCTGTAGTATAGCTGAGTGACATGTGCAAAGCAGGATTGTGCTTGTATCCTGCCTGATGCTGAACTGATGGTAAACATATGTCTTTGATAGGCAAGGGGCATTTAATTTTAAACTGTTTAGTGTCTGTCACATGTCCTGCCCCTATCCAGTATGCATGGGAAATAATGTCAGTTCTATACAGACATACAATCGCTTTCGGCTCAATCCGTGCCGCCTTGCTTACCGTCGCGTATTAGCTAGAGATATTGTGCCATTGCCTAAGCTTAAACCACTAATGTAGATATGTGTTGGTCGGCTTTTCCTTAAAAACTATGGCATGCACCTTGCGGAAAACACTCTGTAAATATGCATGTGTGCCCCGTATCCTAAGAACTGCACTCAAAAGTAAAAATTCAAGTCCGACTGCGACTCCATCAGTTACATTGAGTAGGAGAAAACAGATAGGAGGTGGATTGCGAAACCAATATATTAAAAATACAATTTATTATATATTCTCTAAAACACTGGCTGGCCAGGAAGCACAATGAATAATTTACATAAGAAAAGAAAACGGCTGGCTCCAATCTTACTCATTAAATCTCATCTAATTATCTAAAGCAACAAACCATAGTTGTGCTTAAAGCTAATAGTGACGGAAAACAACTACTGGATAATGGCTCACCGAGTAGGAAGGTTGACCTGGGTGTACAAACTACAGGTCCGACACTTGAGTGAACAACCAATTAGACTTTAGAGATTATATTATGTATAACTCAGCAGAGCTTGCACTCACCAAGTTGACAGGATGGCCCGGGTACCGTGCCCCGAAACCGTAGTTTAGGCAATCTGTAATCAAGGAAATAATTGTGCACGCACTCCTGCAGCCAAGACGGATGAGGTGAAACTTAAAGCTTTATTCCTTTGTAGGGATGTGAAAATCTTAGACACCCTTACACTTTACAGACAGGCACATCCCTAGTAATATGGACACCTCAGTGGGTCCTTATGGGGACCTTGTGCTTATGTAACCCCTGCAGTTCACACAGTGTACACCAGATGGCACTGTGCCAGAGTATAAAAGGTTTAGGAACCATGTGCTCTGGGTCCATTGCTTTAGCCCAACCAAGCAGGCTGGAAGGGAATGGGTAGTGCTGACCCTAGGCGCCTTGGCCCTAGTAATTAGACAGCTATACTCGTTTTATAGATCTCTCTAGGAGTGATAGAGAGGTTATTTATTTGAGCAGCTCAAGGCTCCGCCGAAGAGATTAGAGGGATTAAGATCCCAGGGTATTACTGACCCAGAGTAAGGAACCAAGTGTTGAGATAGGGATGTCAGGAGTTCCCTTAGTCTACCACTGGAAGATATCCTGAAAACTGGGCAGTACCCATCACATGCTGTCAACTTACTCTCTGCTGTATATTCCCTAGCCTGTGTGGATTCAGCCTATACGTGCTGTGAGTATATGCTTCCTTTATGCTGCTGTGTATGTTCTATACTCCATTGTGGATCAATGTGCTAAATGATCTATGTGCTATTGTTCAATAAATACTGTTCTTTGTTCAACTGTTAAAGAACTACTGGCGCCTATCATTGTGCTATCGCACCAGGTTACAGTTACACTACACCCTTGCCTCCACACCGTTGCGAGGGCTTACCCCTGAGAAAGAGAGCTCATCGGTGGTCTCAGCCCACCAAGGAAAGTAACTAAAACTGCCCTAGCACAAGTCAGTTTACTATAGCGCTTCACCTTCATGTTAAAAGGTGAACGTCCTAGGAATAAATATATATAAAACCAATAATATATTCAATCCAGGTGGGTAATCACTTTACCCACCTGGATTACCCACTTGGATTGAATATATTATTGGTTTTATATATATTTATTCTTAAATTATTCATTGCGCTTCCTGGCTGGCCAGTGTTTTAGAGAATATATAATAAATTGTATTTTTAATATATTGGTTTCGCAATCCACCTTCTATATGTTTTCTTGTATATTGAATTGTATCCCCAATAGCAGGACAAAATATAGCCCTAGAAGGCTTCTACAAGTGCAACGTCCCAGTCAAGTCTGACCCACCCACCCTTAATTTTTTATTTTATTCTCCCTCTATCTTTGCTTTTTAAACAATCATACCATTCCATTTATCACTGAGTAAGTGCAATAAGATGTGCCTAAAATAGCTTTTTTGTGCTACCAAACTTTGGTTCATTGGTTAACTGAACAATGAAGTCTCTGGAAAAAGAAATATGACTTTTAGGTTTCCACTCCTTCGCTCATCAAAATGTGAATATGATTGTACATTATCAGCTAACAAAGTGACCTTCTTCATATGGGATGAATTTTTTAAAAACCAATTTATGAACAACAGTGTATTTATTCACAAACTCATTTAATTCCCTTTGATCACCTCTGGGAGAGAATGAAGCATTTATAATAACATAATGGAATGTTCAACATTTTTCTAATTTCCATATACACATTAAGGGGCCGATTCACTCAGCTCGAGTGAAGGGTTCGAATGTAAAAAAATTCGAATTTCGAAGTTTTTTTTTGGGTACTTCGACCATCGAATTGGTTAAATTCGTTCGAATTCGATCGAAGTTGAACGAAATCGAACGATTCGAAGTAAAAATCGTTCGACTATTCGACCATTCGATAGTCGAAGTACTTGCCCTTTAAAAAAAACTTCGACCCCCTACTTCGGCAGATAAAACCTACCGAAGTCAATGTTAGCCTATGGGGAAGGTCCCCATAGGCTTGCTAACCTTTTTTTGATCGAAGGATTTTCCTTCGATCGTTTGATTAAAATCCTTCGAATCGTTCGATTCGAAGGATTTAATCGTTCGATCGAACGAAAAATCCTTCGATCGTTCGATCGAATGTTTAGCGCTAAATCCTTCGACTTCGATATTCGAAGTCGAAGGATTTCAATTCGAGGGTCAAATTTCGAAGTATTTTTAACTTCGAAATTCGACCCTTCGTGAATCGGCCCCCAAGTTGAGTTGGTAGAGTACAAAACAATTGCTTTATGCAAGGTACACTTTTTAAAAAAAAAAAAAATTATATTGTTTTGGGCAAGACTTTAAAACACAACATTTCTGATTTTTATTTCTTGTTTCTTGTCCTTGTTTTCAGGAGCAGATTTAAGGATATACAGTATGTAGCTCATCATTCCATACTGTTACTTATAGTATAAAACGAAGTGTACAGCCATGTGATAGGTGTAGTGCTAGGCGCTAATACAAAATTAATCTGTAACAAATTACTTGTTTATAATATTATTATTGTTACTTGTTATTACTTTCAATTTAGCCCTTTCCTATTTATCTAGCAGTCTCTCATTCAAACTACTGCATGGTTGCTAGGAAAAGGTAGACACTAGCAATCAGATAGTTGCTGAAATTCCTGGAGCTGGAGAGCTGAGGATCAAAAAGTAAAATAGTCAAAATTAAAATTTACAAAAAATTACAAATTTTAATCACAAATGGTCTCACACCATACCAAAAGTAAATTTTAGTTAAACTGGATTTCAGTGGGATTTTATGTCACTATTCTACCCAAAAAATATGTTTTACAATGTTAAAGGGGGAAAAAAAGTTTTATTTAAAAAATGATTTATCGCTTTTGGTATTTATGAAGGAACTGGAAAGATCCAATGTTTTAAGATGTTGTCAAGGAGTGACAAAGAAGAAAGAAACTAGAAAATAAAGCCATTGCTTAAAAATCCATAGAAAAGCCATTTCTGAGAAACATGTTATTTCTCACTGCAAAGCCAGACAAAAAGCTGGGTTGGAGGTCCATGTTCCAGCAGTATAATGATTCCAAACTCACAGCCAAAGCTTTGTGGTTTAAAGCCAAGAAACTAAGTGGCCCAATCAATGGTATTGATTCAGGGAAAAATCTAAGGGGTTAAATATTTTTTGCAAGATACTGTATTATTTATGATCCTTCCTTCACACAGTAGTGTGACTAGAATCCCATGTACCCAAAGCCTAATCTTGCTCTTAGCCCACTACGTGAGGTCAAAATTCAGAGTACTTTAATTTCTTCTAGATGTTTGAGCACATCCTCATAATTATCATTCCTTTCCCTAATTCTCTATGCTGCTCATGGGGCTCCCTTCTAGTCCCTGGTCTTAAACTGTGGTTACAGCCCATGTGGTTCTCATAATTATGCCCTTGTACATTAAAAAAACAAATCATGCTTGGTTTTGAGAAATAGAGTCATACTAATATTAGAGTGGATCTACAGGACATAGAAAATTGACGTAGATGTTGCACATTTGACCTCTTCAATCTGTTAATTTGATTACTAGGACCTAAATCATAATGGCTGAGCCATGAACTGTAAGTCATTCAAATAAATAATTGGGAATCACATTAATTCTGGACCTTGAGACCGTTAGCCAAAATGAAAATGACCTGCATATTGCTCATTACGTTTCAAATATGAGTAAAATATGAAAGATGCACTGAAAGCATTGTATTGAGCATTACTGCACAAAAATGTACTAAATAATCTATATTTCTAAATTTCTGGAACATATGTCTAAAATTGATTCATCAATAATCCCATGACACAATGAAGATGAGAAGCAAATTTTATGGGGCCCCTATCCAATTAAAAAAGCTGTCAATTTTGTTCTATAAAAGACAACCACAGACAAGCTAACCATCATTAAAACCTTCATGTAAATACTGCTTATTGTATTATTCACTCGTAACTAATTTTGTTTATATCATGCTTCTTTTGGGGTCTCAAGAAAACTATTTTTGTCCAACATTTGTCTAGTTTTTTATTATTGGGTCAAAAAGTGATTTGGAATAAAAACAATGCACTAATATAACTATAGTTTAAATATAGTTTATATGAAGTTAACCTTCCCCTTAATTCTAGTGTGGCATGTGTTGACTGCAATGGACAAGTGCCAGTTTATCCGTTGGCACTTGGAATGGCATTACCAAAATCCAAGGAATCTAAGGTTAATAATGCACGCTTGAAGACAATTTTTATAGTATAAACTACCTAGGACTGACTTTGCTTGTGACGAGAGCTAAGACCCCCTTGGCAGCAACGCTCAGCAACAGATTACAGTTAATTATAAAAAAGAGGCACAAGGTATTGCATTAACTTTAGGGTTAGCCAAGATTTTCCAACAATACTGTATTGGAGGGGGTGGAATAAAACAATTCAATTTAGAGCTAAAAATAATATAATCAAGCTTAATTAATTAAAAGCCCTCAAGTTTAGATGCCTTGGCATTCATTTTATTCAATTAGAGGAGTCATTTAAAAAAAAACGTTTTTTTTTTGTTGATATTGGATAATCACATTTCTAGTACATCATTAACATTTATACAGAAAGTTAGGGTTTTAAAATATGATATCCCCACCTGAGTATGTTCTTAGATTAGACCAGAATTTAAAGGGATTCTGTCATGATTTTTGATTGAATTGTGTTTTTCCTTAGTTGTAATATTGGTGTGTAGGCAGCCATCTCAGGTCATTTTGCCTGGTAATTTCTGACTATTCTCCTACTTGTAATTGAAGGAGTTGCAGTGGGACATTGATTTTTACTATTGAGTACTGAGTACTACTTATATATACTAGGGAGCTGTTATCTGGTTACCTTCCCATTGTTCTGCTGATGGACTGCTGAGGGGGGAGGGATATCAGTCCAACTTGCATTGCAGCAGTAAAGAGTGACTGAAGTTTATCAGAGCACAAGTCACATAACTGAGGGCACTTGGGGAATTGACAATATTTCTAGCCCCATGTCAGATTTCAAAAAGTAACCAAAAAACAGTTTGGAATTTTGAAAAACAGATTTTCGTGCAGAAGACTTCTAGAGCAGCACTATTAACCGATGCATTTTTTTTTTTTAAAAAAAACATGTTTTCCTGTGACAGTATGAGTAGTAGCCTGAGGTTGAAGATACACGAGTGGGATGTTTAGGGTAGCAACATTATGTCACATTCTGTTTAGGACTGACTGTGGGCTGCAGGGAATCACAGCACTCTTAACAAAATCCAAGATGGCAAACTCCTGTGACAACTTCGAAGGCCTGGATCACTACTATAGAGATGCTGAACCTCTAGACTGGTTTAATAAGTTAATTATCTAAAATAAGGTATTTCTAGCCATAGTCCCTTTTTTGGGTTTAGTTCTCCTTAAAAGCCTCACATTGTGTATATTTGTCCCATTGTCCCAAATGGCATTAGCATGTAATTTTTTTGGTCACAAATCTGCTTCACCTAGCAACTCACTGTAGAAAGGGTGGGGAATTACCACCGTATAGTGGCAATAGTTCCAGGGTTCCTCAGGGTCAACTGGTTCTCTTGCACACAAGACTGAATGGACAAAATGGGAGCAAGTACCTTTAATGAATAGTGTCAGCAGCTTCGTTCATAAATGACCCCTAACATTTTATATTTAATATTGCAATTGTAAGATGAATTTATTCTTCTGCATTAAGTTATACAGGTATGGGATCTTTTATCCGGAAACCTATTATCTAGAAAGCTCTGAATTACAGAAAGGCTGTCTCCAATAGACTCTATTATAATCAAATGTCTCTGTAATAATAAAACAGTAGCTTATACTTGATCCAAACTAAGATATAATTAATCCTTCTTGGAAGCAAAACCAGCCTATTGGGTTTATTTAATGTTTACAAGATTTTCAAGTTCACTTAAGGTATGAAGATCCAAATTACAGAAATATCTGTTATCCAGAAACCCCCAGGTCCCGAGCATTCGAATAACAGGTCCCATACCTGTATTTGCTAAAGGATTACTAATATTAGGGGATAAAAAATAAATGTCTTTTATTTTTATAAAATAAATGTCTTTTATACTTCCCCTAATAACAAAGAAAAAAAACATGGAGATACACCCCAACACATTCTAAAATCACAAGCACATTTGATACAGTTGGATAAAATAAACCAGGAAGGAAATCTTGATAAACCACCTCCGCCTCATTAAAGACTAAAGCACCATTTCTACTTTGCATAATTTAACATAAAAACAATATAAAAACATAATAAGGTGACAACAGCAACCCCTAGGCACATGTTTAATACATCCTCATTTAGATGCTAATTCCACTTTCTAGTGTATGACTGGTTAAAAGAAAAGACATTTTCAAATGGCCAGATTACTTAAAAAGCATTATTAGGCAAATACCAATTGGCTTTCTGATACCAAGGACCCTTTTAGTGACTGTACAAAACAGTCCTTGGCAGGGGAGAAAACACATTTGTTCAAAATGTTGCAACAAGAATGGAAAACTATTATATAATTAATGAAATTTGAAATATGTCATCTATGGACTATAAACACAAAGTGCATGTCTTAAAGCCAGCATCTAGGAAATTACCTTAAACATAAAATGCTTTTTAAATAAAACATGTAAATTCATGTAATTTTGTAGTTAGTGCTGCTTATTAGCAGAATAATCACAAGAGAAGTTTGACAGCATAAGTCACAGGAGAACAGATTGCCGGTGCTGACATCAAAATTCATTGCATGAAAATAATTCTATAATTGGAATAATAAAAAATATCCAGGCAAAGAAATGAGCATGCTGCCTGCATTACACGCTTGCCATGGTGGCATTCATTATGTTGGTTAGGATTTCTAAGTCATTAGAAGGATTTCTAGTGGTTTATTCTTCAGAAAAAAAGTGTTTTTAAGAGTTGGGGGTTAAAAAGGCAGTATAAAGTTTCCCATAAGGAACCTCTTCTACTATATAAAAATCACTATGCATGTATGTGTGATCATATTAGTATTTGCTCCAACCAAAAACTATTAGGGCAGATTTATCAAGGGTCGAAGTGAATTCGAGGGAATTTTCAAAGTAAAAAAATTAGAAATTCAAATAAATTTTTTGGATACTTCAACCATCGAATAGGATACTACGACTTTGACTTTGAATTAGATTCGAAGTAAAATAGTTCGAATATTCGACCATTCGATAATCGAAGTACTGTCTCTTTAAAAAAACTTCGATTTCAATACTTCGCCAAATTAAACCTGCCGAAGTGCTATGTTAGCCTGTGGGGACCTTCTAGAGCATTTTTTTGAAGTCGAAGAAAAATCGCTCGATCGATGGATGAGATCCTTCAAATCGTTCGATTCGAAGGATTTCACTGTTCGATCGAAAGATTTTACTTCGACCGCAAATGGCCAAATTCGATGTAAAAAAACTTCGACATCGTTATTCAAAGTCAAAGTATTCCAATTCGATGGTCGAATTTCGAAGCTTTTTCTATTTCGAAATTCGAACCTTGATAAATCTGCCCCTAATTGTTTTTTTCATATCTATCTATCTATCTATCTATCTATCTATCTATCTATCTATCTATCTATCTATCTATCTATCTATCTATCTATCTATCTGTCTATCATCTATCTAGCTATCATCTACTCTATCTGCCTGTTGATCTTTCTATCTATCTTTATTGTTTGTTTCCATACTAATGTTAATTAATAGATCGAGTGCACACGTATGTCTGCAAGAGCAGTGATCAAATAGCAATTTCGAAGCACAATTGCCATGGGTTTTTTTTGTTCTCACTATGCAGCATTTTTTCCCCTGAATTCCAGTATCATTGAGGTCACAATGCACAATTGTCGCGATTGTGCTGCAACTACCACTGTTGCACCTGATTTGCAAAATTAAAGCATCATTTACGGTGTTATGTGTGGGACTGACATCTGCAACCAAGTATTTAGGTGCAAGCGTGCTTCACTTGTTGATGCTGAACTGAACAAAACCCTGGAGCTACAGGCTGGTCAGGAGATGGCAGTTGCTCCAGGGTTCCCCTGTGTTAATAGGTGCAGCAGCAATCGATTCGGAACAATAGGCAGATATAACTGAGCGCCTTCAAGCACAACTACACAGAAGTGCAAGGAGTGTGTATTGATGCAAATACCATGGTTTTAGGTGAATCTGATTACAGGGAAATTGCTGGGACCACAACTCCATAAATGCTTGTGATCTACCACCTATCACCAAGAGGTTACAAGAAATATCACACAAAAAATAAATAAATCTGGCCCAAAAAATCTGCCCAACTGTCCATGTACACCAAACTGAAACTTCAGCCTATTAGTGTGGATGAGGGAATTCAACGGAAGCATGTTGTTTTGCAGAACGCATGGCAATTTGAATTAACAAACCCATACCCACTCAAAGATCGTAATGTGTCACAAAACGATGTACATTTTATATCCAACCTTGCTTTTCTTTAGCCCTGTGTACCTTTCTCCACCTAATTAGCATCTGGTGGATGGCTCAATAAATGAACTCTAGTTCTTCCAAAGAAATAGCAGCTGTGATCATACAACTTTCACTATATGGACAACAACACAATTACATTTGGCAATGGAAACAGAAAACTAAGAGTGGAAATGGTATGACCATTGTCCATAACTGTATGTGGTATCCACGGTGCACTGGTGATGGCACAAGGTTTTTAGAAAATATCACAACAGATATTGCTGAGCTTTATTTCAGGTGTGCACAGAGTAACGTCATATTTTCTTTTTCTTGTAAAGGGAAGAGCTCTGAGCATTTAAATTAAAGCACAATGAATGCCTGTAGAACTGGCTATTTTATTATGCACACTGGCTTATCACAATTTGACATGTCCTTTTTCTAATAACATCTTCTATACAGTTTGCTCTTATATAACCAGGTGGTTTTTGTTACTACTAGTAATTATTAAAGATCAGGGGTTACATTATGTCGAAAACGTTTCTATGTCTGTTTTTATTTATAGTGAGCTCTTTGGCCATTCACCTCTGAAAATGTTAACAGTACATGTACCTGTATAATATATAAAATTAATAACTCCTGGAAAGACTACAAATGCATAAATACATCAAGAGAGGACGGGGAGTCCTGCCTTGCATAGCTCACAATCTAAAGCAAAGTTTTTCATAATGTTTTATATTTGATACAATTGCTAAGCATGATTTAATAAAAACCTAAAAACATGCTCTCTTGCTATTAGAATATGACACTAACTGCACAGAAAAGACTGAAATACTGCGATTAGAGTTTTCTCAAACATTTGTGAGAAAAGCATGTGCTAACAATAGCAAACATTTAAGACATGCCAATGCTCTAATATAATTGGCTGTGTTTTATGATGTGGCTGCAGGAAAAGGTGGGGTTTACATCCAGAAGTCACTGCATATCAATTTTCTAATTGTAACTTATGTCATTAATCATATCCTTAACTTTGCTGCTGTCTAAGCTTCCATCAGCTGAGTATCTGTCATAACCTGCAAGTTACTTCACTTGTGAATGGAAATGGCAGCAACAGCAGGAAGCACAATTAATATCAGTGCCTAGCTTCTAGACATTTGAAATAATAGTTTAATTTGAAACCAAACACTCTTGATCTGTTCAGACTAATATAATCATTTGCCTACAGTCTGCTCGTAGCCTTTATTCTCCTTCTTAAAGGGATCTCTCTCTCTCTCTCTCTCTCTCTCTCTCTCTCTCTCTCTCTCTCTCTCCCTTTCTATCATCTGACTCGATCTGGCTCTATTCATCTATTTCTCTCTATCTATATTGTCTGACTGTATCAAATCATCTGTCTCTAACTCTCTATCCAGTGTCGGACTGGGATGCCAGGGGCCCACCAGAAATCCTTAGGCTGAGGGCCCTCTTTCCAAACTATTATTCCTCCTCTCCTCACTCAACCTCTTCATTCTCCTAGTCTTTTATCTGTACATACTATACTACATATCATCTATATTGTGCTCTTACATGTTCCTTTTCTCTCTTGCTGCCATTTTTATTTCTTTCTTTCCACTTTGACAAAAAAATGAAAAAAATAATAGCCATATAACTGTAGAAAAGGTATTTGGATAAAAAGGCTTAAACTTGCTGCTTGTTAATCCATCCATTTTTTCCACTGTGGCTGTGCTAGGCTGGGGAAGTAGACTTCTGTCCCCAGTTTCCCCCATTAGTGATGGGCGAATTTGTCCCGTTTCGCTTCACCGTGAAATTTACGCCCGCGAATTGACGCTGTCGATAATTCCGATGCCTGCGGCATTTGATGCTCAATAGTCAATGGGTGTCCGTTAATTGATGCTGTCGTCTATACCGTCACGGGCGTTGGAATTGTCAATGGTGTCAAACAACTTTGAAGCTGGCGAATTTTTGTTGGCAAAATTTTGCTGCAATTTTGAGAATTTATTCAATGGGGGCGAAACACGCAAATTTGCCTCAAATTTGAGCCTGGCAAATAAATTCCCCATCACTATCTATTATCTATCTATCTATAGACACACAATTAAACATACAGTCTTACATACCCAAGAAGTCATACAAGCCCCTCCTCCATCAATTCACCCATAATTTGTATATAACGTCCTCTAACAAATTTGTAAAGAGTAATAACATCCTCCTACGATCTTAGATTTGATAGTCTTTCTTCATCATTTCAATGTTCCATTCATTTTACCCACTTAGCTGCAGGTCCCTATACTCCATTTTTAAATATACTTTTTAAGAGCTTGGACCCAAAACTTCACAACTGGCTTATTCAAGGCATGGTTTTTCAAGGGATGTTTAAAGAGTCAAAACTATGTTTTCATTCTTTTTTCTTATTTAAGAGAATATATTGGCTTTAATAGACACTATGGGGCAAATTCACTAAGATGCGAAGTTGCGCCAGCCGCAACTACGTCGCACTTCCCCGCACTTCGCCAGGCGTAGTTTCGCCAGCGCTCCGCAAATTCACTAAAATCCGAAGTTGCGCACAGGGGTAGCGTAAGGTTGCGAAGTTGCGCTAGCGTTAATTTGCTATGTAAAGCGAAGTTACGCTAGCGAAGGCTAATTTGCATACGGCGCGAAATTCAAATTTCAATGGAGGAACACGTATTAGCACTACAAATGCATAGAAAACCTTCAAATCAGCAAATAAAAATTTTATTTTGCCCTACACATGTGCCCACTGTCTAGGTAAGTTGCCATGAGTCAGGAAATGTAGGGGGGAAGGAGGGGAGCCCCAAAAATATTTTCGATCTTTTTCAGCCTATCACTCATCATATAGAAAACACGCCAGCTCTACTCTATTGCGCTTCGCCAGGTCTGAGGTGGCGAAGGAAGTCTAGCGTAAAAGGCAGCGTTCAGTACACTGCGCAAGTTAGTGAATTTGCGTAGTTACGTCGCTAGTGAAAAATCGCCTGGCGTAAGGGTGCGAAGTAACACTAGCGAAACTACGCCAGCGTTCGTTAGTGAATTTGCGCAGTAACGAAAAATGGCAAACACTAGCGAATTAACGCTAGCGTTCGGCGCTTCGGAGCTTAGTGAATTTGCGCCTATGTGACATTGACTAGAGTTGCACAATCTGTTGTCCATTTAAAAAGCCCAGTCCCTCTGGATAAAGGAGGTCTACAACACCCTGACATTTTAGAGGCAGATTTATCAGTGTGAGAAATTAGGGTTCACCAAAGTTCACCATTTGATAAATATTCCTGTAAAGATACTGTAGATACGAATAGAAAGTAGTGCTCATTTACTGTGGTGTGCTATAATTTCACACTTAATCTTAAATGTGCCCTGTATGGTATAACTAGCACATATAATATTTTTGCTGAACCTTCAATTTTTCAATATTAAACCTCATTTGTCAGTTTGCTTTCAAGTTCTCCAGTTTAGTCGGGCCTCTCTGCAAATCATCATTATCCTGCATGGGCAATTTAGTATCATCAACAAAAACAGAAACAGTGTTTACAATACTAACCACAAGGTTCTTTATAAACAATTTAAAAAGAAAAAAAAACAATGAAAAAAACCCTGAAGTACATCAAGACTAACACTTTGTGGTACTGTAGCAAATGCTTTAGCAAAATCTAATTAGATTATACCCACTACACCCAATGTCTAGGTTTCTGCTCACCACCTCATAGAAGGAAATTGAATTAGACTGGCAAGATCTATTGTACATAAAAACATGTTGGTAGAAACTCTGTATAGTATTGTGATGTGAAATGTATTACAGTTTGTTTTGATTGTGATTTGAAATGTATTTCAATACCTCTTCCAAAAGTTTTCCAACCACTGATGGCTCGCTACCAGGCCTATTGCTATGAAAACAGGAAGCTTTTTGAATCATAGCACCACATTAGCAATTCACTAATCTTTAACACCACGCTAGAAAACAAAGAATTCTGGAAGATTAAGTGAACTGGTTTGGTGACCACAAAGTTTGTGGGGTGACTACCATTAGGTCCTGGACCTATGTTTACTTTTACTATTTTAAGTTCCTCTTGAGTGTAGCAAAAATGTAAATAATTTGCTTAATTAATTTTTTTTCTGTGTACATGTGTAAAAAACGGAGTCAATTTGTTACACCTTTTTTCTTAGAGTGACTTCCGCCTGCAAATCTGGAGTTGCATGGTGTAAAGATTACGCACACCTTCATAAATTCGCCATTTATTTTACAAAGCTTTTTACACCATTTTTTCAGCGAATTTGATTTTACATGGCATAATAAATACACCCCTTAGTGTTGGAATAACCAAAATCACTGAGAGTTGTGAAGTTTTTTCCAGTTTGTATTAGTAGCTGGGATTTATGCTCTTCACTTAAACTGGGTAGTTTGTATCTTACACCAATGATATTATTCTGAGCAATCTTATGCAACTGAAATTTACTACCCATAGGTCCACTATATAGTCCCAAATGCAATCGTTGGAACCTCTGGTTTTACATGCAAACACAAACTCCTCTACCCTTTATAATACCCCTGTCCCTCCTGAAAAGTGAATGTCTAAATTTACCAGTTTATTAATACCAATATATCTTTAAATGCACTTAATTCTAGCTCCCCCACCCTCAAAAGCTTTATGCATGTGCAAATTACTGATCAGTTCCAGTACTTGTTTCTTCTGATTCCATATTCCGTTCCTAGTTTTATCCTTTTTATCCTTGCCTGTTCTTATATCCTGTTTTTGCTTCCTGGTACATCTGGTTTCTTGAATCTTAAAGGGGCAGATTTATCAAGGGTCAAAGTGAATTCAAGGGAAGTAAAAAAATTCAAAATTCGAAGTTATTTTTGGATATTTCGACCATCGAATAGGCTACTACGACTTCGACCTTCGATTCAAAGTAAAATCTTTTGACTATTCGACCATTCGATAATCGAAGTACTGTCTCTTTAAAAAAAACTTTGACTTCAATACTTCACCAACTTAAACCTGCCGAATTGCTGTTTAGCCTATGGGGGACCTCCTGTGTGATTTGCTAAGTTTTTTAAAGTCAAAGGATTGTTTTTGAAAATCGTACAATCATACGATAAAATCGTTCGAATCATTCGATTCGAAGTACGATCATACGATGTATAAAATCCTCCGACTTGGAATTCGAATCTGTGGTCAATGGTCGAATTTCGAAGTAGAAAAAAACTTCGAAATTCGACCATCAAATTGGAATACTTTGACTTCGAATATCGATGTCGAATTTTTTTTACATCGAATTTGCCCATTTGCGGTCGAAGTAAAAACGTTCGATCAAACAATGAAATCCTTTGGATCGAACGAGGTCCCCATAGGCTAACATAGCACTTCGGCAGGTTTAATTTGGCGAAATATTGAAGTCGAAGTTTTTTTTTTTTAAAGAGACAATACTTCTGTTATCGAATGGTAGAATATTCTAACTATTTTACTTTGAATCGAATTCGAAGACAAAGTCATAGTATCCTATTCGATGGTCGCAGTATCCAAAAAATTACTTCTAATTTCGAATTTTTTAACTTCGAAAATTCCCTCGAATTCACTTCGACCCTTGATAAAGCTGCCCCTTAGCCTTAGGATGTATTTTAAATATTATTTGCCTAAATGTTTGTGTTAATCTGACCTTTAGCCTTGCCCATAGATCTCCAGGTGTATTCATAAATTGTAAATCTGCACCCTCTTCATCCCAGGGGGGTGCTAAGGAAAGTTTGTATAGCAGTATCCAGGGCAGGAAGACAAAACGGGCAGTTATAGACAACATATACTGATACTATTGGCGTTTGATTTCCAGAACTCCAGCAATGCATTATATGGTGCCTTCAACTAAGGTAAAATATATAAAAAAAGATTTGAATTAAAATTTTTCATTTAGTGTAGTGGCAGCAAAAAAATTAATGATTTATAACAACATTAAGGAAAGGCTAAAATTAAATAAGCTTTATCAGAAAGTTCTATATAAATACACCAGTAAACCCTCAAAGTAAAGCTTCTCTGAGTATTCTGTCAAAAGAAATACAGCATTTCTTTCCTTTTATTGTGTAAACATGGGCTTCTGTATCAGACTTCCTGTTTTCAGCATAAACCTCCAGGGCAGGGCGTGAGCATGCTCAGTTTGATCCTCTCCCCCTCCCACCTCCCATCCCTGCTGTAATCTGAGCTCAGAGCTGTATGTGAGCAGGGAGAGACTCAGGCAGGAAGTGATGTCACACCAAGCGTATATGGCAGCTTCTATCCTAAACCAACAGAGACAGTGTCTAGAGCTGTTTACTCAGGTATGGTAAAGCATTCTACAGAATAAATATAGCGTTCTAACTTGCACTATTGTGGCTAATCTGTTGGCAATAAACTGTCTTGCAGCTTTCCTTTTCCTTTAAAGGGATAGTCTGATTTTTTTTAAAGGAGAAAAAAACATTTTTGGTCGAAAAAAACTCAATTTTTTCATGATTTATTAAACTTTGATGGTGTTAAAAGTCTGAATAAAAAAGTACTCCAACTCAGTACTGCCGAGTTCACGTAGAAGTCAATGGCAGATATCCTGATTTGAGCTGCGTTTCCAAAAAGGTTGTGGTATTTGGGTGTCAAAACCGAAAAAGTCGCTGTATTCGGGTATTCAGATGTTTTCAGGAAAATTTATTGATAAATAAGGTGAAAAAATCCATGTGGATTTGGTCAGAGAAATTTAAGAAAATTATGAGAACTTTTCAGATTTTGATAAATAACCCCCTCAGCAATGGAAGGGAGTGGTTTAAAAAGGCGTTTATAAAACAAGAATTTACGCAACAAATTTAGGGGCTATGATTTCTCAACATAACATGTTAGGGCTGTGTCACACATGGTGTTTCACTGCCAGTGGCAAAACACAACCAAACTGTTATACTGGAGAACATTTAGAGATAAGGCTGGAGTTGCAAAGTCACACATTATAGGGTAGAATAAGGTGTCTAAATTTAATTAAGAATGCATAGGGAAATGTTATGGATATTAGTGGAGAGGTGTAGCAGAGGGATGTTGATGCTTAATGTAAATGAATCTGGTAGCAGCATTTAAACTGACTGAAAGTAAGTAATAGAGTAATTGAAGACCAAGAAGAAGGCGTTTGTGGTAATCCTTAAGGTGAAAATAACCAAGTAGTCCGGTGTTTGCTGGTACAGGTATGGGATCCGTTATCCGGAAACCTGTTATCCACAAAGTTCCAAATACGGAAAGCCCGTCTCCCATAGACTCCATTTTATCTAAATAATCCAAATTTTTAAAAATTATTTCTTTTTTGTTTGTAATAATACAACAGTAACTTGTACTTGATCCCAACTAAGATATAATGAATCCTTATTGGATCAAAACCAGCCTATTGGGTTTATTTAATGTTTAAATAATTTTCTAGTAGACTTAAGGTATGAAGATCCAAATTATGGAAAGATCCATTATCCGGAAAGCCCCAGGTGCCGAGCATTCTGGATAATAGGTCCCATACCTGTAATAGTATTAGAGGGGTTGTTCACCTTTGAGTTAACATATAGTATTATACTGTATAAAGCGTGATATTTTGAGACAATTTGCAATTATTTTTCATTTTTTATTATTTGTGGCTTTTGAGTTATTTAGCTTTTTATTCAGCAGCTCTTTAGTTTGCAATGTCATCTGGTAGCTATGGTCAAAATTACTTTAACAACCATGAAATGATTTGAATAAGAGGCTGGAATATGAATAGAAAACCTGAATAGAAAGGTGAGCATTGAAAACTAGTAATACATTTGTGCTTTTAGAAAATTAGTTTTTAGATGGGGTCAGTGACCCCATTTGAAAGCTGGAAAAAGGCAGAAGAAGAAGCCAAATAATTAAAAAACTATATATATAGAATTCAAAAAGACCAACCGAATAGAGGTCGAAGGTTTTTGGGGGTTGAAGTGGTCCGTATTCGGCCTTCTTTGAATCATACAATCGAAGGAATAGCGCCTTCGATCTACTTCGATTCAAAGTTTTTCCCCCAAAAAACTTCGATCTCTCAAACTCCAGCAATTGCCTCCATATAGGTTCTAGGAGGTCCCCCATAGGCTAAATCAGCACTTAGGCAACTTTTAGGTGGCGAGTCGTAGTTTTAAAGAGACAGTACATGATTAATTTCAATATTCGAATTTTAAAGTTTATTTCAACTTTGAATCGAAGTTGGACTTTTCCCTAGTCGAAGTTTACAAAAAATAGCTTGAAATTCAAAGTTTTTAACTGCAAAAACTCACTTCAACCCTTAATATATAATATACAATCTGCTCCTAAAAGTTAACTTAAAAGTGAACCAACCCTTTAAGGTGGAGAGCCAAGTGGAATAAAGGATATCACAGAGATCTACAACAGTAAATAATTGTGCAGCTGTGATATTGGGGACTTGTTTCAAAAAACCTATAATTTTTCCACTAGATATTTCCTTGCAGACTTTTTGAGTAATGGCTTCTTTTTGCAAGGGAAATGCAAACCTTTGTGAGCTACTTCATGGTTGCTAGTTCTACATTTTAATGAGTTTTTTTAGCAATGCTTATCTGTATAAATATTACATCTTATTAATATATTAAATATTACATGTTATTTAATAAAGGGTGTATTGCATAGTTATTTAACTTTAAGTCTGCACAATAAAAAACTCATATTTTAAAGGTAACTTTCTTTTGCTTACTTATATTTCAAAAGTTCTTACTGATATTTCTGGTAATTTTAACAAATCGAAAGTAACCGTGTCATACATAATCAACCTTAAATGGGGGTTTTGTTGCAATTATAACCATAATTTGGTAATTGCTATTTAAATAGCAATTACACTTTGCAATCCAGAGCACTGAATCCATTTTGCATAGGAAATGTTCTGGGAACTGGGATTTACAGTGCCTCTGCCTAGGGAACACTGAGGAGCACACCTCAGGGGTGGTTCCACTAGGAAAAATACAACACACACGTTTGAAAACACATATAACTTTATGTAAAAAGTAGTGAAAGAACTAATACACAATGCACTCCTGCACTGGGGACACATGGGACCTATCTAACTCACTATTATTCCATGGAATGTCCCTCCCCAAGAGTTCTTATACCCAGGTAGTGCTACCTTTCCCAAAAGTACCTCTCCCTTTGAAACTTAGCAGCCGCAACCACATAGCAGGTAAATGCACAAGACCTGTCCTTAAACCAGGGTCCCATGTTTGTATCATTGCCACTTGGCTTCCTTGGGTGGCTCACTCACCGGGGTGCTCTCAGAGGCAGTCGAACTGCAGATTACAGGCAGCTCTGCAGCAGGATCAATCTCAACAGTGGCATCTTTCACCTCCTGAGTCTCTAGCAGCTTGGCAGGGAAAAGGATGGGCTCTCTCTGTAAATCGAGATGTAGAACTAAAACTGCACAGCGTGAAACAGCAGCTTGCCTGCACTCCTGGACAGTTTCACACAAACTGGTTCTGGCTAGATTCTGCAGCAGGAGCACCTTTATAACCTCTCTCTCTCGCAACCCCTCGCAATTGGCTCCAAACTTTGGCTCTTCCTGGATCCTCCTCTTTTTCCCAGACGGCCTCTGAGGTTTCCAGCCACTCGGTCACTCCCCTGCCTGTAACCAAGATCAGTGATGTCACAGGCATAACAGGGGGAAGGCATGTCTGATCCCTTACACAATCCTGATTCCTGCCACAATCACTTTTTTATATGTTCTGATTATAAGGAGTCAGATATAAGTGGAATAATCAAGCATAATAGGTGAGATTATGATGAATAACAAGGAGTATGAACACAGATGGTAAACACTGGTTCATGATTGTATGTGCTACTCCACATCAATATGATTCGTAGTGGCACTGCCGCTCTCTTGACATCAAGTCTATGGGGCAGATTCACTAAAGGGCAAAGTGGCCAAAGCTAGCATCAATTCGACAGTAATCGCATCGGCAGGAATATCTCCAATTCACTAACAGGTGTAGACAATTCGCTAGAAAACGAGATTGTCGCTAAAGTTCATTCGCACTCTATCACCATGCGACTTTTCACTCTGGCGAACTGTCTCTGCAAACAAAATAAAGTGCCAATTTTACTGAACTTTACCACTTTTTTCAGAGTTTACTTGGTAACGTAAGTGAAAATTCGCCAGCATTCGACTGCTGAGATGCAACTTTGCATTTTAGTGAATTAGCATAGTGGTAAAGAATTTGCGCTTGGCGAAAAGGCGCGGAGTGTGGCAAAGCTGTCGCAGGCGAAAATGTATTTTTCTGCTTTACTCTTTTCTGTTCTATAGATTCAGACTTTGTTGGATATTAAGAGACATGCATGGTGTCTCAGAACAAAGCACCATTTCATGCTGCTGTTAATTTTACAGGCACTGAATTAACATGAAAATGCACAAGTTAATATACTGTATAGAACCTATTGACCTATCTTGCCTTCCTTATTTTTTGGAAATTTTATTTGACATGTAGATTATAGAGACAAGCCTCTCGATTGATGAAACTAAACATTACTGATCCTTTTCTGGAGCTGTGGGATTCCTTCAGTGGCCACATATAAGTATCCTTGAAATTCCATAAAAAAGAGCATGTACTGTAAGTTATAGTTGTATAAAACTAGGATTAGTGATGAGTGATTTTCTCCAGGCATACATTTGCGTCAAAATTCCTCTGTGAAACGTTTCACCATGCCAAAAAAGTTGCCAAGGCCATTGACTTTAATCCTTTTGGATAAAAAAAGTTGCTGAGACAAAAAAGTTTCCAAGACAAAAAAGTCACCAAGACTAAAAAGTCGCCAGAAGAAAAATGCCCTTTGACTTTAATGCATAGAATATAGAAAGAATATGGTCTTTCTGGTCATTAATCCAATTAACCTACCTTTAATTCAGAGTAATGCTAAAACTATGATGAATTTAATGAACACACATAACACTTGCAAGTATGGGAATCATCTTCAGGACATTGTTTGTCAATAGCCTTATATTTTTATAAAACCACTAAAAAATGTTACCGTGAAAATTGTGGCAAAAGCTGCCCTAAGAGGTTTTGCAAAAAAACACCTATTGACTTCAACGAGTTTTCCAGGAAAGCACAGAGGATTGATTCACTCATCACTACCCTACATTTATTCTCTGATATAGGGCCAGACATCATTTTTGGCCATATACAATATTACAGCTTGCAACCATGTACTATGGGATCAAACCAAGAATACAAAGCTACGGTAGATCTCTAAACAGGAATAATGATGAGCGAACATTTTCACCAAGTTTTAATGATGCCCATAGACTCTAATGGGTGAAAAAATTTGTTGTACGTCAAAAATTTGTAGTGCAATTTGTCGCACGTCAAAAAAATTTGGAACCATAGACTTCAATGCATTTCGACAAATTTACACCATTTTCCAAACTTTTAGCACAGCAAACGGATCAGATTCGCCCATCACTAGGCCCCATTGATTAAATATGTGAAACACTGAAATAAGATACAGTCAGAGATCATATGATTGATACTGGGGGGTGGGAGGAGGGATTTTAATATTTGCAGTATAAATTGGCTTCAAATAAATATCCTTTTTTTTTAATTGATTTCACCCTTAATTACAATCATCCTTGTCCACCTGTTTGGATACTGAAACATGACCGCCATTTATCTCAGTCTAGCAGACGGGATGATTATTTTTGTGCATTTGCTTATACAAGAACAATCTATCACATTCCCTTGGGTGTTTATGCATGCAGCCCTGGAGACGAGGTACAGTAGGAACTGTTCAGCTCTCTTTCTATCTTCAAATACAGTACATAAAATATCCTGGGATGCATGGGCGCATTTTTTTCTACAGAAAGGTAACAGCTAAAGGAGTGGAACCAAAAATGGATAAAATAATATGCCAGCATGGGAACCAAACAATCAAGACTACTTAGTGTAATTGAATATTTTTCTTCAAATGCAATTCTGAATTAAGTGTTGTTTTCCCTAAATGGGAGCTTTTACTCTCAGTTTTAAAAAGGTTGTCATCCTAATCAAAAGGCTCTGAGTCTTCCCTTCACTGACTCCATTTATCCCCCCCCCCCCGTTACCCAGCTCCCTCCTTGCAAAGCTTGATTTTCAGCTGCTCGAGCTAAGAAGTCTGCATTTTAATCAGGCCTCAAGCTCTCCTTAAAGAAAAAGAACAGGAAAGGGGAGGGGGCCTGGGTATGAATTTACTCCATTAACTTTATGAGAGAAATAAAGGCGTTTTCTCCTGCTGGGCAATCACTGGGATGCCTGGGGTACAGCTGCACTCTTCTTGTGCCGCTTTATTTGGTTAAAAAGGATGAAGACTTTTTTCAAGAGAACATGTATTTCTTTGTACTTGTAATTATTGCTGTAAGTGTGTCTCGCAACAAGCACTGATTTTAAATTTAAAAGTTTGATAGACAGAGATAGCACCATCAACCAAGAATGAGTGCTAAATATACATATACGTCAATATGTCTCTGAACTCAAGTGTCAGCATAATCATGTATATGGTCATTTAAATAAAGCTTTAAATATTTTATGCAATGTTATTAATGAGCCCTTGTTCAGTGCCATATACCATCCACTAAAGCAAAATGCGTGCACCTACCTATCTATTATTATCAATCTTTATATCCATCTACTGATAGCTAACATTGTGTGTTTTGTATTAAGCTGGCAGTTAATCATTTCAAAGGAAATTAAAAATAAAAGCAGCTGATTTTTAGTACTGATATTCATGTGACTACTCAAAGGATTGCAATGAGCAACAGAATAAGATAAGTTGGTGGGTTTCTTGGCATTAAAGTAACATCAAAGGGGTCATTGATAAACACTGGGCCAATCTGCACCCGGGCAGTAACCCATGGTAACAAATTAGACGATTGCTTTCAATGTTCAACTCGCAGCTGGGTGAAAAAACCTCTAGGTCTCTGCCCAGGTGCAAATGTGCCCATTGTTTATAAATAAGCCCCCAGGGCTTTAGTAATAACTGACAATATAGGTCAATTTATTGTCATGGACGTGTTCTTGTAATGTGAAGTTGATCCAAATGGTGGAGTGTTTTGAGGCAAAAACCGTGGCATAACAGAGACATGCCAGTTGGTTAATAATCACAATAAAAACTCAGTCCTGCGTATTTACATTCTGTAACAATAAGCTCTGCAGCCAAAACGATCAATTGAAGAATAATTGGTCCGCAACATTTTTGTTTTGAAAACAAGGGATTGGCATTTGTTGATATAGGATAAAAGAACAACATGACACAGAACCATTAGCACAGTAGCCTAGTACTATAGGAAATAAATACTTTGAATTTGAAAGGTTTTTTTTTTGGTACTTCGACCATCAAATAGGCTACTACGACCTTCGACTTCAATTCGAACTAAAATTAGTTCGACTATTTGACCATTCGATAGTCGAAGCACTGTCTCTTTAAAAAAAACTTTGACTACCAACTTCGGCACTTTAAACCTACCGAGCTACAATGTTAGCCTATGGGGACCTTCACCATAGTTCGATTCGAAGGATTTAATCGATCGAATGATTTTTCCTTTGATCTAAGTATTTGCGGTAAATCCTTCGACTTCGATATTCGAAGTCAAAGGATTTTACTTCGAGGGTCGAATATCGAGGGTAGTGTTTGTGTTTGTAGCTCACAAAATGGCCATTAAAAGGCTTACACAGAGAATAGAATGTATTGTGGTTTTTCATTTCTAGCGCCTTGTTGAGGTTTATTTATTTGACATAATAGCATTGTTAGTCACCTTGAATTTATGTTACCTCACATTTATAAAGTTTAGAAAAGAACACTTGCAATGCTAAAGGACCTTAAAGAGGAACCAAAAACTAAAAATGAATATGGCTAGAAATGCCACATTTTATATACTGAACTTATTGAACCAGCCTAAAGGTTCAGAATCTCCATACAGGTATTGGACCTGTTATCCAGGATGCTTGGGACCTGGGATTTTCCAGGTTAACAGATCTTTCTGTAATTTGGATCTTCATTTTAAGTCTACTAGAAAATCATGTAAACATTAAATAACCCCAATAGGCTGGTTTTGCTTCCGATAAGGATTAATTATATCTTAGTTGGGCTCAAGTGCAAGGTACTGTTTTATTAGTACAGAGAAAAAGGAAATCATTTTTAAAAATTTGGTCTATTTGGTCTATGGGATGCGGCCTTTCCTAAATCGGAGCTTTCTGGATAATGAGTTTCCGGATAATGGATCCCATACCTATAGTAGTATTGATCCAGGCCTTCAAAGTTGTTAGTTGGATATTGTTAGATGTGTCTGCGACACTCACATGGTCAGTGTGCTTTGAACAACTGTTGAGAAGCTAAGCTTTAGGGGTTGTTAGAAATCATCAAGCAGAAAATAAGGTTTGCCAGTCATATACTCTAAACTGATGCTAAAAGCTTATTAAATGATAAGGCTAATTGTGCTGGTTTCTGAGCTGTCTTGTACCAATAATCAGCCATATATTGATACATTATATATATATATATATATATATATATATATATATACAGTATATTGTGAGTAGGGTCCCTAAGCTCAGTAAGTGACAGCAGCACAGAGCACGTGCAGTGAATCAGCAGAAAAGGAGATGGGGAGCTACTGGGGCATCTTTGGGGACACAGATCTTTACTGCTAAATAATCTTGGTTGCCATGAGCTTGCACAGAAGCCCAGTACATACAGTACTGCTTCTTTAGTTAGGCTTTAGTTCTCCTTTAAAGCCATACGCATAGCTACATGGCTGGTTTATTACCGTATATACTCGAGTATAAGCCGACCCCAGTATAAGCCGAGGTACCTAATTTTAGCTACGAAAACTGGGAAAACTTATTGACTCGAGTATAGGCTTAGACACAACTACAGCCCTGTCTCCCAGCAGCGCACATTCTGCCAAAGCGACCGCCCCAGCGATCAACCAGACTTCTTTTTGAAGTTGATGGTGTCAGAGAATTGCCAAACGGATTACTGTGTGCATTGTCACACTGTCCCACTACCATGTGCAGAGGGTGCTGTGTTATATTGCCATCACTGTTAATCTTTCGTATAACCAACAGAGGGCGCTGTGTGATATTGCCATCACTGTTAATCCTTCGTATAACCAACAGAGGGCGCTGTGTGATATTGCAGTCACTGTTATTCTTTCATATAACCAACAGAGGGCACTGTGTGATATTGCAGTTACTGTTAATCTTTCATATAACCAACAGATGGCGCTGTGTGATATTGCAGTCACTGTTATTCTTTTATATAACCAACAGAGGGCGCCCTGTTATTCTTTCATATAACCAACAGAGAGCACTGTGTGATATTGCCATCACTGTTAATCCTTCATATAACCAACAGAGGGCGCTGTGTGATATTGCAGTCACTGTTATTCTTTCATATAACCAACAGAGGGCACTGTGTGATATTGCAGTCACTGTTATTCTTTCATATAACCAACAGAGGGCGCTGTGTGATATTGCAGTCACTGTTAATCTTTCATATAACCAACAGAGGGCGCTGTGTGATATTGCAGTCTCTCCCCAAGCGAACTGTTGGTATAGGAATGATTAAAAATGACTGCAATCTCAGCTACTGCCCACTGACTTGAGTATAAGCCGAGGTAGACTTTTTCAGCACATTTTGGATGCTGAAAAACTCGGCTTATACTCGAGTATATACGGTATATGTTGTATTGAGGAATCCAAAAGGTTCACTTATCTATTAAATTTATCAATACTTTTCTGATTGTTAGAAAACATATTTAGATACTCACTCGGGAGAAATTGTCCACATGAACAATGATTTTCTGGGACAGAATGAATCATTCCTGCACAGAAAAGAAATCATAGTTATCTTTTATTATTATGGTTGTAAAACATTAGCCTTGATTAATAAATCAGCGTGTGCTTGCAATGTTGGGCTGAGTTGACAATCTTGGCAAAGAATAAAAGGAACGTTTATATTAATATCAGACAATATTTTGGTGTATTCGAATTTGACAATTATTTTGACACTTGTGCATGTGTAGGTTTGTTGATCCTAGTGACATGTGGATGGTGACTTCAGCTAGATTCCTGGTGATAACTGTCTTTTAGCTAGGTCAAAACCTGGAAGGCAACAAACAGGTCATTTCTGGCCTATGGCCTTTGTTCTCCTTTGATATCAGTAGCAGGTACTGATACATCACACAGACAATCCCTTCAAAATGTAGCACAAATGCTTATAATTTTTTACACCGATTTCCATTTTCTATGTGATGAAAAACTAAGCATCATGGATCCATAATGGTGGCAAAACAATCCTATTTAAAGGGATACGGTCATGGGAAAAAACCTTTTTTTTCAAAATGAATCAGTTAATAGTGCTGCTCCAGCAGAATTCTGCACTGAAATCCATTTCTTGAAAGAGCAAACAGATTTTACTATATTCAATTTTGAAATCTGACATAGGGCTAGACATATTGTCAATTTCCCAGCTGCCCCAAGTGATGTGACTTATGCTCTGATAAACTTCAATCACTCTTTACTGCTGTACTGCAAGTTGGACTGATTTCACCCCCTCCCTTTTCACCCCCAGCAGCCAAACAAAAGAACAATGGGAAGGTAACCAGATAACAGCTCCCTAACACAAGATAACAGCTGCCTGGTAGATCTAAGAACAACACTCAATAGTAAAAACCCATGTCCCACTGAGACACATTCAGTTACATTGAGAAGGAAAAACAGCAGCCTGCCAGAAAGCATTTCTTTCCTAAAGTGCAGGCACAAGTCACATGACCAGGGGCAGCTGGGAAATTGACAAAATGTCTAACCACATGTCCGATTTCAAAATTGAATATAAAAAAATCTGTTTGCTGTTTTGAGAAATGGATTTCAGTTGTCAGAATTCTGCTGGAGCAACACTATTAACTGATTAATTTTGAGAAAAAAAAAATTTTTCCCATGACAGTATCCCTTTAATGTTTCATTTTTTTTAGCAGACTTGAGGTATGGTGATCTAAATTTCAGAAAGACCCCTTATTTGGAAGACCTCGAATACCAAGCAATCTGGATAATAGATTTTAAACCTGCACTATGAAAAAAATAGATCAAATGGAATTCTACTCTCATATTATAGAGGATGCTTTAGGCATTGTCAGCCTTGAAATTCTTCTCTAGTGTCCATGATAGGATTTATTTCTGATTGGGGACTGACGGAAAGGAACAGGCGCTTGGTCAGTGTGATTGGCAGAGAAATCTTTAGAAAGACCATTACATGGCAAGCTCACTAAATGTCATCAGCAGATTCAAAGCAGCATTTTAATTAGAAGAGTTTTAATCAATAAAGGTTAATGCTGGAAGTAGGTTGCACAATTAAACTGTTATTTTTTTTTAAACAGTGATACCTGTATAAATATAGTGCAAGCATTATTCTTTTGGTTTTAACTGAAGTTACCACTCTTCACATTCCTGAGCTTTTGGTGGGTCCCATGACAAAACAACCCACCATTAATTACATAATGTAATGCTGTCCAACCCTATGGCAACTGAAGAAGGCTAATACTGTTGCCATATTGCAAACAATAAAATGGCACTTGTGTCTGGGGCATTAGTAAATGACCACTCTAATGTCTGTTCCAAGCAAGTACTTGAGAGGCAAATGCATAGGATTCATAGACAACACAGAATGCTGTTAGATATAATGTAGAAAAGCCTGGTTACTCAAGTGCTTAGTAGACACAGACATTTTTTATTGTCCAGTTCGATTATTAATTTTTTAGGTTCAGCATATCCATATTTACATCTATATTTAACTAAGGCACGTGCTGGCCTTCAATGAAATGGGTACAGGTGTTTGCAAATTTATTTGGCATAAAGTTTATTCGGTGTAAAATGCATCCAGTTTATGTAAATCAATGTCTAGGGCCGGGATCCCCAACCTTTTGAACCCATAAGCAACATTCAGGAGTAAATGGAGTTGGGGAGCAACACAAGCTTAAAAAATATTCTTGGGCAGCCATATAAGTGCTGTGATTGGACATTTGGTAGCCCGTATATGGATTGTCAATTTACATTGAGGTTCTTTGGCAGTGCACCTAATTTTTATGCAACCAAAACTTGCCTCCAAGCCTGGAATTAAAAACTAAGCACCTGCTTTGAGGCCACTGGGAGCAACATCCAAGGGTTTGGAGAGCAACTTGTTGCTCACAAGCTACTGGTTGGGGATCACTGATCTAGGGAATGTAGGGTCATATTAGCTATTACTACCTGATTTGTCATACAGTACATGCCAAACACAACTGATATTGTAAAAATCATATAAATGCATTGCATTTGATGAGCTTCTGGTACTTTCCATTTTGTATATTGCTCCCTAAATCACAGAAGTGAAGCAATATAATAGTGTACATTTATTTATTGTATTATTTTAAATTTTGTTAAGGACTTTGTTAAAGTGTAACAATGGAAATGGGAGACAATTATTTCAGGCTTTGAAGATCAGATTTAAGGAAAGATCCATTATCCAGAAAACCCCTGGTCCTGAGCATTTTGGATAACAGGTCCCATACTGGTATTCAAAACAAAAGTGTACAATGGTGTTCATCTAAGACAAGTATCTTTTAGAGGATTTAAAAAGTGTATTTAGAGGAAGTGTGTATAAAATTATGACTATCTTTAAAAGCATGGGAAAACAAGTATGCAAGTATAGGATCTGTTTTCTGGAAAGCTCCAAATTACCAGAAGATCATCTCCCTTACACTCCACTTTAATAAAATGATTATTATTTTTCAAAATGAGTTCCTATTTTATATTTTACTGTACACTTTTCCATTGTGAGTTAGGGCTATGTTAGGAGAATGCATGCTTAGAGATACCTACCACTATAGATGTATACTGCCAAGTGAAGCCCGTAATAATTAAACATGGAGGATCTGTAACAGTTGAGAAGCAATTTCACAAATGTAATGGTCATCCTCATTGAGCTGAGCACAGCTCCATGACAGACTGATGCTTGGCAAACATGGACAACTTTATTAACTAAAGTTAATAAAGTTAAATAAATTTGTTCCTGTTTTCCAAGCAGCAGTCCTGCCTGTTTCTCCTTGGTCCTCACTTAAAAGTCTTTATGGACTAGGACTGTTGATCTGTAGTGACTCCTATTAAAAGCCGTAGGTCCCAGTATCAAACTATATGATACAATAACTTCATTAATGTTTTCAGTGACCATCTTTGAAGATAATTTGTTTAAGCAATGCAAAGACATATTTATACAGTGTTTTTGTCCATCACAAATTCCATATTTCTATAGAACCAAGCAATTATTAAACAAAAATGAGAAGAAAAATTACTTCCTATCCATCATCCCTCAAGGTACTGGAAAACTAGAACCACATTTCCCTTACATTAGTTCAGATTTAATTTAATTATTTTGGGTTATGTAATAAAAGGGTCAAAGTTTGCAATCAATGAACAAGGAGCATTCACTTTTCAGCATTAAGTTGCCATTTTATTTTTAGAGTTTCTTGTGCTTAAAGGGCATGTAAAGTCTAAAATAGAACAAGGCTAGACATGCTGTAATTTGTATACTAAATATAAACATGAACTTACTGCACCACAAGCCTAATCAAACAATTTATGCTTTCAAAGTTGGCTACAGAGGGTCACCATCTTGTAACTTTGTTAAACATCTTTGCAAGACTAAGACTGTGCACATGCTCAGTGTGGTCTGGGCTGCTTAGGGATCATCATAAACAAAGCTGCTTGAGTTCTGCATGGCTGGGAAGTAAGACAGGGGCTCCCCCTGCTGTTCATAAGTCTGATTGTTTCCCTGCTCAGCAGTTAGGGATCGTCTGACAAATCCACAGCATGAAGGGAGAATTTCACTGCATACAGTCAGGTTTCTTATAAAAACGGTACACATTTATTTTGGAGATACCAAGTATTTTGGAGATAGGTTTCTTTTTCATTAAAGAAAGTAAAATTGCAATTTTATTTTTTTGCCTTTACATGCCCTTTAATAAAGCTTTGGTAACTCAAATTTGAGATTTTGGCACAAAAAACTCAAATCACAGTCAACCCCCTGGGGCTGAGAATACTCCTCAAAAAAGAAGAATTGGAACTTTGAGGATAAATTGCTAAATGTCAATGAGAAAAATATAAATTTTTACTTTAAAAAAAAAATCTAAGGTAGTATGGCAAGAAGCAATACATATCTGGAGAAGCAATTTTGTAATCAATAACATTGTGTCTGTTGCACCTCCAGTAGGTACAACCAGGGGCGAACCTGGCCCCAATGCCGCGTGAGGCAGCAGCAGTTGCTGCTGCCCCCCCTCTCCTGGAAATTCACTCTTAAAGTACCAGGAGCAGCATTTTTGCTGCCCCTGGTACCTAGTGGGGCACTGCTGCCTGAGGCGACAGCCTCAACTTGCCTCATTGGCGAAGCACCCCTGGGTACAACCGTAATTTTAAGATTACAATTTGTCACAAGGGAGTACAGGTATGGGATCTATTGTCTGGAAACCTGTTATCCAGAAAGCTCCAAATTACTGGAAGGCCATCTTCCATAGACTAAATTCAAACTTTTAAATATTTAAAACATATAATATAACAATAAAACAGCACCTTGTACATGTGCCCAAAATAAAATTAATCCTTACTGGAGACAAAACAATATTATTGGGTTTATTTGATGTTTATTGATTTTTTTAGAAGAGATATCAATCACCTATCTGAAAACCCTCAGGCCCAGAGCATTCTGTATAATAGGTCCCATACCTGTATCATGTTGACCCCAGGCTTTGAGTATTTTACAATAGCTTTTGTTTCCTTATTCATTCACTGAACATGCATGAGAGAACAACTAACGGACAATAATCTGTTCCATATTCTTGGAGGCTTTTTAATGAAATATCTTGCCTATTGAGCTAAGATGTACAGCCCTTTTCATCCCCCGATTGCACAATTTCTTCAAGAAATCAAACAGTTTAATTATTATAAAATATCTAAAATTTGAGAACCGCTTTGGCTAATGCATTTACAGCACAAAGTACTGCAACGTTTCAATTAAACCAGCACTAAGTACCTTTATGTCGCTCTATAAAGACTGGATTATATCAACCAGGTGTTTTTTTGCAGATATAAAGTGTTTAAAAGGAATATATAAACCATTATCTGAAATTGTATACAAGCTGATAATCCACAACCATCTTTGAGCATAACATTACATGCTGTGAAATGCTATAACTAAGAAAAACAGAAGACCAGGTTCAATTATTTTATTTGCTAAAAGCTGAAGTTTGCCTATATTTGGGGGCAGATTTACTAAATTCGAGTGAAGGATTCGAATTAAAAAAACTTCGAATTTCGAAGTGTTTTTTGGGCTACTTCGACCATCGAATGGGCTACTTCGACCTTCGACTACGACTATCGAACGAATCGAACTAAAAATCGTTCGACTATTCGACCATTCGATAGTCGAAGTACTGTCTCCTTAAAAAAAAATTCGACCCCCTAGTTCGGCAGCTAAAAGCTACCGAACTCAATGTTAGCCTATGGGGAAGGTCCCCATAGGCTTGCCCACGTTTTTTCATCGAAGGATATTCCTTCGAACATTGGATTAAAATCCTTCGAATCATTCGATTCGAAGGATTTAATTTTTCGATCGAATGAATAATCCTTCGATCGATCGATCGAATTTCCTGCGCTAAATCCTTCGACTTCGATATTCGAAGTCAAAGGATTTAAATTCCTAGTCGAATATCGAGGGTTAATTAACCCTCGATATTCGACCCTTGGTGAATCGGCCCCTTAATGTCTTTTACAGTAATAAAGGAGTTGGATAAAAATATCATCAAACTTGTCTTTGATAATTCTTAAATCCGACACCTTGTCCCCATAAACTTCAACAATTATGGCACATGGGGCATTTTAATGGAAAAACTTGTTGTGTCAAAACACTGGGAATTGCTTGTCCATTATAGTCTCTATGAGAATAGCACTTAAGGACCTGTTCAATAAAAGACAAAAAGATTTTTTAAGAAGTTGTCAATATGGGAATTACAGTAAAACTGTTCTGGGGAGTTTGATTTATTAAGATTCAAATACATTATTTTGCATCTTTAAAAAAAAAACCTATAAAAAGTGTTTTTCTTGCATTTTTTCTCAGATTTACTTATTCCCTTTGCATTTGTTTTACTTTAAAATTGAATTAGGATTTTTTTTAATTTGAATCACTGACCAAATTATTAAGGATTCTATAAGTATAGTGATTGTGTGAAAAAGTGACCAAATAATATGTCAAAAGGTAAATTTTCTCTTTAAAGGGCATGTAAAGTCTAAAATAGAATAAGGCTAGAAATGCTGTATTTTGTATATTAAATATAAATATGAACTTACTGTACCACAAGCCTAATCAAACAAATAATTTATGCTTTCAAAGTTCAGGGTGTCAACATCTTGTAACTTTGTTAAACATTTTTGCAAGACTAAGACTGTGCACATGCTCAGTGTGGTCTGGGCTGCTTAGGGATCGTCATAAACAAAGCAGCTTGAGTTCTGCATGGCTGGGAAGTAAGGCGGTTCATAAGTATGATTGTTCCCTGCTCAGCAGTTAGGGACCATCTGACAATTCCTATCCACAGCAGTAAATGAAGGAAGAATTTCACTGCATAAAGTCAGGTTTCTTATAAAAACTGTACACATTTTTTAATTAAAGTATATCGGAGATAGGTTTCTTTTTCATTAAAGAAAGTAAGATTGGGATTTTATTTTTTTGCCTTTACATGCCCTTTAAATTCTACATAGTGGTAGATGTGAGTTCTAGTGAAGGTGTTGCTGAACAGAGAAATTTTCCTCTGTTTAAAGACTTTAGCTATTCGTTTCTGGGAGGACTGCCATTCCATATGTCCATTCAATATCCCCTGCTTACATATTGGAGCTCACTTTCCACATGAAGTCTGGCCTATAGAAAGGGATTTAATTACAGTAAAAATATTAGGAAAGTGTTTGTGAGCAGGGCACAGAGCTGGCAGGCTATCTGTCTGTGTAAGGAATTCCCAGAGGGTCTGGGGTGCTGCCTGCCACTGCAAGGAACAGAGACCAATCCTGGAGTGAATTACACTTGAATGCCGAATATTAACACCCAGTAAATGGAAACACTTTATCTGGCAGACTACAATGAACTCACATCCTAGTTGTCACACACAGTTTTCACTGACAGATTCACTGACAGGCATACAAACACCCTCTAGTGCATACACAACCTCACAACGCATGCCTTCCTTGGACTATGCACGACCTTCCAGTCCTCGCAGTAGAGCGAGAACTCTGGTTTGGCCATGGCCTCTAGGCCACTACCTCGTGTTGGGGTCTGGGCTACCGATACTAACTAAAGTACCTAGTACTTCCCACTTGGAGAACCTCTCTCAATCTATACTTATCCAGCTGATGTCAGGAAGAGCTCCGTCCTATATGTGTCCTCCCCTTAAATACCCTTGGCAATCTATCCCTCTCTAGTGATTGGAGTCTAAACTGCAATTCAACTAACATTACCTTAACTTTATTAGTATTAGTTCCTGTATTAGTTTAAGTATTAGTATTTGTTTAAGGGGGTTATTAATCAAAGTCCGAATTTATCTCAATATTTTCTGCTACAAACTCAGATTAAATCCACTTGGGTTTTTTACATTTATTTATTATTAAAGTTTCCCATAAAATTTGAATTTTTCCATCTGATTTTCAAGATTTTCAAGTTTTTTTTGGAGTTTTTCAAATTTTCTTCCCGAAAACTCTAAAAAACTTTGGGGTATTGCACTTAACCCAGCCAAGAAAAAAATCATTGGGACATTTCCCATTGACTTATATGCAACCTCCCCCCTTAGGGGGGAATTTACTAAACCCCAAATGGCAATATCCCGAAAAACTTGTGATTTTTTTTTATAAATCTGACTTTTAAAAAAATCACAAATTTTTCAGAATTAATTAAACTCCGATGATGAAAAAGTCTGAATCTGAAATCCGGCATCTCAGACCTGTTGAGGTTGCATATAATTCAATGGGAGAAGTCCCAATGTGCTCTGGTTTCGTGCAATACCCCGAAGTTTTCAAATTTTTCCGGTAAATATTCAGAAAAATAGTGAAAATTGGATGGAAAAATCAAAAAAAAAACATGAAAATCTATTTTTTTTTCCTGTAAAGCAAATTTTCTGGAAAATTAGTGGATTTGATTGCAGTTGTAGCAGAAAATATTGAGATAAATTCAGATTTTGAAAAATAACCCCATGAGTATTAGTATTTGTTTGTACACCTTTTTTCCATTATAGTAAATAATGTAATAATATATAGTAAAACAAAATACAGTAAATGAACCCGACAGTTACACTTCACAACATTTTCAAACAACATTTCCCAGTCACAATTAACTTCAATACATGGTCTACCAATGAACAAAGAGACTGAGAGTCAGGAGGAATTGAGAAAAGCTAGAAGGCTAAGCAATCTCCCAAAGAATTATCAGTTATGGGGGTGACCCGAACATATGTGTTTTGTTTCAGGAAGTCTACAAGGGTTCCAGTTTAGTGGGTCAAGATAGTGCCCAGAAGGCAGGATTTATTTTTATGATTTGTGTTTTGTGTGCTGATATGATTACCCCCAGTATTAATAAACTGCTTTAAAATGAAGAAAAATTAAGAGTGTCTGGTCACTCACTATTCACTATTCACTCAGTCAGAACATCAGTAAGTTCTAGACTGTCTGAAAGTAAGATCAGTGAAAGAACAGACTCCAGAACAATCCTAACATTAGAACATGCAATGCCGAAAGTAAAGGTTGCTACCAATAGGCTTTGGAGTAGTGAAAATACATCCAATGGGGAAATACATCCAATGGGGCAAATAATTGCACTCCCCACCTGATGGTATGACCAGGGACATTTCTTGGGCTCCCTGGGGCAGCAGGCCCAACACTGACACCCACCCAGTCTGCACTTCAACTTTGGCATGGATTGGGTAGACTGCATCACATTAAAAGAAACTAATTAGAGGCAGCATTTTGCTGCCACTGATAACTGGCCAATAACCACCACCTGAAGGCAAGTTTATCACCTTCCCTCATGGCAGGAACAGCCCTGGGTCCAACAAAGATATCTGGGTTTGGCTGGCACCAAATGACATTTTTTGACTGTAAAATGTAGAAAAGAAACAATGGTCTAGGACTGTTTCTCATGGTTTGGGCTAAGCCACTAGTACTGGTGAAAGCAAGCCTTATGGCTACAGTATACAATAATTTTGTTGACAATTCTGTTTTGTGTCACAATTTGGGAATGGTCCTTAATGTCACCATATACAAAGAGACATCTGTAGTGTGTTAGCTGAGACAGCAGTGACAAGATATGACTAGTTTGCACAAAGCCCTGACTTCAAAACAGGAAATACTAGTGGAATGAATTTGAACGCCAGCTACAAGCCAAGAGTGATCCCACACCATTGCCCAACCTCACCATTGTTCTTAATGGAAAATCAAAGGAAGTCTTACCAAAAACCTTTATATCAATATACTTTTTTTTTTAATATGGCAGAAAGTTGGGAACCTTTAGCAATATAGTCTACTAAACAAAATCATTTCAACATTAATTAAATTCAATAGGATTGTTTTTCCTCTTATAAAGATTAATAACAGTAGAACCCCCATTTTACGTTTTTCAGGGGAACAGAAAAATTTTTTGTAAAATCAAGGAAAATGTAAAATCAGGGAAATGTATTATGCATAATATTTAGGTGGGACCAAAAAACATCAATGTAAAATGAGGAAAAACTTAAAATCAGGGGATGTAAAAAGGGGGTTCTACTGTATATCTTAGTTGGAATCAGGTACAACATTTAATTTATTTGATTAAAATGGAGTCTATGGGAGATGGCCCTTGGTTTGGAACGTTTGGGATATTGGATTTCCGGATAACAGGTCCCATACCTGTATTATAATTTAGTTAATAGAAAATCAAACTGCCCTGCTATGAAATATTAGAAATATAAATATTATAAACAGGGAAATCTAAGTTTAGTGGAATCCCTTTAACAATTCATTGTTTGACTGCATTCATTGTCATATACAGTATGTTTCACCATAATATTTGTTGTACGATGCCCTGGTCATCATTATTTATGGAAACTAATGTAATCACAACATAACTATGTGCATCTATGTATTCATTTTACGATTTCATAAAACATCTCATAATTCACGGCATATAGTAGTCACAAGCTCTCAAGTGATTCACCCAAACTAGAAATAATCCCTGCTTAGTGAAGAAGCAATGATTTACCTAGAGTTAATGGAAAACACATTTAATTACTTACAGTATGTTTATTGGATATACAAATTTAGATGTTTAATAAAGCTCTGCATTTTATAAGTCTGATATCTATTAAAATTAAATGAATGCTCTCATTTGCATAATAATCACATAAATGAAACCTAATGTAATTTGTAATGAAAAAATATTTCTACTAAATTGTTAAAATAAAATGTACTGAAATACAAGATGTTGGATATTTTATAAAAAAAAAATTCTCTCTTTTTATCCTATTTAAAAAACACAGTAGTCAACAGTTAATAGAGTATTGTAGTTATATTTGTACAGGTATGGGACCTGTTATCCATATGACTATGAAGATTTTCATAGATAGACCTGTTATCCAGAATGCTTGGGACCTGGGTCTTCCGGATAATGGATCTTTCCATACTTTGGATCTCCATACATAAAATCTGCTAGAAAACCATGTAAACATGAAATAAACCCAATAGGCTGGTTTTGCTTCGAATAAGGTTTATTATACCTTAGTTGCGATCAAGCACAATGTACTGTTTTATTATAATAGAGAAAAAGGAAATCATTTTTAAAAATGTGGATTATTTGGATAAAATGGAGTCTCTGGGAGACAGCGTTTCTGTAATTCGGAGCTTTCTGGATAACGAATTTCCAGATAATGGATCCTATACCTGTATAAGAAACAGGCTGCAGTTCTAGTTACTATTATTCATCTGTTATTCATGACTAGCGATGGTTGAAACTTTATTGGGCGTTTTTTCTTGTTCCAAATGCAATGAAGCCCATGGGCATTTTTTGAATATGTAGAATATTCACGTATAGGAAGAGACTATCCACTAGTAAAGCAATAGCCAAAAAATATTTTGTAAAATTAAAAAAGTCTTTATTGGGACATTTGTTAGCTTAACAAGTTTCGTGCCTGATGTGGGCACTTACTCACCATTATTTATGCAGCTAATGGGTATTTTCCCCTTTATTCCCTGATATTCTAGAGCAGATTTGCAATAATTTTTTACCACTCAAGAAAATTTCAGATGGAAAAGTTCTTCATCCTTACTTATGACTGACTGAAGTAAGAAGAAGCAAGGCCTCGTTTCTTGGTGCAAAATATGAAAATGTGGGGCTGCAAAGGACTTTTTGCACTCCTGGAATAAAGAGCTGTGTTGTCCTATTGCTGTATTTGTAAGAGGGGCTGTGGGTGGCACATGGGTGTTCCCTTGTATGTCCGGAAGTTTTTGCATTAGTCAAGCAGTAATTACAGGGCTGCTCGCTACTCTACACCTTTAGGCAGATTTGGCATGAGGGTCAGAGGGAAGCTTGTACTGAAATCCTACAGGACTGGAACTTGCTGATTTTGGGAATTTTAAATGAGATCAATTGTCTTAATAAGCTGCTAAGCAAATGATTGCATATACTGTATTTATTTGTATGCAAAGTTTTTCTATATTTATGCACTTGCCTAAAGGGTTCTTTATCATTTTATGTCAAAACAGTATTTCCATTAATTCTTTAAACATACAAGTTGTGCAGAGTCACATATATGTCCCTATGTCCACATCTTCCCTAAGCCCACTGTAAAAAATTAATTTCAGCTACTAATGGCTACAATATGTTAATTGCAAGGAATGTTTATGTACCATCTGCAAAGACCTATGACTGAGGAGACTTTTGCAGAGTTTTTTTTATATCATTTGTGTATTTTTGTGTGCTTAATATTTTTATTTATTGACCCTGTAGGTCCTTATGCAATGAACTTAAAGTAAACATAAATTAGCTCTTCACTGCCCTTAATCTCTTTAAAGGAGAAGGAAAGGTCTTTTTACTTGGGGATGCCAAAAGTTAGGCACCCCAAAGTGATCACATTTACTAACCTGAAACCCCAAGCCGCTGCACCTATTTGGAGAAAAGTGCACTGGCCTGGGATTCTTCCAGTGAGCACCACAGAGCGATTGTCTTCCGGCTTCTTCTTTCTTCAAATTTCCCAGGGGAAGACACATGTGCAGTAGAAAGAAATGGCCGTTCTTTTTTGTTAAAGTCCGCCGTTTTGCTCTACTGAGAATGCACAGCCACGAGAAAAGAGAAGAAGACAGTCGCTCTGTGGTGCTCACTGGAATAAGCCTGAGTCAGTGCAGTTTTATCCTAATAGGTGCCTACCTGCTCTTTTAATTAACCATGTATCTAGCTCCATTTTATTTTTTTTTGTTACAATAAATATATTGTCACAATATACAGTATGCATATGGGGGGTCAATGTTTCCTCTAAGCTATGTACTTGTGTGTGCACGCAGTTTTTGAAGCCAGTGCACACAACAAATTGTGTATGAAATCACTAAGAAGGTGCAGAGTGCATAATAAAGGGAAAAGGGTATAGGAGAGCCCTGGAATGAACAGCTGTCTTGAGAAAGTGCTACTTAATGTGCTACCAAGTCATTTCCAATAGGGATGAGCACATTTTTTTCACCTGGTATGGTGCAACTAAATTTGCATTTGTTTTGAGTGCCACACATTTTCAATAATCTGCACTAGAAATATGACAAGCATTTTGTTAGGTGAAACGTGAGAGGGAAAAAAAGATAAAAAAAGTCCATTGACTTTAATGCATTTGGCATGAGAAAAGCCTTGAAAACATCTATTGGCTCCAATACAGTTGACAAAATTTCGGCATTTCACTAATGTTTCTGGAGTTTTTGAAAATTTGTAGGCAAAGCAAAACAGGGCAGTTTCACTCATCTCCAGCACTGTAAGCAATTACTACCCCAGTTAATGCAGTCACAACCAGAAGGCTAACCTGAACATATGTTATCAATGTAGAATTATTGGCGAGAATTAAGTACTGTAAGATGTAAAAGCATGGCCTTTACTGAAAGAAGTAGGCCCTGTAGGTCTGGCCACTTTAGTCTGGATGTTGCCTCTAGATATTCCAAAGCCAAAAAAGAAGTACCTCACCATTGCCGTATATATAGGTAAAATTGTTATCCCCAACTAAAGGTGCAGGCTAATAGAGCCATGTTGTGTCACTCCCATGCGCATAACGAGCAGTGCATGCGAGTGACCGGAAATAGTTTCTTGCACCGGGAGCTCTCTCACGATGTGGGTAGCATAGCACTAGCAGAGGGCTTTTTTTTAAAAAAAAAAACTACTGTTATCCTTAACCGGAATGTGGGCTCTTTAAGCCCACACCTTTGGTTGGGGATAACATTTTTACCCAACAGGTGCCCTTAAACTATTCATATGTATAAAATACATTCTTTAGTTTACCTTGTTATACACCTGCTATTCAGAAAATCCCATTGAAAATATTTTTTCTAGAACCCACAGGTCTATAGAAAATCTCTTAGACTGGTTAGTGGTTAACAACTTTGTTTTTTTTACAAGCCTTGTTGTTTTTGTGTTTAATTATGATTCAGATCTATACTGTCAAAAATAATTCAAAATGCACAATTCTAAATATACCTGTCATTAGCTTTCTATTCCCTGCTGCAAATGTAAAATAAAGTCAAAGGTACTGAGAAAATTAACATTTTATTTCATATTTGTTTCAAAACATTGAAATCCAAATAATATAGTACAATTTCCCAGCTGTATTTTATTTCTTTGACAAGCCTTTAAGCCATAAATACTCCCTCCAGCACTCTGATCAGTTAATTGAATATGAAATATTTGCACTGCGGAATTATATTATTTCTAGGTGCTTAATAAATCATTCTTTTTACTTTGTATTGTTAGCAATAACGTGTCTGAGAAAAAAAGGAAACAAACAGTTCTTGAAAGGGGGCTCTGCTGCGATTGTAAATTGATAGTGATGGGCCGAATTAGCGCCGTTTCGCTTCGCCTGGAAAATTTGCGAATCTCCAGCGAAATTCACAAAACGGCGCTGGTGTTCTGTTTTTTTATGCCGCCATCTGAATTTTCACCAGCGAATTTTCGCATCTGTTTCGCGAATTTATTCGCCGGCAGCGAATCACGCAAATTCGGCGAGAATTCGTGCCTGGCGAATAAATTCGCCCATCACTATAAAATGAATCTTCCATACAACAAATTTTTAATTGAAAGGGCCACAGTATCTTAATTGTTTTTTTTCCCCCCTGTAGATTTGCTTAATGGACAAGCTAAAAGTAAATTTGTTTTCCATTTTCATTACTTCCCATGTTTCTATTAAAGAACAACTAGTTCAGTCTATGGTTTAGCCTTACCTAAGGAGACTTTCTAATTGACAAGCTGACCACAAGCTCCTTATCTCCTCCCACATGACACCTGTTGTATTTATAATATAATTACAACAAGCCAGAGTGGGGTGGTCTAGCATACAGGGGACATGGTCTGATGTCACTCTGACCATGGGGTCACCAACCCCATCTAAAAAACAAATACTCTGTGAGTAGTGATGGGCGAATTTATTCGCCAGGTGCAAATTCGCGGCAAATTTGTGCGATTCACCGCCAGCGAATAAATTTGCGAAACGCCTGGGAAAATTCGCCCAAAAAAATTCGCCGGCGGCAAAAAAATGTTTTTGCCGGCGTCGACAGTTCCGCGCATTTTCGGCGAAACGGCGCAAATTTGCCCATCACTATCTGTGAGACTACAACTGGATTGTTATTACTGCTTTTTATTACTCATCTTTCTATCTAGACCTCTGCTATTCATATTTTAGTCTCAGATTCAAATCACTGCATGGTTGCTAGGGTAATTTGGACACTAGCAACCTGATTGCTGAAACGGGAGAGCTGCTGAATAAAAATCTAAATAATTAAAAAATAGCAAATAATTAAAAAATGGAAAAAAAAAAACAATTGCAAAGTGTGTCAGAAGATCACTCTCTACTACATACTAAAATTCATTAAAAGGTGTGCATCACACTAAAATTGATACAATCGAGTTTGCCATTAAAGTTACATGTATACATACATGCTCCTTGCGCAGGAGTAGACACACTGTATTCTTTTCAAAGGGACTGTACTCACACAGACTCATGTAAGCGCCGAACTTAGAAAAAATGCAATATGCTGTGTCCCAACCTGCGTTCCAAGCTTACATACATCTGTGTGAGTACAGCCCCATTGAAAAGAATTCAATGTGTCTACTCCTGCGCTCCCCTGCGGCTGAACGCATTAAACCAGAAAGCAGGGAAGTGCAGCTAAGAACGCTCATCTGTAAGAGCCCTTAGGGTTTTCCTGCACAAGTAAGGGCAATTGTGCACCATTCATCATACTGATCCAGGGCCAATCCAGGGTTTTCACTGTAGGCTACACCAATAGGCAGAGCAGAGTTGGACCTAAAGGATTGTGCATAAATGTCATTTTGACACTGAGTAGTGATGGGTAGGGTTGGGCAAATTTGTCCTGTTTCGCTTTGCCAAAAAAATTCGCCAATTTCCTGCAAAATTTGTGAAACAGCAAAAAATTGGCGAAACGTGAATTTTATTGTTGAATCTTGGAAGGTGGGGTGTCATGAAAGCAATTACACAGATCCAGTTTAAATATTGTTGTCAACTTTCTATAAAAAGTTTATGCTTTTGAAAGACATTTAAATGTGACAAGAAGCTCAGGCCAATATCTTTTAACTAACAGGACACAATGCAAGAAGGCTTTGGCAGGAATAGCCAGTCGTGGCTGGTGGCCTGTCTGCTGCTGCAAAAAGCAACACATTTGTAGAAAAATCAGAAGAACAACCAATGGCCCTGACTAATTAATAAAATGGAGTGAGAAATTGTCTGCTGAGACTACAACATTAGAGATAAGATATTGTTTCAGTAGCAAGGGTTGTCTGGATTTTTAAGGACGGTATCTATCTTACAGTGTCATTCCAACAGCTACCCATGGTTTATAAATCCTGAAATGTGAGTTGTAGTGATGGACGAAATTATCCCATTTCAATTCATGAATTTCCTGTGAAATTCGTGAAACGGCGAAAAATTCATGAAACGCTGTTGGTGTCTCGTTTTTGACGCAAAAAAACTGACACCGGCAGTTTCACTAATGTATTAGCCGGCGGCGAAACGTGGGATTCAATAGGTATCTATCTAGTCTGCTTTCTAAAGGTTTCAGTCTTTCTATAATGTTTTATTTCTGGCCCTCTTTCAGTCCTTGTGGTTATACTTTATATTGTTCTGTGTTGTATATTATAAATGTTAAGTGTAACACTCTTGTTAATTGGAACCTTGTGTGGTGAACGGTACCTTTGGGTGCACAGGTGTTCATCAACACCCTTTTGGGGTCTACAACATAAAGGAGGTACCAGCAGGGATCAAGAGAATGCGTAGTCGGAGTCAGGCAAAGAGTTCAAGGCAGACAGCAATATTCGTAGTCAAGAGATCAGGTCAAGACTAGGATGTCAATAAACAGGAATACGCTTAAGCAGGAACAGATAAACTGAAGCCTAGCTTGGGCACTCACAAAATGGAGGACTGGGCTTTTAAAGCTGATTTGGCAACAAAATTCAAATCCGGCGCCCATTCGTGATGTCATGATGCATGGTGCCATGACACGTGCGTCATGACACTCGGTGTCAAAGAGGCAAACACGGAAGACTTCTTACATTAGGTATGCATTCTCCCCTTATGTATAGAATTCTCTTAATTTCTCTTTTTTCTAGTCTGGTATCTCCATTCAAACATATATAAAGGTTTGTTCTCAGTGTGTATGGGAATGGTTCGGCCCTTGAATCCCTACTTTTGTGCTTCGTTTCTTTTATTTCTGTAAACACCCATACCTTCAATCACTTCATATTTTCCTGCGACTGTACATTACTACATTTCAGAATGTCAGGATTTCCTCTCCCATTACCTTCCCTTTAATGTCCACTTTTCATTCCTCTCACTCTGTTATGCTCCTCCACACAAATTATCCCTCCATTTATGTTTGTCAAGCAATTTTTGATGCTCGGACGCTTATCGTTTCATTTTAGTGTGTTTGCAATAGAGGCACAGATGGTTTGGAGTTAATCATTTTGCATTTTTCTCTTTGGGTTACATTAATCCATTTACTTTCATATACGGTCAACAGATTATTTTTTTTATTACATTGAAAGTATTAGGGTAGGACAATGATTGATGATGTTGTCTGAAAAGCTTTTTGAATATGTATATGTATTTAGCTGATTTATAATTCAGCAAATGTGACAATCTACAAATCAATGAAGGAGTAATTTATTTACATAAAAGTCTCTTGGGTAGAAATTTGCTCCCAGTTTATGCTTCCCTTATTGTGTTTCATTTTTGTGTAAGACCTTGTTATATAAGATTTTTGCTGGGGGACTGGATTTTAAATGCACAACATACTTAGAATGCTAATCGATAGTGTAGGACTCACGTACAATGATGGGCCTTGACGTGGCACATTAGCTTACATATTTTGCCCAAAGTGTGGTACTAAAACATCATTTTTTGTAATAACAAACTGTGCACTGGCAAGTTTTCTCTTTATGTGAGATTTATATATTCTCTTGTGCAGAACTGATCTGTATCTTTTTCTGGTGTGAAGAAAATGTATGAACCAGCAATGTGTTGGCAGCTTTAGAGTCAGTAATTGGCAATGCCATAGATTAATGTTAAATTGATAGTTAAAGTATGTTATAGAATGACCAGTTCTTTTCTTTTCAATTGGTATTGATGTTTTCTTTTTTTATGAATTATTTGCCTTTATTTTGGGGTCACACCGACCACATCAGCCAAAAAATATTGCACTATGAGGCTTCAATTTTATTGCTTTTGTTACTTATTGTACCGGCTTCTCCTATTCATATTTCAGTCTCTCTTTCAAAACACTGCTTGGATGCCCCTAGCACCCAGATAGCTGCTGAAATTCAAACCTGGGGAGTTGCTGGAAAAAAAACTAAATCATTCAAAAAACACAAATAATAATAAAAAAATCCAATTGCAAATTGTCTCAAAAGATCACTCTCTACAATACAGTGTGAATGCAATTAAACTAAACCTAGGGATATTAAACTTCTGAATCATGCAAAATGTAGGTTTTCAAAACAAATTTCAATGATTTTAAATTTTGGAAAATAATTCAGTATATACACGATCTGGCAAAGGCTGATTCACCTTATATTTAAGACTCATCTGCATGTTTGCACACTCAAAACAAAAACAATTTGGCAAAAAGGGTGGTTTAAAAATCAATTTTTACTCTTTGTTCAAAAAAACATTTTACACAGACAACGCCTTACAAAACATGGCATAATTTTGACAATGTTAAAAAGTAGCGTAGAATATCAGATATTCTATGCTACTTTTTAAAATTGTCAAAATGATGCCATGTTTTGTAAGGCGTTGTCTGTGTAAAATGTTTTTTTGAACAAAGAGTAAAAATTGATTTTTAAACCACCCTTTTTGCCAAATTGTTTTTGTTTTGAGTGTGCAAACATGCAGATGAGTCAGTGATGTGGGTTACCTGAGGTAGGGGTAACATTTGTTTCTGCACCTCTCACTAATCTTTGAATGTTTCTGGTGTGCCCTCCATTCATTATTAATTGTCACCTTATATTTAAGGTAGTGATCTCTCAAAAATAATATGTGATCCTATTTATAGTACTGTAATTAAAATATATGGTAAGCACCATATTCATATGTAAATAATTTCTCCCTAATCTCTCCAGAAATATATAATTCGATTTGATCAATCCTTTCTGCTTCTGTCGCCTGTCTAAAATCTTCTCCCTACAGATTGTTTTCCAAGATTTTATTTCATAATTTTTTTAAAACTCAAAAGATTTTGTCGTTTGGCTGCTTGTGAACTTGAAATTGTAACATTAAAAACAAGATAGCCCTCAACTTTAAACAACATTGTTCAGTGTGTGCTGGACTGAGAAGGGAGAAAAGTTTAATCTCTGAGTTGCTGATTTAGCATTTAAAACAAGTGAGCCTTTGAATCTCTAACAGTAGATAAGACAGTCAGATAAGTCTCAGAGTAATTACTGGCACATACGGCAAATGGATTTACAGAGGAGTAGATAACTCTTAACACCAAAATGAATCATTAGAAAATAAAGTTATTAACATTGTGCCCTTCCTTACAAAAGGAGTGTTTTCTTTTTCAGTTCCCTGTGTTGGTGTTTGTCCTATTTGCGGAGTCATGGATGGAAACCATATCTTTGTTTTATTGCTTGCATATTTTCACTTTGTAATGAAATATCTCTATGTTGCTTTTTCCTGTGAGGTGAAACCATATTTATTTGCAACTAAGCCTGTATAATTTAGACAGTGTTTAATGAAAACTGGTCATCTCAGTGGCATAAGAAATCGATGGATAGGGATTTCCATCCCAAAAAAATCCAAAGTCATCTCTTACGGTTCTCATCATAAAGGACCAACAATATATATAATTTGGATTTGGACAATTTTCCTTCATATCTACTTCAAATAAACCACAAATTTTATAAAATGTGATTGTTCGCTTATCTATTACAAATCTAAATAACAACTTATGTGGTTAATGACATTTCTTTTAAATGACTATGAACACAAAAAAAGTGCATAAATGCGAAAGATCAAAGATCAGCAGTGATGGGCGATTAAATTCGGCAGGCATGGATTTGCGGAGAATCTCTGTGTTTTGCCGCAAGCGAATAAGTTCAAAAGTGTGGCATAATTTCACTGGCAAAATACCCATTGCGACAAAATAGTGTCTAAATGGTCGTGCGCGTCAAAAAATTTTGTGCGGCAAAATTATTCAGACGCCCATTGACTTTAATACATTTGGACAAAATAATCGCTTGCATAAAAAATGTTGCTTGCATCAAAATTGTTGCGTGTCATTGACGCCCATTGACTACAATGCGTTTCACTTTTTTTTTGCAGTTTTGCAAATTTTTCGGTAAGTTCGTGAATTTTTCAGTGATGCAAACTATCTATCAGGTGCTGTGGTAGGTCTGACGAATTAATAGCCTCCCCTATGCCTCTTACTGGAACTTAGAGCCCGAATGGAGACAGGAATAAGTCCAGTTAGAGAGTAACAGAGGTGCCGGTAATAGATGTTCAGCAGCACTTGTGTAGAAACCGAGTCGAAGTACCCGAACAGGGTAAAGCGAAAACGTAGTCAAGCCAGGCAGGGTCAGGAAACAGAATCTGCGGTACCGAGGGAGAATCCGAAAGAAGAGTCGATAAACAGGCCAAAATATTCAGGAAACCAATAGATCAGGCAGTCAGAAGTTCAGAAACGCTTAGTGTCAAGGCAAGATCACTTCGCAGTGATTTGCAGGCCTCGGCGTCCATTTACGCGCTGTGCGCATGCGTCAAAAACGTGCGCGCGCCCGCGAACCTTCGCCCGCGCGCGCCCAACTCGATGCGGACGCGCCGATGCGCGAAAATGACGCGACCTCTCGTGAGGGCAAATATCAGCACCAGAGGACTGACACTATCATTTTAAACACACAAATTGTTTAAACCAAATAATGATTTATTAAACAGGTAGCAGCAAATACATTTCATTAAATTCAATATATCAGTGGCATAATACATACTGCGTTCTCTTTTGGGTTTTACTCACACAGCTGCAGGTGTTGTCTTCCAGTGTCTCAAGCTGCCTCCGAGATATTAAATACAGAAGTCTCTACCTATTTGAGTACTTTCATTTGTAACACCCAGGGACCTACCCCACACAAAGTGGAGAGAAACTTGGCGGGTGATGTTGCTTATAGTGACCAATCAAATCTTAGATTTTTTTTCTAACTATTGAAATGTAATTGCTGATTGGTTGCTATGGGCAACATCATAATGTTTTTCTCCATTTTATTTTTTACACAGCATTATAAATAGACCCTAAATATTCTTGGTGGAGCTCAGGACTGCTCTTTATATTTTACCTGTTTATCTAACATTCCTGAAGTATTCTATTACAGGATCTGCTCTGCACTATCTATACCTCATTTACAGGGTCCCTCTCCCCAGCTTCACTATGGGCTTCCTTTCTTTAGAATTCCAGGCTTCTTCTTGGGACTTTATGCAGTATAAGAGACTGATATAACGATCAGACATGCAGGCGGTTGAAGTATAGAGACAGATTCAGATGACTGACATACAAGGGTCAATATAAACCAAGGGTGTCAAGTAGGATGCCCGAACCAAACACTGCATAGGGCTTTTTGGTAGTAACATCCCTGTTTTGTACAGACATGATTGGATAATTCTCTAGGAGCTGTGCTCACCCATGATGCTTCCCCTTGGCTTTCTGTCTTCTAACAGGTGCTTTAATATGGCTTCTTAACAGGTGTCCTTTGTTCTCCACCCTGAAGTTTTATCTGAAACACAAACAGGATTATGTTGTAATGTTGTAAGCAGCCTTTGTGCATTGAGGATCAAAGGTTGCCTTGTTTCTAAAATGAATAGCTTGTATTGGTCTAAAGCAGTTTGCAAAACTAAGACAAAATATCTCATCGGCTGCTATGCATCACAGGGCTGGCAAATAAGGATCATGTTTGCACATATTTTTGCATGTATCTAGCATAATTGTCAAGCTAAATTTGTCAGCAAATTTTGGAAAAAACGTACCTGTCCACTAGTTAAGGGTAAGTCCACACTGGGCGTTTTGGGGAGATTTGGTCGCCTGGTGACTAATCGCCTCATCATTGCGGCAACCAATCTCCCCAAATTCCTTCCTTGACTCTGAGCCGGCTTAAAATGAAAAAAACGCCGGCGCTAATCACACGCGGCGGTTCATTTTCTGAAGACGCCCGAAGTTGCCTCACAAGGAAAGTTAAAGTGGACATAAACATTTGTGAGAACATTTTCATTAGAAATGTATTTCTTCGGTGAGAATCGCCTCTTTCACCACTATTTTAGTCATTGCCTGAATTTCTAACATACTGAGCTTGCCTGGCCATGCAAATTTAGCTTGCTGACATTAAATCAAACAACAGAGGGAGGATATACTGCTCTTTTACACATGATAAGTTCACAGACCATGGTTTGAACAAATAATATGAGGCCTGGTGTACACAGAGGAGATCGAACTGGGATAATGCCACACAGGGCTGAAACTACACTGCCTTAAAGGAAAACTATACCCCCCAAACAATATAGGTCTCTATTAAAAAATACTGAGTAAAACAGCTCATGTGTAAAACACTGCTTCATGTAAATGAACCATTATCATAATAATATAATTTTTTAGTAGTATGTGCCATTGGGTAATCATAAATAGAAAATTGCCATTTTAAAAAATAAGGGCCGCCCCCTGAGATCGTAAGATTCACTGTGCACACATACAAACCACATGTAAGGTCACATGAGCCAATTAACAGACAGAGTTCTGCCTTTTGCTTCCTCACTTCTTCCTGTTACAGTTAGTGTTGTAGTATTTCTGGTCAGGTGATCTCTGAGGCAGCACAGATAGAGTCACAAAATGGTGGCTCAAGGCAAGAGATGTAAAAGGGCAATATTTATGTAAATATATATTCCAGTTTGGTAAGATTCTTTAATATGTCATTCAATTTGATATAAACTATCTGTTGCTTAAGTATTCATTTTGGGGCTATAGTTTTCCTTTAACTTGCCTCTACCTGGAACCATTGAATCAGCTTTGTTCAGGCGTCTGGCATAAGCCTTCAAATAAATGAAATGTTGATCATGTTGAATTTAGGAAGTCTTATCACACAGTTATATTTTAAAACCTTCTGTTTGTAGATTAATATTTCCAATATTCTATAACCATTTATCGGCATTCAAATTAAAATTTTTAATAAAATGTTTTTGCTCTTATGTTCACAAATTCAAGTTTTTTTAACTTGAATTTTAGCCATTTATTAAGTGCGAAAAACTGGAAAAACATGAATGTAAAATTTTGGCATCTAAAAGTTTCCTAAGCATAATGTAAGCAATTTTTTTCAATTTGAGTTTTTAGAATTCTTTTGATAGAAAAAAAGAACCCACTATCAAAATGATGAAATTTGTGCACTAACACTTCAAAAACTCACTGGGGCAAATTCACTAAGATTCGAAGTTGCGCCAGGCGCAACTTCGCCACGCTTCGCCGCACTTCGCCAGGCGTAGTTTCGCCATCGCTCCGCAAATTCACTAAAATCCGAAGTTGCACACAGGGGTAGCGTAAGTTTGCGAAGTTGCGCTAGCGTTGATTCGCCAAGCGAAGTTTCGCTAGCGATGGTTCATACGGCGCCAAATTCAAATTTCAATGGAGGAATACGTATCAGCACTACAAATGCCTAGAAAACCTTCAAAACATCAAATAAAAATTTTATTTAGCCCTACACATGTGCCCACTGTATAGTTAAGTTGCCATGAGTCAGGAAATGTAGGGGGGAAGGAGGGGAGCCCCAAAAAAAATTTTTATCTTTTTCAGCCTATCACCCATAATATAGAAAACACGCCAGCGTTTTTTGGGACTTAGAAAAAATTTTAACTTTTTTTGAAGCAATCCCTATCTACTCTATTGCGCTTTGCCTGGTCTGAGGTGTCGAAGGAAGTCTAGTGTAAAAGGTAGCGTTCAGAACAATGTGCATGATACTGAATTTGCGTAGTTACGTCCGTAGCGAAAATTCGCCTGGCGTAAGGGTGCAAAGTAACACTAGCGAATTTACGCCAGCGTTCGTTAGTGAATTTGCGAAGTACCGAAAATGCCAAACGCTAGCGAATTGACGCTAGCGTTCGTCGCTTCGGCGCTTAGTGAATTTGCCCAAGTACTTTCTTTTACAGCAAAATCGCCATTCTGTTTAGTGTTCCCAAATGGTCTAATATTTGCGGGTTGATATATTTACTTTAACTGAGTAACTTTTACATGGTAATTAATGAGAACACATTGAACCTTTCATGAATGCCGTCTCAAGGTGCCCTTTCTTATTTTTCGAAAAAGACTTCCATACTACAGATAATACTTTCTTGTCCAAAAATCTATATAATAGCCTGTGTTTTTCAAGTTTTTATAGAGCATAATACCTTGAGAAATATTTCTGATTGGGTTTTAGATGCAAATTATTTTTACTTACCCTTTGTTTTCAACAATATACAGTATAATATCAATGTAGGTCTTGCTAAATGAGAACCACTGATTTCATTACATTTTTGTCACAACAATTATAAAACAATTATAAAATCCCATCCATTGATTGAAATCCAATGTCACATCAAGGTGATCTATCAGCTGTTTAATCATACTCTAACTACATACAATGACGTTTAAATGGCAGACTTTATTATAACATTGGCCTGGGGCAATGACTTCAATATCACAATAGTCTGGAACACTCTACATTCAACTAATCTCAGAAAAACAGTCATAATATAAAACCGTTGGCTTTTCTTTTCTCTTGCTTGATACTAAGTTTCTTTCCATCCATGCAGATAGCAAGAGAAGATTATTTTTTAAATATTAATGCCCATGTCCATGTAATAAAGCTAATCTGTTGCAATTAAACCTACAGATGATTCTATTTTGCAACAAACATATTCATGGATGAAAATCTGCTTGCAACATACAGTAATTCATTCACAAGAACAATTTAGTTGATGCCTTTTACCTTCCAGTGATAACTTCTTAAAGTGCTGTAATGTATGTCAAAGAAAAAGGCAGCCTTTAGGCAAGAAAAGTAAAGGACTGGATACTTGCCAGTCACTTTTATGAATGTACATATCTATACGGTACATACATACACAAATATACCTGAATATATATAATGTATAAAAATATAGAAATTGTATTCAGACAAAAAGTCATACCCAGAGGATGGTTCCAATTCCCACAGGCTTGCTAGTAATTCAAATGCCATGTTGTTTTTCTCAAACAAGAATGTGGGTCAAGAGAAAACAATGTTAAATATTTCACAAACTGGGCTCACTGAAGCTGAAAATAGTATAACCCAGATACAGCACAAAAATGTCAACTAAAAATATCGACAGAATTTAATTTAGATGCAGAATAAAGCTACACGCATGCATCTCACTGCATGATTTACTTGTACGGCACACTTGACTGACCATGGAGCTCTATGATTTGACAATTTGCCAACCGTGCTATAAGTTGGCTTTATAAAGAAAGAGACAGGGGGTTTTTTTGTGGTGATTGTATAAATAAACGATTCTGTCGATCTTTACAATGAAGATAAAATAAGGATACAGTTGATTTTCCCAAAAACATATGTCTTTCGTATACCAAACACTGTTTTCAGGTGGGAAAAGAACTTGCCCAGAATTGCAAAATGAACATGAACACAAATTAACTATTAACTATTTTTTAGCAAAAAGCATGTGAACTGGATGTAACCCTGCAAGGCATTTTTATTGCCTTTAGCCTGCCCAAGGCAATCCTAGACTTCAATGTATGACATGATAATTTCAAGATAATTTTGCCCCTTGTAATCTGATATATCCAGTATGTTACCCACTATGTAGAGGTAGAAAAGGAACCAATAGCACACAGGACTGATGAAATCTTCCAATTATTTTATTGTGCAAGCGGAGTGCAATGCAACGTTTCGGGGAACAATACCCCTTTGTCAAGCATACGAAAGTGTGCAAAAAATGCGTTTAAATACACAAGTGAGTGTGTTTGATTAACATATCGAATTGTGATTGGTGTGCATCATAAGTGTCTAATAGCAACAGTTACCACCTTCATTTAAAGGGTAAATAAACCATGTATCTCATTCAAATTCAATGTGTTTAAAACATGGGAAGTTAAAAAATTTTTTTGTTACACAAACATTAAAATACAATGTGTATAAAACGTAAGAATTAAGCAAAGATTAATGCAAGTGTATAAGTGTAAGAATAAAACACACATACAAAAATATCAACAGAGGATAAATCGATGGAAACAACAAACAAACAGCTATAACATAATTACTAGCTTACCCTACCACATGTGTGCAGGGCAGGACACTGATTGGTCATATAAGGTAAGTTCATTCCCACCCAAGTAATCATCTGTGAAAGAAAACATTAAAAGAACAATCTTTATTAAAAAGTATCACTAATCAAATGTTAATCTCTATAAAAAACAAGACATATTAAAATCCTCATTCAACCCTTTGGGGAACCGCGTTTGCAAGAGCCAAATCCAATAAGCTTCACGTTGGAGCAAAGTCCTTTTTATATCCTGTCCCTGTCTCCTATTCACCTTCTCAATAATCTGCCATCTCACCTGTGACACCTGGTGACCCTGTGTAAAGAAATGTTTGGCTAGGAGTGTTTCCTTCCGTATTGACCCTTTATCTTTTTCTTTTCCTTCTTTGCTCAACTCGCCTTTGTAATTGCGTATCACTGATTTGTGCTCATTTAATCGAATTTTAATTGGTCTCGAAGTCTGTCCTACGTAGGCTTTGCCACACGGACACTTGATACAGTATATCACATTGTGGCTGTCACACGTTGAGAAGCTGTTGAGCTGGTGTCTAGTGCCTAAAAGAGGATGCATTATTACTTCACCTGCAATGATCCCATTGCAGTGGCCACACTGTCTACAGGGAAAAGTACCCTTAACCTGGGTGGTTAAATGCAAATCCATGTTGCGATTCGGTTGTAACTTGATCAGATCCCCAATGTTTCTACCTCTACGATACGAAAAAACTGGCGGAAGAGAAAAAAGATGCCCATATTTATGGTCTGCTTGTAATATACTCCAGTATTTTAAAATGATTTTCTTACAAACGGCTGAATTAGCATCAAAAGTAGAAACAAAAGGGATCCGTGCATTATTAGCATTAGCTTTATGCTTTTTCTTTAAGGTTTCTATCCGAGGAATTTCTGCCACTTCATTTTTAATTCTGAGGAGGTCCCTTTCATTATAGCCTTTCTCTGCAAATTTCTTAACCACCTTCACAGCTTCTCTCTCATATAACTCATCTGCCGAGGTAATACGTCTAACCCTCAAGAACTGGCTTTTAGGAAGACCCTTAAACACCCCCGGAGGGTGGTGGCTGGTGGGGCGTACCAGGTTATTCCTGTCAGTGGGTTTGGTGAAAAGAGATGTCACAAACCTACCTCCTTGTAATTGGATATTCACATCCAAAAAATGAAGTTCACTGGCATGTGCTTCAAAGGTAAATTTAATGGACCTATGTGTACCGTTCAGATAGTCCACAAATTTGGTTAGATTCTGGATGTCACTAGTCCACAAAAAAAACGTGTCATCCACATATCTCATGAAAGAGTGTATGTGGGATGAAAACTCAGTCTGGGAAAATATGTATGTTTGTTCAAAGTGGTCCATAAATATGTTGGCGTACGCGGGAGCCATGTTGGCCCCCATTGCACAGCCTTGCGTCTGTAAAAAATATTCCCCTTTAAATTCAAAATAATTATTGGTTAGCACATTTTCCAACAGTGTACATACAAAATTAATTGTGTGGGTGGGTAATGATCCTTGAGACAAATATTCCCGTACACACTCGATTCCCTCCTCATGGGGAATCGAGGTGTATAGGTCCTTCACATCCAGTGAACATAAAAGGAATGGATCAACAGGTATAGGTGTGGTGCCTAACCTATTCAAAAATTCACTGGTGTCAGACAAACACGGCTTCAACCTGGGTAACACCTCCTGTAAATATGAATCCACCAAAATCGCTAATGGTCGCCAAAGGGACCCTATGTTAGAAACAATGGGGCGTCCTGGGGGATGAACCAAATCCTTGTGGATTTTGGGTAAGAAATAAATATTCGGTGTTCTTGGGGTCTGAGTAAACAAAAATTTGGCCATCTCATCTGAGATTATTCCCTCAAGGTTCGCCTCATTTAAAAGTATGTTAAGAGCATTCTTAAAACGGACAGTTGGGTCACCTGGCAATCTTTTGTAATGCGCAGAATTGTTTAATTGACGGAAAGCTTCCTGCAAGTAATCTACCGTATTTAATATTACAGTGCCGCCGCCCTTATCCGCTTTTGTAATGGTGATGGAGCTAGAGTCCTGCAACCCTTTTAAAGCATTTCTTTTTTTTTAGCGTTAGGTTCTGTGGTATCCTGTTATTTCCCCTTTGTGATAATTTGCTGAACTCCTGTAACAAAACAGTTTCAAAAGTATCTATTGTGGGAAAAGGACCAGACGGAGTGTAACTGCTTTTTACAGCTAGTTTAGATTTTAAGATTGGCAACATTTTGTCCTTTTGCACACCGGTTTGTTTATCAGCAAACATTACTCTCAATTTTAGTGATCTGCAAAACTTAAACAAATCAATTGTGCGGGCAAACTTAGAAACAGTGTGTATAGGTATGAAGTTTAGGCCCTTATTTAGGACCCTTAGTTCAACCTCCGTCAGAGTCTGTGAGGAGAGATTAATAACCATATTTACCTCCTCTGTTGGTAAAATCGACCCCGGCCCCGACCCGGGGGTGTTTAAGGGTCTTCCTAAAAGCCAGTTCTTGAGGGTTAGACGTATTACCTCGGCAGATGAGTTATATGAGAGAGAAGCTGTGAAGGTGGTTAAGAAATTTGCAGAGAAAGGCTAGAATGAAAGGGACCTCCTCAGAATTAAAAATGAAGTGGCAGAAATTCCTCGGATAGAAACCTTAAAGAAAAAGCATAAAGCTAATGCTAATAATGCACGGATCCCTTTTGTTTCTACTTTTGATGCTAATTCAGCCGTTTGTAAGAAAATCATTTTAAAATACTGGAGTATATTACAAGCAGACCAATAATATGGGCATCTTTTTTCTCTTCCGCCAGTTTTTTCGTATCGTAGAGGTAGAAACTTTGGGGATCTGATCAAGTTACAACCGAATCGCAACATGGATTTGCATTTAACCACCCAGGTTAAGGGTACTTTTCCCTGTAGACAGTGTGGCCACTGCAATGGGATCATTGCAGGTGAAGTAATAATGCATCCTCTTTTAGGCACTAGACACCAGCTCAACAGCTTCTCAACGTGTGACAGCCACAATGTGATATACTGTATCAAGTGTCCGTGTGGCAAAGCCTACGTAGGACAGACTTCGAGACCAATTAAAATTCGATTAAATGAGCACAAATCAGTGATACGCAATTACAAAGGCGAGTTGAGCAAAGAAGGAAAAGAAAAAGATAAAGGGTCAATACGGAAGGAAACACTCCTAGCCAAACATTTCTTTACACAGGGTCACCAGGTGTCACAGGTGAGATGGCAGATTATTGAGAAGGTGAATAGGAGACAGGGACAGGATATAAAAAGGACTTTGCTCCAACGTGAAGCTTATTGGATTTGGCTCTTGCAAACGCGGTTCCCCAAAGGGTTGAATGAGGATTTTAATATGTCTTGTTTTTTATAGAGATTAACATTTGATTAGTGATACTTTTTAATAAAGATTGTTCTTTTAATGTTTTCTTTCACAGATGATTACTTGGGTGGGAATGAACTTACCTTATATGACCAATCAGTGTCCTGCCCTGCACACATGTGGTAGGGTAAGCTAGTAATTATGTTATAGCTGTTTGTTTGTTGTTTCCATCGATTTATCCTCTGTTGATATTTTTGTATGTGTGTTTTATTCTTACACTTATACACTTGCATTAATCTTTGCTTAATTCTTACGTTTTATACACATTGTATTTTAATGTTTGTGTAACAAAAAATTTTTTTAACTTCCCATGTTTTAAACACATTGAATTTGAATGAGATACATGGTTTATTTACCCTTTAAATGAAGGTGGTAACTGTTGCTATTAGACACTTATGATGCACACCAATCACAATTCGATATGTTAATCGAACACACTCACTTGTGTATTTAAACGCATTTTTTGCACACTTTCGTATGCTTGACAAAGGGGTATTGTTCCCCGAAACGTTGCATTGCACTCCGCTTGCACAATAAAATAATTGGAAGATTTCATCAGTCCTGTGTGCTATTGGTTCCTTTTCTACCAAGAAGTTTGTGAGGTTGCCGAGCCTCTACCTTTGTGCACCAGGCATCTCTGTTAGAATCGAAGGGTGTGCGTAGTCCTACATTGTTGTATCCAGTCAATAATCCCGGCGCTGGGACTTTCTGCACCCCGAGGAGGCTATTTGCCAAAAGATGTCGTTTGCGGATATTGCTTCAACTACGGAAGTAAGAGCGGACGTTTTCTCATTCACTGAAGCAGAAAGAAAGAAAATTTTGAACGCAGCACAGAGCCTTCCCTTTAATCTTACACCTACTGGCCCTAATTATCTGCATGATCTGGAGCAGCTGAAACGAAGGGAGACATCATGGACATTACATTATGCAGCGCTGGCAGAGTATGCAAAAGCTCAACGCATACCGCGTGGTTTACGGGTCAATTTAACCCCGGTATTATTCAAAGACAATGCGGACTTTTTGAAAAAATGGCAGGGTATTTTGAATCGGTGCTCTCTCGATTTAATCACTTTAACCGTTCAGCAACTGCATACAGGGATCAAAGATCTCAAACAACAGATCCACAGCACGGAAGAGAGTTATCGTTTAACCCCCGAGATGGACACAATCAAGTTGCAGGAATTGGATCAAAAGATTGCCCAGTTACAGAAGGAAATTCTACAAGTGAAATTACACAAATTCAAAAGAGATACCCGGGACTACGAGCGCGGAGAAGTGTACACCTGGAAGGAGACCAGACGGGCTTACCGCAAGACTCGAGGTACATGGCAGCGCACAACCGACAGGACAGAGCGTCATTCAACAAGTTCGTCGGAGATGGAATCGGGTTCTTCCACACAATTTCAACCATCACCCGTTTCAGCGCCTTTTTTAAGACAAGGCCGGACTCTAGAAACCGCAAGACCAGGAGGGGCCTTAGAAAAAGCGGCTCCACGAGGGAAAGGCCGGGGTCGATTTTACCAACAGAGGAGGTAAATATGGTTATTAATCTCTCCTCACAGACTCTGACGGAGGTTGAACTAAGGGTCCTAAATAAGGGCCTAAACTTCATAACTATACACACTGTTTCTAAGTTTGCCCGCACAATTGATTTGTTTAAGTTTTGCAGATCACTAAAATTGAGAGTAATGTTTGCTGATAAACAAACCGGTGTGCAAAAGGACAAAATGTTGCCAATCTTAAAATCTAAACTAGCTGTAAAAAGCAGTTACACTCCGTCTGGTCCTTTTCCCACAATAGATACTTTTGAAACTGTTTTGTTACAGGAGTTCAGCAAATTATCACAAAGGGGAAATAACAGGATACCACAGAACCTAACGCTAGCAGAAAGAAATGCTTTAAAAGGGTTGCAGGACTCTAGCTCCATCACCATTACAAAAGCGGATAAGGGCGGCGGCACTGTAATATTAAATACGGTAGATTACTTGCAGGAAGCTTTCCGTCAATTAAACAATTCTGCGCATTACAAAAGATTGCCAGGTGACCCAACTGTCCGTTTTAAGAATGCTCTTAACATACTTTTAAATGAGGCGAACCTTGAGGGAATAATCTCAGATGAGATGGCCAAATTGTTGTTTACTCAGACCCCGAGAACACCGAATATTTATTTCTTACCCAAAATCCACAAGGATTTGGTTCATCCCCCAGGACGCCCCATTGTTTCTAACATAGGGTCCCTTTGGCAACCATTAGCGATTTTGGTGGATTCATATTTACAGGAGGTGTTACCCAGGTTGAAGCCGTGTTTGTCTGACACCAGTGAATTTTTGAATAGGTTAGGCACCACACCTATACCTGTTGATCCATTCCTTTTATGTTCACTGGATGTGAAGGACCTATACACCTCGATTCCCCATGAGGAGGGAATCGAGTGTGTACGGGAATATTTGTCTCAAGGATCATTACCCACCCACACAATTAATTTTGTATGTACACTGTTGGAAAATGTGCTAACCAATAATTATTTTGAATTTAAAGGGGAATATTTTTTACAGACGCAAGGCTGTGCAATGGGGGCCAACATGGCTCCCGCGTACGCCAACATATTTATGGACCACTTTGAACAAACATACATATTTTCCCAGACTGAGTTTTCATCCCACATACACTCTTTCATGAGATATGTGGATGACACGTTTTTTTTGTGGACTAGTGACATCCAGAATCTAACCAAATTTGTGGACTATCTGAACGGTACACATAGGTCCATTAAATTTACCTTTGAAGCACATGCCAGTGAACTTCATTTTTTGGATGTGAATATCCAATTACAAGGAGGTAGGTTTGTGACATCTCTTTTCACCAAACCCACTGACAGGAATAACCTGGTACGCCCCACCAGCCACCACCCTCCGGGGGTGTTTAAGGGTCTTCCTAAAAGCCAGTTCTTGAGGGTTAGACGTATTACCTCGGCAGATGAGTTATATGAGAGAGAAGCTGTGAAGGTGGTTAAGAAATTTGCAGAGAAAGGCTATAATGAAAGGGACCTCCTCAGAATTAAAAATGAAGTGGCAGAAATTCCTCGGATAGAAACCTTAAAGAAAAAGCATAAAGCTAATGCTAATAATGCACGGATCCCTTTTGTTTCTACTTTTGATGCTAATTTAGCCGTTTGTAAGAAAATCATTTTAAAATACTGGAGTATATTACAAGCAGACCATAAATATGGGCATCTTTTTTCTCTTCCGCCAGTTTTTTCGTATCGTAGAGGTAGAAACATTGGGGATCTGATCAAGTTACAACCGAATCGCAACATGGATTTGCATTTAACCACCCAGGTTAAGGGTACTTTTCCCTGTAGACAGTGTGGCCACTGCAATGGGATCATTGCAGGTGAAGTAATAATGCATCCTCTTTTAGGCACTAGACACCAGCTCAACAGCTTCTCAACGTGTGACAGCCACAATGTGATATACTGTATCAAGTGTCCGTGTGGCAAAGCCTACGTAGGACAGACTTCGAGACCAATTAAAATTCGATTAAATGAGCACAAATCAGTGATACGCAATTACAAAGGCGAGTTGAGCAAAGAAGGAAAAGAAAAAGATAAAGGGTCAATACGGAAGGAAACACTCCTAGCCAAACATTTCTTTACACAGGGTCACCAGGTGTCACAGGTGAGATGGCAGATTATTGAGAAGGTGAATAGGAGACAGGGACAGGATATAAAAAGGACTTTGCTCCAACGTGAAGCTTATTGGATTTGGCTCTTGCAAACGCGGTTCCCCAAAGGGTTGAATGAGGATTTTAATATGTCTTGTTTTTTATAGAGATTAACATTTGATTAGTGATACTTTTTAATAAAGATTGTTCTTTTAATGTTTTCTTTCACAGATGATTACTTGGGTGGGAATGAACTTACCTTATATGACCAATCAGTGTCCTGCCCTGCACACATGTGGTAGGGTAAGCTAGTAATTATGTTATAGCTGTTTGTTTGTTGTTTCCATCGATTTATCCTCTGTTGATATTTTTGTATGTGTGTTTTATTCTTACACTTATACACTTGCATTAATCTTTGCTTAATTCTTACGTTTTATACACATTGTATTTTAATGTTTGTGTAACAAAAAAATTTTTTAACTTCCCATGTTTTAAACACATTGAATTTGAATGAGATACATGGTTTATTTACCCTTTAAATGAAGGTGGTAACTGTTGCTATTAGACACTTATGATGCACACCAATCACAATTCGATATGTTAATCGAACACACTCACTTGTGTATTTAAACGCATTTTTTGCACACTTTCGTATGCTTGACAAAGGGGTATTGTTCCCAGAAACGTTGCATTGCACTCCGCTTGCACAATAAAATAATTGGAAGATTTCATCAGTCCTGTGTGCTATTGGTTCCTTTTCTACCAAGAAGTTTGTGAGGTTGCCGAGCCTCTACCTTTGTGCACCAGGCATCTCTGTTAGAATCGAAGGGTGTGCGTAGTCCTACATTGTTGTACCCACTATGTAGAAACATTTAAACATCACATATGTAAACCATAACAATTTACAGCTCTAGAAATAAAGATTTTAACAAACAGCAGTTGTCAAAATAAAACATTGCTGGCCTTGAGCTTTTGATTCTAGTGCTATACAGATGAAATACCTTACCTCTAAGCTTATGGGGACATTTTTAATTTCTTGTGTTTATCACACTAGAGCTATTCCACATCTTAGGTATAGTTGATGCCTGGAACCCCCCAGTAGCAGCCATGGTCCCTTGGTATGCTGTCTATTCCTTGATACCATCTCCCTTTAAAGATTTTAAGGCTTGTGGGGGGCCAAGAATGAAGTTTTCCTCCTTTGACAGCCAGGATAGGAGCTATGTGGGAGGAGAACACTTTGATGAACTTTCTTTAGTAATTAGAAAACCCTTTAAACTTTAATAATTAATATTTGCATGCCTTTGGTGCAGATGGGGAGAGGCCAGTTCTCAATTGCAGAGACTTTAGCTGGATCGATCTCCATTTTGTCATTAAGGGAATTTTCCCTCAGACGAGAACTTCCTGTACCTGGACTCTATGATTAACCAAGTCTTTAAAAAAAACTAAGGATCTAAATAAATGACCACTGATTGCCTTGGACAATCTCTAAAGATATTATTCACAAATTCAGATATTCATAATGCCATCTCTAATATTAAATGCCGACAGTTCTTTTTTATTCTCAATGCTGCCCAGATAAGACTTACCAATCTTACCTGCGCGCTGGAGTTTCCTTGCTTCTAGGTACAGTTATTGGCAAAGTGAGCTTTGCCACCATAGTCGGCAGAAAGTCTGTGTAGTTTCTCTTGCTCAGAAAAATGAGATCTGTCAATTTGCACAGGCTCATCGGAAGTAGTATCATGGACCTGCTAGGTAGGAATTGGAAGGAGAAACTAGGGATGCACTGAATCCACTTTTTTGGATTCGGGCGAACCCCCGAATCCTTCACGAAAGATTCGGCTGAATACGGAACCGAATCCGAACCCTAATTTGCATATGCAAATAAGGGGTGGGAAGGGGAAAAAAATTTGACTTCCTTGTTTTCTGACAAAAAGTCACGCAATTTCCCTCCCACCCCTAATTTGCATATGCAAATTAGGATTCGGATTCGGTTCGGCCAGGCAGAAGGATTCGGCCAAATCCGAAAGCTGCTGAAAAAGGCCGAATCCTGGCTGAATCCCGAACCGAATCCTGGATTCGGTGCATCCCTAGGAGAAACCTTTGGAATGGCAGAGCCAGTGTAGGCTGGAATTTGTTGCAATGCTCTTTGTCCACTTGGTGTTCCCTAAGGTGAGTATCTACCTTGATAGCAAGAGCAATCAAGTCCTCCAGTTGCTCTGGAAGATCTTGAGACACCAGGTCATCTTTAAGTTTACTTGAAAGACCTTAATAGAAGAAAGCCAAATAAGCCTCATTGCTCCAGTGAGTTTTCTCCACAAGGGTTTTGAAATTGATGCAATCACTAGCACTGCAATTCCCTTGCCAGATATGCAGGAGGTGAGGGGAAGCATTAGCAACACACCGGGGTGCTTCAAACACGGTTCGGAAGGTCTGTAGAAAAGCCTTAGCATCATGGAATAAGGAGGAATTATTCTCCCAAACAGGAGATAACTTATCCCACCTTGGCCAGCTTTGAAGCATACTGCATGGGTTGAAACTCAAACTCAGACATTGGTTCACAAAACTTCAGCAGCCCTGAGGATCCCAATTTAGTTAGGAGGTAGTGGAATACACAGTTCATTAGCTGGTGTGGAAGTTGTAGGTGGTGGATCTAGCGTGGCAGGGTAGCCACCTGGTGAAGCAGAAGGCATCTGGAAAAGAAAAGCCTCAAGGACTTGCCCTATGTGAGTTTGCTCAGCTTCATAGTCTCGATGCCAAATACTGGAAAGCCTTATTTCACATCCGATGTAGATTCCTCTCATGGCCTGATGGCTCAATTAGTGGATTAGTCCAGACCAAGGAGGAAGCACGAGATATAAAGTCCAGTACATGGTAGCCAAGGGGTTAAGAAGGATCATAGTGGTATTCAAGCAAAGGTTCAAAGGCAGGTGACCATCTGACATGGTCAGAAACAAAGTGGAGGGTCAGGAGTCCAGGGAAAAAGTAAGCAGATAAATTAGAAACAACCCTGAACATCAAGTGTGGCCTATTTTCGGGCATAGAAACTGTGTCTTCACATTCCATTTATTTATAATTTTGCCCTGATTTTAGCTGATGTCACGTTCACAAAGCGGCAGCAGCAGTGCGCGGCCCTCTCTTTTTTGTGATTATATTCTGTAGTACTAGCAAAATACTTTATGTGTGTCACATGTGTAAACATGTCACTGGGGAATTGAAAAAGACAGCACATTCCAAAGAACTTGCCATTATTACTGCTACCTCTATATGTATTTTGTGGTCACAGCCTCATTGCACCCCCCACCTAATGGTTTTAAAAATTAGTGGTGAGCACAACTTTCCCTTTTTTGTTATAGTTATATAGTGATCCCACTATAGTCAAGTGATCCCACTGGTGTCTAATAAAAGGGCAGCCAAGTTTGGGAGTTTTACTTTGAAAGCAGCAAGTAAGTTGCAGGTAAAACTTAGTCCCTTTGTAAAATGTATAATGAAGCAATAGAATTCTTAATGAATCAGATAAAATTGAGCATAGGACTGGCCAGATATGGGATGACTTTGACGTAGTTGGCCATCTTAAATATATTGCAATATATGGACAAACAAACCCTGTTTTGTTTAAAGGGTAAGGCATTTTTCAGTAGCAGTATGCACAAAATGTCTCTGTCTTAAATATATTGATAATGGGTTGAGTGCAGAGGAATCTTGTGTTTGACTATATGTATTTTGTGGTCACAGCCTCATTGCACCCCCGCCTAATGTTTTTAAAAATTAGTGGTGAGCACAACTTTCCCTTGTTTGTTATAAACTGCTGCCTTCCCCAAATTTTAAAAGTCACAATTGTTTGGTGTTTTTCATTTATTTTCTTTCTGAAAGGGTTGTCCTCCTCCTTTTAGATCCAGCATGTTTACAGTGAATGTAATTCTACCACTTTAGCTTATGCTATTGATTTATGTAACTCTCAGAGTGACCTTTTTTGTGTTTGAGAATGGAAAAAATGCTTTGTGTCTTATAAAATGTTTTGAATTATTTGGAGCCAATGTTTTGGAAGGAATAAATACCTTATGGTGAGGATCAACGAGTCTGATTCTTGTATAGTGCACTAAATCTTCTTTAAACCATGTTAAACAAAGGTATATAAATATATAATAAAATATTTTGTATTGTAATATAATATATGTTTCTGTTAACTAATGTGTGTAATAAGAGAACTTCAGTAATACCCGAAGTTGAAAAGAGAAAATACGGTTTATTGAAGCTTTTAATCAAGTGAATTTTTAAGTATCATTAATATCTTCTCTATATTTTGTATTTCTGGAACAACATGAATCTGGCATTAGGCATTTTTCTAATTTTAAGAAATGTATTACACTGATAATCTTCTTTACTTGCAGAGATTACTTCTTTATTATGAAAGCTACTGTAACAGCAGGCCAGCTGAAATGCAGTAAATTAATGATATTCATTTTGTGGAAAAATGTGCACCCCCTAACTCACAGATCATTTACTTTAAAAGAAAATGCCTAGTTGTTTTATCTTTTCGTCAAATTAATGCATTCATTCATTCCATACATTTAAGTTGCTTAATTATTTGTAGAGAACAGCTAGGAGGTACAGAATTGTGATTCTATATAGCTTGTGCTATTTAGGAATAACATGTATTAAATAATTATATTTTTTGGACTGGGCTAGGAAGAGAGGTTACCTAGTAAGTATAGAATTTTGACCTACAAGTGGTTGATCAGACATACTATAGATCATTAAAAAAAAGTAATGACTGAGGGTGTATACAGTATGTGGTTGTAGGTGGTTTAATGTTATGGTCCTTTAACTCTGTGATGTGCCAGGATGAAACATTGAAATTTTGTTCCCCTGTACGTTGAAGTGTGTAATTCTATGGATAAAAGTCCTGGAAAATGCATATAGAGTTGATTTTCTAATCATTTTTATTCATTTACACAAACCCAAGTGTGGGACTTGTAAGGGGTGGGAAGGGGGTAACACCTACATGTCATCCCCTCTCATCCTTCATGAATATAAGCACTGCTGAATGCAGATAGTGCTGTATTTATGGGGTGGCTGTAAGTTCTGTACCACGAAACACAAGTTCAGAGACCTTTTCCAAATCGATAAGCCCCCAATTAACTTGCATTGCATTCATTTTCATGCAAAGCTTGTTCATTTCCAGGTTCATTTCGATAATTTACTGGGATGTTAGAGCTCAGAGCTGCTGCTGCGTTTAACACCTTATTGCACAGAATGATGTTTAACTGCCTAAAGCAGTCAGAGATATTCCAAGCAGTACACAAATTGCCCAAAAGCTTTGAGAAATGTGATAATGCTTTAAACCATTTACTTGACTCTCTAGTAAGTGTTAAAGGGATACTGTCATGGGAAAAAAAATTTTTTCAAAATGTATCAGTTAATAGTGCTGCTCCAGCAGAATTCTGCACTGAAATCCATTTCTCAAAAGAGCAAACAGATTTTTTTATATTCAATTTTGAAATCTGACATGGGGCTAGACATATTATCAATTCCCAGCTGCCCCAAGTCATGTGACTTGTGCTCTGATAAACTTCAATCACTCTTTACTGCAAGTTGAAGTGATATCACCCCCCCCTCTCTTTCCCACCCAGCAGCCAAACAAAAGAACAATGGGAAGGTAACCAGATAACAGCTCCCTAACACAAGATAACAGCTGCCTGGTAGATCTAAGAACAACACTCAATAGTAAAATCCCATGTCCCACTGAGACTCCTTCAGTTACATTCAGCGCCGATTCTGGGGCTGCTGCCGCCTGAGGCAGCAGCCCAGATGCCGCCCCCCTCCTCCTTTTTGCCGCCCCTTGTAACTGGCCGCACGCTGCTGCCTGAGGCAAGGGTTTCACCTTGCCTCATGGCAGAAGCGGCCCTGGTTACATTGAGAAGGAAAAACAGCAGCATGCCAGAAAGCATTTCTCTCCTAAAGTGCAGGCAGACGTCACATGACCGGGGGCAGCTGGGAAATCGACAAAATGTCAAGCCCCATGTCCAGGACTGCCATCAGAAATCGCAGGGCCCCGTACAACAAAATTTCCTGGGCCCCCTGGGCTGCGCCCACCGCAAGCCCCACCTACAAGTCTGCCCTCCCCACCACACAGTAAAAAAACAAATAAAATATTGGTGGCTAGGGTTCCCACATGTTAATAAAAAAGATATTGGTGGTCAGGGCCCCCCATAAAAAAACATCTGTGGCCAGGCCCCCCCCCTTAAAAAATATTGGTGGCTAGGACCCCACATAAGAAAAAAAAATTGGTGGCCAGGCCCCCCCCCCACATTATAAGAAAATTGGTGGCCAGGGCCCATTAAACGTCCATGCCTTCCCGAAGTCAGCAGCAGGGGGGCCCGGCTAATCAAGTAAATGTGGCGTGGCCGGGGCCCCCCTTACCCTCGGGGGCCCCCTACAACTCTCCCCCCTGTCCCCCCCTGATGGCTGCCCTGCCCATGTCAGATTACAAAATTGAATATAAAAAAATCTGTTTGCTCTTTTGAGAAATGGAGTTCAGTGCAGAATTCTGCTGGAGCAGCTCTATTACCTGATGCATGTTTTCCGATGACAGGATCCCTTTAATAAGCCTAATAAAATCTGAAATGTAATTTTTATTGGTCTTCCTCTGTTTTCATTTTATTTTAAAAATTCTGGTCATTAAATATTTCTGTAAAATTATACATCATACAAGGGAATATCTTTACTGAGGTTTTATGATAGTATCCAGAGTAGAACTTTATATCAAGCAGGTGATTCTGTGCTGTGTGTTACAGAATTTAAAGGGTAAAATTAGTCACTAGCAAATTGTCTGTTTCCTGTTATATCTTGTCTACTTCTTCACACCTACAGTTCTTGTGAAGAAGCAACTGGCACAATGAGTCATGAAGCCCATGAAGATTTAAAACCACCTTAAGAAAGAGAAACTTTCACAAATGAACGGAGGCTAAGACATCCCTTCCATTAAGACCCTTTGGACTCGTATGGAGCCATCAACCCCACTGGATTTATGTTACATGGAGAACTAATAATATCAAAGACTGCAGTATAAAAGGCTGTCTGGATTGGTTACACATAGCAAATTTGTGGGACACTTTAGGTTAATCCTGACAGTTGTCGGCTATAAACTTAAATCTTAAAATGGTATCAACATATTGTGCTAGTTTCTGATTTAAAATTACTAGAAAACACTATCATTGACTTTTTCACTTGTCTGATAAATGTACCATGTTATGGTTTATGGGTCATCAAGGCCTGTTGCACAGCCCATAACCTAGTTTATGGTTTTTGACTGCTGCAGTTATATCTGTTTGGTTCTACATTTGGCTGTATCCATCTCCATGACACACTTCCTAAGGGCTACTGATTATGGGATTATGTACTCAAAAAGCAGCTTTGTACAAATTTAAGTAAAAAGCCATGCAAATCTAGCAAATGGCCACGTTTTCAAACAAAACTACCTACCTATTTTATAGAGTAGAGTATAATCCCCTGTTGGACTAGAAATATAGTTGGAGCAGCTTCAGTTCAGTTTGGGGGCACACAATAGTTTAAAAGCTAGGTATCTTTATTGATTGATTATAATGTCCTTTTATTATAACTGTGGTGAAATCAAGGTTTATTCAAGAAATAGACAACCCTAGTAATATGCTAGAAGGGTCCAATTAGGTAAAAATAATAATAATAACTTTTAAAGATACCCCAACATCTCCAGTTAAAGAGCAGAGTGGCAATTGTCAGCCTTTCCTTCTATCTGAAGCCCCAATCTTGATTGACTAATTGATTAGGTGGTTCAACTGGGCTCCTACAATAGTATTGCACTAAAAATATAATGCAGCATTGTTTAAAGCACTGTATCGTTAAACTACAGACTAGTGATGGACAAATGTGTGCCGCAAAAAATTTCGAAACTCGTTGGAGACAATGGGTGTCAAAATAATTTTGACATGCGTAAATTTTGATGCGAGCACCAATTGTTATATACGTAACTATTTAGTCCAAATGCATTCAAGTCCGAATAATTTTGACGCGCAACAATTTCTATGCGAGAGCCAATTTTTTTTGACGGGGTGGATTTTCGCTGAGAATTGTCGCTGCAGTAACACAATTAACCAAACAAAATACACAAATACCATTATTTCAAATATTTTGCAGTGATTCATGAACAACAGACACTGTTTAACATGAAAATGTATTATAATACCCTTGCAGAAATGGACAATCTTGTGTAATATTAATATTTGGCCAAATAAAGCTAAATATTTTAAATCTTAGATATTTGGGGGGGAGGTTGTCATATTTATACTGTATTTAAAAAATCAACTCTTTCAATATTTATTTCATTTAAATGTTGAATATGTGGAAAAACTAACATTTGAGAAAGCCTTCACGAAACGTGCGTCAGGCGTATAGCTCCTTCAGCAGATTCGCAGCAATAACGATTGTTGTGGTGGGGGGGACAGCACTTCAGGGGGGAGGCAGAGAAAAATTCTTTCTTTTTCTAAATACAGGTACTCGACGGATGGACTTTCCTTATCCTCATTACAATTATACAGACTCCTCACATGGGCAATTGCTCCTTTCCAATACTAGGGGGCGTATTTATCAAGGGTCAAAGTGAATTCGAGGGAATTTTCTAAACTCAAAGTAATATTTTGGATACTTCGACCATCAAATAGGATACTAAGACTTCGACTTTGAATTCGATTCGTAGTAAAATACATTGAATACTTGACCATTCGATAATCAAAGTCTCTTTAAAAAAACTTAGACTTCAATACTTTGCCAAATTAAACCTGCTGAAGTGCTATGTTAGCCTATGGGGACCTTTTAGAGCATTTTTCTATGTTTTTGGAAGTCGAAGTAAAATCGTTCGACCGATCACTAAAATCCTTCGAATCGTTCGATTTGAAGGATTTAATCATTCGATTTTACTTCAATCGCAGGATACCCAAATTCAATGAAAAAAAGTTCGAATTCGATATTCGAAGTCAAAGTATTTTAATTCAATGGTCGAATTTTGAAGTATTTTTAACTTCGAAATTCGACCCTTGATAAATCTGCCCCTAGGTGTTGCAATATAAGTAGTGATAGGGAATAGGCCAAATCTATTTAGGTGCCTCTGAGAGGACAAAGTGGCAGTCAACCCTTGTTTGTACAACGTATTGGATTCTTTTTGCCTGTAGTGATGTTTTTTTAAGGATATGTTACTTTTTGAACGGTCCGCCTGCCGTTCCTATACACACCATTAATTACTTTATTCATTGTGGCGCATATACTCTCTCATGATCCCCACAACATACGATGTGTAACTAGACGGCATTTAGGTCTGGGTAGGACCAGTATATCAATCTATTATAGATGCTGTAATCAACATGCATCTATCAATTTTAAGTGTTTTTAACTTGTGAATTTTGCCCTCATTTTTTTCTAATTTTAAAGGAGCCATTAAATGTTATGTGTTAATTGGGTTATTTATTTATTAGTGGAATGTGAACTGTGTACCAGACAATTGGCACTTTACACACTATCAGCACTTTAACTATGAATTAACTTTGGTTTTCACAATACTCAACACTGACACTCATGTCAGTCTTTCACAATATGAATTTAATTATTGATTGAATTAACCAATATTTAATAACACCAAGATGTGATTCCCTTGTTCACACTTTATTCCAGCACCACACCATTCATTTTACACTCAATTTGTTATAGATTGTGCAACATAATAACTCTCTTTCTTCTGTGGTACTTTATTGGTGGAATAATTAACACCACTTGGGTTGGTGTTCTGAGCTCTTTGTATATGATCACTGGCCCCGGCAAATAATGTGTATATTTCTTTATTATTTTATTAGCTGTTGAGAATTTGCCAAATCACTTTTGTGCAACTAAAAACTAAAAAAGATTCTATTTTAGATTTTGGTAACAATTTCTGAAGTGGTTTAACATTCCATTGCAAAATTTTAGCATATGCAAAATATTTTAAACGATAATTATGTTTTGCTGTTATATTTATCATAATATTGCTTCAAAACAAGTTGTTTTAGTAGAACAAGTACCAAAGCCCTTAAAATGTGATTTGTCTGACACTCAAATGGCAGCTACGAAGCCTCAATTATAACAACTAAAAACATATAATGCACTGTAGGCAGCATCCCTCAGTGCAGCTGAGATCTTTGGTGAATTGCACAGCGGCACTTTAAATGGCCCCTTTCTGTCATCAACTGTAAGCATCACATTCCTATTTTTGCTGCAGTCAGATGAACTGTCAGAGAGCCATTATGGATGGTTGAATGGAATTCTGATGTAAGATTGATGTGATCAATATGTGTGCAGCATTCCTTTGTGTCGAAAGGGAGATATTTCAGCAATTATTCTATTTATATCTCTTTAGCAGTATATTTTTTCAGATTTGTTTTGTGTGTTTACTGCATTAAAGGATTCTCATGAACATTTTCTGTTATTCTTTGCACAGAATTTTGCATCTCTAATGACAACATCCTATGCATTTCATACTTTTTCCAATGACGTAAGGAATGGTACCTACACTATCCATGTAAATCCCCATGAAAATGTAAGAATACTGCCTGATACTCTATCTATTGCATAAATATATTCTGGATTAAAGATAAATGTTTCATCCTTGCCTGACAAACGTGTTTTCTTTTCATTTTCTCAAATGGTTGCATTTCTACCAACCTAATTTATGTTATGTTTATGTTAAACATAAAATGCATTGCAAAACACAGTAAATCGATGTTTAATTCTTATTCAAAAATATTTAATTTTTAAAAATGTTCTGATGCAATAATCTTAAAATGTATAAATAAATAGTATTTTAGCACAAGATTTTTTTATAAACAATTTACAAAGAAATTGACCATATTTTCCCCCTGAATCTACTCATTTACATCTCATATAAAAGATCCCATGAAGAGATTAAATGAAGTTTATGTTTATTCTGAATCCCAATTTGCCAGCTACCATAAGCCTTTTTGTTTCTAGGTTAGCTGCATAACAGAGAAAATGAAATGTATTTCTGAATTTCTAATAAAGTGGACAAATCAGGGTGACAATCTATGGTGAGCTCTGTCAGACCCTTTGTCCTGTAGCAGCGGCGAGGCACAGTACAATAGAAGCAAAGTGGAATACATAACCGTCTTGCTGTCTTATTGTTACAACAAAGCCCCATCACTACAGCGTGTCAGCTCATGTTTCTATATATTCCGGCAGTGCAAAAGATAACTATGCAATTTATATGAAAGCTTCCTCTCAAAACAACACAATCTGACAATGTGCCGCAGAAACATATATGTGAAATAGCTCAGTTTTTTTAACGAGGTTCCAGTGAAATGTTAGTGATATCACATGATAGAATTGAATTTATCTTCATACAGTTTACTGGATGTTATTATAGCATTTTAGGTTTTATTTGTTATTTGTCAGATATATTTTATTTGCTCTCAGCTTAAACAGGAAGAGGAACAGGAGTGAGTCATAAGATAATGGCAAAACAGCAGGAATGCCCTTAACCAAAATGGCCACACAAGCAGGTTACTACAATAAGAATAGCCATATCACCTAAAATGGTCATATTTATATACGTTTTGCATACTTTTCTTTCTCTACAATCATTATAAGTGCAGCATTATATTTCTCAGCCATTTGTAAAAACTTCCATTTATGAACCTGTAGTGTTTAACAGCAGCTCTATTAGGAAAGGTTTGTTCATGTTTATTACTATGCAGCACAGGGGACATTATAGCAGGCCAGATACTTTGGCTTAGCCATGTGGAGGAGAGCTGGCCAATTCTCATCTTGTTTGTATATGTCAATAAGCTTTGTTCTTATTGGTTCAGGAATGTGACAGTGTTGCTTCACAGAATGGTTATTTTATCTGTTTTGTGAAACAAAACTGTCATTTTGTGGAAAGAATGAATTCTGTACTATAAAATCTTGCTTTCTGTCACAGATATCTATTTTGTCAATCAAATCTAGCTTGACAAGCACTAGTTAGTTACACAATTATATATTATGTCCAACTTTGTTTTTACATAATTCATTCTGTAAGTAACTTTGCACATAAGTGCATCCGTTACATGGAGGTTATACTTTTGTGCGACAGATTGCTTGTTAAACTGTACAGAATGGAGTTTGTGATATAATGACATCCTTTTGTGCACTAACCAGATTTTGTTTTCACTCTTTAATAGAAATAAGTCTTTTGTATATTTTTTTTCTCTGTGTATGGTCTCAAATACTTATATAACATGAGAGACATTCATTCTGTGTATTAGGGATAGTTTTGTATACAGAATGTATTTGGGACAAACGGCACCCCATACAGTTTAGGCTTCTCAGTGGACTGTGGATTTGCTTTGATTATGCTCCTGCACAAAAATCTTACTCACTGATATCTATCTCTGTCAGATAGCACCCAGTAAATTCAGTCACTAGATTTATTCTTGGGCACCATATCATCATTTTATCTTTAAATGGGTTAGACTTAATGGGTTATATATGACTGAAGTGAGTAAATTGCTCTAGTCTGGAGTTCAAGGGTTCTCCTGTGGCAATAAGTGCAACAGCTCTCAATTTGGAATGCATCGCAGGTAGTGATGGGCGAATCTGCAGCGTTTTGATTCACCAAATAAGTCGCAAATTTTCTGCGAAATTCGCAAAACAGCAAAAAATTCGCAAAACTGCAAAAATGCGCTGGCGTCCAAAAAAATGGACACCGGCATAAATTTTTTAGCCGCCAGCAAATTTTCACGGCGGTTTTGCGAATTTATTTGCTGGCCGCAAATTGTGGGAATTCACCGCAATTTCACACCTGCCGAATAAATTTGCCCATCACTAATGGCAGGAAGTCCTTAGCAGCACCGGGCCAAACTACAGAGAAGTGCAAGGACGCAAGGACCTTTAATGAATTGGAATTTGCAGAACTGCAACTGCACTTGTGGTTGTAAGTGTAATATAAATGTAATTTAGAATTGTGCATGTTCCGTAATGGAAATGTACACTACTGCACATATGTGAGCCTAAATATAATCCAGGGTCATCCAGGTAATGATGGCGGCACAGAGCTGAGAAACCCCCAGGTCTGTGCACTTTATTATAGCGACTGAATTCACTGGGGAGAACCTAACATTTTGGGGTATCCTTGTCCTTTAATGCTTTAAATCAAAGCATTTTTGTTATCTAAGTACAGGCTTTGAGCAATGCCACCTCTCTCAAACATATTAATGTTCTGTATGCTCAGATGTACAGCTTTTACTGAGAGTATGAATCACATTATTGCTTTGCACAGACAATTCATCATCACATGTTTAGCACAACATCACATGGGTAACGCAGTTAAACGCCTTTTTTTTTGTATAAGCCATAGAGCCCGAGAATACTAGAAAATTTGTCATCCGTTAAGTGTGGCTCAAGACTTCTGCCTGCAAAGCGTTTTTCTTTTTTTTCCCCCCAGCTCTGCTCTCGTGTCTGCCTGTTTTGCTTCTGCATATTTATCAGCCCATGCCATGAATTATTTATGAGGATGGGTATTTACGCAAAAACATATCTTTTGATAGAATACCTCAAATATGCTCTAAATTCCCTGTATTATTTTATTCCATGAATACATTTTTCTCTGATCTGGATGATCAGTAGAACCAGGAATCTGCTGAATTCAATTAAGACATTTTATTTTTTTTAAAAACGGCTGCCAGTGCTAAAAAAAAAAAAGTATAGCGAAATTTAAACCATTGGAAAATACTGTGTTCTTATTACATTGATTGCTGTATGAGGACGTGGTGGACTGCCAAACACTGCTCCCAGCTACAGCACTGCCTTTAGTCAATATAAAGAAATCATTTTGCACAATATTAGTGATGGGCAAATTTATTCACCAGGCGCAAATTCGTGGCGAATTTGCGTGAGTCGCTGCTGTCACGAAACGGGCGCGAAAATTCTCCGGCATCAACATTTTTTTGCTGGTGTCAAAAGTGAGATGCCGGTGCTGTTACGTGAATTTTTTGCTGTTTCGCGGATTTCACTGGAAATTCGCAAATTTTTCTGCGAAACGGCGCAAATCTAGCTATCTATCATCTATCTATCTATCAAATCTGTCTATCCATCTATCTATCTATCTATCTGTCAGTCTTTATGTCTATCTATCTATCTATCTATCTATCTATCTATCTATCTATCTATCATCTATCTATCTATCTATCTATCTATCTATCTATCTATCATCTATCTATTATCTATCTACAGTTTGTATCAGTCTATCTATCTATCTATCTATCTATCTATCTATCTATCTATCTATCTATCTATCTATCTATCTATCCATCCATCCATCCATCCATCCATCCATCCATCCATCCATCCATCCATCCATCCATCTATCTATCTATCTATCTATCTATCTATCTATCTATCTATCTATCTATCTATCTATCTATCCATCCATCCATCCATCCATCCATCCATCTATCTATCTATCTATCTATCTATCTATCCATCCATCCATCCATCCATCCATCCATCCATCCATCCATCCATCTATCTATCTATCTATCTATCTATCTATCTATCTATCTATCTATCTATCTATCTATCTATCTATCTATCTATCTATCTATCTATCTATCCATCCATCCATCCATCCATCCATCCATCTATCTATCTATCTATCTATCTATCTATCTATCTATCTATCTATCTATCTATCTATCCATCCATCCATCTATCTATCTATCTATCTATCTATCTATCTATCATCTGTCAGTCTTTATGTCTATCTATCTATCTATCTATCTATCTATCTATCTATCTATCCATCTTATATTTTAATGGCCTGATACCAATTCAAATATCCAAGAAATAGACTGAAATGCAGCTTGTATCCATTCTCAAATTATATTTAATCCCATCATCACTGATATAAGTCTTAATGATGTTGTTTAAACAAATTCTTAAGGTAGAAAGTGACAGTTTTCTGGGGACAAGAAATTGTGGTTTCCAAACCCAAGGGATGCAAGTAGTTAAAAGTTTCCAATTAGATTTGTAGAGCAATGCAATACTCTTGATGTGGAATTCCTCCCTGATATTCCTTACCATTCAAATATGATGTATTGCATGCATTTCATAAAAACCATTTCTACCTAATAAATGTCTTTCACTCAAGTCTGTCACCCCTGTTTTTGTCATTTGCCCCTAAGCATTGCCCAAGGGGGCTGCCTCAATGATGTTGCCTTACCATTGCCAAAGGGGTGAGAGAAATCTACAACACAACCTTTAGTAAAGAGGAAATTGAGGTCAAAACACAGATAATTGGTTTTGTAATAGTTATTATTTTTCTAGTTCCTCTACAGGAAAAAATGTATGCACATAGAGCAATTAATTACCTAAAAACTAAAGAAGTATCTGTTTAATTGAAGTCAGCGGATAGAATGACATTTAAATTATTCTGAATAGAAGATGCAAAAAAAACAGGCTCTAAAACAACAAAGTCTTATGAATATTCAAGGAATGTTCTACAATATAAGATGATTGACTGACATCTATGATGGGGTAATATATACACATGTTAAATAAAAGGCCAAAAGACAGGGGTTGCCTTAGCATTGTTATCTGTCAATTAATTTCCCCACCACTATAATATATCTATTTCCACTATCTGCTGATTCTAGTGACAAGAAAAGAGTCAGTCAGTAAGGGTCAAAATAACACTATAACCTAAAAGTTATGTACAATAAAAATACAGAATCATCATGTCAGTGGAACAGTTAGATTTTTTAAAAATGAAAACAAAATTCCTAACATTTTTTCTAGTTTGATTTATTTAGCCACATTGAACATAGTTGCCTATTGACCCTTTAAGAATACTTGGCTAAAGAAATCGATATTAAAGTGATACTGTCATGGGAAAATGTGTGGGTTTTTTTTTTAAATGCATCAGTTATTATGCAGACTTCTGCACTGAAATCCATTTTTCCAAAGACAGAATTTTGTCTTTCTGTCACGAATGGCTCCCTAAATCCAGAACCCAAGCTAAGTTCCCTGGTCTTGGCTCTCACTTCTGCCTATAACCGTCGCCATTCACCTTGGGAGGAGCCCTCGGCTAATTGGAGAGAGAGGAGCAAAGCTAACAGTTCTGGATGAGCAAAGGGGCACGATCGTCTCACCAGGATATTGGAAGGAAGAACACCACTTGGAAACAGGCATGCCAGGCCAGCACGTGCAGAGAATAGTCAGACAGGCCGGAATCAGGATTGAAGAGTGTAGAATAGTCAGCGGACAGGCAAATGGCCAGGATTGGAGAGATCAGAATAATCACAGGCAGGTAAGGGTCAATAACAGTATAAACAGGCAGGATACACTAAGGAAAGCACCCAGGAAACAATCAAACCGAACCCAACAACGGGCAATGATTTGTAAACTGAAATCCCCTTTTATACTTTTTGAATTTCGCTCCATTGCACGTGACGTCATCACACGGCGCATAAACCTGGAAGCTCACCGGCACACGCGCCACAGGGGAACCAGCACTCGGAGGAATAGGAATGTGGCGGGCATCACCACTGAAGGCATGGCGGGTGCTCCCGCATGCCAGAGGGTACGCCCCTGGACCACCAGGGCAAGGCACTGGAACACCAGGGTAAGGCACTGGACCATCAGGGTGAACGTTATTCATTACAGCTATACATAGTCAGCTTCCCAGCTGCCCCCAGTCATGTGACTTGTACTCTGATAAACTTCAGTCACTCTTTACTGCTGCACTGCAAGTTGGACTGATATCACCCCCCCCCCCCATCAGCCCATCAGCAGAACAATGGGAAGGTAACCATATGACAGCCTGGTAGATAGAACAGCACTCAATAGTGAAAATCCATGACACATTTAGTTCATTGAGTAGGAGAAACAATAGCCTGCCTGAAAGCAGTTCCCTCCTGAAGTGCTGGCTCTTTTTGAAAGCACATGACCAGGCAAATTACCTGAGATGACTGCCTACACACTCATAATATAACTAAAACTTGTTGTGTTAGGGATGCATTGGTAGAGTGAATTATTTGCAGTATAAAGTATTTAGAAATAAAAACTACACCATAAAAATCATGACAGACCCTCTTAAAGTACAACAGTGCAGCAGCTCCTACGGTCTCCCTCTCTGCTCAGTGGACGGAGGAATGCCAGAAATCATAGTCCCATGTCATCTTTCACTCCAAAAATGGCCTCCCTCTAGTCTGAAATTGTACATATTTGTTCTTTCTGTGAATTCAGTTTTGACCTTATGCAGGGATAGTATGCTGCTGACTTATAGTACAGCACATTGCACTGCTGTATACAGTAGCACATCTAGAAATAAATGGATCCCACAACTAAAGCCCAAAATATTAGCCCCCTGTTCCTTAGGGGAACCAAATTAAGTCACTGAATAAGACATGTCAACTGATTTTGCCAGGAGATACCAAATGTGGGCCCCTTCTCTCTGGTCTTCTTTCCTAGTCTTTTATCCAGGGTTTTTGTTTTCAATTTCTCCATCACTTTCAATGTGTACATGTGCAGTAACATTCAGTGATTCAGAGGGAGCTTGTGCACATTGACCATTCAGTTGCATGCACAGTGATGTCACTTATGGTGAAGGGAGAAGTGCTATTATTATTATTACAAGACACTGCAAAAAATCCCCCCCTCCTGGTTAACCTTGCCAGTCATGCGCCTTGTTTTAGTTACTGTTATTTGCATTATTAAATTGTATAATGAGAGCCCTCCCTAAAGAATGTGGAGCCATTTTTAGGTCCAAACCCAAATGCCTCATTCATTACTTTGCAAATATTACAATATCCTAGGAATATCGGACACTACTCCATATTATTTATAATATTTAGGAAGCTAAAAACACTAAAAAAAACGTATGTTTATCTTTTTGTGCCTTAAGCGATGCAATTCGAATATAAATTCTCAAGACTCTGTCTTTATCAGTAAAACTACAACAGTCACAGCATCCTATTTTGAAACATATTTTGCTATATATGTCTGCATTTTTCCCTTCATATTTACATTTTGAACTAAACAGATAAAAGATACATTTCAATCACAGGGTATAATGCTTCCCATTGCCTAACATGAATCGGATAACAGCGAGAATAAAAATGTTCAGCCTAATCACTCCCTAATGATGGAGACTTATGTCCTCAGTGCAGTCAATTTGTTTCTTGGTTTTAAAAAGTAGATTATTTCCTTGGAGCAGGCTTAATGTAAGCTATTGAGAAACTACAAGTACTGCACTTCAGCCTGCATTTGGGACATTAGCCAAAGCTAATCTGATTAAAAGGGCATTTTTTTACAATATGGTGATGCTTTGAAGGTTCTGTGCAACTAGATAGAGTAGAGCCAAAAGCGGGGGGGGGGGAACAACAAGTAAATTGCTTTTCCAAAGCAGACAGGAATTACTGTGTAAAATTAAAGCCACTAAGAGTTATCTCAAAGGCACTGGATTGCCTGATGACATTGCAGTATTATAAAGCTTTGCTAGAGAGTGCAACATTTTGTATTTTTTAAATTCTATTATTGTGTCTTTAATCCCAGTTCTTTTTCAGCACCTTTGCTTGCCTCGTGGCTCAGGGACATATGAAAATCCTTCCGCTAGACTGTCTTTTTCATCCACAACGAGGGCTAAGTTATGAATGCAATGCTGCAATGCTGTTCACAAAGGTACTTGCATCTGCACATGTTCCTTTCAGCTTGCAGCTCGAGTCAGTTTGTGAGTTCAGCCTGCTTTGATGAACCACATGCAATTGCCTGCAAGCCCTGGATTATCAACTGCCTTCAGGAAATGCTGCTTCCAGGCTTTCTAGAGTATTGCACCTACACAGGCATGTGTTAATGCTTCATAAAGAAAAATGAGCCATTTTGGTAATTGGTAATTGGTGGATGTTCAAATATGAAACATGCTATATGCTGAATCTGGTAAGCATAACAGTCAGAAGTAGAACAGCGCGGATATAAGGATAAGTACAGGTATTTACAAGTACCGGTATTTACTCTCTCTCTCTCTGTTCCTTTCTTGACCTATAATCTGTCTTGTTTTTGCTAAAGGTGACCCATGTTATCATACATTTAAAACAGAACAGTGCATTTTTGGTGATTGAGTCCCAAAGATCAGTCTAGCATCCCCATCCACAATGCCAAGAAATGGCTGCAATGGTTTCTCCATTGTACTCAGGAGAAGTACAAACATTTTCTTTGATTGAAACATGCTTCACAATATTGGAGACTTTTTTAGGGGTACGACAAATCTAACAATGCTCACTGGAGGCATAATGGTCTTTGGGAACCCTTTATCCCCAATGGCATTCTTTATATTTCACAGTTACATTATTAAAATGTTGAGTTGAAAAAAGAAAATTGTCCATCGGTTTCAACCCTCAGAATAACCATCAAAGTTTGAGGAAGGCAAGGTCCATTCCAAAAGCAAGGTCCATAAAGAAAGCTCAAAAGGTCATGAAAGGCATTCTGGCTCCAGTAAATGGAAACAAATCCCACCAACAATGTTGCGGTATCTAGTGAAAAACCTTTCTAGAAGAGTATGGACTGAGACAGCAGGGAGACCAACGTCAATACCCTTGGGTTCAGAATATGATGTTGGATAGGCAGTTGTCAAGATACTTTTGGTAATAGAGTGTAAGTCTATGAATTTGACCCACATGTCTCCAGAAAAATGTAATTCCTTCCCAATGTAATAAATAGACCTTTTTATATTGCTCTAAAATGTGTACTGTCTCTTCCTATCACCTAGCTTAATGTACTGTATTATATGTCCCTTTGCCCATTCTGTGTGAAAGGTAACATACCATTAATGGAGATAGCTACTGTATTTCAAAACCGGCAAATCTACCATGACTATCTGTATTGCACACAGCACAATTTGGAAGTAACCATGGGTATTCACCTGTTTCTATCACTGCTCATACATTATTGTGGAGATTAAAATAGTCACTTCTACTCTTGATAATGCTACAAAAGTATTCATCTGTTTTTCTAGTTCAATATCAGTTCTGATTTCAAAATCCAGAAGCAATCCTAATGTGATTTTATTTTTTAAAGCCCGCACCCTTGATAGTTGCAGTATATTTTTCACCTCTAAATTATAAAGAGATATTCATGGCAATATCCTTAATCCTACACCTTAGCTACACTGGGGTTTGTTTTAAAATGCATCGTGATGAGCACATTTTTTTGCTAGGCATGAATTCCACATTTTGACATCTGCAACTTTTTTCACAAAACTGCAGCAAAAATTTACTGCAAAAAATTTGATGCAACAAAAGTCGCCAAGACAAAATTATCGCAGAGACAAAAAAAGTAATTATGTGACTTCAATTCTTTTGGAATGAGAAAAAAAAGCATTTGTCACTTGTAATAAAAAAATTTCGCATATTGACTTCAATGCGTTTCACAAATTTTTCGCTGTTTCATGATTAGCTTTTTAGCAATACACAACCAGTGGCAGAAGTACCAGAGAGGAGAGGAGGCCTAGACTCCCATAAAACCTACATGCAACATGACTTATAGACATACTGTAAGAGTTCTGTTCAAAATCTTAGAAAACAAAACTTTAATAGCAGACAGACAGACAAGTAAAACATAAACAGACAAGATGAAAAGCAAAAACATTATTGAATTAGAGAGGGTACAGCGAAGGGCAACTAAGCTGGTAAAAGGTATAGTAAATCTTAGCTATGAGGAAAGACTGGCCAAATTGGGGATGTTCATGCTGGAGAGGTGCTAAAGGGGAGATATGATAACTATGTATAAATATATAAGGGAATCATATAAAAATCTCTAGTGATGAGCGAATGTATTGGCCAGCCATGCAATTTCTTTGTGAAACTGCGGCAAAAATATGCAGAGAAAAGTGGCCCATAAGAAAAAATGCCCATTGACTTCAATGCATTTGAAGAAAAAAAACACCATAAAAAAAAAAAAAAACGCCCATTGACTTTTATTCATTAGGACAAAAAAAGTTCAAAGGTGAACAACCACTTCAGGTCAGTAGACAGATTAAAAAACTTGTCTGCTGGTTGGAATATAGTACAGCAGTGACCTGTACCATCTTGTACCCTGTAAAATGTACTTGCAAAATAAAATGGCCTTCCTAATGTGAAATTGTGACTTATAGAGTTATTGACTATGAAATGTGCATCAGGCCATTATTCCTTGGCAAGAATCTGGCAAAAGTTAGATTGTGGTCTAGGGAAAATATGTGGCTATGGCCATTCATTTCTGAGTAATCTCATAGCGGTAAAATCCTGCCTGTTTATTTGTAGAATAGATTCATGTATTTTTTATTTCTGTATTGGTATGAGAGGATTCATTTGAACATTTGTGATAATCGAAAATTCACTCGAGCTTAGTAAATCTGCCCCTAAATGATCAATTATTACATTTGGTAATTTTAAAGAAAGCTATTTTTAACCAGCATTGGGGATTTTTTTTTAAAGAAAAGCAATAAGAAGCAATATTCATAATTAGAATGAGCAAGGCAATCATTTTTTACAGTCAATACTACATTATAAAATGCAATTTCCTTTTTTTAATTTCCCAGATTTTTATCATGTTAACCCTTCAAAGGGTTAATCTATATCATGTTAACCCTTCAAAGGGTTAATCTATATCATACTATGTTCATTTGCTGTACCTTAAATGTATAAAATGACACTTTAATATGAATAGTTTAATGCATTTTCTTTTTATTAAAATACAATGAATTTATCTTTAATGACCATGATCTTTAATTTGTGCAACAGAGAAGTCTTCTTGCCTGTGAAGTTGTCCACAATAAAAAACACCCATCGACGTGTCGTTTGTCTTTATTTTCAATATTCATATTTGTAGAATGCTAATTTTTGCCTGCAACTATATAAGCCACTTTAGCAATTTGTGTTTTTTGTACACATAGTTATAGTCAGATATTGATATTAGACCATCACCTTGACCACATTAATGTATCACCTCAAGGTGTTTGTCTACAGAAAAACAAAGAAACTAGATATGTGACTCATCAAAGGAAATACTCAATGGGGCAGATTTACTAAAGCGCAAAGTAGCTAACGCTAAAGACTTTTCGCTAGCGTTTCCACCTACAGGGACATCGCCAATTCACTAACAGACGCCACACTAAAATGTGGATTTTACTGAACGTTAGCTCTTTCGCCAGAGTTGCCTTCGCCACCTTCTTAGACCAGGCAAAGTGCCATAAAGCAGTTCGATTTTCCTCAATCTTCTGTCACTTACATCATATCGTGTGTGCTGAAAATGCATTAAAGTTCAAAAAACACTGGTGACCTTTCCTTTTTTTAAGCGGGATTGGCTGCAAAAGTCCTAACTTACTTTTTTGAGTAGTTTTCTCCAGACATTTTATTACATATGGAACATTAATTTTACAGTGGGCTCAAGTGTAGGGCATTATATTAACTCTCTTGTCTTTATTAAGGTTCCCTGGACTAAAAATAAACCAGTAACTTAAACCATTTGCAGCAACATTTATAATAAAGACCTCCATACAACTTTAAATTTCCCGCCCTATGCAATTTGACCTAAGTGCAAGATCAGTAACAAAGTTTCGCTAGGCCCAAATGAATGCTAGCGCATCTTCTCTACTGCCGAAGTAACGCTAACAAAAGTCGCCAGTGTTCGTCGCCCAGGACAAAACTTAGCATTCTAGTGAATTAGCATATTCGTATCGTATTTGCGCCTGGCGAAGAGGTGCCATCCAGTCAAATATTTCTGGGTTGCTTATTTGCCAGTCCAATACTTGCAGATGACAATAAGGTCTGAGGTCCACAAAATAAAAATATCAGCTCTAAGGCTGTGCAACATCTCCTATGTAGGACACAGAGCAGATATGACTTAAATGATGATGTCATGACCTCAACAAGTAGAAACGAAAATTGATATGGGGTGGAAATAAGCCTGAAGAATATAGTCAGGATGAGTGACATGCCTATTATGGAAATGTATTCATGTATATTAAATGAAACCATTTTTCACCTAAATATTTGCTCCCCAACGTTTTACTTTAGATTCATATTTTTATCTTACTATTTTCTTGACAAACAAGAGAAAAAAAAATAAAGGAAGGGTGGCAAACCGTAATATGATGACCTTTAGTAAGTTTATTTCTTTCTGAAGAGTACCTTGTTGAGAAAGATAACTGCAGGCTATTTTCTCTCTGTTGTAGATTAAAGAGAATTGCATTTTTGTATCTTTGGACATTTCTCCTATGGAAGGTCTATATTCTTTCCTGATTATCTGCCAATGTACAGCAACCCACTGCTTTCATATTCCAACCCCAATATATTGCATGTGTTGATTTGAAATACGTGATAAAACATGTACCTTCTTTTATAAATATCTGGATAAATAAAATGCATCTTTTAAAATACGCTGCTTGAACTCAACTTTGTGGTGGTATGAAAATATAAGGAATGTGTGGACTAATGTCATAATACATGTAACAACAGCCTGTGTGATTCCTGGTAGTTTGAAATGACTGACTCAAATGTGACTTATCATTTACTTTACCCTAAATAACAGTAACATTTGATCAGTAGTAATTTACTAATTAATTCGTCAGGTGAGAATTCGCAGTGAATTTCCTTGTTTCTCCACCAGCGAAAAAAATCGTAAAAATTGCTGCGGAAATTCACCAGCGAAAAATCCGGCACGTCAAAAAAATGTGGGCGTGTGTCAGAATAGTCACGTGCGTAAAAACTGTTGTGCGTCAAAATTATTTGGACGCTCATTGACTTTAATGCATTTGGACAAAATAGGTGCACGTATAAAAATTATCACAGGCGCCAAAATTGACGCGGGTCAAAATAATTTTGATGCCCATTGACTACAATGGGCATAGTAGACAAATTCACCCATCACTATTTATTAATGTTAAAATGCTAAGTTTTTATATAATCATAAAGTAAATAGGGGCCGTAACTGTTATACCTGAAAACTTGAATGAATTCTCATGTCCACAATCAATTAGAAATGTTATTATCTAAAGCATTTCTAGAAGATTAGGAAAAAGTTTTATTTGGGAAAATACTTTCATGTTTTATCCTACATATATTCAAGCAGACCACATTCAACTTAGCTAGAAAACTCAGCAAAAATGGTTGCCTTGCCATTTTTAGTAGTGATGGGCGAATTTATTCCGTAGGCGCGAATTTGAGGCAAACTCGCGAAAACTTGCCAGTAAAACTTTGCCGGTATCAAAAATGTGAATTTGCTCTGGCATCCAGAAAACGGACGCCAGCGTCAAAAACGTGATGCTGATGCCGTTTCACGAATCTTTCCCAGTTTGCGAATTTCGCGGGAAATTTGTGAATTTTCCGGCAAAGCGAAATGCCACGAATTCACCCATCACTAATTTTTAGCTTTTAATTGACATCTATTAGAACGTCGTATTGGCGGCCGAAAAAGATTTTGTCTTAAATTCATCTGGAGTTACAACAAAAAAGATGTATTTATTTTTTTACATGGAAACATTATGGCAAACACATCAATATGAATCTTAGTAAGCTATATGATGTTTTTATTTAAAAAAAAAAAAACAGCGACAAAAGGATTAAAATAATAAACAGACATGGGATATTATCCAGACACCTGTTATCCAGAAATCTTATTTGGTTTTTTATCAAGTTATAGAAACAGATAATATCCCTATTTTTAAAATTTGAAGTTATTTTTCCCCATGCTACTATATTTTTTTATAACATCAGTATAAATCATCCCCATATAAAAATGTATTTCTATTTCTTTTTTTACTGGTTTTAAAGGGCCATAACATGATAATTCAATATATAGAAAACAGAAACCAACATCATAAAATCCTGTATAAAAGAAATTAAAGGAAAAAGACATCTTAATCCTCTGTTCAGACAGTTACGTCCATATCCCTATTTCCATTGATCCTGTATATCATGGTGCAAATCCAAATAATATCCCCTGCTTTCTTCTTCTGTATGAGTTACACCGTTTTCTCATATCCATTTAATGTTTCAGTAGTATTTATTTTAATTTCATTATTTAATTATGAACATTTCTGCAGCCCCCGATCAACTATAAAGCTCTGCTCAATTTACCATTATCCAGAGCACTGAACATATGTAGCAAATTGACTGTAGTGCCAAAATGCTGGTTCAGGTTATTCAGGATCAGCTGATCTTTTCTCCTGGGACAAAACAATCGACATAATGGTCTTTTATAGGCTTGTAAACACACAGTTCCATCCAGTATGTTAACAAGCTGGCACACTTCAAGCTTTAAAGATAGATTCTTGTGCTTGGCACAAGAATGAATGAGCAACGTCAACTGGTTCTTTTGTTGGAAAGATCTTAGGCATAGCAATACTGGTTTTCTCCTCTACACTGTTCAAGTAATCACTCATGCCCTGACAAGAAGGAGCACTTGTGGTTTATTAGAAGCCATACTTACCAATTCAGCTTCATTTGTGTTTAAGCTCAGCGAATGGCCAATAATATTACAAAGATGACTTTAAATCGGAGTGTGGAAATTGTTCAGTAATAAAGCATAAGGAAACTGTTATGTTTATGGTTATTGTCATTATTCTCCATATCAGCATTTTATTTTAAGGATAAAAACTTGAACACTTTGTAACACATTGAGAAAATACAAATACATATTCTCAACAGGAACAAGGAAAATGATCTTGAGCATTTAACCATATTGTTTCTAACCACTGAATTTCCTTAATGAATAAATAATACAAATGTGATCTCTCTCAGTTTGTTGGATATGTTAATTCCAGAGCATTGGTGCTATCTGCATGATGCTAAGAAGCATGTATAGCCACAGGAACCTTTGTTATAGGTATTTCACATTATCATGTTGGCTTTGAAAAAGCCAACATCTTGATCTACTAGTTTCTTTCTATCCTTTCTCAGTAAAGATCTTTCTTTCACCTTATTCCTTTTACTTTTCTTACTCGATGTCAAGTTTTACAACTCTTAAACCACGGCAGACTAACAAACAGAAGATTGCTTATTTATCTGTGGAACAGACAATCTGAACAGGATAAGTCTTAAGACCAGTCATGCCACAACCATAAGTTTTTCGTGCTACATGAAGGGATTTGATTATAGTGTAATGGCTTCACTGCCAGGAGTTCATCCCACTCACTTAGATTTCAGAGATTGCATTGGTGATGGCTTCTCAGAAAAGTGCATGTTATTTAGACTCTGGCATGGATATACTGCTGAAGAGAATCTACAGGCGTTTCTGAACCAAATTGTATATGGTTTATTCAGATGATTACAAGGATGCAGGACCAGGAGGGTAAAGAAATAGCAACAGTCATTTTTGACGAAAATACTTACAATTACCTATTCTGTTGGCTCAAAGAAAATGTTGGCATCTAAATAAAACATGACAAAAAAATCAATCATATTAATTCATTCTACACCCAGGATACACATATTATATTATATATGTGGCCACAACAATACCTGATTCCTTTCTAAACCAAGAAAAAACACAATTATTAATAATGGGAGTTTGGTTGATGTATAAAACACTAGAATGATGTGAAGAAATGAACAGCAGGACAATGTGATTTATGGTGCATTGTATCACATGGGAAGAATGCATATAAACGCTTGCTTTACAATTTGGCTGGTAGGTGTATAAATAAATCATTTAATATAATATATTGTGAAAATTACCTACCAAAAACATGCAAGACAATAGAAATGTATTACATGGCCAAACTCTGTAATGTGTAGATTAGTAGCAGCTACTTGCAACTGTCTAGAGATTGCCATCATTGGTTTCTATAAAGTAATTTGTGTTTATAGTCAGCTACAATTAGCAGTGTTAGAGCAATGGCACATTTAGGTTATCATCAGCCAGAGGAAAAAAGTGTTAGATTTTATTGTAGCAGATCCACTGGCCTACCCTACCCTACCTAAATGTGCAACCCGCAACAGCAAACTCAACACCTGACCCAACCCACAACACCTTTTTCGCAACCTGCTGACAACCATGACCCAACCTGCAATTGCCTTATCCACGACCAGCTGACCACCATTAACAGGAAGTGATGTTACTGCAAACTGGAAGTGACATCATCAGGAGTGGCCAATGGGCAGGAAAGTGCTTTTACAAAGTTTAAACAAGTAAAATAAAGATAATATATCATTAAATAAGAAATATAGATAAGACCCACAACCCGACATGCAGACCCTAATCTATACCTGCTCCCAAAAATCCTATCTGAGACCCACAAGGTACCTGATCTGCTGCAGGACTGGTACAGTTTTGCAGCACAATTTGCATTGTGCAGATTAGCCAGTGGTTAATATTCACACATCCAAACTAGAATTTTTGGGCTGGGAAAATACCAATGGCATTTTTAGTTAATCTGGTTGCCTAAGGTTACTGCTCCTTGGCAAACATTGTGCCTTTTATTGCCATGGGGGAAAGCTTTTCAGACTTGCAGTAGAACTACAGCCTCAATATGCATTAAAAGTAAATATGCAGTGTCATAGGCCAGAAAAATATGTTGAATGTGCACAATGTATTTAACATCAAGATTAAAGATGACAGTTATTTTTACTAAATTACTGCCCATCTAAGGGACTTTTAAATGCCCTGTATGTTACTTTCACCTTGCATAATTTATTAACAACTTACATAGAAGTCAATAAACAAAAAGAAACTCAATTATATTTCCATTTTTGTATGGCTATCATTATGTAATCAGAAAAATGTCCTGTTTATCAAAGAACACAGGCACAGAGCAGCGAAATGATTTGAGGTTGGAATGAAAAAAAAAATACACATTAAAGTTTTTTTTTATATTTAATAATCAGTTGTAATATCCATTACAGACCAGCACAATAAAATGGTGGCATTTTGAATTTATCATCATAATGTGCAGCTATCAGGCAATAAAACTCCCAGCTGAAAACTACAGAGTCTGTAAGCGGCTTCCACACCAATAATTACATGTCAATAAGCTTGATGCATAAGCAAAATGATGAATTAGTCTTGCAAGCCATTAGAGCTGCTGGTTTTTTTTTTTTTTTTTGAAGGACATTTCCCCTTACATCACCTTATTCACTGATAAAGCTGGAAAATACTTTTGTTTATGGGCAGCTACAATCACCCAGCTGAAACTGACTCTAAACTGTAGAATAGGGTAGCAGTACTTATTCTTGAATAAAGATTTCTTGTTAACGTATTAAAGGAGAACTAAAGCTTAACTAAAGAAGTAGCTAGAAATGTTGTACATAATGTCTTGTGCTTTTGTACCAGCCCAAGGCAACCACAACCATTTAACAGTAAAGATCTGTGTCTCCAAAGATGCCCCAGTAGCTCCCCATCTTCTTTTCTGCTGATTCACTGCACATGCTTTGTGCTGCTGTCACTTACTGAAATAGAAATATACTAATATATAAGGCTGATATATGGCTGATTAGTAATTAATACAGTTATTTACTACATGGCAGCACAGAAATCAGTGCAGTTAGCATCAGAATTTAATAATCAGCCCTGTAGCATCATCTTATATTACAGACTAACCTCATTTTCTGCTGGATAATTTGTGATGACCCCTAAACTTAGCTTCTCAACAGCTGCTCAGAGCCCACTGAGCATGTGAGTGTCACAGACACTTTTCAAGATGGTGACCCCCTGTGACAAGTTTGAAGTCCTGGATCATTGCTGCTATTGACAAGCTGATACTTTAGGCTGGTGCAATAAGTTCAGTATATAAAATATGGCATTATTAACCATTTTTTTAAATTGGTTTTTCTAATTAATTTTTAGGGTTTAGTTCTCCTTTAATCAAAACAATTAAACAGGTAAATATACACTCAATGTACTATTATTACTGGAAAATGATCATTAGACAAATGCACAGTTAACAGTGTCCCCATTATTTTGCCAATCCGATCAAAATTGCTCATTACTTTTTGATTTGACAGGAGGAGACTGAAACTACCCACATTGTTCACCTGTCACACCTCATAAAACTGCTGGTAGGTTTCCTTGTTTCCTGCTATACTCTGCCTGCCCTATGCTCCTTGTGTGTGCTATACTCTGCCTGCCGTATCCTCCTTCTATGTTATACTCTGCCTGACCTATGTGTGCCATACTCTGCTTGCCCTATGCTCCTTGTGTATTATACTCTGTCTGCCCTTTGTTCCCTGTGTGTGCCATACTCTGCTTGCCCTATGCTCCCTGGCTGTACCATACTCTACCTGCCCCATGCTCCATGTGTGCGTCACACTCTGCTTGCCCTATGCTCCTTGTGTGTTATACTCTGCCTGTCCTATCCTCCTTGTTTGTTATATTCTGCCTGCCCTAAATGTGCCTTACTCTGCTTGCCCTGTGCTCCCTGTGCACAGGGCAAGCAGAGTATGGCACATTTAGGGCTTGCCCTATGCTCCTTGTGTGTTATACTCTGCCTGCCCTATGTTCCCTATGTGTGCCATAATCTGCTTGCCCTATGCTCCCTGTGTGTGCCATACTCTGCTTGCCCTATACTCCTTGTGTGTTATACGCTGCCTGCCCTATGCATGCCATAATCTGTTTGCCCTATGCTCCCTGCGTGTGCCATACTCTGTGTGCCCTATGCTCCCTGTGTGTTGTACTCTGACTGTCCTATGCTACCTGAGGCCCTAAGGTGTTTAATCGAGTGTTGGGGGTTGCTGTGTTATCCACAGGGGAGGAGAAGGCATATAGATTTAAGGGTATGTTTTAATATGACTTAAATGTGATGAGTGATATCCCTGCAGTGAGAACCAACCAATTTTTTTGGTGTGTTAACACCATTAGTGTGCACATGGTCTTTAGAGTTCTTGTGGTAACATGGGTGGGATGTAAGGTGGGTGTGGTTTAAAGACAGGGGGTGGTCAACACTGGTTTCCATTACCGGCCCTCCCCCAAGTAGGTCAGAAAAAATCTGGCTCGCGGTACCACAGAAGTTGGACAGCACTGAGTTAGAGAATTAAATGATCTTTCTTCCCATGTGTAGCCTTGTTGGCTCAAACCATGTGATTATGTAGTATGTGTACCACATTGATTTGTAGAAATTACACTGTAAGTTTTTATGCTGACTCAATCAAAAATTCTTTTTGTTGAGAAAAAACATGATAGTTACAGTCAGACTGGGGGGTCTGGGGCCAACCAGGCCCCAACCTTAAGGACATACTCCCCCCTACCCCAGTGGGAAACTCTGCATGTCTAACCCAATGCACCAATGTGCTGACTGCCCAACCACGGACCCACCCAATGCACCACCCACTTATCCAACCCTCTGCCCATTAAAACCTTGTACTTTCCCTTCCTCCTCCTTGCGGACGCTGGTCCTGGCAGAGGGCAGGCTTGGGGGAGCCCATTGGGTTTTCTTCTGGTGCCCCACCAGCCAAGTCGGACCCTGATGGTAGAACACATATATTGGAATACAACAAGAACAATTTGTCAGCTGATTGAACAATGTGTGGTCAACTTAACAAATACGTTTAGTACCATTATTCCTAAGCACAGGGTCAGGGGCTTTAACCCTATTTTTTTGGCCTATCTAGTATCTGGTTAGTGTCACTGTCACTTAAGAGTAAAAGACCACATAGAAAAATGCTAAGCATGAGCCAATAGCCTAAAAATGCAAGTAATTATTGACTCATATGCACTCGGGAAGTGATGTCATTTCGGCACTTTGCCGATTTACTAACGATAGCTGGCGTAATTTTGGCAAGGAGACTCTGGTGCAACTTTGCACTCTAACGCCAGGTGAATTTACAGTCTGGCGAAAGAGCGATACTACGCAAATTCCCTAAATTTTTGATTTTACTGACCGTTACCTCTATCACCAGACTTGCCTTCACCACCTCAGACCAGGCGAAGTGCAATAGAGTAGATAGGAGTTCCTCAAAAAACAGTTGAAAACTTTTCTTAGTCCCAAAAAACGCTGGCGTTTTTTCTTATTTAAAGGGTGATAGACTGAAAAAGATTGTTCATTTTTTCGGGGTACCCTCCTTCCCCCTACATTTGATAACATATGGCACCTAAACTATACTGTGGGCACATGTGTAGGGCAATATAACAACTTTATATAATTTTATTAAAGGGCACCTATCACAGCCAAAATCAAACACATATTAACAATCTGACCAGTACAAGCTAAACATGTTTAATCAAACTACATATATAGTTTTTTGAAAAAACTGCAGGTTTTAAAAAAAATCCCTTACTTTGTCAAATGGGTTCTTTCACTGAGGGAGGCCATATTGAGACTCTAACAGAGACTCTAATGTGCAAATTTCAGGAGCATGCTCAGATTGTAACACTGCTTTGAGTATTCTACCCAGAATGCCTTGTTTTAGTAAACTCCTCCACTAGAAGTATCCACTAGAAGTGCTGCCACCTGCTAACTTCCAGCAGGGGGCAGCACTACTGTACAGCAGCTAACACAGGTTTGGCTGATTTGAAAATAGCTTAGAAGGGTTGATAAGCAAACAAGGAATTTGAACTGAGCATGTGCGAGATTTCAGAGCTACAGTTGGCTGGGAAGATATAGGTAGGAGGAGCCAGTGAAATCCAAGATGGCTGCCTCAGCTAGAACTGCAGGGGAGATAGGGGAGATCTTGCAGAAGGAATAGTGAGCTGATCATTTACATTATACAAACAATTCTAACTGTTTTAAAAATCGGATTTCTTGAACTTTCACATAGTGTATTTACTTAGTAAATGATTTTGGTCATGATTGGTGCCCTTTAAGGTTCCCTGGCTTTGTGTAGTGTAATGTATTTGCTGCAGCCTATATGGCCATTGTACTTTAACTGCACGCCATATGCTAATTAGCCAATGCTAGCGTAACTTCGAACTGCTGATCTTAATTTCGCCAGCATTCAGTACCCTGTGCGCAACTTCGGATCTTCGTGAATTAGCGTTGTCTAGGCGAATTTACGCCTGGCGAAGTGTTGCGATGTGCGCAAAGCCATCGCTGGCGAATTTTCGCTGTTAGTGAATTTGCCCCAAGGTATTTGTAGCGATGTAGTTGCAGGTAATTTGCAATACCCTAAAAAAAACACCTTGGCCGGCACCCAATACGTTCAGACTTACCTCTTTTTCAGCCTTCTGGCCATCACGTGCGAGTTGCTCCGCCCTTTATGCAGTACAAATATGTGACCACGCCCCTTTTGGATCACAGACCACCCCCTTTTGTTCCCGCCCCCCACCGGCCGGTAAATTTTTTCGCAATACGTGGAAACCCTAATTTTGGCCTGGTGCTGCCCTAGGCACTTGACCCCACCCACATCGGCCCATACTCAATCAGATAATGTATAGAAGGGCCCAGTATACTGTGTATGTGCAAACCACAGATTCAGCTATCCCCACCAGAAGTATGCAACAGCTATGTGTTTTTTTTTTTAATTTTAATGCAGATTTTTAATTTACCGAATAGGTACCCAAGGGCCAACTGCCTGCTTATAGCTACAACTAGACACAGGCCCTGGAGTGCATATATTGTAAATACTGCCCTGTTAGTGGTGTACATTCCTCTGAAAAATAAACCTGTTGAGTGCTCAGCTTGCAAGAATTCATTATAACATTAATATGCATGGAATGGAATAGAATAGAAAATTAATTGGCTGACTGTGTTATGCAACATATAATTTTCCAATCCACTATCCCTATTGGAAAAGTTAAAGGATTGTTTTATTATCATTTTGCATTTTTGGTAAATTCTGAGAATTCATCTTTCCAAATAATGTGCTACTTAAGATCTCAATGAGAATATATGTGTGTGTGTGTGTACATTATTATATATACTGCATATGCCTATTTCTTCCCTTTTTCATTTACACCAATTTCTATTACATTGCAAAATTCATTAGTGAATTTCGCACATGATCAACTGCATTCTGATTTCCACTGCAAATGAATTATGAAGTAAGCAGGTCTCTCTGTGCAGACAACTTAATTACTCAATACTGCAGGACCCCTTGACATCTCTGAGTCAAAATAAATTAAAATTATTATCAGAAGCCAAAATTAAAAAAAAAACACACTGGGTAAACAATATAAGAGAAATGTGTTTTATGTCCATTTGTCTGCGTGTGCAGAGTGGAATACCTTGTGCCTGAGGTTTTCTATAGTGTAGAGCAATATGCCTTGAGGCTATTAAAAACATTGATATATTACACAACAGAAATGTAAGCCAAAAGCATTTATTTATGCTAACTATCGATGGGCGAATTTATTCGGCAGGCGTGAATTTGCGTCGAATTTGCGCGATTAGCCGCCAGCGAATAAATTTGCGAAACGCCCATGAAAATTCGCGGCAAAAACAGGCGCAATCGGCAAAAACGGGCACCGACGTCAAAAAAACGGGTGCCAGCGTCAAAAACGAGATGCCAGCGACGTTTCATGAATTTTTCGCCGTTTTGCGAAATTCGCAAATTTTTGGGCGAAGCAAAACGGCGCAAATTCGCCCATCTCTAATGCTAACAGTCAACGTCAAGTGCAAAAAACTCAAATCAGTCAAATATGAAGAGTAGTTTGCTTGAATAGGACACTGTATGGAGTGGTACTGCCATATTTAACTTTGAGACAGATTTTTGAGCTTTGTATTTAACAGGTTTTGTGGTGATAATCATAAAAAAGAGTTTTGCTACCCATTCAATTTTACACGCTGTCTAATTCTGAGATGGTCAAGCAAGGACAGGTATTGCCCTGAAGCAAAGAGAAGATCTGTTACTTGAAGGACAGAATGAAAAAGTTGCCTGCCTGGGTCAATAAATTATAAAAAAAAGCTCAATACAGTAGCACACTGTAGAAAACACACTGGAAAAAAAATCACATATTGTGATTATTTTTTATGATAATGTGCCAGGGCACACATTTCATATCTAAAAAAAACATTTACAGATAAATTTAATTTGGCCATCTGTCAACTACTTTCAAACTGATGGACCCAACCCAAGCCTCAAATCATATCAAATTTTTTCATGAATAATATACCATTCGAATTATAAATAAAGTCTAATTTATTAGAGTTTAAAATAATTATTCTAAAATTCGACCTTTGATAACCCCCGTCTTGCTTTTTTTTTAATTCCTGGCTTGATATTCCTTTTGAGTTCCTGGCTTGCAGGTAAATTTTGGTTGCATAAAATCAGATGCTGCTAAACAAGCTTCTGTAGTCTGCCAGTCCACATAGGGACTACCAAATTGCCAACCACAGCCCTTATTTGGAACCCCCTGGAACTTTTTTCAATCTTGTGTTGCTCCCCAATTCTTTTTACAACTGAACGGGTTTAAAAAAAAGGTTAGCAACCTCTACTCTACATTCTACACTCTAGCAATAGATAACATAGAGCTCTACAGGGCATGGATACCTGAAAAAGAAGCCTGTTTCTACAGAGGTGGTCTGGATAGATGTGTGTACCGGGTGTTGGCTAGGGTACGATCTCTTTGCTCTACTTGCAGGAGCCCCTGGTTGCTCTATGAATGACTCTAATCCTATATCCCAGATCTATGGTGAACTTTTACAGAAGATAACCCTAACATTAGCTAGTTCTGCATCAGCCTCCCCAGCACCATCCACCCACTCCAGCAGATAAATGCACTAAGGCTTACCTATAGTCTTTGAAACCTTTTACATTATTTTTATTTGCTCTGGGTCTGAGGTCCACCTAGGACTGAAAGAAGATAAAAGGTAGGCAAGTTGTATGCAGTTACAGGCACGGGTGCACCTAAACTCTCTATGCTTGGTTGGGTTTGGTGTGCGCCAGTGATGTCACTGGGATGCGCCAAACCCAACCCAGCATCAATAGCAAGCATGCCTGGATCTGTATGCATCTGGGTGCTAAAGAGTGGGAGTAATCTAGAAGGGGACCCTGTGGACTGTGCATTGCTGCTCCCTCTGCTTTAAAGGAAATATGTACAAATAAGAATCACATTTTTAAAACACATACATGTTTTACAAGAGCATAGTGGCAACAGGGCATCATATTTAATGGTAGGTGTTTTCATTTTAGTGTATATTTCATATTCTTTATTAACTTTCCCACAGTATATAGACTTTATGAAGCCAAACACACTCTGTGGGCCCATTAATATAGTTTTTTTTTTTTTTTTGCATGAATCTCTAAAAAATTGTGGTTTTGCTATTTTTTTTAAAACTCTTCGAGATTTATTAAAGTAGTTGCATTAGTACGATGTATAAAGTGATCTTCTGAGACAATTTGTAATTGGTTTTCATTTTGTATTATTTGTCGTTTTCGCGTTTTATTCAGTGGCTCTCCTGTCTGCAATTTCAGCAATCCGGTTGCTAGGGTCCAAATTATCCTAGCAACCATCCATTGATTTAAATAAGAGACAGAATAGTAGACCGCCTGTATAGAAAGCCGAGTTTAAAAAAAGTAGCTATAACAATAAATTTGTAGCCTTAGGGAGCATTTATTTATCTAGATGGGGTCCCTGACCCCCATTTGAAAGCTGGAAAGAGTTAGAAGAAGAATTTAAAAAAGCACTTTCTTCTGTCATTCCCTAATAATGTCAAATGAAATACAAGAAAAAAAAAAAACATCTGCTGAATTTGGAGACCTGCAATTTTGTCTTGGGATCTTTCAAAATTGCCAGCAAAAATGCTGGCAAAACATTTATAGCATGAAATATGCAAATATTCTCTTTTTTTAAGAAAGCTTTTGTTGTAACTAATTTAAATGGGAAATTCCTCAAAGCTACAGGACCCAGCTGTGATCTGTGTAAATGCATGCATATCTACATTTCATTTTTATTCTAAGAAAGTAGCTCTGAAGGCTAATATAAGAAAATCTATATTTTTATAAAACTTCACGTTTATAAAACTTTATGTTTATATTGCACATATATTACAGTTCACTTCTATGGTAATAACCTACCTCTGACTCCCTGACATATGTGTTTTTAAAGGGCATGTAAAGTCTAAAATAGAATAAGGCTAGAAATGCTGTATTTTGTATACTAAATATAAACATGAACTTACTGCACCACAAGCCTAATCAAACAAATAATTTATGCATTCAAAGTTGGCCATAGGGGGTCACCGTCTTGTAACTTTGTTAAACATCTTTGCAAGACCAAGACTGTGCACATGTTCGGTGTGGTCTTAGGGATCGTCATAAATTATCAAAAGAAGGAAACAAACAAAGCTGCTTGAGTTCTGCTTTGCTGGGAGAGGAGTTAGGGACCGTCTGACAATTCCTATTCACAGCAGTAAATGAAGGGAGAATTTCATTGCATACAATCAGTTTTCTTATAAAAACGGTACACATTTTTTAATCAAAGTATATTGGAGATAGGTTTCTTTTTCATTAAAGAAAGTAAAAATGGGATTTTATTTTTTTGCCTTTACATGCCCTTTAATTGCCTGTGTCAATCATCACATTTCTATGCTGACTTTTTTTTTGCCAGGATACTAATAATGCAGGCCTCCAACCTCAGTGCATCCATAATGATCTGGGACAAGCAAATAATAACTAGTGATGGGTGAATTTATTCCCCAGGCGAATTTGCGGCAAATTTGCGCGATTGCCAGCTAATAAATTAGCAAAACGGTGGAGAAAATTCACAGACACAAAAAAAAATTGTAGCGTCAAAAACGGACGCCGGCGTAAAAAAAATGGACACCGGCGCCATTTCGTGAAATTTGCAAAGCGAAATGGCGCAAATTCACCCATCACTAATCAGAATAAGGCAACATTAATTTAGTCAACTCTAGCGACGTTTCGGGAACATCTTGTTCCCTTTATCAAGCTCATCTCTGTTCCAGAGATTCACAAATTCAAGCGTCCATTCCCAGGATCATGTTTGTACAGAAAGATTGAAGTGAAGTATCTGGTCACCATAGTTACACGCGAGTTATGTGCGTCTTAAAGAATCACGTACATATTGAAGTGGACACACCTACAGGCGTCATAGTATCTATCAGGCCTTTACATAGCAACCATCCAATTGAATAAATATAAGTTAGTTAAACGATACAAATACAATTGTGCATGACAATCAAGCTACACATGCATAGATATCACATAGATAAAATAAATGCAAGTCAAAGTCACGGTTTAACCCTCTGGGGGATAACGTCCTAAGCCTATCTATCCACCACTGATCCTCAGTTTTCTTTAATGCCAAAACACGATCACCACCTCTCCTAGAAGGAGGAATTTGCTGGATAAAGCTGGCCATAGACGCAAAGATCTGATCATACGAATCGAGGATCGTCACCAGCTTTGGTCGGACATAACTATCATACGATTGCTGTCAGGGGCAGAACATTGGCTGATCTGTTCTTTTCTACTTTATTTGGTCGGAATGGTTAGTGGCAGGTCGGGAGATGGGGAAATACCATGATTCGTACGATCGGATCTTTGCATCTATGGCCAGCTTTACTCTAAATCTAAGATCCTCTGGAGAATGTCCCACATATACAGTATACAATGCCTGGATACTGGCAAGGGTTTATTTTTAGTATTAATGGTTGATCTATGCTGTGAAAACCTATCCCTCACCTTTTGAGTGGATCAATCCACAAGGACAAACAAGAATATAAACAACAAAACTCATGTCACAGGTATTATAGCCACATATCTTATATGTTCTCTTATTATCCGTGTCACTATATATATATAACGTATACCGTTTACACACACATATCATCCCTGTGTACGTAAGATACATCGTGTGATACATAAACATTGGCCCCTATTGAAGCGAGCCTATCCAGATATACAGGAATTTTTAGAACCACCACTTTTGTCATATAAACGTCCCCGTAACTTAAGGGATAGGTTAGTGAAAGCAGATCTGGGCACTACAAAGCAGAATACACAGAGGTTATTAGCACCACTACGTAATGGCATGTATCCCTGTGGTAGATGTAACCAATGTTCAAGTGTCATTCGTAGTGACACATTTACGCATCCTTATTCAGGAAAAAGATTTTCGATACAGGGACATTTCACATGTGATTCAGAATACGTGGTCTATTTACTGAAATGCCCTTGCGGCCTGGCCTATGTAGGGGAAACAATACAGCCGATCCGTGATAGGATCAGTCAGCATAAATCCACAATAAGAAAGGAGGTACTTAAGTTGCCGGTTCCCCTACATTTTCACAATGAACGACACTCAGCAGCAGCCTTGAGATTTCAGGTAATAGAGTCTGTTGCCCCCCCACGTCGGGGGGGCAACAGACTCTTACAACTCCAGAAAAGGGAGAAGTTCTGGATTCACACTTTACAAACGCTGCATCCCAAGGGCCTCAATAGAGAATATGATTTGTATGCCTTTATATAATAATGCTATTTTTGGGTGAGATTTGGGACTATGTTGCCTTTAACACACATTGTAACTGAATGTAACTAGTTAGTACCAAAAGTGGTTACAATATTGTATATACATCGATGCATGTTTAAGAATGATATATGCTGCAATATGACTTTTGGAATATGCGTTATGATGTTAAATAAGCTATATTGCTAGATTGTGATGTATACAATATGGGTGTAACCTGATTTGCATGTCTCTAGGATTCTGATTGGACTAGATTTGATTTGATTTGTTTCACGTGTGAGATGTGTTAAGGCATAGCCTTTATATAGGATGTGATGTCAATTTGATGTATACTGCTTGATAAAGAAGCGTGAGCTTCGAAACGTTGCAGAGTAAAGCAATACTTTTTTATTCACAATATTGGTCTGGACTTTTTTGTTTTGATATATATATATATATATATATAGAAACTAAAAACCAGATTTAATTTTAGAAGGACTGAATTGCTACAAGATACACAGTGCCCATTCTAATAAACTGACACACGTCACCTTTAGCATGACTACAATGTGGTCGATATTCATAGATATTATGTTAATGAAGTATGTGTGTGTTAAATAAATAATGTTATTTTACCACTAATTTATTGCTCCTCAGTCTCTCTAATATGTAGTCAGTTGAGGGTGATAATAGGGCAGCTATGATTTTATTTTGTATTTTACTACATTGACATATATGTTTTTGCTATCAATTTCTTCACTGTTTTAGATCTGGGTAATTATTTTGGAAAGGTTTCATCACATTTTGTCAGCTGGTATTATTTGGTATTTAGTCTTAGGGAAAAAAACGGATTTAGGGAAAAATCATTCATTCATTGTAACATCATGTAAACATTCCGGTATGTTTAAAGCATAATTGCCACTTATTTTAACAGACAGTGTAATTTTTTTCAAGCAGTTTTTTTTATAGTATAACATTCAGAGAGGCTTAACACAGGGGAAACGTGATTACATTAAAGACAATTACATGAATAATTCATGACATCACATTTTGCAGCCCCCGTGTTAATAAGCAGGAAAACCAAGAGTTTATTTCCTAGAAAAAAAATATTCACATCATGGTAATTATATGCATAATGTGGCCCATTATTGCAAAAGAAATTAAACAAATCTGTCTGACCAAACAAAGGAACAATATTGTTTTGAACAATCTATTTCGTTTTCATCCAAGAACCCGTTAGAGAGAGGAATGTCAGAAAAATTATCTTTTTTCTTTTTATTCTTGCTGCTGCTATTCATAATACAATTTATATATATATATATTTTTCCTCTGTCGCTGAAACAGAACCATGGATTTTAAAAACTTTTTGGCAAATTAAATATCCACTTCTTTGTGGTTGTTTATTTCTGTATATGGTCAACAATCAGGGAGCAAACTGGATTCCTTATGAAAACGAAATCATTGAACACTAATCATTGGAGGGACGTGTCTTCTACTTGTGCCAACTGTGATTTTGATTCAAACAAATCTTACAGTGGACACCTCATGGGCTTTGCTTGGAGGTCAGAAGAAAACCCTTGCTGAGATTGCCACATAGTATTCTTGTTAAAAAGAACACAATTATGTGACATGTGTATGTCGGTATTATTCTTTGTTAATAAAATATTCCCAAACAAGCAAAACACAAAAGGAAAAATCAAGCACTTACATGAATCATGCAAACCAGTTTTGTCACAGCACATAACAATGCACTGCACGGGCACTTACTATTTATTGCTATTTTATAATGTAATCGTTTTAGAGCCCTGATTTACGTGCTACTCATGCAAATGTTAACTGGGGGGTTGGGTCAGACTTTTAAAGGGGAAAAAAATTTTTTCTTAGAAAATGTATTGATAAATACTGTAAAAATCTGTATGGGAGTTTGGTCAAAGTGGTTTTAAGAAAATAGTGAGAAATTGTTGGATTTTAGTAAATAACCTCCTAAATGAACCCAATAGGCTGGTTTTGCTTCCAATACGGATTAATTGTATCTTAGTAGGGATCAAGTACAAGGTATTATTTTATTATTACAGAGAAAAAGAAAAATAATTTAAAAAAATTTGGATATTTGGATCAAATGGCATCTATGGGAGATGTCCTTTCCATAATTCAGTTTATCTTTAAACATACACATAGAAGGAGGCGTTTGGTTTATTTAGGGACTACAGAAGTTTGGGTGTTTTTTTCAGCACCTGTACATCTAGTATCATTCAAGAGGGGGTTAAAGTCCCTAGTGGCAGTTTGTAATGGGGTCAAATATCTTCTGTGCCTTACCCATTGTTAACCCTTGATGTACCACCGACCTTTTGTGTGGTGGAACACTAGAGTGAAGCACACCAGGCAGAGAGTTGTAGTTTAATCACGTTCTCTTTATTTGTCATGGCCTTCTGCAGAACAGTAGCACATTCACAGGGCTCAATCTCCCAGTCTTTTGCAGAACATTGCCCGTAACAGCACACTGCTAGGGGGAAACATGCTACCAGGCTCCCCTCTTGGCCCCTGCCTGGTTCTATCCGGATTTAGCCTTTCCTCTTAAACTGTGGCCGGCGGGATTCCTGCTGTAAACACTTTGCCCACTCACTCCTAGTTGTGGCCATAGCTGCTCATGCTAGTTACCTCTCTAACTTACACTCCTAGAGTGTACTGTTACACTACTAGGCCTCACACTACCTAGGCTCAGTATCTTTTCCAGGAGATGACTCTACTGCTGCAATGCCCTCTGCTCATCTTTCTTCTTATGCATAAACCTTGTTGCTTCAGCCTGATCAAATAAAAATTATGGTTTTCCTGGAAATTTTTCTTGGAAATTACATACAAGCTGTCTTGAATAGATATAGCCTAGTATGTATGTGTGCTCTTGGATTGTTTGTGAGTACAAAGCCTCATCCAAGCCAGAGGGCAGGACTTCAGTATTTAAAATGAATGGGTTTTATTAAGTGGCACATGTTATTGTAGAAATATATTCTCACAATTAGGCTTAATTTGCTTGTTACAATGTTTTCAATACATTCTATGTAAAGTATTTCTTATAGAGGCCAGCAATGTTCAGGGATATAGTTTCTCTTTAATCATAGACAAAGCACCCAGCATCTCTAGGCGTGTTATTGCCTTTAAAGTGCATAATCTGCAGTTTTTTCCCCCTATTTTCAACCATTCACAATCGTTTCTATAGTTATGGTATGTTATCGAAGTGAACTGAGAACAATATTTATCTTCATTCTGTTCCCTCAGGAGACACATCGGCAGATTTCTTTGTTCAACTTGTTTTTATGGTGCCATTAATGTGTGCTCTGCTTCATCTGTGCAACAATAAATGAGAGTCAGTGCAGAAAATCATAGGGTCACGAACGACAGTATTTTGTGTGCAATTATAATTTTGTACAGTACAAATGTTTAAAAAAACAGAAAGCGAAATGCCAATGGATGTTACAGCAATAAATGTATGGACACATTGAGAATAATTGTATGTACAATAATAATATGTGTTGTCTCCGTTGTGAATGTGCTGCACTCATACTCTGCCTGTTATACAACCTGTATTACAAAACGACCTTCTCTAAGGTTGTCACAACTGATAGGCTTCACATATACATGTTGGTTTGTATTTCTGAAAAGCTGCTAAAAGTTTCCATATAAATACATCTATTTTGGGAAGGGTCAACCAAATAACAGATGAGGCAAGAAGACTAAACAGCAACACCCAGTTTAGTTTTCAAGCAGGTATGCACCCGTGTTTTATTCACAGCAGAGTTTTCCACAACAGAGGGCATAAATAGTAGTACAGAGGGAATAAATAAAAATAGTTTTGGAGGGTCCTGCTCAAAACCTAATCGCTCCCTTCATTCCCCTCTCCTACACCCTAATCCAAAGGTTTACTCACTCTCACAACATTCTCTTAGCTCACTGAGACTGGCACTGTCCTTTGGGTCTCCAAAAGCCAGATGGTCCGACTGCCCTACAGGTTCAAAGCAATAAAGGACAAGGCAATTTTTTGAAAACAATGTGCAGGTGTGGGATCTTTATTAGGTTAGACTGTAAACAGGAAAAGAAACCATGTCTTGGTGTCATTTTACGTTCGGTTTACGTTCTGTTTGATGTAATAGTATTTTGATCTCTATGTACGAGCATTAATAAATAAAGAAGGAGTCATTTTTAAAACCACATTAATCTTTGTGACAAAGCTCTACTTTTCATATCTCCATTAGATCAATTCTACGGTGTAACCTGGGAAATAAGTTTGAGAAACAGAATGAGGCAATTATATTCATAGCCTTCCTGAATCCACTTTTCACCCAGCATCACTAAATAGTTCCTAATGTTTTTTTTGTATTTAAATGAATCTATACTCTTCTAAAGCTCTGTCAGGAACTGATTATCATAATTATATCTGTTTCTATGGAAACCCTTAAGTCCATCAGTTTTGATTCATTATATTGTTATACCTTCTAGCAGCTTCTAATTATTAGGTACCCATATAAAGTCTATGTTGCTGCTGTTACTACAGAAATGAGCTCAGTATAGAACAGTCGTGGGTTTTTAACACCTGCAGAACTGGCAGGCGTGGATAAGAAAATTCTGTTGAGGACAAATTACTCATAGGGGGTTATTTATTAAAGGCTGATTGTTTCTGGTCGGACTTTAAAACTTTAAACTTTTACATTTTTTTCGAAGAAAAAAAAACCCTAAAATATTTAGAGATTTAATAAAACCCGATGGTGTTGAAAGTCCGAATTTAAAAAATACTGCCGAGTTCACGTAGAAGTCAATGGCAGATGTCCCGTTGATACCCTGATCTGTGCTGGGCTTCATTAAATAATCCAAAGATTTTGTGGTTTTGGCGTCAAGTCTGAAAAGTTTGCAGGTTTCAGCGTCAAAAAGATCATAGGTTTCAGATTTTATTCACGATTTTATGGAGCTTTATTCCCGCACAAGAAATTTTCGTGAACATTTATTGATAAATAGGAGGGGAAAGTCAGTGCAGATTTGGTCAGAGTAGTTTTCAGAAAATAGTGAGAACTTTTCAGATAACCCCCATAATGTTAAATAAATGTTAAACTTAAAACACTTTGTGGGTCATTTATAAAGTTTGTGCTGCGCATATTTATTCGCAAACGGTTGAATTGCCCATGTTTTTTCCTGAACGCTAATATATTGTACTGCTCTGCCCGTCTTTCTGTTTTTTTACGAATTCGCATTGTGAATAAATCTTCGCAAATGGTGCGCAAATGAGACGGGACCCAATGTCCGATGTTGTTGTGCGAAAAATAGCATTGACAGTAACATGAATTCGCACTTTGTGAAACTGTTTTTGCGAATATTTTGTCCGCCACCAAAGTTGTGGCGTAATTCAGTCGCAGAGTGTGCGCATTAATATTTGCAATTTGCGAATTTTTGAATATTTAAAAAGCTCTTATAGACATTCGCATTGTGAAAAAAATGTGCAATTCTGTTTGCACCACTTATTCAGCTTTATAAATATAACCATGCGCAGGGCAAATATATTCACTTTGTGAACCAATCTGCCCTGCGCAAAGTTTTTAAATGACCCCCTTTGAAGCTAGGAATAATCTATCTATCTAATCTAATAAACATAAAATTGTTGGTCCTTTCAAAATCCACCAATGAACATGAAAGAACATTTATGACTTAATTGTGTTTGGTCCAATTGGTAAAATACCAAGATTCCTCCTACATGTACAGTATACCCCCTGTATTAATGACCAAATGGATTACAGCAATTAAAACACCCCAGACCACTAGCAACTGGTCCTTACCAGGGAACAGAGTAGCCTGTTGCACTCAGTAGCAAATATTACTTGAGAAACTTGACTTCAGTCTGTATGTTCTGATTTGTTCTAAGACATCCAATACACCTGTTAACCATTGTATCTAATATTCTTCCCTTCTTCCAGTAGTAGAGGTTGCCATTAGTTCTTCTGCATAGCACCTTAATGCATAGAGAATAATGTATAGCCTTATGGGGGCCCATTTAATTAGCTCGAGTGAAGGAATAGAAGAAAAAATACTTCGAATTTCGAATGGTCGAATATGGCTACTTCGACCATCGAATCGGCTACTTCGACCTTCGACTACTACTACGACTTCGAATCGAACGATTCGAACTAATAATCGTTCTACTATTCGACCATTCATTAGTCGAAATACTGTCTCCTTAAAAATTTCTTTGACCCCCTAGTTCGCCACCTAAAACCTACCGAGGCCAATGTTAGCCTATGGGAAAGGTCCCCATAGGCTTCCTAACAATTTTCTGATCGAAGGAATATCCTTCGATCGATGGATGAAAATCCTTCGAAACGTTCGATTCTAAGGATTTAATCGTTCGATCGAACAATTATTCCTTCGATCGTTCTAAATAGCGCTAAATCCTTCGACTTCGATATTCGAAGGCGAAGGATTTCAATTCTGCAGTCGAATATCGAGGGTTAATTAACCCTCGATATTCGACCCTAGGTAAATCTGCCCCATGATGTGTATAAGGATACTGAAAGTCAATGAAGAGTCCTGTGACCAAATAACTGCACATGGTTTCAGACCAAGAGCACTGACATTGAAGAAAACTTCTAATTCCCTTAAAGGAAAATTAAACCCTAAAAATGAATATGGCTAAAAATGCAATATTTTCTATGCTGAACTTATTGTACCAGCCTACAGTTTCAAAACATAATACACAACATTTCCAGCCTACTTCTTTAGTTAAGCTTTACTTCTCCTTTATACATTTTAATAGGGAGTACATTATGCCATATAATTCTCGATAGCACTGAAGGTGAGCAGTAGATCATAGAGACCTTTAGGGCATGTTATAAGTGGCACACAAAGTGCACTAACTGCACAAGGGACACATTAGTAGATTAGGAATTGGCTGGAGGAGTGAACACAGAATACAAAGTGTCAGGGCACATAGGGGTTTTGTAAAAACTACACAAACAGGTGTTATTACCTTATGAAAAAAAAAAATTCAGTACATACCGTTACACACACGTTTGTACAGAAACCTTACTAGCTGTGTAATAAAATCAGTCACAAAAATGTAGAAACAAACAAATCCTGTTTTACCTGCCAATTTTTATTTTAGATTTGCGACCTATTATTATAAAACAACAGTATTAGTATGAACACACAGAGAATAAAATGTGCATTTGTTTGTAGATACTTTTCTGAAAGAAATGTGTGGCCACATTATAATGGAATTGCTTTACTCTTCTGAAGCTAATGCGTTCTCTAATTATATGGCATTCCCGCCACTAGTAACACCAGGCTCTAATGGGACCAATTTAGGAATATTTCCATCTATGCTTTTATATTTCTACCTGAAGACTATATAGCACCTATACCATTGTGTGCATCTAATTGATTAATATTGGTTCTCTAGAGGACCTTAGGAGACTCAGCCTGACACCCGTGACACTGCCCAATTACCACCCATCTGCAATAACTTATATTATCCTCTGTTTATGCTTAGACCACCCCTATACAAAGGGGCCGATTCACTAACTTCGAGTGAAGGATTCGAAGTAAAAAAACTTCGAATTTCGAAGTGTTTTTTGGGCTACTTCGACCATCGAATGGGCTACTTCGACCTTCGACTACGACTTCGACTTCGAAACGAAGGATTCAAACTAAAAATCGTTCGACTAATCAACCATTCGATAATCGAAGTACTGTCTCTTTTAAAGAAACTTCGACCCCCTAGTTCGCCATCTAAAACCTTTCCTAAGTTTTTTGATAGAAGGATATTCCTTCGATCGTTGGATTAAAATCCTTCGAATTGAACGATTCAAAGGATTTAATCGTTCGATCGAAGGAATAATCATTCGATCATACTATCTGCGCTAAATCCTTCGACTTCGATATTCGAAGTCGAAGGATTTTATTTCCCAGTCGAATATCGAGGGTTAATTAACCCTCGATATTCGACCCTTGGTGAATCGGCCCCTCAGACTGCTTCACACTACAGTCATTGCTCAGTGCTGCTTCCGTTCCTACACACTCTGTGCTTTATGTCTAACAAGCCGTCTGTTATTTGCTTTGCCGAAAATGTTTAGTTTGGCCTAATAAAAGGCACAAAGTTTGCCCAAGAGCAGTAACCTATAGCAACCACCTGCTAATTGGTTACTATAGGTTATTGCCCCTGGGCAAACTTAGTACCTTTAATTACATAAACCCCTATGTGTTTAACTGAAATAAAAACAGAAACACTTTTTGTTTCACTGTTGCTTTGCAGGTAAAATTATCAGAAAACATTGTTAAAAAGGATATACTCACAAACCGTTACTAAGAGGGGCAGATTTACTAAGGGCCAAAGTGAATTTTCAAATTTCAAAAACTTCAAATTTCGAAGTAGTTTTTGGATACTTGGACCATCAAATAGGCCAAATTCAACTTTGATTGGAAGTGAAAAACTTTGACTTCGAAAATCGAAGAACTGTCTCTTTAAAAAAGTTTGACTTCGACACTTTGCCATCTTAAACCTGCCGAATTGCTATTTAGCCTATGGGGGAGCTCCTATAACCTATCTTGAGTGTTTGGGCAAGTTTTGAGAAATCAAAGGATTTTTGGTAAAATCGTACGATCGTACGATTTTAAAAATCTTTCGACTTTGAATGTCAAACTAACCTATTCGATGGTCAAATTTCGAAGTTTTTTGCACTCTGTCCTTTGATAAATCTGCTCCTAGGTGTAGCCAATGGAATTTGAATAAAAGTTTGCAATGCTTAACTATAGTCCCACATTAAAACAAATATGGGTAACATATTTAAAAGCCACTTAATTACATACCTAATGATTCCACTGGACTGCATTACTGCATATTAGTTATTGTGTATATATGAATAAATATCCTTTCCTAATACCCTGTTACATGCATATCATTATTCTATTCAGTAGGACATAGGCATAGATTCAATTGCTCAGGCAGGTAATTATCCTTAAACCCCTAATGAAACAAGCCCTGCATTTGCCACAATTTAATAATACAGGTATGGGACCTGTTATCCAGAATGGTCGTAACCTGCGGTTTTCCAGAAAACAGATCTTTATACCTTAAGTCTGCAAGACTTAAAGGAGAGGTAAAGTCTAAAATAGAATAAGGTTTGAAAGGCTGTATTTTGTATACTAAATATAAACATGAACTTGCTGCACCACAAGCCTACTCAAACAAATGATTTATGCTTTCAAAGTTGGCCACAGGGGGTCACCATCTTGTAACTTTGTTAAACATATTTGCAAGACTAAGACTGTGCACATGCTCAGTGTGATCTGGGCTGCTTAGGGATCATCATAAATTATCAAAACAGGGAAACAAACAAAGCTGCTTGAGTTCTGCATTGCTGGGAAGTTTGGCGGGGGCTCCCCATGCTGTTCATAAGTATGATTGTTTCCCTGCAGAGGAGTTAGGGACCGTCTGACAATTCCTATCCACAGCAGTAAATGAAGGGAGAATTTCACTGCATACCGTCAGGTTTCTTATAAAAATGGCACACATTTTTTAATTAAAGTATATTGGAGATAGGTTTCTTTTTCATTAAAGAAAGTAAAAATGGGTTTTTATTTTTTTGCCTTTACATGCCCTTTAAATGTAAATATGAAATTAGCCCAACAAACTGTTTTTGCTTCCAATAAGGATTTGTCATATCTTAGTTTGGATTAAGTACAAAGTACTGTTTCATTATTACAGAGAAAAAATAAATCAGTTTTAAAAATTTGATGATAATGAGGCCTATGGAAGACGGCCTTTCCATAATTCTGAGCTTTCTGGATATCGGGTTTCCAGATAACAGTGGAAAATTTACAACATTTAACACTTTTGTATTTACAGAATAAAAGATTGTAATAGAACAGAAAAACTTTTTCAATGATTCTGCAAAGGTACATAGAATAATGCAGTGAATAGCTCCAACATCTGAACATTTTCAACATTAAAGGGTATTTAAAGGTTTCTGGGCACACATAAAGCAAAGACAATTTCTATAAAAACAATTTCAGAGGTATGTGAATAACAGAATTGTCCCAGTTTCAAGGTAACAGTACATTATATAACATATACCATTTTTCTCCATAACCAACAGAGATTTCCCCACAGAGTTTTGCTCTACATAGGCCAAGCATTTTTGAAAAGATTTTCAGTGTTCATTCTCAGAAACTCTCAGTCAGGTTCCAACATCAAACATAAAGCCATAAAGTCATAGCTTTATTCTGAATAAGGAGAAATAACGTTTGTAATGTCCTGTTCTCTTGCTGTACAGAGCCAAAGAATGTTCAGATTCTTTTATGTGTTTGTTAACATCTAATTTATAAGCTTCTTGGAAACATTAATTAAGGGTGCAGTACGTAAAGCTTTTGCACCACTGCTCCCTCTTTCCTGCAGCATTTTCCCTGATACAGTGTTTTTGAAAGTAATTACTTCTCTAATGCAAAGATTTTCAAAAATTGTCAATTTTTTCAAATTTGCATCATTATTATAAAATAAATACTAATTTCAACAAAACCAGATGAAACAAATTCCATTTGGGGGGTCATAGTTTCATGAAATGGGAGAGAATTGAAGTCTGATAAAACACTGATGCCTCAGTGTCCTCATCCATCCCTTGTAATTTAACGGGACATTTGGAGATAGGACCATAACTTAAAGAAGACTTGGATAAATGGGAATATATCTAAAGAATGAGAGTTAATAGATGGAGATATTGCACAGTGAATGGAAAGCATCTAGAAGTTAAATGCGAGGATAATTGGATCAGTTGCGGAAATGGAAGGAGGGATGCAGAGCAGGCACTCTACTCCTACTATTAAGGTGGATTTTTTTGCCTTATTGTTTTGGTCTAGATGCAGATATACTAACCGGCAAAAAGTTGCCAGTGACCGCTTCACACCAATCGCCAGGCGAAAATTCGCTCAAACAACGGTAATTCACTAGTTTCTTCATGGGCGCCGAATGCTGGTGAGTTTTCGCTAGCGTCACTTGGGCAATGAGAGCAATTCAAAGTGAAGATGCACTAGCATTCATTTCTGCCTACCCCAAATTCGCTAGAGGTCTTGGGCTCAGGTTATTTTGCATACGGCGGGAAATTTAAAGTTGAATAGACATCTTTATGTTATATGTTGCAGCAAATACATTACATTTCCACTGTTAATTACTCATGTCCAGGGAACCTTAATAAAGACAATAGAGTTAATATAATGCCCTACACATGAGCCCAATGTATAGTTAGGGAGCAGATTTACATAGGGTCGAATATTGAGGGTAAATTAATCCTCGATATTCGACTGCCGAATGTAAATCCTTTGGCTTCGAATATCGAAGTTGAAGGATTCACTGCAAATAGTTCGATCGAACGATTGAACAAAAAATCGTTCGATCGAAATGATTTTTCTTCGACCTAAAAAACATTAGAAAGCCTATAGGGACCTTCCCCATAGGCTAACATAGCACTTCGGTAGGTTTTAGGTGGCGAATTAGGGGTCGAAGTTTTTTTTAAAGAGACAGTACTTCGACTATCGAATGGTCGAATAGTCGAACGATTTTAAGTTCGATACGAAGTCGAAGTAGCCAATTCGATGGTCGAAGTAGCCAAAAAAATTATTCGAAATTCAAAGTTTTTTTTTATTCTATTCCTTCACTCGAGCTAAGTAAATGGGCCCCTTAATGTTCCATATGTTAGAAAATGTATGGGGGAAACCGGTTACCCAAAAAAAATTGTTGAGGACTTTTGCAGGCTATCACTCTAAAAAAAGGAAAAGACACCAGCGTTTTTAAATGTTGATGCTTTTTTCACTCACAGAATATAACAGAAATTTGAGGAAGATCTATGCACTCCAGTGCACTTAGCCTGGTCTGAGCTGGTGAAGGCAAGTCTGGCGAAAGAGGTAATGTTGAGTAAAATCTGCATTTTAGTGAATTTGCGGAGCAACGTCCATTCGCCAGAGTGAATTGTTGCCTGGCGATAGAGGGTGAATGAGAGCTAGCGCTTATCCCTTTCACTAGCGAATTGGCACCTGCATCGTTAATGGAAATAAATTAGCGATGTCCCTGCTGCTACTTAGCCCTTTAGTAAATCTACCCCATAAACTCCATTGTATTTTGCATGGAAATGTAGCCATGAAAAAATGGCCAACAATGACGACAGCTGTTACTGTATAGAAATGTCAGGCACGCTTGAAGCAGAAGTCTCAGGGCTGGTTCAGGAAAACCGATTTTGAATTACATGAAAAAGATCAGCAAGTGGTGCAGACTAATTGGAGTGCTGGTAATGAGCAAGAAACACAGAAATCTATATCAGTCAAGTGTGTGTCCAGATATTTAAATGGGAAAACTCAGACCAGAACATGATTTGTTTCCTACATAACTTTTGTTGGTGAAAGATTAAACTGTTAAACATACAAAATACTGTACATCCAGCCCATTCCAGATACAAAACAAGTCTTTAAGCAAATGCAGCGACACATAGGGGCACAATTACTAAGGGTCGAATATCGAGGGTAAATAAACCCTTGAATTCGACCCTCAAAGTAAAATCCTACGAATTTGAATATTGAATTCAAAGGATTTTCCGCAAATCCTATGATCAAACGTTTCGAAGGATTTTAAAGCGATCGATCGAAGGATTTTCCTTCCATCAAAAAAACCTTAGAAAAGTGATGGGGAAGGTCCCCATAGGCTAACATTGTACCTCGGTAGGTTTAAACTGCCGAAGTATGTAGTCAAAGTTTTTTTTAAAGAGACAGTACTTCGACTATCGAATGGCCGAATAGTCGAACAATTTTTACTTCGAATCATTCGAATCAAAGTCATAGTCGAAGGTCGCAGTAGCCTATTCGATGGTCGAAGTACCCAAAAAAATACTTCGAAATTCGAAGTTTTTTTTAATTTGGATCCTTCACTCGAGCTTAGTAAATGTGCCCCTTAATTTACAACCACAAGTGCACAAATGTAATTTTGGATGGAATCCAAAAATCCAAATCCAATGTTTTTTCCCCCACAATGCATACTTTTTTTCCCCATAATTTCAGTGTCATTGAGCTCACCCTGGGGGTGTTGCATCTGACGCACTTTGGCAAAAATTAGACGCAATTGTGCTGAACATTTTCTACATCTGCCTGCTACCAAAATGCCGCAACTGCACTGTAAGAACCCTGGAGTTACCTGGTTTGGAGGTTGTGGTAGTTCCAGGGTTCCCCTGCTTTAATATGTGCAACTACATGAAATCCAGAACAGGAGGCAGGCAGAACCAAATGGTGTTGAGTGCAACCACATGGAAGTGCGGGGAGCACATGTTGATGCAAGGGCCTGTTATAAACAACATTTTTCACATAACTGACTGCAGGAAAATATGGCCGACTGCAACTGCACTTGTAGCCGTAAATAATCCTTGTAGGCCTCTATTACACATAATATATATATATATATATGTATATATATATATATATATATATATATATATATATATATATATATATATATATATATATATATATATATAGTGACTATAGTACCCCTTCTTGTAAATTATAAGGATAAGTTACCGAGGAGTTTCATGACCATATAAAAACATAAGAGGGCAAAGGCAGAGTGTTTTTATAGGTCATGGAACTCTGAGGTGACTTCTAATATCCTCATATTTTGCAACAGGGGGTATTTTATTTATTATAATACACAAGTTTCAGTGAGTCATAAATGACATCACTACTCACCATTTATAACTGATGACATCATTACTCACCGTTTATAAGGATATAATTTACAAGATATTCATGGCTTTTGTGTATAATATATATATATATTCATACTCTTTTATATAGAGATCGGTGAAACTGACTTTTTTTTATGAATCACTGTAATGATAATTGACAGATGAACAAATATTGCATTGTTTAGTCTTTGAATTTAAAAAATGTGACTGTGTATGCTAGTAAAAAATATCAGCAGATAAAAATATTGTCTGTAGCACTGAATAATGGTGAGAAAAATACAATATCAGGACTGAGTGCATGACAGGCTGCATTATTTGCTGACAGTCTTTAAATTCCTTTCTGCTGCGTTGAAAAAAAAAAAGTCAAGACAAGAAAAGCAGAAATGATTTTAAGACCTAATTAAAATTACCTTTGATAAAGAAAAGAAGCTCTCACATCTGAGCATGCAACACAATCCCAATTATCATTTCCATTTAATTACTGTAACCTGGAACCATTCGAGGAGTCGGATGTAACATTGTTAAATTTTAATAGAGATGCATATGTATTTAAATTTATGGAAATCTGCTTGCAACTTTCCAAGGCAGTTCTGTCTCTGGCTCCCAATGGAAATACAGTTCCAGTCTCTACAGGATTATTCAGTTGAAAAAAAGCCTATATCTAAAATGAAAAGACATAAATAATTCAGTCAAACATGATTTGTACAGCTCCAATCCTGGGACTCTTGCTTTCTGGATACAACCCAGTTTACAAATGTTATTATTAACTATGCATTTTATCATCTTATCTACATTTCCTTAACAAAATTGTTTCACTTTGTAAGACAGTGGGCTGTGACAATCTCTAAAACATGAATATCTGGATGCATATAGAATGATGAATGTGCAGGTACAATCATTGTACAGTATTATATGCAGGAGAAGCTAAATCTAACCTGTGGGACAAAGAGGAGGTAAAAGTGCCAGAAAGGGACGCTGTAGAATATTAAACACATTAGTGTCAGGTATGCTGAAAACTGTGGTGCTCCAGTAGAAATGCCAAGCTTTGTCTGTTCTCTGAATGTGCTAAAATGTAGGGCACTTGCTGTGATCCCATGACACACACCCTAGATACCCATAACTAGCACTAGCTAGGTAAGATGCACTCTCATGTTTTAAATAAAAAGGCCCCTGGTTCTATGTGTTCCAACCCTACAAGTTGTGTATGAGCATAAACCAATAGGGATGTAGCGAACGTCGGATATAATGTTCGCGAACATATTCGCGAACTTGCGTCAAAAATGTGAACGGTTCGCGAACGTCGCGAACCCCATAGACTTCAATGGGAAGGCGAATTTTAAAAGCTAGAAAAGACATTTCTGGCCAGAAAAATTATTTTAAAGTTGTTTAAAGGGTGCAACGACCTGGACAGTGGCATGCCAGAGGGGGATCAAGGGCAAAAATGTATCTGAAAAATACATTGTTGACACAGCGCTGCGTTTTGTGCTGTAAAGGGCAGAAATCACACTACGTCACTCAGGTGATGTTTCTGGACACGGAATGTGAAAAAGCTCACACAGCTAGGTGGCACTTGGTTAAAGACTGGGCAAACAATGCCTGCAAGGGCAACGTATACAGTAGTGGATACGGAATATATTATTGCTGCTTGGAAAACGTCACTCAGGTGGTGGTTCTGGAGACGGTATTATTATTGATATTTAGACAGAATGTGAAAAAGCTCACACAGCTAGGTGGCAGTTGTTTGAAGAACACACTGGGCAAACAATGCCTACAAGTGCACTACTATTGGTGCACTACTATGAAGAACAGCAAACAGCACTGGACACGTTAAAGAACAGTAAGATAAGTAAAATAAAAAAATATATATATATATTAAAAAAAAAAAAAATTACTCTGGTTAGTGCTGAACTACTAGAAGCAGCACACCAGTCCCACTCCCCAACACAGCTAGACTAATAGCACTGGGCTCTTATAGTAGCAAAGTAAAAAAACAAAAAAGAAAATAACAGCAGTCCTTACAAGGACTATTGGGTTATTACAGCACTCAGCAGATGAGATCAGAAGCAGTGCCCACAGCAGCTACATACAGAGCACTGCAGTAGAAGGTAGATTACTACTAGTCAGCAAAGCTAACTAACCTAAGCTCACTGTCCCTCAAATCCCTGCAGAGTTCTGTCCCTACAATACAGAGCAGTATGAAGTAGATTACTAGCCAGCAAAGTTACTATCAACTGTCCCTCAAATCACTAAACAGCTCTCTCCCTACACTAGCTCTTCCAAGCACACACAGGCAGAATGAAAAAACGCTGCAGGGCTTCAGTTTATATATGGAAGGGGAGTGGTCCAGGGGGTGTGGGGGTGGTCCAGGAGGGAGAGCTTCCTGATTGGCTGCCATGTATCTGCTGGTCTGGGGGAGAAATGGCAAAAAAAGCGCCAGCTATGGCGAACCCAAATTGGCGAACGGCACGCGACGTTCGCGAACATTCGGCGATCGCGAACAGTCGATGTTCGTGCGAACTAGTTCGCTGGCGAACAGTCCGCGACATCCCTATAAACCGAATCCTAATTTGCATATGCAAATTAGGGTAGGGGAGGGGAATCACGTGACTTTTTGTCACAAAACAAGTCAAGTAAAAAATGTTTTCCCCTGCCCATCCCTAATTTGCATATGCAAATTAGGATTCGCATTTGGTTTAGTATTCGGCCTAATCTTTTGCTAAGGATTCAGGGGTTCGGTCGAATCCAGAAAGAAATAACACACATGCTTCATAATACCAGTGGTAGATACTGGAAAATATGGGACCCTTGGCACTCTTTCCTAAAAACACCAATATAGGTTAGACAGATACATAGAAGACGAACATGAGATGTATCAGAGAGCAGTTAGACTATAAATAACGGGATCAGCTTAATCAAATGCTTCAAACACTGTCACATTGTAGATGTTCTGTCCTCGCTACGTATTACCCTGGGGCAGTGTGTAGTTCGACATGCAGCTAAACCTTCCCACAATCCAATAAAGAGACTAAGCTTGGAGTCTGTAGATTTTACTGAATAGGCAAGTGGAATAGGTGAAACTGTAATACAAACAGCAGAAAATATAAGTAGGCTTGCAATGAACTATATAAAAACATGCAAATGAATATATAACTGCAGTATAAAATATGTATACTGGCATAAATGTCTCTGTAGCAATGCCTCTGGGGGTTCTGGCAGCTGTGGAGGTGTTTTGGTGTAACTATTTCCTTACCAGCGATTCTATCATAAGGGAGATGCAGAACTGTGTGCTTCTTCCAGCAGCATGGTCTGTAAAATGGAGTCCTGGCTCCCACAAGGCATTGCTCTAGGTCACATGGTGGGCGTATGGTAGCCTGATTAGTCCAAATTCTGCCATAAGCCTTATGGAGGTGAAAAAATGGATATAGGAAGTGACGTTGTGCACTTACAACAAGTGTCCAGAGGAGGGAGCTCCGAGCAAATGAATAGGAAAATCCCAAATATGGTAAAAGCGTATGCTGGAGACATGACACTCCCCGTCTGGCATCCATGGATGGCACCATTATTCCTCAGGAGACAATAATAAAGTTAGTTCTGTTACTGGTCTGAAGAACAATTTTGTTTCTCCTTGTTTGGAGGTTTTGACCTCAACTTTGCGGACTCTCCCATCTTCACTTGGGAATGTTTTGGTGACCAGACCTAAGGCCGAACACATCTAATCCAACATTGGTAAAAGGTGGGTCTAAGCTGAGTCTGTCGGCTGGAAGATTGGCCATCTTTTGTGTTTGCAGCTTCCCACGGAGTTTACGACAAAGAATGCAATTGAAAATGATACTGTTAACGCATCTTTTTGCTCCAATTATCCACAATCCAGCCGTTCGCACGGCTCCCTCTGTAAATAGACGACCCCGATGTTTGACTTGATCGTGGTAGTGGCACACAAGCAAACTTGCAATGTGGTGGTGACCAGGGATGATTAGAGGATGTTTCTCTTCAAACTCTAATTTCATGTTTTTGAGACGACCACCTACCCTCAATAGGCCAGTCTGGTCAAGGAATGGGTCCAGCTTCCTTAGAGTGCTATCTTTGGGAACAAGCTTGTTTCCTCTGATACAGTCGATCTCTTTGGAAAAGGTCTCTTGTTGTACAGTGCGGATGATGACATATTTTGCTTTCTGAAATTCTGCCGCTGTGTAGACCTTCTGGCAGTGATGCCATCCTTTGCAGCTACTTACATTTGTAGATGCAGTATGTTTAAAGGAGTGAGCTATGTGGGTTAAGCAAGTGACAGCTCGGATGAGTGATTTCCAGGTTGAGAATCTGTTAAATCTGTTGGACTTAAGTTGGTTGACAGTGGTCGTTGTGTGACATGTAGACACTTGTGGACGAATTTCGCCATCTGAGTTGGCATCTACTAGTTCAAATGTCTCGCTTTCAGGATTAGTTTGCCCTGTGTTGTACAAGAATGTTGGTCCTGTGAGCCAAGACGTGTCTTTAAGATGACTTGCGGCAACAGCTCTTGTTGCATGATCTGCAGGGTTGCAGTCCGTGGGTACATAGTTCCACTGTCCTGGATGAGTGGATCGTCTGATTCTGAGCACCCTGTTGCTGACAAAAACATAAAATCTTCTGGTTTCGTTATAGACGTAGCCTAGTACTACTTTGCTGTCTGTGTAGAACACAGTCTCTTTGAGTTCTATGCCTGTCTCTGTTGTGATGAGCTCTGCTAGCTCTACAGCTAGGACTGCAGCACAGAGTTCTAGTCTGGGTATAGTGTGTTCTGGGATTGGCGCCAGTTTTGCCTTGCCCATAACAAACCCAATGTGACATTGTCCATATATATCCACAGTTTTAAGGATGCTACAGCAGCTATGGCCTTAACCGAAGCATCAGAGAACACACAAAGTCTTTGGCTTTGTACCTCTGTGGAAGGTACCGGGGCATATGGACGTGTAACATAAAGGTTGTCGAGAGCCTTTAGGGAACTTCTCCATTCTCTCCACGAATTACCTTTGTCAGGAGCCAGTGGGGTGTCCCAATCAGATGTTTCCAGGGTTAAGTCTCTTAAAAGTGCTTTACCTTGTATGGTGATGGGAGCAGCAAATCCTAGGGGATCATACAGGCTATTTATTGTGGACAGAACACCTCTGAGAGTGAAGGGTTTTTCTTCTCTGTTTACTTGAAAGGCAAAGGTATCGGATTTTAAGTCCCGCAGAAGCCCCAGGCTCCGTTGCACAGGTAAGGAATCAGCTCCCAAGTCTAAGTCTCTTAGATCATTTGAATGGTCTTGGGAAGGGAAGGCCTCCATCACTGCTTTGCTATTAGAAGCTATTTTGTGGAGCCTGAGGTTGGAGCAGGCAAGTGCTTCTTGTGCTCTTTTGAGAAGGCTGACTGCAGCTTCACTTGAGGGTGAGGACTTTATGCAGTCATCTACATAGAAGTCTCTTTCTACTAATTGTGCAACATCTGACCCATACCTTACCTCACATTCCTGAGCAGAGCGCCTGAGCCCGTAAATTGCGGCTGCAGGTGAAGGACTGTTGCCGAAGATGTGCACCCTCATGCGGTACTCTGTGATGTCTTTAGAAGGATCGTTGTCTCTGAACCAAAGGAATCTCAGGAAATTTCTGTCTTTCTCTCTGACAAGAAAACAATGAAACATTTGTTGAATGTCAGCAATAAAGGCAATGGAGTCTTTGCGGAAACGAAGGAGAACTCCCAAAAGTTTGTTATTGAGGTCAGGGCCTGTGAGGAGAACATCATTTAGGGAAACACCTTTGAATTTGGCACTGGAATCAAAGACCACTCTAATCTGTCCTGGTTTCTTTGGGTGGTACACCCCAAATATTGGTAGGTACCAGCATTCCTCCGAGTCTTTGAGGGTGGGTGCTATCTCTGCATGGTTATTCTCAAATGTTTTTGCCATGAAAGAAAAGAAGTGATCTCTCATCTCTGGTTTTCTTTGAAAGTTGCGTTTGAGAGAAGAGAAACATCTAAGGGCTTCCTCTCTGTTATTAGGTAAGCGTTGTCTCTGAGGCCTAAAGGGTAGAGGGGCGACCCAACTGTTTGAATTGTTTTTAACTAGTTCTTGTTCCATTATTTTTAGAAAGAGTTTATCTTCAATAGACATTGCTAATTGGTTGTCCTCTCTTGTTCTCTGGAACACTGTGCATCCTAAATGATCCTGATCACTGTCATGGGTGAAACTATCATCAGAAAGGTGGAGGGGTGTGTGTCCCAGGCTGGTGCTGTAAGGTTTTTCCTTTATTAGGAACTGGTTTTGGCATGGCGGGAAAATGGAGGAAAGTCCATTTTCTAATGTATTTGTGAGCATGCTGTTTATGCAGGCTGGTTTGTGCACACTTCCAAGGCAAGCGTCTCCGATTATGACCCATCCAAGGTCTAGCTTCTGGGTGTAAGGTGCATTGTGAGGGCCGTTTATCTGGTCCCTTGCTTTGTGGACTTGCAGGATATCCCTTCCAAGGAGAAGCATTATCTGAGCCTTAGGGTCGAGTTCGGGGATTAAGTGCATTATGTGCTACAAGTGTACATGACACTTAGCTATGTCTGGTGTAGGGATTTCAGATCTATTATCTGGGATCTGGATGCATTCTATTATAGTTGGTAAGGGTAGGCATACCTTTCCGTCTATGGACTCTACTTGATAGCCAGATGCCCTTCTTCCTGCTGTCTCAACAACTCCTGAGCATGTCTTTAGAGAGTAAGGAGTGTTTGGGCCCTTGATTTTAAATGCATCAAAGAAGGCTGGGCAGGCTAAAGATCTGTTGCTCTGGTCATCCAGGATTGCATAGAGCTTAATGCTTTTATCTGTTTGGCCTGTCGGGTATACTCGGACCAGGCAAATTTTGGAGCAGGATCTGCCTCCTACGGCACCATTGCAGATTTCTGTGCATTGGGAAGTGATTTCTTGTGTGTTTGTGACAGTGCTATCTTCCTCCCCGCCATGCTTGCTGGCGCTCTTGGTATAAGATACAGTCCATGGGGCTGACTCAGGGTGTAAAGCTGTGTTGTGATGCGTGCTGTCACATTCTATGCATTTTACACTGACCTTACAGTCCTTGGCAAGATGAGATGTTGATGAACAGCACCTGTAGCAGATGTTGTTTTCCTTGAGGAAAGCTTTGCGGTCCTCTATGGACTTCTCTCTGAAGGCTCTGCATTTCAGAAGGGGGTGAGGCTTCTGGTGTAGAGGACACTGCTTACCAGGGTCTTTATTCCTTGTCTCCTCATGAGAAGGTTCTGACGATCTGTGAAAGGAATCTAAAGAGGAAGCATTAGTTTTGTGTACTGTTACTGCTGCTTTGCGAGTATTAGGTACTGAAGGGGTGGTATGTGGCAAAGTGAAATCAAAGCTGGGGTCATTTCTCATCTTGGCTTGTTGGTATACAATGTCAATGAATACAGTGAAAGGAGGAAATGGAACATTGTGCATTTCCTTGAATTTTGACCCGTGTGCCATCCACCGCTCTTGTAAGTTATAGGGCAATTTTTGTACTATGGGGTTAACACCTCTGGCTGTGTCTAGGAATGCATGCCCCTGTAAGTCTCCTTCAGCTTTGGCTACTTGTAGTTCCATTAACAAGTCGCTTAATTCCCTAAGTTTTTGGTAACTTTTATTGGTTATTTTAGGGAAGTCTTCAATTCTCTTGAAGAGTGCATTTTCTACAACCTCTGCTGAGCCATAGCACTCATTAAGTCTGTGCCAGATCATTCTGAGACCAGTCTCTGGGTGATTTATGTTAATGACTCTGATCCTTTTGGCATGCTCTGCAGACTCAGTTCCTAGGTATTTGATAAGGAGGTCGATTTCCTCACTGTATGAAAGGTCTAAGTCTCTGATAGTGTTCCGAAAGGAGGATCGCCAGGCTCTGAAGCCTTCTGGGCGGTCGTTAAACTTTACAAGTCCTTTTGTGACTAGCTCACGTCTTGCAAAGAACTTGGCAAAGTCCATTGTTACCTGGTTACTACCAGGATAAGAGGGTGGCTGAGTGTAATAGTGAGAAGGTGTTGTATAGTCATACCTGTCTGGAGGTTCTCTTTTAGGCTGGACTGTGACATACTGTTGTGACACAGCTGAAGAGGTAGGTGCAGGGTTAACCCTAGGCTTGGGTACCTGGTTGAAGTGGGTGTTGTAGGCAGGATCACTTTGCTCAGCGTGGTTTCTGTGATACAATTGCAGCTTGCTGATGGCCTTTGAAGGTATGGCATCCTTGGCTTGGTTCAGGAGCAGCATGTTGGCTTGGTTGCTGTGCTGAAAGAGAATCTGTGTCTTGTTTGGAGTGCTGGTAGACATACTCTCTAGTGCGTTGTAGTGGGTCATGGGGTTTAGTCTCAAGATTAGATACCTCACTGTGTCCTTCGCTGCTAGAGTACACAATCATCTCTAGAGCTTTTGCTTCTGCCAAAGTTGCTGCAGCTTCTTTCTCTATGGCCAGTTTTTCTAGGGATGCTTCTAAGCGTGCACGCTCTGCTTCTAAGCGTGCACTCTCTTTTTTCCTTTCTGCTTCTAAGAGTGCACTCTTTACCTTGACCTCCATTTCCCTCTCTGCGAAGGCGGCACGGGCCTTTGCGGCTTCTGCCTTTGCGCGGGCAATGGCGGCTGCATTGGTAACAGATGAGCGATGAGAGGAGCCTGAAACTTGGGACCTGGTCGCTAGTGAAGATGACTTCTTCTGTGACATTATGAGATGTTGGATAAGCCTTTGCCTGTTTTAGTTATAATGGCTCTTTGTGCTGTAATAACTTAACCGCAGTGTCTGCATCCAGATCACTGTAATATACTGTTGTCTGAGCTTGCAGCGTAGCTGGTTTAATCACTTGTGTGTCAGCTGCTGTTTTACTGCACATGCAGTGAGTTATAGTTCAATCCCACCTTTGTGGTAGCGCTGTTTCACTGTTCTGTCCTCGCTACGTATTACCCTGGGGCAGTGTGTAGTTCGACATGCAGCTAAACCTTCCCACAATCCAATAAAGAGACTAAGCTTGGAGTCTGTAGATTTTACTGAATAGGCAAGTGGAATAGGTGAAACTGTAATACAAACAGCAGAAAATATAATAAGTAGGCTTGCAATGAACTATATAAAAACATGCAAATGAATATATAACTGCAGTATAAAATATGTATACTGGCATAAATGTCTCTGTAGCAATGCCTCTGGTGTTTCTGGCAGCTGTGGAGGAGTTTTGGTGTAACTATTTCCTTACCAGCGATTCTATCATAAGGGAGATGCAGAACTGTGTGCTTCTTCCAGCAGCATGGTCTGTAAAATGGAGTCCTGGCTCCCACAAGGCATTGCTCTAGGTCACATGGTGGGCGTACGGTAGCCTGATTAGTCCAAATTCTGCCATAAGCCTTATGGAGGTGAAAAAATGGATATAGGAAGTGACGTTGTGCACTTACAACAAGTGTCCAGAGGAGGGAGCTCCGAGCAAATGAATAGGAAAATCCCAAATATGGTAAAAGCGTATGCTGGAGACATGACAGTAGATATTAAACTCATTATGATGCAATAAGATGTAATACAAGTCTTCCTCCCCCCTTGCCTTCTGTACCCCCCCCATGTTTTAAAAAATCTGAAAATAAAGAATGTTTAAATAAAAACATATAGTCAGGTCTTATACTGCCACTTTGGATCAAAATGTGGCATTCATTGTGTCTGAGATATTTCCTTTTCAGCACTCGCAATAACTTAATATTATGTTGAACTTTACCTGTTACTGTCTTAATCTAAGGGGCAAATTCATCAAGGGTCGAATATTGAGGGTTAATTAACCCTCGATATTCAACTGGGAATGAAAATCCTTCGACTTCGAATATCGAAGTCGAAGGATTTTGTGCAAATACTGCGATCGTACGATCAAAGGAATGATCGTTCGAAGGATTTCAATCCAACGATCGAAGGATTATTCTTCCACCAAAAAAACTTAGCCAAGCCTATGGGGACCTTCCCCATAGGCTAACATTGGGTTCGGTAGCTTTTGAAATTTTTTTACTTCGAATCCTTCACTCGAAGTTCACCCTGTATGGATTTCCACAATATTTACATATGTGTATGCTATCTGAGATTTTTTTTTCACGGGTTCAACTTTGCCTTTATATTGTGATAAACTTTGGTACTTTTTTTGATCTTAACACTATGTTGTGGAGATATTAACCTTATTCGGTCCCGCGATCCGACCGCCCCAGTCTCCTGCATTATGATCCGATCATTGGGCCCTAGGGGGCATGCGGGGGGGGAAGCCCCTTGTTTGGCAGCATTGCCAAAGAGCGGATCTCCCTGTGTATGGCCACCTTAACAATAGCCAATCACAACCCTTATTTAGCACCCCCAGGAACTTTTTGCTTATTGCTCTCCAACCCTTTATACCCATTCATGTTTCTCATTGGTTAAAAAGGTCAGGATCCCTGAAGTGTTGAAGAGCTCACACAGGGCAGATTTTAGCATAAAAAAGCATGCTTTCATGTAGATATGCTTGAAGAGAAAATAGCGTGACACTGCCCTTACTATTATAAAGAAGGGAAAGATGAACTGTGTTTATTTATAACAAAACAAAATATTGTGGCTGTTGACTGAGATGGGGGTTTGGATCACTGTGGTTTTCATGAGATAAACTAGTAATCACCCACATCCATGTATGTGTTTTACGTGTCTTACTTATCCCTTTTGAATGAAATAGCTCTAAAAAATACACACGGCTTTGTAATTAGTAAATATGTGGAGAGAACCCATTGTATGTAATCCGTAGTGTACATCTTTCTCATGCAAAATTCCTTTCTTCAGTCAATGGAACGGTGACGTTTCATGCATCAAAACATTGATTTAAAAAAAAGAAATGTATAGCCCCCTAACTATAGAAAACCCTAGGAAAGAATAGCTATATTATAACATACCACCAATTTTATGTAGAGAATTAGGAATACCTACATAACAATAGTGAATTATAAATAAAGGGAAGCACAGTATTTGAAGGTGCCTCAATAACACATTAACATCTAGTTTAGGAAACCTAGAGTTCCCATCAGGTCAAGGCTGGTGCAAATTCCAGGATTCTATTGCTTCCATATGTGCAATTCATTAGAGTGGACCGAAAACTTGTGTGTAAGATTCTAAAGAGCATGTTTAAAACATTTGTACCATGTTTGGGCTTTGCACTGGAAATGGCCCTTTAGTGCAATTCAACAGCTACCTTGAAAAAAATGCATAATATTTGAACAAACAAATACCAAAATTGTTTTTGCCTGCTAAAAGCTTCCTATAACAAAGTTCCTATTCACTGCAAAAACCTGCAGCTCTGGGATTTAATTTCATCTTATTTGGTTTAGATGGGTGAAACTTAAAAAAATCATATAGGCTGCAGCAAATGACGTGTACAATTTGGATTTCAGCCTCAGCAGATTTCGTTTAAAGGCTCAAAAAAGTGAGGAGGAAGAGAGAATTTCAGCAAAAAAAAGGGCCATCTGGGTTTTGAATTACAATGGTTTTAGATTTTAGTGTTGGTATTAAACCCAGGAGATCAATTGGTTCAGACATGGGGACGTTCCGGTTGTAAGATTCATGCAAGCAACTTGACAGGACTAGAGGCCAGAGAAGGCAATGAAGAATAAAACTGGGAGAAAGAGATTTCATAAGGAAAAAAGGGTTTTTGGAGAATTTGGCTCAGCTGATTCATATGCTCAAAGACATTTGGGGTTGATTTAAGAGTATGAATAACCCCAAAAAGGGGGTAATGTATGTTAAATGCCTACTGCACATTTGTATAGCTTTGCTCAATATATTTCTTTTTAAAGAAAATCGAGTGCAGGAAAAGACTCTTCTTCTTTTAAATGATGTGCTTGCACCTGAGCAACCATGCAGCGGGGGAGTTGCAGACAGGAGCTTGTAGCAGGGACATTTTTCTCTGCTACTTTTACCTCTGAAAATGTTTCTGGCTGGAGGGGCCGGCACACTCTTGTTACACCCCTTCTCCAAGTTTAAGCCCTTGGTACAGTATGTAAAAGATACTTCAATTTCTGCCGATCCCACCTTCAAGATCAAGGAAATGTGAATTGCAAGCATAACTAGCTGGAGGCAGGTTAACGTATACATTGTGACATTAAGGGCAGATTTATGAAGGGTTGAAGTGAAAATTCCAATTTGGAATTGAAAATTTTGAGTTTTTTTTATGGCCAAAACTGCCAAATTCGACTAGGGGATTGTAAAAATTCGAATTCAATTTTCGAGATTTATCATACATTGGCCCTTTAAGAAATGAAATTAGACTATTCGCCACCTAAAACCTGTCAAATTGCTGTTTTAGTCAATGTAAAATGTCCTGAGATCAATGTTGTTTGCATCCTTCCTGACATTTCAGTTTTTTTTCCGAGAAAAAACACAAATTGAGTTTTTGAAACTTGAGTCGAATTTGATTCGTGTTTTTGGGTCGAGCCTATTCGCCCCAAGTTTGGAAAATTTGATTTTTTTAATAAATTTTAATTGGTCGAATTTTGAGTTCATGGAAGTTTATGGGAGTTTTTAAAAATCTACATGAACTTGAAATTCGACCTTTGATAAATGTGCCTCTAACATGCACATTCTATATATGTTATGCTGACCTACCGTATATATACCCGAGTATAAGCCGAGTTTTTCAGCATACAAAATGTGCTGAAAAAGTCTACCTCGGCTTATACTCGGGTCAGCGGTACCCAAACCCAGTAGCTGAGATTGCAGTCACTTTTAATCATTCCTATACCAACAGTACACTTGGGGAGAGACTGCAATATCCCACAATGCCCTCTGTTGGTTATATGAAAGAATAACAGTGCGCCCTCTGTTGGTTATATGAAAGAATAACAGTGACTGCATTATCACACAGCGCCATCTGTTGGTTATATGAAAGAATAACAGTGACTGCAATATCACACAGCGCCATCTGTTGGTTGTATGAAAGAATAACAGTGCACCCTCTGTTGGTTATATGAAAGATTAACAGTGACTGCAATATCACACAGCGCCATCTGTTGGTTGTATGAAAGAATAACAGTGCGCCCTCTGTTGGTTATATAAAAGAATAACAGTGACTGCAATATCACACAGCACCCTCTGTTGGTTATATGAAAGAATAACAGTGCGCCCTCTGTTGGTTATATGAAAGAATAACAGTGCGCCCTCTGTTGGTTATATGAAAGAATAACAGTGACTGCAATATCACACAGCGTCCTCTGGTGGTTATACAAAAGATTAACAGTGATGGCAATATCACACAGCACCCTCTGCACATGGTACTGGGACAGTGGGACAATGCACACAGTAATCCGTTTGGCAATTCTCTGTCACCATCAACTTTGCAAAGAAGTCCAGTTGATTGCTGGGGGGGTCGCTTTGGCAGAATGTGCGCTGCTGGGAGACAGGGCTGTAGTTGTGTCTAGGCTTATACTAGAGTCAATAAGTTTTCCCAGTTTTCGTAGGTAAAATTAGGTACCTCGGCTTATACTCGGGTCGGCTTATACTCGAGCATATACGGTATCTAAAATATACATATACAGGTGTGGGATCCATAAGCAGGAAACCCATTATCCAGAAAGCTCTGGATTATGGGAGGGCCATCTCTCATAGACTCCATTTAATTCAAATGATCTAAAATTGATTAAAAATCTTTTTCTCTGTAGTACGCACACAGACGCATGTAAGTGCCGAACGCATGAAAAATGCAACATGCTGCGTCACCGTTTACATGCATCAGTGTGAGTACATCTCCATTGAAAAGAATTCAGTGAGTCTACTCCTGCGCTCCCCTGCGGTTGAACGCATGAAACCGGAACGCTGGGGATCGCAGCTAAAAAACGCTCGTCTGTAAGAGCTCTAAGATATAATTAAACTTCATTAGATGCAAAACCTATTGGGCTTATTTAATATTTAAATAATATTTTAGTAGAATTAAGGTATTGAGATCCAAATTACAGTCCTGAGCATTCTGGATAACAGGTACCATACTTCATATATATTTCATATATATTGTCTCTGCTAGGTAAAGGATCCCCCATACAAGCCATTTCCATGCTAACAAGGTTACAAACTATCAATCTGACTAAAAAAACAATGTATTTCTCTAAACATTTGAAAGAAATATGACTATTTGCTCAAGTATTACATTACAGAGTGTAAACCTCTCGATAAATTTTTTGACAATCTCACTATTTATTAAAAACTACTTATACACTGCATTTTCTTGTAAGTAAACATGCAATTACAGCTATAAGAATCTATTTCCAGTGAGTGAAAAATAAAGCACTGCAAGGCACACAATATAAATGAAAGGATGTTGGATGGATCTAAAGACTGTGCCCCCCTGAGAGCACTGGGATTTTTCTTTGTACAACTGGTCCAGCGTAATATGTCGCTGTTTTTGTACCTCTGGGTTTAATATTCATCTATAAAACCTTCTTGTTGAAAATGATGTCTCTACTTCAAAAGCCGAGCTGCATATGCTAAACTGTAATTTTGACATAATATGTGATCTTATCTCGACTACCGCCCAACACAAATAGCTTGTGGATGCTGGTGGGATTATTTCATGGTAACCTTGACCTCTTAGTGTCTTGCATGTGAACATCACAATTCTTCAAAGACAACCCATAGCCTTTTTTGTACTTTGAACCAGCAGTTGTGTTTTGCCTTTCAACACCTCATTGTGGCTGGCCTTTTTTTTTTATATATTTGGAATGGATTACAAGGTCTGATTTGAGATAAAAAAAAAAAATCTATTTTACTCACATGTATATACATGCTTAAAATTGTGCTTTGCCAGAAGATCTATACGTGTCAGACATGCAGTAAGAGAAGGACAAAGGCAGTGTGTTAATTACCCATCATTTATTGCTCCCGAGAAGAACAGATGGCAGCGACCGATATGTTAATGGAAAGGGGCAGTGGTTATTCAGTTTTTTTTTTTAAGAAATCTGATTCATTTGGGAAACAGTAACAGCATAATCTACCCAACCCAAAATGTACACTGTCGAGCAACATGCAATCCAGTAGGATTCATTGTAAAATTTGCATCCCTATTTTTATGGAAAGCAATATGGATGAAGAAGAGAATATTAGCCAGTCTATCAGTATGTCAGCAAATTGTCAGGCCTGGATTTCCAGTTTGGATGCCCCTAGGCCACAGGATCTTGACCACCCTCTCAAGTGCGTCCCTCTGTTCCCCCCGCATGTCCCCATTGCTGCTTACAATACGGCTGGGTGGCATGCCGCCCTAGGCCCTGGCCTTTGTGGCCTTGCCACAAATCCAGGCTTTCAAATTGTAGAAATAAATTAATGTATTATTAACTATACTTTTAACAACAACCATAAGCCACAACTATTGTTATAATAAGCCCCACAAACCAATACTTTCTGGTTTCACCCACTTTAAAACAAAACCATTTTGCGATTTCCATTTTGGTATTTCTTTCTCACGCACAGTTTAATGCCCAGTATCCATATATTTACATATGTGACCTGTAGGGACCCCAAAATGAAACTTGTGCATATGACTTTATTGGCTGTCAATCCAGCTTCTGCAAACACACCTTGTTTATGTATTATGTCATAACAACCCCATCATATTCTTTATTACCCAAGATTATTTCATATATATCATTCTCTCACTATTCCTTAATCTGCTGTTTAATACCTTCATTTACTTTTCTCTATAACCCTCTCTGATGTCTCCACCTTCTTTATCTGTTTAACACTTTATTCTCTCTTCTCTATTTCTCTCCCGGCAATCTTTTCTCTCCTTTTATCTTCTATATATTTAACTATATTTTATTTTACCTCTGCATTTTATTTGCAAGCAGAAGTGGAGAGGAGCAAAAGAAAGTTCCGGGATTCAAAACTCTTACATCCTCACTGAGCGGATGCTATTTCACAGAAATAAAGAAGTGAAGGGATGGCATCCCTGTGCATCCCTCCCCAAATACAGCACTGCAACTATGTGAAAAAAATATTGCACTTTCATATACAGGTATCTCCTGAAAGTTCTGAATTATGGAAAGGCCATTCCCATAGACTATATTTTAAGTGAATAAATGTTATTCTTTGTAATAATAAAACAGTGCCTTGAACTTGATGGTAACTAAGCTGCATGAATCCATATTGGGAGAAAAACAATCCTATTGGGTCTATTTAATTTTTAAATCTTTTTTGGCAACAGTAACGGAACTAGGTGGGGCCAAGCCCCCCCACCACCCACGTCCCTGCGCATTTGCTTTGCGGCTGCAGCCAGCTGCAGCATGCGCGATCTGCCGGGGGGCCCTGCAGGGGTGCGGGCCCTGGCCCAGTTGCACCATCTACTCCCCCAGTAGTTACGCCACTGTTTGGCAAACTTAAGGTATGGAGATCCAAGTTATTGAAAATCCTTTAACCAGAAAACCCCAAGAATTCTGGTTAGTGATGAGCGAAATATTTCAACAGGTTTTGCCAAGCTTCGCCACGAAAAAGACGCCCATAGACTCCGATGGGCGAAAAAAATGGTTGCATATTTAAAATCTGTCGCCTATAGACTTCAATGCAGTTGTTGAATTTTTCGACATTTCGCAATTTTTTGCCAAAGAAAAATGTGTCACATTCGCCCATCACTATGAACGATCCTTTGCCTACATTTAAAGCAATGCGTGTATTACGGCAGTCTATCATTGGCGCTAGTAAACAGGCAGGCTGTTTAGGGAAAGTATAATTTTTGGCGGAATGTCTCTCCCACAGCATGCCTCAAAAGCTTGCACTCTGAATCCTTCACAACTGACGTGTTTTACCAAGCAAGCCTTACTCTGAGGTGAGGTTGTATAATTTTTAAAAAAACATGTTTTCTTCTTCACTGCTGGATGGCACATTATGTAACCAAGAAAAGGATGGCAAAATGACTTCAAATTCTATCAGTAATAAAGCTCAGTATTCTGTATGTGTGAAGCAAAGAAAGCATATATCATGTAAATATTTATATTCATTAACATAATTTCCCACCACATCCTTGACTGAGCTAAAATACATATGTAAAATACATGTACACTACCATAATACTTGAGCTTGAAAAATCAATCCAACAAGGTCAACCCTTCAATAAAAAAAAGTGCCTCGCTTTCAGCTACTGAAGTGGAAGACTAAAAAATAACCACTATAACAGTGTCCCCTCCTGACTACAATTTGATGAACAGGCAACTTCTTTCTTGACATAGAACAAAAGGAACTAATACCAGCAACCTTACATTTTCTCAGTGGTTAAAAACAGGCATCACTCCCTTTCTTTAACCCATTTCTACTATTGAATCTGCCATTACATTAAAAGAAATATACAACCCGATCATTCTCTTTGGAAAAAAATATCCATTCTGCACATGAAGCTGAAACCTCTTTTCTTCTAATCAATAATCATGCCTTTGTTTCTTCTCTGAAGGACTATTGGTGAAAAAAATCCGAAAAGCTGACTGGATGATGGCTTTATACATTTATAGATTTAAGTGTCCCTTCTTGAATATAAACATTCCCATCTTGGCCAACCCAACTGCATTTTCAGAATTTACAGTAATAAGTCAGTTTTCTCTGGAGAACAATATAGACTAAAACTGAACTAAATCCTGTAGATAAGGCAAAATAACCTTCTCCTCTCGGAGGAGTCTATACACATTTTAATTCAGGACTAACAAAGGCTAGCAATTGCTTAATAGGCATGCATTCATGCGACGTTCGCCAATTTGGGTTCGCCATAGCTGGCGCTTATTTTTTACCTCTCGCCCCAGACCAGCAGATACATGGCAGCCAATCAGGAAGCTCTCCCTCCTGGACCACCCCCACACCCCCTGGACCACTCCCCTTCCATATATAAACTGAAGCCCTGAAGCGTTTTTTCATTCTGCCTGTGTGTGCTTGGAAGAGCTAGTGTAGGGAGAGAGCTGTTAGTGATTTGAGGGACAGTTGATAGTAACTTTGCTGGCTAGTAATCTACTTGATACTGCTCTGTATTGTAGGGACAGAACTCTGCAGGGATTTGAGGGACAGTGAGTTTAGGTTAGTTAGCTTTGCTGAGTAGTAGTAATCTACCTTCTACTGCAGTGCTCTGTATGTAGCTGCTGTGGGCACTGCTTCTGATCTCATCTGCTGAGTGCTGACTGCTGTAATAACCCAATAGTCCTTGTAAGGACTGCTTTTATTTTCTTTTTTGTTTTTTTTACGTTGCTACTATAAGAGCCCAGTGCTATTAGTCTAGCTGTGTTGGGGAGTGGGACTGGTGTGCTGCTCCTAGTAGTTCAGCACCAACCAGAGTAATTTTTATTTTTAATATATATATATATTTTTTTTTATTTTACTTATCTTACTGTTCTTTAACGTGTCCAGTGCTGTTTGCTGTTCTTCATAGTAGTGCACCAATAGTAGTGCACTTGCAGGCATTGTTTGACCAGTGTGTTCTTCAAACCACTGCCACCTAGCTGTGTGAGCTTTTTCACATTCTGTCTAAATATCAATAATAATACCGTCCCCAGAACCACCACCTGAGTGACGTTTTTCAAGCAGCAATAATATATTCCGTATCCACTGCTGTAGTGTAGACGTTGACCTTGCAGGCATTGTTGTTTGCCCAGTGTGTTCTTCAAACAACTGCCACCTAGCTGTGTGAGCTTTTTCACATTCTGTCTAAATATCAATAATAATACCGTCTCCAGAAACACCACCTGAGTGACGTTTTTCAAGAAGCAATAATATATTCCGTATCCACTGCTGTAGTGTATACGTTGACCTTGCAGGCATTGTTGTTTGCCCAGTGTGTTCTTCAAACCACTGCCACCTAGCTGTGTGAGCTTTTTCACATTCTGTCTAAATATCAATAATAATACCGTCTCCAGAAACACCACCTGAGTGACGTTTTTCAAGCAGCAATAATATATTCCGTATCCACTGCTGTAGTGTATACGTTGACCTTGCAGGCATTGTTGTTTGCACAGTGTGTTCTTCAAACAACTGCCACCTAGCTGTGTGAGCTTTTTCACATTCTGTCTAAATATCAATAATAATACCGTCTCCAGAAACACCACCTGAGTGACGTTTTTCAAGCAGCAATAATATATTCCGTATCCACTGCTGTAGTGTATACGTTGACCTTGCAGGCATTGTTGTTTGCCCAGTGTGTTCTTCAAACAACTGCCACCTAGCTGTGTGAGCTTTTTCACATTCTGTCTAAATATCAATAATAATACCGTCTCCAGAAACATCACCTGAGTTGTTGTTGTTGTTGTTTTTGTATTAAAAAAATGCCAGGCAAAGGCAGGCCGCCACGCAGAGGCACTAGGGGCCGTGCTGCTATGCTATCCTGTGGCCCTAGGAAATTGCCCAGTTTTACAAAGGCAATTACCCTGAACTCCCAAAATGCTGAAGAGGTAGTTGACTGGCTTACACAGCACACCCCATCCTCTACCATTTCTAACTTTGCCACAACATCCTCATCCTCCTCTGCTATGGGCACTCCACGTAACACTTCCTCCACCACCGGCACCCCTTCTTCACTGGAGTCAGAGGAGTTATTTACACATGAGTTTCTTGAACTGAGTGATGCGCAACCATTATTGGCAGAAGAAGATGAAGGAGATGAGGACGTTACACCAGATATAATTCTGGCAGAGAACACAACAGAGATGGACATAATGAGTGATGAGGAGGTCCCCGCTGCTGCTTCCTTCTGTGAGCTGTTAGAAGAAATTGAAGCATCTGAGGAGAATGATGATGAGGAGATTGATGTTTTGTGGGTGCCCAGTAGAAGAGAGCAAGAGGAGGATAGTTCAGATGGAGAGACGGAGAGTCAGAGAGGCAGGAGGAGAATAAGACTTAGAAGAAGCAGGGAGGACAGCTTGCAGGGAACAGTAGGGCAACAACATGTATCGGCACCTGTGGTCAGCCGGCCAACGCACCCGCCATTGCCGCCAACTTCTACAGTTACCGCCAGATTGCCAGCTTCAAAAAGGTCAGCAGTGTGGGATTTTTTTAATGTGTGTGCCTCTGACAAAAGCGTTGTAATTTGCAATGAGTGCAGTCAGAAACTGAGTCTTGGGAAGCCCAACAGCCACATAGGTACAACTTCTATGCGAAGGCACATGAACGGCAAGCACAAAGCACTATGGTAGCAATACCTCAAAGGCAGCAGACAAACTAAAAGCCACCCTCCTTCTGGTCCAGCATCTTACTGCTCTACCTCTGCTGTCCTTGACCCGTCTGAACCACCCTCCACTCCGCCTTCCACTTTGACCACCAGTTCCCAGTCATCTGCCCCCAGCCAAGTTTCTGTGAGGGCCATGTTTGAGCTAAGAAGCTAATGTCTGCGAGTCACCCCCTTGCCCGGCGTCTGACAGCTGGCTTGTCTGCACTCTTAGCCCGCCAGCTTTTACCATACCAGCTGGTGGACTCTGAGGCCTTCCGCAAATTTGTAGCAATTGGGACACAGCAGTGGAAGGTACCCAGCCGCAATTTTTTTTTCCAAGAAGGGAATACCACACCTGTACCACCATGTGCAGAGCCAAGTCACCGCATCTCTGTCACTTAGTGTTGGGCCAAAGGTCCATATGACTACTGACGCATGGTCCTCCAAGCATGGTCAGGGCAGGTATGTCACCTACACTGCCCACTGGGTGAACTTGGTTATGGCTGGGAGGCAGGGAATGCGTGGCTCAACAACAACAGTGGAGTTGGTGTCACCGCCACGGATTGCACGCGGTTCTGCCACCACCTCTACTCCTCCTTCGCTCTCTACCTCGTCTTCTTCCTCTGCTTCCTCCTCTGCTGCTGGGTCCTCCTCCTCCACACCTGTGCACCCCCAGCTCCCCCTAGGCTATTCGACGTGCCAGGTACGCCGTTGTCATGCTGTCTTGGGGATGACGTGCCTGGAAAGCAGAAACCATACCGGATCTGTACTCCTGTCATCTCTGCAGTCACAGGCCGATTGGTGGCTGACCCCACACCAACTGAAGATCGGAAAAGTGGTGTGTGACAACGGAAGCAATCTGTTGGCAGCACTGAGACTGGGCAATTTAACACATGTGCCCTGCATGGCACATGTTCTGAATTTAATAGTCCAACATTTTGTCTCGAAGTACCCAGGATTCCAGGACATTCTCAGGCAGTCCAGGAAGGTGTCGGCCCATTTCAGACGGTCCTACACAGCCATGGCACGCCTTGCTGACATTCAGCAGCGGTACAACATGCCAGTCAGGCGCTGGAATTCAACGCTCCTCATGTTGGAACGTCTGCTGCAACAACAAAGAGCCGTCAATGAATACCTGTTTGAACTGGGTGGTAGGACTGGATCTGCAGAGCTGGGGATTTTTTTCCCCCGTTACTGGGTGCTTATGCGCGATGCCAGCAGGCTCATGCGCCCTTTTGAAGAGGTTACAAACATGGTCAGTCGCACCGAAGGCACCATCAGCGACCTAATACCCTTTGCTTTCTTTCTGGAGCGTGCCGTGCGACGAGTGACAGATGAGGCTGTAGACCAGCGTGACGAGGAGCAGGAAGCACACGATTTCTGGTCGGAATCACCAGAACGAGCCCAGGCACCTGCTGCAACGCAGGGAGAGGTGTCAGAAGTGGAGTCAGAGGAGGAAGGTGGCTTTGTGGAGGAGGAGGACCAACAGGAGCAGGCTTCCCAGGGGGCTTGTGGTGACCTTTTGGGGACCCCTGGTCTTGTACGTGGCTGGGGGGAGGAGACCGTGGATGATGTAGTCCTTGATAACGAGGAAGCGGAGATGGATACCTCTGCATCCAACCTTGTGAGAATGGGGTCTTTCATGCTGTCATGCCTGTTGAAGGACCCCCATATCAAGAGGCTTAAGGAGAAGGACCTATACTGGGTTGCAACGCTACTAGACCCTCGGTACAAGCATAAAGTGGCAGAAATGTTACCAACGTACCACAAGTCCGAAAGGATGCTGCATTTACAAACCAGCCTGCAAAACATGTTGTACAATGCTTTTAAGGGTGATGTCACTTCAGGAACTCATCAACATTCCAGGGGCAGAGGTGCCAGTAATCCTGCCACGAGCGCACCTGCAAGGACAATGCACTTTGGCCACTCTGTAACGTCAGACAAGCAAATGTTTTTCAGTCCAAGGCAGCGCCAGAACCCTTCTGGTTGTAGCGGACTACCTGGCATTAACTGCAGATATCGACACTCTGAGGAGCGATGAACCCCTGGACTACTGGGTGCGCAGGCTTGATCTGTGGCCAGAGCTGTCACAATTTGCCATGAACCTCTTGTCTTGCCCCGCCTCAAGTGTCCTCTCAGAAAGGACCTTCAGTGCAGCAGGAGGGATTGTAACTGAGAAGAGAACTCGCCTAGGTCACAAAAGTGTGGATTACCTGACCTTTATTAAAATAAATGAGGCGTGGATCTCGGAGGATTACTGCACGCCGGAAGACTTGTTCTGACTCCCCATGCAGCTGTCCTTCTCTGCACACCGCATGACTCCACACAGGGCCGGCCTTAGGCCAATTGTACCAATTGGGCCCAATTGGGCCCCGCACCTCTGGGGGCCCCGCACTGCCCCTTTCCTTTCTATTTTGTGCCTGTATGCCCTTATTTTTCTAAATACTTGCTGTGTCAGTACCCAGCAACACTTTGTCTAGGGGCCCCTCCAACATGGTCCCAATTGGGCCCCACATTTGATAGGATCAGCCCTGACTCCACACACAGCTGTCCTTTAGTGTCCTCCTCCCTCCGCCACTGTTACAAACTAGGGTGCAAACCCTACTGGTTTCATTTGAAGCAAAACTTTTTGGACAGGTAAATCCTGAGTTTTTCTGGCCTCTGTGCTTCAGTGGCTGCAACCAAAAAAATATATATTTTCAGCATTTATATGGCATATTTTTTCTGGCCTCTGTGCTTCAGTGGCTGCGACAAAAAAAAATTAACATTTTCAGCATTTATAGGGCATATTTTTTCTGGCCTCTGTGCTTCAGTGGCTGCAACAAAAAAAATTTATATTTTTAGCATTTATATGGCATATTTTTTCTGGCCGCTGTGCTTCAGTGGCTGCGACAAAAAAACATAATTTTTCAGGAAAGTACACATGCCTAATTTTTCAGGGTTCTGCAACAGTGGCAAAATCGCATCTTTTATGGTCACCGCAGGTGATCAATAAAGTAGACCAAAACTGGGCCCACACTGCAGAATCAGTGTTTTTTGGTTCACTTCACTGTACATTGAATTACCTCTGCCTGACCGTGCACGTGCGCACAAGCACGGTGACTGCTAAACACACCACTACAGAAATATTGCCACCAACAGGACGAACATCCTGGAGGTGACAAGCGCAACTAGTAATTAAAAACTATTATTTGCTCACTTGATGGTATCATTCATTAAAGCTCTTTGCGTTTTTTTGCGTTGCAGTAAGCGCAGCGTTTTGTCTTTGCGTGTGAACAGGCTGTAACCTTTACACGACATGATTGGCATGTAGACGCCGGACGTTTTAAAGCAGTTTATTACACAAGTTTAGAAATGTAGTGTGATTTCTGCCCTTTACAGAACTCTGCATGGATTTGATGGACATTTTAGGTTAGGTAGCTTTGCTGGCTAGTAATCTACCTTCTACTGCAGTGCTCTGTATGTAGCTGCTGTGGGCAGCTGTCCTGCTGCTGATCTCTCATCTGTTGACTGCTGCCTGTAACCCAATAGTCCTTGTAAGGACTGCTTTTATTTTCTTTTTTGTTTTTTTTTACTTTGCTACTGTAAGAGCCCAGTGCTATTAGTCTAGCTGTGTTGGGGAGTGGGACTGGTGTGCTGCTCCTCCTAGTAGTTCACCACTACCAGCACCAACCAGAGTCAAAATTGTTACAAAGTATCTTATTTGCACCTGTTAGCTGTTCTGAGCTCTCTGCCAAAAGCCAATTAAGTTAGAAACTGTTTTTTTTCTGGCTGTTCAGTGCAGAGAAAAGAGGGACTTTCCAGTACAAAAGAGGGACAGGGGGTTGAGTGGTCAAAAGAGGGACAGTTGGGAGGTATGCAAGTGCCACCTAGCTGTGTGAGCTTTTTCACATTCTGTCTAAATAACAATAATAATTCCGTGTCCGTAAACATCACCTGAGTGATGTTTTCACAGCAGCAATAATATATTCCGTATCCACTACTGTATACGTTGCCCTTGCAGGCATTGTTTGCCCAGTCTTTAACCAAGTGCCACCTCTCTGCCAAAAGCCAATTAAGTTAGAAACTGTTTTTTTTCTGGCTGTTCAGTGCAGAGAAAAGAGGGACTTTCCAGTACAAAAGAGGGACAGGGGGTTGAGTGGTCAAAAGAGGGACAGTTGGGAGGTATGCAAGTGCCACCTAGCTGTGTGAGCTTTTTCACATTCTGTCTAAATAACAATAATAATTCCGTGTCCGTAAACATCACCTGAGTGATGTTTTCACAGCAGCAATAATATATTCCGTATCCACTACTGTATACGTTGCCCTTGCAGGCATTGTTTGCCCAGTCTTTAACCAAGTGCCACCTAGCTGTGTGAGCTTTTTCACATTCCGTGTCCAGAAACATCACCTGAGTGACGTAGTGTGATTTCTGCCCTTTACAGCACAAAACGCAGCACTGTGTCAACAATGTATTTTTCAGATACATTTTTGCCCTTGATCCCCCTCTGGCATGCCACTGTCCAGGTCGTTGCACCCTTTAAACAACTTTAAAACAATTTTTCTGGCCAGAAATGTCTTTTCTAGCTTTTAAAATTCGCCTTCCCATTGAAGTCTATGGGGTTCGCGACGTTCGCGAACCGTTCGCATTTTTGACGCAAGTTTGCGAACATTTTTTCTGACGTTCGCTACATCCCTAAAACTCAGTCCAATGAACTGTGTTGGACTGGGGCACATAAATAAATGCTACTAAAATTAAACAAATTGTATTCATTTAATCTTCAGGGTGAAAGTGTTACAGGAATAATAAACCCCTGAAGAGCCCACAGATATGTACTAGCATCAGTTTGATGAGAAGCTAATTCAACTACAATACCAGTACACTTTTGGACTGCAGATAGAAACCAGCACCAGAATCAAGCATATATAGACATAGGAATAATATACTCTACATTGACTCTGATATAATGCTACAAGGCAGAAATGCTAAACCAGTGCAACCTGGCCTGTGAAAAGTGAATTTACCATTCAACTGGTGTGATCAATTATATATTGTATAATCGCCAATAAAAAAAAAATAAAAACAAACAAATACGCTTATAGGGCAGATTAATCAAGGGTCAAATTTCGAAATTTATCATGTACTGTCCCTTTCAAATTCGACAATTCGCCACCTGAAACCTGCCGAATTGGTGTTTTAGCCTATGGGGGACCTCCTACAATCAATTAGGAGTCGTTTGGTGGACTTTTGAAAAAAATAAAATGTAAAAATGTTTGGTTTTTTTGGTGAAAAAGCTTGAATCGAATTAGATTCAAACTTGATTCGAGTTTGCATGTCTATTAAAAAAATTCAATTTTGTTTATCCATTTCGATTGGTCTTTTTTTATTTTCCAAATTTCATGATTATGGGAGTTTTTATGAACTCCCATAGGGGCAAATTCACTAACCTGCGGAGTTGCGCTAGCGCAGGGTTCGCCACACTTTGCCAGGCGAATTTTCGCCAGGGCACAGCTAATTCACTAAAAAATTCAACTTTTTTGAAAGCAATCCCTATCTACTCTATTGCACTTTGCCTGGTCTGAGGTGGCAAAGGCAAGTCTGGCACAAGAGGTAACGTTCAGTAAAATGTGCAGTTAGTGAATTAGCGTAGTTACGCCCATATCGCAACTTCGCCTGGCGCAAGGGTGCAAAGTAGCGCTAGAGTAGGTCCACTTCGCTAGCGAATTTACGCCAGCACCCGTTAGTAAATCGCCGAAGTAACGAAATGACGTCACGCTGGAGAATTTGCTCCAGCGTTAACCGCTTTGCTCTTTAGTGAATTTGCCCCATAAACTCTAAATTCGACCCTTGGTAAATATGCCCCCTAATGTAAATTGCCATCATTATGGTGTGAAATATCATCATTATGATTATATATGATTTTCATATTATACAGGTATGGGATCCGTTATCCGGAAAGCTCTGAATGACAGAAAGGCTGTCTCCCATAGACTCCATTTTTTTCCAAATAATCAACATTTTTAAAAATAATTTCCCTTTACTCTGTAATAGTAAAACAGTACCTTGTACAGGTATGGCACCTGTTATCCAGAATGCTTGGGACCTGGGGCTTTCCAGATAATAGATCATAACAGATCTTTCCATAATTTGGATCTCCATACGTTAAGTCTACTAGAAAAACATGTAAACATTAAATTAACCCAATAGGCTGGTTTTACTTCCAATAAAGATTCATTATATCTTAGTTTGGATCAAGTTCAAGCTACTGTTTTATTATTATAGAGAAAAAGAAAATTATTTTAAAAATTTTTAATTATTTGGGTAAAATGGAGTCTATGGGAAGGGGCCTCTCCGTAATTCTGAGCTTTCTGGATAATGGGTTTCTGTTTACATGGTTTTCTAGTAGACTTAAGGTATGAAGATCCAAATTACAAATTACAGAAAGATCATATATATATATATATATATATATATATATATAGATATATATATATAGATATATATATATATATATAGATATATAGATATATATATACACACACATACATAGATTTAAGCAGAAGCATTCACACTTGTAAAAGTCTACATCTCATGCCCATCTTACCATTCATATGAATTTATTTTCAGTGTTTCCATTCCATTTTTATTTTTGAATATTCCAGAAAACCATAGGCAGCCAAGTGCTTAATGCTTAAGCTTTATTAATATGATACATGGAAAGGGCAAGAAATCATTGCACAAACTGTTTAATGCAAAGGAAATCTTTTTTTTTAGCATTCTTTTCTTTAAACCTGGTTCAGATATTAGTGACTGCTGCATGCCTTTATTATAGCTATTAAAAGGGAAAAGAAAAGATTAGATTTTTAAAAATAATCCTTTGCAGTTTTGTATTGTATTGTATTGTATTGGATGGAAGGCATCAGCCAAAGCAACAGAGCCCTCTATTGTAAGATCAACAGTATTTGCCAGAAAGTGGTTGATTTTAAGAAAGGGGGAAAAAAAGTTGCTTTTGTTATTTTAATGTGGTAAATGTAACTGTTACAACATAGCATTTAGTTTGACATGACAGTGGGGTAATTTCAAATCCTGTCTGTAGTTTTAACATAATCTATTGTATAACGTCTGTGCCAAACCCTCCTGGAATCTTTATAGCTTGGAGATCCCAACATGTAATCTACAGCATGATGTTTTTGACTGTAAAATATGCAAGTATATCAGTATACAGCTACTGGCTACTCATGTTAAATGCCAGGATGTAATACTGAGATATTTTAAGGTAGCATATAAACAAGCTACTGTAGCACACCCTTAAAGGGCATGTAAAGGCAAAAATATAAAATCCCATTTTTACTTTCTTTAATGAAAAATAAATCTATTTACAATATACTTTAATTAAAAGATGTCTACAGTTTTTATCATAAAACTGACTGTATGCAGTGCAATTCCCCCTTCTTTTACTGCTGTGGATAGGAAATGTCAGATGGTCCCCAACTGCTATGCAGGTAAACGATCATACTTTCAAATGGCAGGGGGAGCCCCCCCACCTTACTTCCCAGAACTCGAGCAGCATTGTTGGATTCCTGTAGAGATTTGTATCCAGAGACACAGTGCAGTCTCTATATTATGATTATTAATACATTATAGATATAGATATAGATATTCTAAGATATTATTTGACTTGTGCTGTTTTGATAATTTATGATGATCCCTAAGCTTAACCTCCCAACTGAAGCCCATACCACACTGAGCATGTGCGAGTCTTGATATTGCAGAAATGTCTAACAAAGTTACAAGATGACAGCCCCCTGCGCCAACTTTGAAAGCATAAATCATTTGTCTTATTAGGCTGCTGGTGCAGTAAGTTCATGTTTATATTTAGTATACATAATACAGCATTTCTAACATTATTCTATTTTAGACTTTAGTTGCCCTTTAAGTGGACTTTAGCTGAGTATTTGTGGATGTGTGTAACCAGACTAAACTGCTTGTATTGTGCACACAGACCCAACTGTACCTGTGCAACTCCCTGCAACTCCCAGACTAAACTGCTTGTATTGTGCACACAGACCCAACTGTACCTGTGCAACTCCCTGCAACTCCCAGTACCTTGCAGAGTTCAGAGCAGCAAAGGAGACAGAGAGGTAATTCTTGCAGCAAATGAACTTGTTTATTTACATAGGCACTTAGATGTGAACAGGATAATAACAACAGGATCCCTTTTTTAAAGTAGCATAGCATGATTAGGTTAACACACTCCTGGGGGCAAATCCTCCCCTGGGGTAAAGCTTCCTGCCCAGGAATAATCAATCTTGAATCTTGGCACCCTCATTGGTCCTCAACTCACCCACTGAGTCCCTGAGCTAGTCATGTACTCACCACAGAGTCCTAACCCCACTACTTCTCCTCATTGGAACAAAAAACTGCTCACTACATACCCCGCGCCTCTCTTTTGCTCCTATAGCAACTATGACATAAACTTACTAATCCTAAATAACTCTTTTTAGTTTTAATTAACTCCAGACCTGGACCACCTCACAGTAAGGTAAGGTCCCAGGAAAGACCCTGAACACATGGGGCTAAACCCCTTTATACTTTTAAATAGTGATGGGCAAATTTGCACAGTTTTGCTTTGCTGAAAAATTTGCGCATTTCGCGAGAAATTCACGAAACGGCGAAAAATTCCCAAAACTGCGCCATTTTTGACGCCGGCCTCTGTTTTTTTTTTTTTTTTGCAAAAATGCGCCAGCCTCCAAAAAACGTATGCCGGCATCAAATTTTTTGATACATGAGAATTTCGCACCCGTTTCACTAATTTATTTCACAAATTTGCCGCAAATTTGCGTCTGGCAAATAAATTCGCCCATCACTACTTTTAAATGCTACCTCCCAGTGGGCAAACTTTGAAGTAATATGGACCCAGGAAAAAGGTACATAACTGCCTGAGTAACTAAAGGGTCCCTTACATTTAAAGTTATTGCTTGTAAAAAAAAAAACAGAATGAAACTTTTACATTTCGTAATCATTTGCCACATTGCTACCAAATTCACAGTAGTCAAAATGTATTTTACTGATTAGGAAAGTGCCCATAATAGAGCATTTCTGTACCACAATGCTTTTTTGGGCAATTTTTTAAATCAGTATGGCGTTAAAGGAGAACTAAAGCATAACAAAAGAAGTAGCTAGAAATGTTGTTGTCAAGACTGCCGGGAGCGCGAGGAGTCGCGTCCGCTCCCGGCGGCGAAGAATCCAAGATGGCGGCGCCCAGGCAACCCACGTGGGTTCCGACACCGGCGCAGTGACGCCAGCACGGCGCGCCGGTCGCAAGCGCGCTGACGCTGGCGCAAGGGCGCCAAATTCAAACATAAAAGGACGCCTGAGGCGCCAAGATGGCGCCCGAAAATAGGATTCCGTTCCCTAAAAGTTTCCTGGGTTCCCTTGCTGCTTTCCCTGCTTATATCTGCCTGATTCCTTGTTGTGACCCCTTGCCTGGACCTGGACTTCGCTGATACTCTGCCTGCTATAGACCCCTGCCTGAACTTGGACTTTGTTTGTATTCCGCCTGCCTTTTGACCTGTGCCTGGACCTTGTTTATTCTCTGCCGTACCCCTGGATACCACGACCCTGATCCCTCCTGAGGGGCTTCCTCCTAGATCCGGACTACTCCCCAGAGGGGGCTCCCGGCTCCCTGACAGTTGTACACTATGTTTTGGGCTTCTGTACCAGCCCAATGAAAACTCAGCCCTTTAGCAGGGAATATCTATGTCTCCAAAGATGCCCCAGTAGCTCCCTATCTTCTTTTTCTGCTGATTCACTGCACATGTTCTGGGTTAATGTCACTTACTGAACTAAGGAACAACACACAATATAATGTATATATAGAATAGAAATGTCACAATATAAGGCTGACTAGCAATTAATTCAGTACTTAATTAATACATGTCCACTCAGAAACCAGTGCAATTAGCATCAGAATTTAATAATCAGCCTTGTAACATCAGCTTATATTACAGACAAACTTAATTTTCTGCTTGATAATTTGGGTCGACCCCTAAGCTTAGCTTCTCAACAGCTGCTCAGAGCCCACTGAGCATGTGAGTGTCACAGACACTTTCCAATATGGTGACTCCCTGTGACAAATTTGGATCATTGCTGCTATTGAGATGCTGAAGCTTTAGGCTGGTACAATAAATGCATTATGTAAAATATACCATATACCATTTTTAGCCAGATAGAAAGTTTAGATACATGAAACAATAGGTCAATCTGTTTTCATAGGGAGAATATCTTGGGCAGTAAATAATTGCTGAAGCCACATATGGTGTTTTCTCCAACAGCATTTTTAAAGCAATCTGCCCTGAGTTGTAATGGCAGGAATTGCATCCGCCCTTTGTCCAGAAAATACACAATGGGGCAGACTGGAATTGTTCTGCCTGTAGAGAAAACTGTACATGTGGCATTAGCCATAATCTTACCCTGTATAATGTTCAGGCTGACCCCATAAGTTGGTCAGTCCAAAGTTGGGGAACCCATGTTCTAAACAAAAAGCCGTATCCAATCTGAATAGGCCTATAAGGAGATCTCAAGTCAATTTCCCTTCTATTAAAGGGGGAGTTCAACTGTACATTTACTTTTTCCCAGAACTAAGGGTAGGCAGAATCCTTAAGCACAATATTGGGGGGAACACGAGGCACATTCCTCTTCTGCCTGCTTAACCCATGTCCAGGCCCTTCTGTAGCTGTTCAGAACCCCCCTTTATCACTGGTCCCTCCTGTATCTCCTCTGATCCATCCCCCTAAACAATGCACAGTATTTGGTTTAATCACTGAAATTTCAGCTCTTTAAAGGGGTTGTTCAGCTTCCAAACACTTTTTTTCAGTTCAGTTGTTTTCAAATTGTTCCCCAGAAATAAAGACCTTTTTCAATTACTTACCATTAATTATTTGTTTTTCCAAAATCTAAGTTTAAAGTTGAATGTTACTGTCTCTGGTGTTTCAATCTGGCAGCTCAGTAATTCAGGTGCAGACTTTGAACTGTTACAGTTTTGTAACATTTAGTTGATACATTTCTCAGCAGCATCTCTGGAGTATTAGCGACTATTGTATCAATTCTAACAGCTGCCTGTAATGAATTTAGAGATTCTGCTCAGCAGGGAAAAAGATAAAAAATGTATCAACTAAATGTATCAATTTAGAACCGTTTACAGGGTCGGCGACCCCCCTCCCAGAGCTGCTTTAGAAGGTGAAAAGACACTTTACAATTCAATATTTGAAAAATGGTAACACATGCAAAATAGAGAGTAATTGGAAAAAGTTGTTATTCCAGTTCAGGTTTTGTCAGAAAACACACCAAAAATAAAGGCATTTTAAAATTGCTTTCAAAATTTTCAATTTTTTTTTCACTTCGAAAATTGAAACTTTAATGATCTTCTGTCTTGTTTTAGCTTGTGATCGTACCACCCAAGAATGATCCAGGGAGACATGAGAAAGTGAAAATTGTAAATGAAACTTTAATGAGAAAAAAATATTATATGATATATAATTATATTTTTAAAATTAAAAAATAAAAAGCAGTTGAAAAAAGTAATTATTTCTAGTGAATTATTAGAAAACTATGGAAGTGAATAAATGTTTGAAAGGTGAACTGCCCCTTTAAACTAGACAAAACCGGGTGGGTAAGATAGGGTATCCTTGGGCAGCAAGTGTAGATAGACCCCTAAGAATCAATACAAGTAATAGTGGAGGAGTGTGGGGGAAAGGATAGTATGGCTGCTAAGAAGATCATGTGTCTCAATTACATCTGCCTTAAAGTAACTATATGTGTAAAAATTGTAAAAAATAAGGAACAAGTATCTATATTTACAATCTGTATCTATCAAATGCATGGACCTTCTAGGGAGGAGGGCGAACAAAACCATTACTTGAAGGTAATGTCCTGAAAGGGGTGGTTCACTTTAAATAAACTTTGATGAAGAAAGTGCTATTCTGAGACAATTTGCAATAGGTTTTCATTTTTAATTGTTTGTAGTTTTTGAGTTATTTGGATTTTTATTCAGAAGCTCTCGGTTTAACAGTTTTAGCACTCTTGTTGCTAGGGTCCACATTACATTAAATTGAAGAAGAGACTGAAATATGAATAGGAGAGACCTGAATAGAAAGAAGAGAAATAAAAAATATCAACAACAATAAAATGTGTAGTCTTACAGAGCATTTGTTTTTAGATGGGGTCAGTGACCCCTATTTGAAAATTGGAAAGAGACAGAGGTAAAAGGCAAATAATTCAAAAACTATAAAAAAAAAACACAGACCATTCGAAAAGTTGCTTAGAACTTTAAAGAGCCCTTCCCTACATCCTAAGCCACACCATCTTGCCTCCTCCCAATAGACCCTGTTTCACCTTACACGTTAAGAATTAGCAGAGGTAGTAGTAGACAGGTGTCCCCTTTAAATAGCAGTGCTGTGGTCTTTATGCTAGATTCTATACAGCAGAACCCCAATTTTATGTCTCTCTTATGGTGTCAAAACGGCATTAAATTCCAAAAAAAATACGTTGCTTGCACCATATCAAACCTCGAAGAAACCATGTAAATTCCTGGAAACTGTAATATCGGGGTATGTAAAATCAGGGTTTTTATATATATATATATATATATATATATATATATATATATATATATATATATATATATATATAGTGGATAATGTACCCCCTACTGTAATTTATAAAGATGAGGGGCAAATTCACTAAGATTCGCCGCACTTCGCCAGGCGTAGTTTCGCCAGCGCTCCGCAAATTCACTAAAATCTGAAGTTGCGCACAGGGGTAGCGTAAGTTTGCGAAGTTGCGCTAGCATTGATTCGCCAAGCCAAGCGAAGTTTCGCTAGCGATGGTTCATTTGCATACGGCGCCAAATTTAAATTTCAATGCAGGAATACGTATCAGCACTACAAATGCCCATAAAACCTTCAAAACATCAAATAAAAATTTTTATTTTGCCCTACACATGTGCCCACTGTATAGGTAAGTTGCCATGAGTCAGGAAATGTAGGGGGGAAGGACGGGAGCCCCAAAAAAATTTTTGATCTTTTTCATCCTATCACCCATAATGTAGAAAACACACCAGCGTGTTTTGGGACTTAGAAAAAATTTTGACTTTTTTTGAAGCAATCCCTATCTACTCTATTGCGCTTCGCCTGGTCTGAGGTGGCGAAGGAAGTCTAGCGTAAAAGGTAGCGTTCAGTACAATGCGCGCGTTAGTGAATTTGCGTAGTTACGTTCGTAGCGAAAATTCGCCAGGCGTAAGGGTGCGAAGTAACACTAGCGAATCTACGCCAGCGTTCGTTAGTGAATTTGCGAAGTAATGAAAATGCCCAACGCTAGCGAATTGACGCTAGCGTTCATCGCTTAGTGAATTTGCCCCAAGGAGTTATGTGACCATAGAAAGCACAAGGCCGAAGGCATCGGCAACCAATTTGGCTTCCAATTCTGGTCAATTTGAATGCAGCATCAAATTTGGATGCACAGCGTCAAATTCGGACGCGATGCATCAAATTCGCCGCCGGGGGCCCCCCTGTTATAAACGGCGCATTCAGAACGCACCGTTTATAAGGATAAAATTTACAGTCTAGTCCCATAGGGAAATGACCAAACTGTAGATTATATATATATATATATATATATATATATATATACATATATATTTCATGAAACAGTGGAAAATTCACAAAATGAAAATTCTTTATTCACTTATCACTTATATATATATATATATATATATACATACAGTATGTAATACTTGTGGTAGTTAAGTGACTTATCAACAATAAATAGTGATGTTGATTATATGATGACATACAGGTATGGGGCCTGTTGTCCTGAATGCCTGGGACTTATGGTTTTCTGGATAAGGAATCTTTCCATAATTTTGATCTCCATACATGAAGTGCTAATTAAATAATACATTAAACAAACCCAACAGGATTCTTTTGCCTCTAAATAATAAGGATCAATTATATCTTACCTGGGATTAAGTACACGGTGCTATTTTGTTATTACAGAGAAAACAAATAGGAATTATCTGCGTACAATGGAGTCTATGGGAGATGGCCCTCCAGTAATTCGGAGCTTTCTGGAAAATGAGTTTCCAGATAACAGATCCCATGCCTGTATTATCATATATACAGGGGTGTTTCACCAATGAGGCGAGTTGAGGCTGTCGCCTCAGGTGGCAGCGCCCCACTAGGTACCAGGGGCAACAAAAATGCTGCTCCTGGTACTTTAAGAGCGAATTTCCGGGGGAGGGGGGGCAGCAGCAACTGCTGCTGCCTCAGGTGGCGGAGGGGCCAGGATCACCCCTGCATATATACCACGAATACAAGATGTGTTAATAATTATTTATAAATTTTCGGAGCTCTTAATAAGAGTAAATCCCACCTCAGATGTACTATATCAGCAGTAATGCCATTAATCAATCCAAACATACTAACAAATACATGTTTTATTGTCTGGGAAAAGGTATTCAGCTTTGTCTTTTGTTTCCCTTTTCTCATAAAAAAAATAATATTCTCTTCACAAGTTCTATTAAAGGAAAAAGTTCCCCCTTTACGCATGTGTTAAGAGATTGATCTAAAGTCTTATCCCTATAGAGTGACCATCTGCTAAGCAAAGCCATGAGCTCCTGACAGTCAGAAGATATTCCGCTCTGTTGCTGTTGCACATTATTACATCTCTGACAAAAGTAATAAGGGGCTGTCATTAACCTTACATGACAGTTGTTAAAATGGCAGCGAAGGGGGGGAAATAGAGAATTCAGCTCTTTAAAAAAGAAAGTGGCTCTTAATTTAACCCTCCAACTGAGAAACATCATCATTTAAATGCAGGCAGGCTAATAACTTTTAATTCCCCTGCTCACTGTTTTATAGGTTGCTTTATATTTTGGAATACTGAGAAGCCTTCTATCACAGTAGCGTTGCTTGGGTCCTGCATTATTTATTGCTTTGCATCTGATGTAAATAATGGAAAGGAGTTTCTTGAAAGCTGTAGAAAAAAAAAATACTGCAATGGTTCCAAGGATCGTCCTGAGAGATATCAATAAGAGTTTCATAATAAATGAAGCAAATAACATTTGTAATGCGTAAACCATAGACAGCTCGGCACATGTTGATGTGTCTCCCTCACAGTTGACATTTCTCAGCAATTTTAAAGCAGATTAAATGGCTGCAGCAAGTAATTTCAGAATTAACTAGCTCATTGTTAGGGATTTCACACAATACATTGCCATGGCCTTTTGACTGCCAAAAATCAAACTCTGGAATAAAAAATGACAAATCTCTGCAGAATTCACTGCTCCTTAACAGTTTGATACAGAGGTTTCCCTCCTGTGTATTTACTGGCACCAAATTTAAAATTTTTGCTCCCTCTAGCAGCAGAAACATAGAATTAAGGGGCTGATTTATTAAGGTTTGAAGTGAAATTTTTTTTTTATGGCCAAAACGGTCACATTCAACTAGGGAATTATTAAAATTCATTTCTAGTTTTTTTTAAAAAATTATAATTTGATTTTCGAAATCATACACTGGCCATTTAAGAACTCAAATTCGACTATTCGCCACCTTAAACCTGCCGATTTGCTATTTTAGCCTATGGAAGACGTCCTGGGATCAATTTTGAGTTGTTTGCTGCCTTCCTGACATTCAAGTTTTTTTTGGAGAAAAAAACTTGAATTGAGTTTTTAAAATTTGAATCGAATTCGTTTCGAATTTGATTCGAGTTTGCGGGTTGATCCTATTCCCCCACTTTGAAAAATTCAGTTTTTTTTTAATTAATTTAGACTAGTCGAATTTCGAGTTCATGGGAGTTTTGAATAACTCCCATGAACTCGAAACTCGATCCTTGATAAATCTGCCCCTAAGTGTAAGGTGATAGAGCTGACATTTCTTAGAAGTTCTCTTCTGAGGCCGAACTAAGAAGTCTTTCTGTATAATGTTTACTTATCTATTTGTATTGCTCATCTGGCCATTGTATTTGGAGGTGGTACCGTATGTGCTAGGATGATTTAAAGGGGCAATATACCCCTTGTTCAACATGAGTGCAATAAACAGCCTATTGCCAATAATACCCCACAACTGTTTTTTTAATTGTAAAAAAAATCTATGGTTTTAGCATTTCTTGAGCTAAACAGGGCAAACAGGGAAAGTATAGCTACTCCATGTGTGGTCCTTGCAAAGTAGATGATTATCTGCATAATGTACTCCTGTTATATAAGGGCATGGACACACGTGTTTTTTTACCTCAATTTTACTGTGTGTTTTTTTAAAAAGGCTGACTCAGCATAAATACAGCGGCAGCATCGGCGCTAGCAGCAGCAGTTGGTTTTCAGCCAAGCGTATTATTGCATCCATATTGCAATGTGCTAAATCTCATTTCCCACAATCTTCCTAACTTGAATTAGTACATTTGCATAATGGCGCTCTTACAGTGCGCAAGTGGGTGTGCCGTTTTCTCTAACTTTGCATCATGTCATCTCCTGATTTTTTAGGCCAATAAGAGATATTTCCTTGTTTTCTTATAGGATGCAACATGGCAGGAGTGAGTTTACCGACGTTGCTCTCAATACTTCATCACTTTCCTTTTGCAGCATGAATATGATACCATTCCTATATGGGTTATTGACAAGCATAACTGCAAGGGGAGAGTGATAGAGAGATTGGGTAGAAGGCTAAGCAGGTGGTTTGGGATCAATCTGTCCTTGCGCCGCATTCAGCACATTTAGTCCGATTTAAAAAGGTGCCAACCGGACCTTATTCAGGAGATTGTGCAACAACTGTCTGGTAAGTTTTGTTTCATCTAATGAAGCCATCATCCATATTTCATTTTATGGCAAAGTTATGAAACTTAGCGACAACTGCTTTTTCAAAAAAAAAAAAATGTATTATATAAAATATTTATTGTAAAATATGAATAAAAAAAGACTCTTAAAAAACTTTGCATGTTTTGGCATTTTTTCAGATTTCTAAAAACCCAGAAAAAGTCACATTAAACCTCTGCAAGTAAAAGGTTCAGAGGAGTCAATGGGCTCTAACAGCTTTCCATATTTAAATATATAGAAATATATTGTATATGAAATAAAATAGGTTGCACACCGCAAATGTACACGGAACCTGGATGCTGGATGCATTAAAGTAAAATACATAGTCCAAAGTGATGGCACTCACAGGATTTACACAACAAAAATGAATGTGATAAAGAAAAAACTAGTTTTGTTTAGCCAACGTTTCGTTTCCCCACAGAAAGCTTTCTCAAGGAAAACAGTGCAGTGAAGTACAAGTGATATATGGCCCCCAAAAAAAGGTGCCTGGCAACCAGAAAGCCCACCCACACCAATGACATCTTAGTACAAACATCAGTCCATGAGGAAATCTAAAACAACAAAACAAAAAAAGGGAAATAGAGGAAAAAACATAGTAAAAGAACGGACAAATCTCCTAATGGTCATAACACTGGGTCCCTATGTGTTGGTCTGCCCTCAGAGGCCCACTCAAGCATCATAGAATCTAAGGCAATGAATTGCTTAGGAATCATAATGGGAGGTATTGCTGTGACCCCCACATGTGCTCCCAATCACTGTAGAGGTGGATGGGCTAAGTGATACTGACACTAAAAACTACTTTTTAAAATACGAATGTAAAAGTTACCTATAGGTCATGTTGATCATATTTTGCAGAGAGGTTTGTTTTTGTAAGCAATTGTTAGCTGAAGTTCCTAAACCTGACTGTTTTGCCAATCTGATTGTCCCATCTCAGACTGTCAGTTACAGATTCTAATGCTAACGGACTCCTGGCAGCCCCCTCATACAGGAACATGGGGCATCAGACAGGTAATGTGAAAGCACTGTGCAAATACTTTATGGCAAAGTTATAAGTAGCTTTCAAAGGCAATATTATGATAGATGTAAAAAAGAGTTTAATTTCTTGTGTCAGTATCTCTTTAAGCCAATAGGCCTAAACCTGGGCAAAAACACACATGTTAACAAAGGGAGCAATACATCAACTGGGGTCAGAGTCCAACAGAAACACCATTATGAAAACCTGCCAGGGTGCCAGTCCCTACCTTAAATCACATTAAGGTCTTATCGGGACTTGGGGGAGTCATGTTTGGTTTGAGGTGTAACTAAAAGGTTAGGACTGTGGAAGTGTGTATGCCAGTGGTCACTGCTTACAAATCTATATTGGTGTTGCAACACAAGCTGTAGAACAACCATACATGCCATCAGGGGACAACTGATGTTAGTGCCTCGTCCTAACATTATAACCGGGAATCACTTATGTGCGTCCGAGACTGAACAGGAGTTCAAGTAACCGAATGGGAGGGTATCGACAATGAAATAAACATCAGTAATGAGAGAAATGGACAAGATGGTAATCAAGAGAAAAATGTTAAGATAATCAAAAATCATTAAATTAATGAGCCTAAATGTAACAGCCCAAAGGTAGAGCTTCATTAAGCCCCCTTGGAGTTAAAGTGTCCAGTTTGAAGATCCAATGAGCTTATCTCTGTATTAAGGCATTGTCTCTGTCTCCCCCTCTAGCCAGAACATGGGCGGATTTTCATTAAGGTTGGGGAGACTAAAGCTGGCCATAGACGCAAAGATCCGATCGTACGAATCAACGTACGATCGGACTTTCCCATCTCCCGACCCTCCACTAACCATTTAGATCAAAATCTTACCATTCCGATCAAATAAAGTAGTTAAAGAACAGATCAGCCGATGTTCTGCCCCTGACAGCAATCGTACGATAGTTATGTCTGACAAAAGCTGGTGACAGTCTCACTTTGAAAATCGTACGATCGGCAATACATGCAGAGATATTATCGGCAGGCGGCAGAAATTTTCTAACCTGTCCGATCGACCAAACGCCCAATCTCCGCCGGACGAAAAATGTCGGGACTTTCCACACATGGTCCGAAAATCGTACGAATCCACTATTCCTGTGATCGGATCGCTGCGTCTATGGCCAGCTTTAGCCTCCCCAAACTCCCCTCATACATTAAAAAAAAATTGTATTTAAAAAACACATTTGTGAGCCGTGCAACACAGTGCTCATTTCTTGAAAGAGGCCACCTGTTTTGTAGTAGGTGGTTGCCTGCTTCCCTAGTAAATAATAGCGCCCTTAAACTATAGGCAAATTAAAGCAGGCAGGAAGAGGAAGGCATGTTACTTTCAGAGTCTCGGCTCTCCTTTGAATACAGAGACATTCTTCAGTGCTCTAAGCACCCGCAGTTCATTGAAGTAGAAGCCTAGGTTAACAAGCCAGGTTAAGTCAAGCCATCACCCAGACAGTAGTTGCTAAGTGCCTGGTATGTGTCAAAATTGCCAAACTATATATTTTATGGTTCGCTCACTGCTGGTCCAGACTGGGAGACAAAGGTGGTAGTGAAGCAGTAGGGGCTGGGGTTAAAATGGGTGGCCAGAGTCATTGACCTTTGATAATCTGAGTGCTGACTAGGGAAAAGGCAAAATAAGAAGGGCAATAATTAAAAAAACAAATAATATTATTGAGCATAACCTTTCTGGAACTCACAAAAGAGATAACTTAAAAGTAAGCTTCCACTTTAAATCATATATGTATGAATAGCCAAACAACACATTAATTAACCATTTAGTTAGTAGCTTATTTTGTGAGGTTGAAATCCCATTCAACAACTAAGTTAGAGTTGAGAATTTTTGTATCATTATTTTTCTATTTTTAGTTGTTTCTGCAATATTTGAATTTTGACCGATAATACCATACAGCCAACAACTGCATAAGGTTAACTGTATAACAGTAGTACATAGAAACTGCATAGGTAGTTGGGGGCTGAAACACTAAAAGAGAGCTTCATAGAGAACTGGTATTAACACTTACAACTACATTAAAAGGGCTGTTCACCTTTAAATTATCTTTTAGTATGATGTAGAGAGTGATATTCGGAGGCAATGTGCAACTGGTTTAAATTTTTTATTATTTGTTGTTTTTGAGTTATTTAGCTTTTTATTCAGCAGCTCTACAGCTTGCAATTTAAACATTCTGGTAACACGGGTCCAAATTACCCGTGCAACCATGCACTGATTTGAATAAGAGACTGGAATATGAATAGGAGAGGCCTGAATAGAAAGATGTGTCATAAAAAGTAACAATAACAATACATTTGTAGCCTTACAGAGCATTTGTTTTTCAGCGACCCCCATTTGAAAGCTGGAAAGGGTAAGAAGAAGAAGCCAAATAGCTCATAAGCTATAAAAAAGAAAAAATGATGGCCAATTAAAAAGTTTCTTAGAACTGGGCATTTTATAACATACCGTACTAAAAATTATTGTAAAGGTGAACCACCCTTTAACTACTAAAATCTCAGAAACTCAAAAAAAATAGATAATTAACTACCCACATTTAATACCCAGGCAGTAAGAATACTGTGATTTACACTACTCCAAACTCTGCAGTTAAAAAGGCACCCTTGCAAGGCTAGAAACACAGTACCTTATATTTTGGGGTTCTGTAATAGCCCAATTGAAGGTTACCAGATCATTTTGGAAATTCACAAAAGAGTATTAAGACAAAATAGCAATTAAATTGGAGTAAAATATTCATTTGCATCAGGAATGACAAAGTCACCTATTATCTGTTACCTATTATCTGGAAATCCATTATAGGAAGAGACACATTACAAGGCAAATTCTAGGACCTTAGTATTCCAGATAATGGACCCATACCTGATCTTCAAATTAAAGCACTGATTTTAGCCTTAGAAACAATGACATTTTTAGCCTGATACAAGAAGTCCGCTACAAGTGGCTGGATTGACTGGTGCTCAAGTACTCAAGTGATAGCTGATTGAAAGTCATAATGCAATAATTTATTATTTATGATTGAGACCAGGAGAGGTCTCCAAAAGCGTTATGGAACACCCATTAATAGGGCCGATGTTTAAAGTATGGTTCATCATTAGGGATAAAAGTTCTCTTATTAAATTTCCCTACATACTCTGGTTACTAACTTATTGTTTAAGTTAGTAACCAGAGTATGTAGGGAAATGTAATAAGAGAACTTTTATCCGTAATGATGAACCATACTTTGGTTACTAACTTATTGTTTAAGCCCAGCCTAGAATCAGGGTTATTTAAGAGATGGCAAGTTAGCATGGGCCGACCTACAAAAATAACCGACTTTATAAGCTGTAATAAAGTGAACCACTTGTCGATATACAAAAAAGGTGGGGAGCCCATCCGTTGGAATTATAATCAAATAACCTATATTCTAAAGATCAAAGATGTGGACTGGAGCAGACCTCTAACAGTATGGGAAAATATGTTTGAACAAGCAGATGCTATTATTAAACCTATTTCAAGGTTTTATAATTTATTATTAAATAATAGTGTATCCCTAAAACAATCAACATATAGGGAATGGAAAAGAGAACTCGATTGTATAATCCCAATGCCATTGTGGGAGAAATCTTTGGCCTCAAACCATAAAAATTCTTGTGCGCTGAGAATCAGTGAAATGAATTACTAGGAGGCATTACACACCTGCAAAATGTATCCAAATAGTTTGGATAGGTGTTGGAGATGTGATCAGGATAGAGGCACACATGCCCATATCTGGCTCACCTGCCCAAAGTTAAAAGCATTTTGCAAAAAGTTTTAAAGGTTATTAAGATAGTCACAGAGAAAACAGTTAAATAACTAGATCTACCTTTAATTTTGCTAAATATAGTACTAGAGAAGAATAGTCTACTAACAGTTATACATACTTTACAACTACTTAATGCAGCAAAAACTTTGATTCCAAGGAACTGGTGAAAAACACTGGCTCCAACACACAACGATTGGCGGACCCTGGTTGAGGAGAATAGAAAGCTAGATGAGATCACTCATATAAGACATAACACAAGTGATAGATATTGGGAAATTTGGGGACCCTGGATATCCTATACAAAATTGCTTACCCACACTGAGTCCTGCCAATAGGTATCTATGAGCTATAAGGTAAAACCTTCCTAGTATATAGCACTAGCATTATGGCTTACTACCCAATATACCGAGATATTATCAAGCTGTGCCACAAATCTCTATATGGTGAAAGAAAAGAATCTATGTACAATGTCATACCTAGATATATATTTATATGTTTATATTTTTTCTTTATGTAAATAGATTCCCTAGCCCCTTACCCTACCCTTTTTTGTCTTTTGTACACCCTTCCCTATTTAGTGTTGCTTTATTTATCCTAAATAGTGATGGGCGAATTTATTCGTCAGGCGCGAATTCACGGCGAATTTTCGTGATTCGCCGCCAGCGAATACATTAGCGAAACGCACACGAACGGCAAACGCGGCAAAAATTCGTCAGCGTCAAAACATTTTTCCGAAAAAACGGGCGCCGCCGTCAAAAACGGGCGAATTTTTCGGTGAAGCAAATTCCAGATCATTTATTAGTATCGAATTCAGAATTACATTGCATACATAATAATAATACACCTCTGGATTATTGAGAACCTTTTAACTAAAAATGATTAAATGAAATAATGACAGGAGTAGATCACTTTAATCCTTATAGCACAGGTTATTTGATCTCTCTGTTCTAAAGGAACAGTTAGTCAAAAAATAAAAGTGTTTTAAAGTAATGAAAATATCATGTCTGTTGCCCTGCACTGGTAAAACTGCTGTGTTTGCTTAAGAAACACTACTAATATTGTTTATAGAAATTAGCTGCTGTGTAGCAATGGAGGCAGCCATTCAAAGGAGAAAAGGCTCAGATTACACAGCAGGTAGCAGATAAACTCTGTCTGTCTAATGGTGTTATCTATTATCCATTAGTTAACCTGTGCCATATAGCCGTTTTTCAATTTCCGCCATTGCTACACAGCAGCTTGTTTATATGAACTATAGTAGTGTTTCTGTAGTAAACGGATCAGTTTTACCAGTGCAGGGCAACAGTACATGATATTTTCATTACTTTAAAACACTTACATTTTTTGGTGTTACTGTTCCTTTAAGAGCATGAGCTAATTGATGCCATTGTATTCTGGATTCTGTATATCTGGTTGTAGCCAATAATGCTAAAAGGCCTGCAGTCATTATGACAGACATAATATGATAATGTTATTGTATACAGTCTATTGTGAAATGTCTCATTCTCTTAAGATGATGTATTATTATTATAAAAGTAAACATTATTCTAAGCTCTAACTATCCTTTAGTAACTCTTTTCTACTTGCATTAATTTGTGACACAAGAACATGGTGAGTTGCACCTATAGTGGGAAGGAAATAAGGACTGTGAATCATTTCAAAATATCTATTAACTATTAGCTTCTGCCATTTTTTCATCTGCTACAGGGTTAAGAATTTTAGTTTCAATTAGGTTCCCAGTTGAAGGGTAAATATATTACAGCTAGGTCATTCTGATGGACCAGAGGAGGTTCTTTGCAAAACATTACAGTCATTTATTTCAGTTGCAGCTAGGGTTGCCACCCGCCAGGGCCGGGGCCGGTATTACAAATTTACCGGCAATGTAGCTGCCGGTAATTTGTAATACAATTTACAAAAGCCTTTGCAACAGTGAAAACTTACTTTCTTCAGCTTCAGGCGATGTGGCCTGCCCCTTTTGCGGCACTACTCCGTGGCTCCACCCCTTTTTGCATCACGTTCCCAATGACCCAACCCCTTTTTTGCATCACGGTCCGCCCCTTAATTCCTGCCCCCACCACTGGCCGGTAATTTTTTTTTTTTAAAAGGTGGCACCCCTAGTTGCAGCTTATAAATGAGCAATATATCAATTAGATGGCATTTGCACAGATATGGGACCTTTTACTCAGAATACAGGTATGGGATTGGTTATCCGGAAACCTGCTATCCAGAAGGCTCCAAATTACCTAATTTTATTCACATAATCCAAATTTTTTAAAATAATGTCCAAAACAAGCCTATTGGATTTATTTAATGTTTACATGATTTTCTAGTAGACTTAAGTTATGAAGGCCCAAATTATGGAAAGAGCCATTATTCGGAAAACAAAAGGTCCCGAGCAGTCTGGATAACAAGTCCTATACCTGTACTTGGGACCTGGGTATTTCCAAATTAGGGATATTTTCATAATTTTGGTCTCCATAACTTAAATCTATGAAAAAAAAAACCTTATTAAGCATTAAATAAACCAAACAGGCTTATTTTGCTATGCTTTTCCTTTGCTGTTATACATACAATTAATGCTGCACACAAAAATGATTCTGCTTAATCCATACTGTTTTCCAATCTATTTCCATCACAAATGGGAAGAAAAATAGATAACATGCAAATACCATTCTTTAAAAACAACAAGGAAATCCACCACCGTGAGATTTTAACAGGGCTCTGAGAAGTATATTGTGCTTGCAAAAAAAAAAAAAAAAAACAACAGCAGCAACAAAAAAATGATTCGCCAGAAATAAAACCATGGAATTTATATGCATTGATTTGACAGATAAGTTTTACAAATTGTCAGCTTCACATCCACTCCACTAAGTATTTCAAACCTGAAATACAGATGATGCAAGACGATTTTAATTCAGCTATTAAGAAAATCTTAGGTTAATTGCTTTCCCTGTTAATGAGAGAGCATTATGCATGCAGGCATGTTTTATTTATATCTTCACTGTTTGATGTACACAATCAATTCAAAAAGGGAATAAGGAAAAGATATTTCTACCTGTGTAGAATAATAATAGGACAGTCTGATGAATTTAGCTTTTAGCTAGATCACTGTGTAACCTTATTTAACATAACACAAATGGGTGTATTTCTTGCAGGATGATGTTACGTACATCTGTTATGCTTCCATGCTGTCTTTTTATTCACTTCAAGTGTTTTGGAGGGTTTAGCTGAGGTTATGCAGTACTAAATAACTCACAAAGTGGCATGTTAAGTAAATGGTTCTGGAGAGAGAGCCGAAGGAATATATAACCAGTGTTGGACTGGTCCGCCAGGATAGTAGGATAACTCCTAGCTGGCCCTAGTGTCAGTAGAATCTCCTCACTCAACCATTTGGCCTTTTATGTTTGTACAATGGTCATTGGGTGGAAGAGCTTTTAAAAAGAAGAGAAAGTGAGACAGGAGGAAAATACTGCATATAACAATGTTATTCGCAAAAATAATATAAAAGCTAATTATACACTAAATGGCAGTGTGTTGGGAGTTTCCTTAAATGAGAAGGATCTAGGGGTTTTTGTAGATAACAAGTTGTCCAATTCTTGGCAGTGTCATTCTGTGGCTACTAAAGCAAATAAAGTTCTGTCTTGCATATAAAAGGCATTAACTCAAGGGATGAAAACATAATTATGCCTCTTTATAGGTCCCTGGTAAGGCCTCATCTGGAGTATGCAGTTCAGTTTTGGACTCCAGTCCTTAAGAGGGATATAAATGAGCTGGAGAGAGTGCAGAGACTAAGTGCAACTAAATTGGTTAGAGGGATGGAAGAATTAAATTATGAGGGTAGACTGTCAAGGTTGGGGTTGTTTTCTCTGGAAAAAAGGCGCTTGCGAGGGGACATGATTACACTTTACAAGTACATTAGAGGACATTATAGACAAATGGCAGGGGACCTTTTTACCCATAAAGTGGATCACCGTACCAGAGGCCACCCCTTTAGACTAGAAGAAAAGAACTTTCATTTGAAGCAACGTAGGGGGTTCTTCACAGTCAGGACAGTGAGGTTGTGGAATGCACTGCCGGGTGATGCTGTGATGGCTGATTTTATAAGAGGGACCTGGATGATTTTTATGGACAGACATAATAATAAAAGCTTTTTTGTGATACTAAACTCTATAGTTAGTATGGGTATATTTAATTTATGTGAAAGTAGGGAGGGGTGTGTGTATGGATGATGGGTTTTCATTTGGAGGGGTTGAACTTGATGGACTTTGTCTTTTTTCAACCCGATTTAACTATGTAACTAACTATGTAACTATTAGTATTTTTAGCAAAACACATTTAAAAGAAACACCAGAATATTTTCAGACTAATGAACATAAATAAATATTTATTTATCTGTGCCAAACCTCACCTTCTACCATGGTCCTTTTCAGGCTCATAAATTAGTTCTGCTTTGCCTAAACAAGGAGAAATGGGAAGTATGGGTTTGTTCACATTACAAGAGACAAAATCATTTTTTATTTTAGAAAAGGCAATAGAGGGCAGAGTTCCTGTTGTAATAGTTATGCTGGGAAATAACCAACTTCTCTGTAAACGATTTAACATGTTCAAAATCTATTGTATTGTGAAGAATTTTCTATTTGCCTTGTAATAATTACAACATCTCTTGGAGGAAACGGCAGCCCCCTTTAGAACCAAGTTTTCTTTTCCAGCAATTGTGCATGAAATGGTCATAACAAAAGCTGGATCTGTGTATCAAATGCTCCCTCTAGTGTTAAAGTATTGGCATAACTCTATTTAGGTTTGTATTCTAAAACTCAAAGGGGTATATTATTATTATTATTATTATTATTATTATTATTATTATTAACATGTATTTATATAGCGCCAACATATTGCGTAGTGCTGGTTCATGAAAGAGTGAAGTTAGAGATCGCCACAGTCCTCTAGAGTGAAATTCCGCCACTCTCCATTCATTTCTATGGGATTTTTAAAATGAGTATTTATCAATGGGTCAAAGTGAACGTTCATCTGTTGATAATTACGCCTTTCAAAATCCCATTGAAATGAAAGGAGGGTGGCGGAATTTCACTCTAGAGGACTGTGACGATCTCTAACTTCACTCTTTGATAGATATACCCCTTAAAATGACGACAAGCATGTTTAGAGATTTGTTGTGAAAAGGGTGCCCTTTACTGATACAAAAAAAATTAGATGAACATGTTTGTGATAAGGGCAGTCAATGCAAACCAAATATGCTTGTTACAAACTTAAGGTTATTTTCACTTATTAGGGGTACACCAAATCGATTACTTTTGGATTTGGGAGAATGCTACATTCTATGCCAAAGATATGGACAAATATTGTCCCTAATTAGCATGTTCAGATTTGACAAGAATCAAATATTTGCATCACCGTTCAAAAAAAAAGTGTATGGCAGATGCCTTTTTGTTTTGGGCCCGCTCCAGTGCTTCTTGAGTTTAAAATCATTTTTCTGCAAAAAGATTAACCTTTACCCCAAATTCAACTTTTTAAGGGTTCTTTTGCAGTATTTCACTGACTTTAATATATACATACTTCCTTCTATTCTAACTGTCAAGACTCAGCTGAAGGAAAAGCAGCACAAGCTGAATGTTGCAGCAAATGTATACCATCCCAGGGTAGGGTACTTTATTTTAGGGTGTTGCCATGTTGATCCATTCATTCTTTCTGATCAGTTGGTGTAGAGAATATGGATCAAACATGGCAGCGCGGCAACTTAGAAGAAAGTACCCTGGTGTGATTTTTATGGCACCCGTCTGGGTCACAAGGTTTGTGATTTGTTTCACTGCTGGATGTGTAACTCAACTTTAGTTCTTCTTTAATGGCAGACATTAACAAACAATAGGATATATAACCCAAAAGAGGTGCCTTTAATTCAAATGCAAAAAAGATCTTTCACAACTATTAGTTGAGGTCTGACAAAGTCAGAGCAACAAACAAAATTTTTTTTACAGGAAAAGAAAAAAGAAACCCCACCAATAGTTATGATTCTAAGGTTGACAGGAAAATTCTAATAGGTGATGCACCCTACTTATTTAACAACAATAATTCATAAGAAATTATACTAAAAAAAGATTTTAAAGTGCCAGTGCGTTATAACCAGTAATCAGTAATCCTCTTTTGCTCAAATTTAATCTTTTTGTAAATTCGGTCTATAACTAATAGTCTGGTTGGGTTTTTTTCAACGGAAGTGGGGGCAAGAATTTTTGGGTCAAATCCTCTTCTACTCTATACAACCTCTTATAATCTTCTTTCCATTCTAAGGGGCCGAAGGTTTGTGGCTTTTTAGGGTTACTTAGCTTCTTTTAAACATCTAGGGCAAGTTAAATACCAAGGCCACAGCCCCGGTTACTCTGTCCTGCCTTATCTTTGTGGTGTCCCAGGCTCTAGAAAAAATCAAGTAGCTAGTTTACGGAACAACTCCACCATCTATTTTTTCTAATTTCTACTATCTAATTTTTTGGATTGTGACTACATTTTTTAACCCACTACCATGTTTGGTCATTTTTAACTACTTTTTAACTCAACTAATTAATTTTTTGGGTCTAATACTCTAAATTATTGCACTGCACTTTACTTAAATAATGAATTTTTCTATTTATGGATGAATTTAAGGAGTAATATTATCTCACAGATGAATTGAATTAGTTCGATTTTTCAAACTTTTCAATCTCAAAGTATTCAGGAAAAGTTAATGTGGTTATAACGGCACTTCAAAATCTTTTTTTAGTATAATTTCTTATGAATTATTGTTGTTAAATAAGTAGGGTCCATCACCTATTAGAATTTTCCTGTCAACCTTAGAATCATAACTATTGGTGGGGTTTCTTTTTTCTTTTCCTGTAAAAAGAACAATAGGATATATTCCTCCATACCATAACAATCTAATCTTTTTGTAAATCATTTATGAGAAGCACTCATTTGTCAGCAACCAGGACTTTGGAGGTGGCCAAATACTCACATATTATATTTACTGTTCTGAAGTCATGGAAATAATGCTCTTGAGAAAGTTCCAAAATTCAGCCCTTTTTGCACAGTTACTATATATTCCATGCTTATCAGACAAGATATGAAATAAATTATGGAAATAATTGGAAAACCCCAGATCACAAGCGTAATAGATCCTATACCTGTGTTTTTGTTTACATGTGGTATCAGCTCCCAAATAATTTTCATCCTGAGTTGTAGCAAAGGTAAATATTTATCTAACACAGTCGTTCCCATGCGCTGATCTTTCGCAACGCCCCAATGCCAGTAGACTGTTTAAAGCTAATAGCCGATGGGTTGATATTTCAAATGAGCTTATGACTATATAATATTTTCTGTATGGTCACCTGTTGACTGTTTTTTCTACTTTCTACAAACTACCAAAACGTAGTGGCTTGGATATGATTTTTATGGTTTACTTTTTATTTCTAAATTACACTATTTACAGAGCACCCAAGCAGGAAAAAAAAAACCTTTAGCAATGCAAACAAATCCTTCAGCAGAGGTGTCAGGTAACTGCAATCTGGTTAGCTGTCCATTGTTCTACTAATAGCCTGCTGATGGCCTGCTGGGGGAAGGAAGGGGTGATATCAATCCAAATTGCAGTGTAGCAGTTAAGAGTGACTGAAGTTTATCAGGGAACAGGTCAAATTACCTGAGGGCACCTCAGAAACTGAAAATGTCTGCCCCATGCCAAATTTCAAAACTGAATATAAAAAAATGGATTTCAATGCAGAAGTCTGCTGGAGCAGTACTATTAACTCACGTTTTGAAAAAACAGGTTTTCCCTTTAAAGCTTACACTTTACAGCACTGTATCTCCCATGTGTCATTAGGCACCAAGATAAAACATTACAAGTATAAATGCCAGGAGTCCATCGAACAGTTTGATGCTTAGTATGCATCAAAAACGATGTGTATCTAGTAAAGGTCAATCTAAAAACAACTGGACTTGCTGAGTGATCAATGAAGACGTTTCACTACTCATCCGAGCAGCTTCTTCAGTTCAACTGACTGGTGTGGGAAGTTCTCGGCATATAAACTCTTCCACTAATCCATTTACAATGGCACATTGTAACTCTTCAAAGAGGTGACATCTGAAGAAACTCACAGAGGTGTTGATTCTGTGTAGTTGTGATAGGATTATCCAATGTGTCATGCAACTCCTAGATACAGGTGTTACTTGTGAGAGTTGCATGAATGGATGTGTGAAGTGTTCTGAATCCGCCGGGGTACAGATGTTAGAACAGCATTGTATGTAGCAGACAGGTGGTGTCGAAGTCCCCCACCTCTGTTCAGAGATGGTCTCTCCACCTTGACATGAATCGCCTCTTTCACGCCTCGTTCAAACCAGCGGTCTTCTTTATCCAAGATTTGGACCTTGCTGTCTTCAAAGGAGTGTCCCTTGTCTTTTAAGTGTAGAAAGACAGCTGAGTTTTGCCCTGTAGAGTTCTCCCTCCTGTGCTGAGCCATTCGCTTGGAGAGCAGTTGTTTTGTCTCCCCGATGTATAGATCTGTGCACTCCTCGCTACACTGGACTCCGTATACCACATTGCTTTGTTTTTCTTTTGGTGTTTGATCCTTTGGGTGTACCAGTTTTTGTCTCAGTGTGTTGCTAGGTTTGAAAAACACAGGGACATGGTGTTTGTTGAAAATTCTCCTGAGTTTCTCTGACACTCCAGCTACATATGGGATGACTATGTTTCGCCTACTATGTGTCTCCGGGCGGTTATTTCTATTGGTGTTCCTGTTGGGCTTGGTTGCCGCTGTTTTGACAAAGGCCCAGTCTGGGTAGCCACACGCTTTCAAAGCTCCTCTGAGATGTTTTTGCTCTTTGTTTTTGGACTCTGTATCAGTTGCCACACATTCCGCCCGGTGGTGCAGGGTTCGAATGACACCCAGTTTGTGTTCCAGTAGATGGTGGGAATCAAACAACAGATATTGATCCGTATGAGTGGGTTTTCTGTATACTTCCGTCTTCAAGTTACCCCCCTCTTGGATACATATCAAACAGTCCAAAAAAGCAAGTTTGTTGATTACTATACTAGATTGACCTATACTAGATATACTATGACCTGGATGAATGAAAATCTTCATAGTCATAAAAACGATGTGCCATATAAAGGTCCCAATAAAGAAAATAGTTCATATGAAATGTAATGCAGCTGACTTTAGGTACAGCAAAATCAACAAATCATAAATTACCACCCTGCAAACCTCAATAGTTTGATGCCCAGTGCAAGGAAAGGACTCACATTAAAATAGTTCATGTGAATTTTCGTGGCTGGAACTTTGATTGCTGCAAAATTAGCACCCTGTATGCCTGGTGATGCCTGGTGATATCGGTGGTCAGATTCAAAGTTTCAATTGTTTTGCTGTTGCAATAAAATATTTGGGATACAGATGTTCTGAACTGTTATTTTTGTCTGTCTACACCAGGGATGCCCAAACTTTTCTACCTGTGAGCCACATTCAAATGTAAATAAAAGTTGGAGAGCAACATAAACATGCAAAACGTTCCTCAGGGATACCAAATAAGAGATGTGATTGACTATTTGGCAGTCCTATATAGTTTGGCAGCCTTCAGGAGGCCTTGTTTGGAAATAGATCTGGTTTTTATGCAACAGAAACTTGCCTCCAAGCCCGGAATTCAAAAATAAACCCACATTAAGGCCACTGTGAGCAACATACATAGGCTTGATGAGAAACATGTTGCTCATGAGTCACAGGTTGGGGAACACTGGTCTACACAAATGAGGAACCAGTTAATGAAGGTTTCCTTCTGAATAGTCCCAATCCTGGTAATACAACTAAAGTTGCATGGTTCACACATGAGGAAAAGAGACTAGAACATGTTAAGATAAATGAAGGTCCAGGACCAAATGGTTTTGATCCCAGGGTATTTAGAGAGCTTAGCTCTGTGATTGCCAAACCGCTTTACTTAATTTTTAAGGACTAGTGATGGGTGAATTTATTCGCCTGGCATGGATTTGTGGCAAATTTCCGTACTTCGCCAACTTCAAATGTTTTCGCAAAACTAATGCCCTTTGACTTTGGCAAAATAATATAAAAGCTAGTTATACACTAAGGGGCACATTTACTATGGGTCGAATATCAAGGGTTAATTAACCCTCGATATTCGACCATCAAAGTTAAATCCTTCGACTTCGAACAATTCGTTCGAAGGAAAAATCGTTCGATCGAACTATTAAATCCTTCGAATGGAACAATTCGAACGATTTTAATTCATCGATCTAATGATTTTCCTTCGATCACAAATTGCTAGGAAAGCCTATGGGGACCTTCCTCATAGGCTAACATTGGTGCTCGGTAGGTTTTAGGTTGCGAAGTAGGTGGTCGAAGTTTTTTTTAAAGAGACAGTACTTCGACTATCAAATGGTCAAACAGTCAAACGATTTTTAGTTCAAATCGTTCGATTCAAAGTTGCGGTCGAAGTTGCCAAAAAAAACCTTCGAAATTCAAAGTTTTTTCCTTCTAATCCTTCACTTGAGCTAAGTAAATGTGGCCCTATATGTCAGTGTGTTGGGAGTTTGCTTAACTGAGGAGGATCTAGGTTTTTTTTTTGTGTATAACAAGTTGTCTAATTCTGGGCAGTGTCATTCTGTGGAAACTAAAGCAAATAAAGTTCTGTCTTGCATAAAAAAAGGGCATTAACTCAAGGGATGAAAACATAATTATGCCTCTTTATAGGTCCCTGGTAAGGCCTCATCTGCAGTTTTGGACTCCAGTCCTTAAGAGGGATATAAATGAGCCGGAGAGAGTGCAGAGACTAAGTGCAACTAAACTGGTTAGTGGGATGGAAGACTTAAATCATGAGGGTAGACTGTCAAGGTTGGGGTTGTTTTCTCTGGAAAAAAAGATTCTTGAGAGGGGACATGATTACACTTTACAAGTACATTAGAGGACATTATAGTTTTACAAATAGCAGGGGACCTTTTTACCCATAAAGAGGATCACCGTACCAGAGGCCACCCCTTTAGACTAGAGGTAAATGACTTTCAGTTGAAGCAGTGAAGGTGTTCTGCACAGTGAGGTTATGGAATGCACTGCCAGATGTGGTTGTGATTCTATTAATGCCTTTAAGAGGAGTTTGGTTGATTTCTTGGACCAGCATAATATCCAAGGCTATTGTGATACTAAAATATATAGTTAGTGTAGGAGTAGATATCGTTTATGTGAGTGTATGGAGGGGTCAGTGTGTGTGTGTATGTGTGGATGCTGGGTTTCGATTGGAGGGTTTGAACTTGATGAACTTTGGTCTTTTCTCAACCTGATCTAAATATGTAACAAGCAAACAAGTGCATTATTTCCATGACTTCAGAACAGTCAAGAGATATGAAGTACTGATAATGCAATGGAATGGGTAAAAAATGCAAAAAAGCTGCTAAAATTGCAGTAAAACCACCAAAATAAAATTCCAAAGGTATTGCACAGTGTGATTAGTGAATGTGCCATTAACAAGTGCAATTACCCATTACAGTAAAAATAAAATTTTGAGCTAAATGTATGCGTTTGTGACAGGCAGGCAGTCTAAAGAAGTCCTATATGCAGAGAAAGGACACCATTATGGGAAGGATCTTGGAGGGTGGGTAACACTTGAAGGCACAGTAAGTACAGGCAGCAGAAGATGCGTTGTTTCAATAAGCCAACTATGAACACAGAGCCAGCCAAGTTAGCTTTTGCAAACCAGTTTCCTGTAATGATTTACTGTATCAACAAAGCCAGCTTTATCACTGACTGTCCATTAAGTTTCATTATAAGATTGCAGGACAGTGAAGTTAAAGGGCCAAAAAAAAACTTTTTGAAACAGCAATAACAATTGTAATTAAATAATAAATGTAGCAATAATTCACTTAAGAGGGGTCATTCTTGACCGGGGGGGGGGGGTGATAAGTGCAAGAACATTCAAGTGCACATCCCTTGTGTTTGAAGAAAATGTTATGGCTCTGACAAACAGAGGGGATGTAATACAAATGATGTTGTTCAGGTGGGGGAGTTAAAAACATAATTAAAGGAACCTTTAAGATAATGTTATAGAATGGCCAATTCTAAGCAACTCTTAAGTCAGCATTAATTTTCTATCATTTTCAATTATTTGCCTTCTTTTGACTCTTTCCAGCTTTCAAATGGGGGTCACTGACCCCATCTAAAAACAATTGCTCTGTATGGCTGCACATTTGTTATTTCTACTTTTTATTAGTCATCTTTCTATTCAGGCCTCTCCTATTCATATTCCCTGTCTCTTAGTCTAATCATTGCATGTTTGCTAGGGTAATTTGGACCCTAGGCACTAGATTGCAGAAATTGCAAACTGCAATTGCAGAATAAAAAAAAAAAAAAGTTGCAGAATAAAAAGCTAAATAACTCAAAAACCACAAATAAATAAAAATGAAAACCAATTGTACATTGTCTCCGAATAATACTCTCTACATTATACTAAATGATAATGTAAAGGTGAACAACCCATTTAAGACAGTTACATAAACCCATTTCATAATGTTCTTTACTTAGACTTCATTGTGAAGGATATTTAAGAGGTTTTGATTATATTTTGAAGTGAATTTGGTACAAAAATGAAAAATTTTTTTCATTTGTGCATTGTGGATGCGGTTTCACTAGTTCCATGCAAAGAAAGGCGCTTCACAATGAACCAAATGAAATGGTCCTGATCGCAATTTTGCACTATAAAAAGATTCTGATGAAAGCGGTCAGAATTACTGAACTAATCTTAGCAGAACTAGCCATTGGCTAGACAAGACTGTCTCTGAAGTTGTGGGCAGAGGCACCATGGATACTTCTATAAAAAATAATTGGCTTGTATAGAGGGAACTCTGGACTACATCCTTGCTCTGCTGTGCAACCAGTTTACTCATAGTGAAAACACCAAATAACAGATCATTCAGCAGCAAGCTAAAGGTGAACTACCGAGAAATTGAGAATTTAATAGTTTAAGATTTTTCAAATTTAAGTATTCTTTAATTTAGAAGGAAACTCCAAATTTTTTGGTAGATCTACCACCACGTAAACATTAAGGTGTTTGACCATTCAAAGCAAATACAAAAGAGGGGTCGTGAGTGCACTCCCAAGGCTAAGTTAAAAAGTGTTTAAATACAATGGAAGTGCTACTGATCAATGCACATTCCCTGGTCATGTCTCCTAAGTAATTCAAGTACATATGCAAGTGCATGTGTTTACAAAAACAGGTGTTTAGTTACAAAGTTATGATCATAAAGTTGATAATCCACCATACCACGACAAGGTAAACCCCACACGGTGGTCCCTAACTTGTTTACCTCTAGTCATATTATAAAAGATCTTGTACATCTCTGCATAGTAGCATTAAGGTGGCAATAGACAAAAAGATCCGCTCGTTTGGTGACATCGCCAAATGAGCCAATCTTTCCCCGATATGCCACTAACGGGCATGGCTATCAGTTTATGATGAGAGCGCAATGGGCTCCGGCGGGATCGGTCGGGACAAAATCAAACCTGTCCAATCGACTAAACGACCGATCTCCGCCGGACAAACTCCACAAACTGTCCGAAAAATCGTACGATTCCTCGATTCGTACAATAGGAGTGTTTATGTATGTGGGTGTCACGGCCGGCACCCGATACCAGAACAAATGCCAAGCACCCTGGTCTCGGCTCGGCTTCACCAGTAGTGTGACCACCGTTGGGCTTCGGGAGGAGCCCTCAGCTTACTTGGGTGCCACCTGGACTTTACGAGGGGTGCAAGGTGAGATGTTCTGGCTGGCGAAGGGGCACGGCTGTTAGCAAAGTCTTTTGGGCCGAAGGTCACCGTACAAAAGGATTAGGCAGAAGGATGGTCAGACAGGCTGGGTCGAGGCAGGCGGATATCAGAATCGTAAGGCAGGCAAGAGTCAAACCGGGTTCTCAATCAAGGGGTTAAGCAGGAGAGTTGTCGTAGGCAGGCTAAGGTACAGAGTTCAGAGTAGTCAGGATACAGGCAGGGTCAAACACAGGTTATCAGACAGACAAGATTCAGATCAGATGCACTAGGCTCAGGAAACCACAAGAAACAAGTTCTATCACGGGCAAGGAACAGTACACTGAATGGGCCTTAAATAGTATTCAAAATTCGCACCAAAACATGCGCAAAAACGCGCTGGCACAAACACGGCAGCGCACCTTTAAGAGGCGCGCAGGCGCACCGCGCGTGCCCTAATAACAAAGATGGCACCTAGGAGACACGCGGCGGCCGACCCCGCCGTACAGGTAATTTTATTACATTACCCCCACTTCCAGGGGGGGCCACAGGACCCACAGGCTTCCTGGGAAACTTTTGGTGGAATTGCTTCCTGAATTGTCAGCCTTGATGTCCTCTACTGAGACCCAAGAGTTCTCCTCAGGGCCATAACCCTGCCACTTAATAAGGTAGTGTAGCTTACCTCGTACGAGGCGGGAATCGAGGAACTCTTGCTTCTCAAACTCAGGCTGACCTTCAACCAACACTGGGGGAGGAACAGACAAAGAACGAATATCAGAGGCAGGTTTCAGGAGGGATACATGATATGAATTGGAAATCTTAAAATTAACAGGTAATTGAAGACAAACTGAAGATGCGTTAATGATTTCGGAAATGGGATATGGACCAATAAACCTGGGTCCTAGTTTGAGAGAGGGCACCTTTAACTTGATATTTTTGGTAGACAACCAGACCTGATCCCCCACTTTATACTGGGGTGCCTCTCTACGTGATCTGTCAGCAGCTTTTTTTTGAGCAGCAGTAGCTGCTGACAGAGATTCATGCACTTGAGACCAAACCTTAGAGAATTGTTCGACAGACGAATTGGCAGAAGGTACAGGGGAACCAGACCCAGAAAAAGCTTTGGGATGCAACCCATTTACAGTAAAGAAAGGGGACTCCCCAGAGGAAGAATGGGTAGCATTATTGTATGCAAATTCTGCCCAGGGTAACAGTTCCGCCCACGTGGACTGGTTGTCAGACACATAACACCTGAGGTACTGTTCTAGGGACTGGTTTACCCTCTCAGTTTGACCATTTGTTAAGGAGGAAAATGATAACTCAATCCCAACCAAAGAACAGAAGGCACGCCAAAACTTCGAAACAAATTGAACCCCTGTCAGAAACAATATTTTCAGGAAAACCATGAAACTTAAAAATGTGGGTAACAAATAGGTCAGCCAAAGTCTTAGCAGAAGGGAGGTATGGAAGGGGAACAAAATGGCTCATCTTGCTAAACCTATCCACCACCACCCAGATCACCGTTTTCCCCTGAGAAGGGGGTAAATCAACAATGAAGTCCATTGACAAATGGGACCAAGGTTTTACTGGAATGGGTAAGGGGATTAACAGACCCTGGGAAGAATTTAGAGAAGACTTATCTTTGGCAGACTGGGCAGGAATTAACGAAGGCTTTAGCATCCAGTTTGAATGATGGCCACCAAACATGACAGGATAACAGGGACACCGTCTTAGAAATGCCTGGATGCCCTGCCATTTTAGAATCATGCACCTCCCTCAATACTTGCTCCCTTAACTCCTGTGGTACAAACCATCTCTCCGAAGGGGTATCTGCAGGAGCAGATGTCTGAAGAGGGAGCAACAAAGAAGAAAGGTCAGATTCAAGGGTTGTTATGATAATTTCTCTGGGAATAATGGGAGTACACTCACTAGAGTCAGAAGAGATGGATTCAAAACTCCTAGAGAGTGCATCCGCCTTGGTGTTTTTAGTCCCAGGCCTGAAAGTCAAAGAAAAATTAAACCTTGTGAAAAATAGAGCCCACCTAGCCTGCCTTGGATTAAGGTGTTTAGCAGACTCTATATATATATTAGATTTTTGTGGTCAGTATAGACCGTCACCAGATGTTTTGCACCCTCCAGAACATTCCGCCATTCCTCAAAGGCCCATTTGACTGCCAACAATTCCCTGTTACCTATATCATAATTCACCTCTGCGGGTGAAAACTTCCTGGAGAAGAAAGCACAGGGATGTAACTTGTTGGTAGTCGGGTGCCTTTGAGAAAGGACTGCCCCAGCTCCCACCGTCAACCTCCACAATAAAAGGAAGCGCAGTGTCGGTGTGATGAAGGATTGGGGCAGAACTGAATTCCTTTTTGAGGAATTCAAGCACTTGAACGGCCTCAGGGGGCCACATGCTGGGGTCAGTGCCGTTTTTAGTCAGATTAGTGATGGGGGCCACAATGAGGGAAAATTTTTTCAAAAATTGACTGTAATAATTAGCAAAACCAAGAAACCTTTGGGTTGCACGTAACGAAAGGGGTTGGGTCCAATCCAGGACTGCGCTCAAACATGATTTTGATGTTCCTTCATGTTAGAGGAAAAAATCAGAATATCGTCTAGGGGGTAGACCACTACGAAGATCCCCAGCAGGTCCCGGAAGATGTCATTAAACTCCTGAAACAAAGCAGGGGCATTACAGAGGCCAAAAGGCATAATGAGATACTCGTAGTGGCCATCCCTGGTGTTAAATGCAGTCTTCCACTCATCACCCTCCCTAATATGGATCAGGTTATAGATCCATGGTGAACTAGAAGGTCTGATGAAACCCCTTTCTAGATTTTCCTTTATATACTCTTTCATTGCCTGGGCTTCAGGCAATGAAAGAGGATAGGATCTACCACGAGGAGGAGTTGACCCAGGGACCAGATCTATTGGGCAGTCATACTGCCGGTGTGGGGGTAAGGTTTCTGCTGCCTTTTTAGAAAAGACATCAGCGAATTATGCATATGCAGCAGGTAACCCTTCAAGCGATGTAGTTGCTACTACAGAGGGAAAACATACTCCAGTAGTACCCCATTGAACCACCTCCCTTGAGACCCAGTCAATCAGAGGGTTATGCCTCTGGAGCCACGGTAACCCCAAAATAAGAGGAGAGGAAGCACCCTCTATGAGGTAAAAAGCTATCTCCTCACAATGCAAATTATTAATACACATGGAAAGAGTTACCGTCTCCTTAGAAATTACACCTGACCCTAAGGGTCTTCTGTCCACTGCCATTATTCTCATGGGGGCATTTATAGGAACTACAGGGATACAGAATTTAGCTGCAAAAGCAGTATCCAGAAAATTACCCTCCGCCCCTGAGTCCACAAATGCCAACACCTTGACAGAACCTGTAGGCCAGGTTAGCTTAACCGGTAACAAAACCTTAGAGGAAGATTGGGGAGAGGAAACTCCTGCGCCCAAATGGAGCTCCCCTTCTCCATTTAGGTTAGGGAGTCTCCCTTTCCTCCTTGGACATAGGTTCAAGAAATGACCCTTTTCCCCACAATAAATACATAAACCTTGGGAATGCCTGCATGCCTTTTTCTCTGGAGTTAGATGAAAAATGCCTAACTGTATAGGTTCCTCCTGAGGCAGAGGCACAGAGGGGTTTGAAAACTTAACATTGGTCACCATATGAGACTTGACATTAGTAACCCCAGAATAAGTAGAAACACCCCTCTCACCCCTTCTCTCCCTTTGTCTCCTATCTACCTGGATGGCGAGAGACATAAGGTCATCCAGGTTGGAAGATAGGGGGTAATTAACAAGACTGTCCTTGACAGGATCAGCTAACCCCAAACAGAACTGACTCCGAAGAGCCATATCGTTCCACCCAGTTTCTACTGCCCACCGGCAGAACTTGGTGCAATACACCTCTGCATCCCTTCTCCCCTGGCGCAACTTACAAATCGCGGAATCGGCAGAAGATGCGTGTTCCGGGTCATCGCAAAGAATTGCCATGCTGTTAAAAAATTACTCTAGGGAATAGCGTGCAGGGTCAGAAATAGGCAGCCTTAGGGCCCAAATTTGGGGGTCGCCCAAAAGCAGGGTCATAACAAACCTTACTTTCTCCTCACCAGAAGAAAATGAGTGAGGGAAGAAACCAAGGTACAGTTTGCATGCCTCCTTAAACACAAAAAATTTGGTGCGATCCCCACTAAACTTTCCGGGGAACACAATTTTGGGTTCATGGGGCCTGATAGTATTACCCCACATAGCAGATGAACCCACAGGAGGAACAGGAACAGGCAGCTGCTGCAAAACTTGCGGATTCTCCAGATGACGGGTTAGGCTGTGAAAACCCTGTAGGAGATTGTTCTGCTCCTGCTCTTGGTCCTCCAAGCACTGTAGCAAGGTGGTAAGAAGCGCTTCGGTGGTAATTGGAAGAGCTGAAGGAGGAGCAGCAGCATTGTGACTTTCGTCCTCCATGGCCCGTGATAATGTCACGGCCGGCACCCGATACCAGAACAAATGCCAAGCACCCTGGTCTCGGCTTCACCAGTAGTGTGACCACCGTTGGGCTTCGGGAGGAGCCCTCAGCTTACTTGGGTGCCACCTGGACTTTATGAGGGGTGCAAGGCGAGATGTTCTGGCTGGGCATAGGGGCACGGCTGTTAGCAAAGTCTTTTGGGCCAAAGGTCACGGTACAAAAGGATTAGGCAGAAGGATGGTCAGACAGGCTGGGTCGAGGCAGGCGGATATCAGAATCATCAGGCAGGCAAGGGTCAAACCGGGTTGTCAATCTCGGGGTTAAGCAGGAGAGTGTCCCCATCGGTGGAATGGCAGCCGACCCCGCCGTGCAGGTAATTTTATTACAGTGGGTTTGAGTATAGGTGTGAGCAAAAATAAGTAAAAAAGACTAAATAAAGGTGTGAAATAAGTAAATAGGTGCAAAAGTGTTACCTGGTGGCAGGCGCAGCAGATTTCCCAGTTAAAAACATAGGCCCACCATTAAACGGGGTAGGTATTGGGGTATTACAAACCACATGAAGTTTAACCACAGCTTCTGGCTACATTTCCTATACAAAAAAAAAGGGGGGGGCTGTGGGTTCACTCCTAAGGCTAAGTTAAAATGTGTTTAGTACAATGGAAGTGCTACTGCTTTGATCAATTAATAATGCACATTTTTTGGTGCCCGGTCTAAGTAATTCAGTATATATGCAAGTACATGTGTTTACAAAACCAGGAGTTTTTAGTTACAAATTTTTGATCCTAAAGTTGATAAGCCACCATACCACATCAAGGCTGCTATGCAGAGAGGTACAAGACCTTTTAGACTATGACCAGAGGTAAACAAGTTAGGGACCACCATGTGGAGTTTACATGGAGTTAGGGAGTCATTAGGAATGGTCTCAAAACAACTTTTATTTCCAAATTTCTTAGAATCTTTCAGATTTTCAGCAATAAAAGTTGCATGCATTTGTCCATGACCACCCTTCACCTCCATGTGCAATTTTATAGCATGCCCAGAGTTTTGTTTTTTTGTTTACCCTTTTTCTGTGCTTTATCACATAAGCTAAAGTCAAGGACAGAAGAAACAGAAGGCCACTTGGGGAAAAAAAAATACAATGATTAGATTTTTCATATAGTTTATTTTCCAGCTTCATAAGGACTGCTTTGCTCTGCCCTATTTGTATACAGTATGGAATTTCTAAACTCTTGAATTGCATACATAAGATTCATTTATACAAGACTAGGTCACCACAATTCTTACAAGAGGCAGAGTGATGCAGAGGCACAACTGTGTAATACAACTGGATTATTCCTGTAAGTATTTTTTTTTTTTCACTTTTTTTTTTTTAACATACAGAGTAACAGATCAAAGAAATGTTTAACCCTATTTCTGTCAACGTGCAGGTCAACCAGATTATTTCATCTGTGCTGGGTGCAAAAGAATGCCAAATGTAACTTTGCAGCAGGTAGAATGTCCCTTTAAAAACCATCAGCAACTGAATTTTCAATAGTTGCATAAAATGAGATCATCTACTAAGCATATCTAAACATATACAACATTTCCAAATTGATTTCAATCCAAATGCCATTTTTTTTTAATATATATGTATACAATTTCATATAGTATATAATAAAACAGTTTTTATACAACCTGACCAAGCTTGCTATTAGAAAGATTTATTGAAACGGTTAACTTGTTCCATAACGTTAATAATGCTTCGGATGGATAAGCAGATACCAGGAAGTGGATTACTATAACAGGATGTTGTGATTTATAGAAATAAAAAAAAAAAAAAAAGCCTTTGAGTAAGAGAGAGGACAGGAAGAAACAAAAGTTGCTCCTGCTTTCTAATACGGCCAGCTTTTGGGGATTGAACCTTTTAGTGTTAAAAACTTTATTGAAATATACTACTGCTATATTTAGCATCCATAGATCCTCTGCAATTAGGTAACACGATTACAGCAATTAGTGCTGAATGTTTGCTATACTACACAGATACTGTCTCTGAGAAGAAACAAATGCAACCAGCATTTCCAAATCTTGAGCTAATTGTTAAGCTGCTCAATATACAAACAATGGAAGATGGTTAACAATGTTCTCTTACAGTAATTGAGACATGCAAAACACATGTTTTAAATAAAAAAAAAAATCAGGCAAATACTCGTGTTATAAGTTTTTGCAACTCAATTGTGTCAATATATGCCAATACACGTTGGGATTTACTTCTTTTCAACACAGTTTTCTTTGTTACTCAAGAATATATCTGGACTGATGAGCTAAATAAGCAATGATACCCAGATATTAACTAGCCAATAAAAAAACCAATACAAAAACACACTGAAGCAAACTGTACATTTGTTCAGCACCCTTCACTAAAGGAAACATTTGTAGGGTACAACGATATTAGAAATATTCATAAAATGAAAGAATTACCATATTTTTTTTTTGATAAGTAGTTACACCAGAGCTGCTGAGCTAAAATGTGTAGAACAGAATAAAGGGACTTAAATGCAATTTGGAGCTCAATTCACATTTTAATGCCTTGCCAGCATGTTTTTTTCTAGTGCCACAGTTTCTCCTGCAGTCCTTCATAGGTTCTGGGCACATGCATGTACATGGGGAAAAACTGTAATGAAATAAAAACAGATTAAACCCAATTTGTCTAATCTGAAAGATGTTAGGGATGATTTCAAAAGCCCCGTGCAGCTTTCAATTCAAAAACCCATCTCTTAAGTGTGCAAGGCATGACTATGAAATGCATTATAAACTCTTAAAGCATGACCTTGGGTTAATGTAATAGAACTTAAAGGAACAGCTCAGTGTAAAAATAAAAAGTGTAAATAGATAAGACTGTGCAAAAAAATGTTTCTAATATAGTTAGTTAGGCAAAAATGTAATGTATAGAGGCTGGAGTGATTGGATGTGTAACATAAAAGCCACAACACTATTTCCTGCTTGGTTTCCACTAATTGGAAGGAGGGCACATGGGCCATAATGGGTTGCTTTTGAATCTTGGCTGAATGCTGCGGATCAATTGCAAACTTACTGAACAGTTATGTCCCATGTGGGCACACCTTCAAGTCACTGACCAACTCAGAGTTAGGGCAGGACTCCACGGACGATTCCGGCACGCTGCGCAGGCGTCACGTCGGATGCAACGGAAATAAGGTAAGTAATGCCATTGTCGGATCGTGTCGTATTGTTGATGAAACACGGCTGTCGGATGCAGATGCAGCGTCTGCATCCGACAGTCGTGTTGCGTCGCATCAACACTGACACGATCCGACAATAGAATTACTTCCCTTATTTCCGTCACATCTGACGCGATTCCTGCGTTTTTGCACAGCGCGTCAGAATCGTCCCTGAAAAGCAGGAAGATGTGTTTTATTTTGCACAGCCTATTTCCCATGTTTTTATTTTTACACTGAACTGCTCTAAGAAATTCAGTTGTAAGTGCTATGTAATACATGGGGGTTTAATGATGATGAAATGAGCAGTAAAAAACCAAGTTTTTCAAGTGCGTAGATCAGCCAAGCATATTTTAAAATTACCCATAAATTTTCTCTATGCTCCCACAACCATTTGCACTTCATCAGGTTTCCCCACAAACTAAAACATTGCCAATCCGAACTCTGCCATGTATATTGCCGCAAGTAATAACGCAATGTGCAAGACAGACAACCCATTCTGTAGCACTGTATATTTGAGCACTGTGTTTATATCTGTAATGCACAAAGCTTACAATAAATATGTGGAGGGCATAAAATTAGTGGTATTGCGTTGAACTAAATTCTCGCACAATTTTGTCAACCATCTTTAAATACTCTGCATTTATAGGACATGTATGAAAAAAATATTTTTTAATTCATCTGTTTTATATGACTTGATTTGTGCTGACCTATCCGTTTCTACATTTGACTGCACATTCTGGCATTTTTTCTTTTAAACAATCAGATTGTAAAATTTGTGTTACACAAGTGTATTACATGGTTTTCTATTACAATGCTTATTTTTGTTAAAAACCCACAAGTGACAGAGCTCTAAAAGTAACATTTGACACAGAATATGAGGAGAAAAAAAAAAAAAACCTTACATAGAAGGAAATCTTGTAAATAGTTCCAACCCCAAAAAAGTACCAAGGAGAATAATAAACTGTAGTGGTATTAAAAATGCAGACAACGTTTATGATCATAAACACATTTCAGAATCTAACAAAACCTTTTACTTCAAAAAAAAAAAAAAAAAAAAACTAACGTTAACAGCTAAATAATTTGGTTGAGCTGATTTTATTAAATTTATCTTTGTACTCAATTACTGCAGTAAAAATGCAATTCAATTTCAAATCTGTAACAAAAACGTTCTTTTGTATTCAAAATTGCTGTAGTTTTGAAGTCTTCACCTTGAAGCCAGAAAACAAACTCAGTAGGAGGACCACAAAAATGTAATATCTATACAGAACAAATATTTGTAGCACTGAAAAAAACAATTCTTGCAAATCAAAACACAAATGCATTAAAATAAGGTTTGAGAAAAAGTATAACTGAACATAATTTAGCAAGGCTCAAATGGGTTACATTATTATGTCCTTCGAAAACACTGAAGATTATGATTTGAATATAAAAAAAATAGGCACTTAAGCTAAATTCAGATATCTGATGAAAAAAAATGGAATTCAAAGGGGAAAAAAAATCATATGGTTTCCGAACCTTAGAATTCAATTAAGTCAAGAAAAAATGCAAGGCAAGAAAAAAAAAAAAGAAAGTGCGAAACTTAAAATAAATGCTAGATAATGGAGAATCAGGTTTATTGAATTAGCAAAGGTTTAAAATTCTATATTTCATGGGAGCACTTGCTGAAGCTTGCAGACCCAAGTTTAAAAGTTTCTGCAGGTATAAAGGTCATTAAAAGTCTCTTCTAGACTGAGGTAATAACACTGAGTTTTGTGAAACGGAGTTGTAGAAAACAAAAGGTGCTATTATGCCCCCCTTTGCTGCCAAACATCAATGGCAAAAAAAAAAAAGTTACAGGAATACAAAAATGTGCATTAAACTTGGTGGCCACACACTACATTTTAATTTTCTCCTACACCAAACAGTCAAAACGATTCAGTCAATGAGTATTTGCCAACAACATGAATGTAATTTGGCGAAGCTAAAGTTTAAAATTGGTGTGTCGTAACAGGACTACAATGATTTCATAGACAGGTTTACTCTGCAATTTAACATGGCATCATTTGCATTTTTTAATCTTCCACATCTAATAGAAGGACACCATAAAATGCATAAAGAAAAACATAACATTGTGAATCTCACATAAACAACTTTCCTAACAATATTTTAGTATTTTAAACAATTTTAAAACAAAGGATCCTTGCATTCAGTGAGTCTCCATAGATTTAGCTAGGATGCATGATTACAAAAAAAATACTAAAAGATACTGGTAAAAGCATCAGGACAGAAAGTGCTTGACAAAGTTAAAGTTCTCAAGTGTGTTTGGTGAGAGAGCATCAGGGCAGATGATGAAACCATTAGAAGGAGAGGGGGGGGGGTCAATTTTGTGTTAAAGTGTCCAACGATCTCACCAAAGCATTAACTGTATTCTTCAACATAGTATGCATTTCCAGAGTCTACATCATTAGTGTTGTGATTATAGCAGGATATCGCTCGAGATTATTGTTTGTTTCGATTTCGCTCCTGCAAAAAAATAAAAAATTCAGTTGATTAGCTGAAGTCAATAGATACAACTTTAAAGTATTTTTATAAAATGGACCTAAAATGTATGCTATTGGTGTAATTTTGAGCAAACAATCCAGTTATTTGGGCTCAACCATTTCTGGTCATTGACTGAAATCTCAAACACCAGTGGATCAGATACACTGGCTGAAATCTCCACAATATGTAAGCTTTGTTACAATGCTACCCTCTTACTTCACTTATTGATGAAATGTTACAACTTTTGACTTAATGACTACTTGAATCAGCCATCAACTAATTTTTGCATTTAGAAATTGTGCTGCCTGGCTTACCCTTACTTCAACCTGTGGAATTGAAAAAAAAAAAAAATGGGGGCTGGCTAGCACACAACTAAAGGTGGCCATACATTGATAGATCCGCTCGTTTGGCGATGTCGCAAACGAGCGGATCTCCCTCCGATATGCCCACCTTGAGGTGGGCAATATCGGGCAGACCCGATCGTGGGCCCTAGGGCCCAACAATCGGATCCTAGCATTCACAAATGGGCGGTCGGATCGCGGGACCGCATCAACGAACAGATGCGGCCACGATCCGACGGGGTTTTTAAACCCATCCGATCAAGATCTGGCCGATCTCGATCCGGGAAGCCCGTCGGGGGCCCCCATACACGGGCCAATAAGCTGCCGACACAGTCTGTCGGCAGCTTTTAATCGGCCTGTGTATGGCCACCTTTATTGTGCAGAGAAACTGCTGTTTTGCACTGCATTTTCAGGTACCATCTAATAAAGTTATACATCACAGGGCGGATCTCTGAATGCAAGTGCAAACTTAAAGTGCTAAAATACTTGTGAATTTGAATGGGCGTTTATTATTTCAGTACTTGTGTCTATACACACTGCTTGGTATCAGGTAGCAAGTGCCAGTTGAGCTAACACAGAGTACTCAGCTGAACTGGCCGCATGGATAAGGCCAACCCTAGAACAAACAACAGCCCTAGCCATTTGACAAATGCGGTTGCAAAAACATGCACAGCATCTTAGGGGGCAAATTCACTAACCTCCGGAAATTCGCCAGCTTCGCCAGCTTCAGGCATAAATTCGCCAGGACAACACTAATTCACTAAAATGCGAAGTTGCCGAACGATGGCGAAGTATCGCTAGCGTTAATTTGGCAAGCAAAGTGAAGTTGCGCTAGCGTTGGCTGGGAAGTTAAATTTCAATGGACGTATACGTTGCAGCAAATACATTACACTACACAAGCCCAGGGAACCTTAAAATTGAAATAGAGTTGTTATAATGCCCTACACATGAGCCCAGTGTATAGTTTAGGTGCCATATGTAAGGAAATGTAGGGGGGGAAAGCCGGGTACCCTAAAAAAAAAAAAAAAAAAAAAAAATATGATCTTTTGCAGCCTATCACCCTGAAAAACTGAAAAGTCGCCAGCGTTTTTTGGGTCTTAGAAAAATGTTCAAATTATTTTTTTGAGGAACTCCTATCTACTCTATTGCACTTCGCCTGGTCTGAGGTGGCGAAGTCAAGTCGGGCGCAAGAGGTAACGTTCATTGAAATCCGCATCTTAAGTGAATTTGCATAGTCCATTCGGTAGAGCAAAAATTCTCCTGGCGTTGAGTGCGAAGTAGCGCTAGAGTCTCCTCTAGCGCTATTTACACCAACGCCCATTAGTAAATCAGCAAAGTCCCGAAATGTCACACTTGCGAAATTTCACCAGCGAGTCACTTTGCCTTTTAGTAAATTTGCCCCTAATGGATTTCTGTACTTTAAAGTCTGGGTTTGCAGGTAAAGCAATTAAAAGGTCTGCAAAAAACATGCCCCCTGAAATGGTTTCAAAAACTGTACAAGCCTTTTACGCAGCGACCGGATATCAATTTTTTTTTTAAAATAATTTTTTTTTTTTTAACGATTAGTGGTTAAAAAGTAGTAGCCTTACCCTACGCATGGCTTCCTCCTCCTCTTGACGCTTCTCATAATGCGCAAAGTCATCAAAGATAGAGGTTGTATGCTTGAACATTGCAATTATTTTAAGAACTTGCTTGGCCTTTTCTAGGGGAACCTCTTGAGTGTCCCTTGAGTTGGTAACAGGCTTGTTATCGTTATTTTCTAAACGAATATGCCGCAACTGGTTATTAGGTACGTCTTTGACAAAGGCCCATTTTACATCAAACTTTCCCTTCCATTTGTCCTGGGACCAGACTCCAGCATAAGCATTATAGTCCACAACAGACTTCATTTCAGCTACACCACAAAAATGTCCACTTCCATTTACACTGAAGAGTAAATAAAGTGGGCCTTTTCCATTCAAAGATCGGTAAGCAGCATCCAAACGTTTATTGCCATGTTCGGTGCTACACCAGATTGAGTACTTTATAGAACGGTGAATATCGTCTTCAGAGTAGCTCTTGATAATAAACACTCGTCCATTTTTTAGACTCCAGTCAAAGTCTTTGGGATTGTAGTTGTTAATGGCCTTCAGTTTCTCCAGTACTGGGTGCACTTCAACAGCTGAAGGCAAAGCACTAACAGGCACAACACCTAAACTAAAATTCTCATGGCCGGACCCATTGTTCTGATTGAAGCCCACCCCCCTATTTCTAGGTGCCACCCAGCGGTTTTGAAGCTGCTGCTGAACCTGGTGAGGTGACTGATGAGGTCCTAGTTGCTGTAGCTGCTGCTGAGGCAGTTGGTTTTGCACCATGGGTAGAGGTTGAGTTAACGGCTGAGGCTGTTGAATTACAGGCTGAGGAGGCAGAACTGGTTGAATGGGAGGCGTTTTTACAATAGCCCCTTTATCATCCCAAGTTCCAATATTTATGTTGTGTTTTATAGGCGGTGGAGGAACAGCAGAGCAACCAATGGCCACATTACCTTTAGGCTTTAACTTGGGTTGAGGCTTTGCTGGCTTCCGAGCAATAGCAGCCCAAGAGGTTGGCTTAGGAGCTGAACTGCAAACTGGAGGTACATTGTTTACTGCTATGCTTGTCATCCCTGCACTAGACAAAGCTGACCCTACAGTTTTTGTTACAGCAACTGTCATGTCACCACCAATTTTCAGCCCCGTCATGCCCTGCTCTATACTATTAATGCCTGGCACTTTGCTCAGAGTGTCACTGCCAAATCCAGCTTGTCCATCAGCTATGGCTCTACCAAGAGAACTAGGTGGGTATCCGTAGCTACTACTATAAGCAGAACTTTGTGTCGATTGTCCCTGAGATCCACTTGTCCCCCACGTTGAGAAATCTGCATTACCAGGAAAAAAATTAAACCCATGCTGGTTGAGGAAGGGAGGAGTGTTTCCCAAAGCACCAGGCTGACTAAACACTCCTTCTGGTATGTAGTGGTGTTCCCCGTTGCTCATCTGTCCATATAAATATGGCATTGGTGGGTCACCAGCTGTTGACCATGCTGCCTCACCAAGAGAGTAAGGAAATCCGATGGATGGAGCATAATAACTAGGCATGTATGGGTCAGACATTGGTGGATAGCTATTATTCTGCAACATAAAAAAGAAGAGCATTACAAAAAGTTTTAAAAATGTCTATTACAGTTTTGTGGTTTGAAACGGAATCTTTTCAAATTAGTATATTAACAGAAATCAAAATATAGAAAACTACAACTTTAAGGGGCATATTTATAAAAATATTTGTACTTTAATAAAAAAAAAATCCGACCAAACTAGAATACCCAATTGGACTTTATTTATTATTAAAAAATGCTCAATTTAATTGGATCGGGGAGAAACCGAATACATCAAGCGATATCCCGAATCGTCCTGAATTAGTAGAATTTTCAGGCTAATTTCAGCACAGAAACTTCCAACTAGTATGGGGATCTTGCCCATTGACTTTCCCCATTTGCCATTCGGACTTTAATAAATAATCCCCTATATCTGGAGCCACAGATCATACTTAAAATACAGAATAAACGAGGATCAGGGTGCCAAGAGAAGGATACAACTATAGCTCACAGTAGAAACCAAGATTTGTCAATGCAAATCCTTTACCCAAGTGTGTTTATAGTGAGTAGACAATGAGGTTACAAGATTTGCCTAGTAAAATGCAAGTTAGGAAGCATTAAATGTCTCATTGACAGGTATTACTTATTAATTCTCCATTAAAATTTAAATTCAGAGGGGTGGTAAACAGTCCTTCCAAAGAAATGGATAAGATATAATATAAAAACACATGCAGATATTAGGACAGAGAAAAGGTAAAATACCCTGTAATAAACATATAGAAAGTATTCGCTACAATAAACTGAAACAGACAAAATATAGCACTTGATAAGGTTCTAATCTAGCTTTCTAAACGTCAAAAAAAGGGAAGTTCATAAATTTTATAGACGGATAGATCATGAGCATGACCACTAGTCAGGTGTTTACAAGAGGATTGAAACAAAAATAGTAGAGAAGAGCATATCTGAACATGGCCACAAATAACATATTTCCCAAGTTATCTAACAAACAAGCCAGTGCTCCATTGATCAATCATTCTTAATGTCAAACTGGTGCTTTGGGGGTTATTTATTAAAGTCTGAATGCTAAAAACTTGAAACATTTGAGTTTTTTTTCCTAAAAAAATCTAAATTTTTAGTAGAATTTTTTTTTTTAAATTTATTATACCCACAGGATGGAAAAAGTCAGAATCCAAAAATACTCCATCCCAGACCTGCTGCGTACATAAGTCAATGGAAAAGGTTCCTATACTATTTGGAAGTTTCTGTGGTCTGCGCTATAATTAGCTCGAAAATTCAACTATTTCCAGCAAAAAAATCTGAAAAACTGACTTTTCGGGAAAGCCCTAAAAAAATAACAAACCCCCCCACACACACACAATTTGGATTTTCGCGGGTTTTTACCAGATCCAATTAAATCGTGTCTTTTTTAATAAATAAGGTCCAATCATGGATTCTAGTTTGGTCTGACTTTTTTTCATTTAAATATTTTGATAAATAAGGCCCTAAGTGTATTTTCTGGGATATCTTTGATTATGTTACCAATTTTACATTGGTTTTATGTGGCTCAATTGAAATGAACGAAAATAAAATTATTTCGATAATGAACTTACCTGATTAGTCTGGCTATTTAGATATGGCTCAAAGTCATCATCATGTACTGCATCTTTCTGATGCATCGAACCGTTCTGTACTACAACTGAAACAAGAATGCACGCTTATTCAAAAATATAACCACGTTTAGATTAAAGCAGTTGGAAAATTACCATCTTTATTTCTTTAACACATCCTTTAATGCATACATCACAAAACATTGGACAAGATTGGACAAGATAGAAACAATAGATTCAATTAGATTATATATATATATATATATATATATATATATATATATATATATATATATATATATATATATATATATATATATATATATATATATATATCTTATAGTGGGGGGGGATTTCCTTTACTAGCAGATGTATTAGCGCTCACTCAAATAACGGATTCCATTACAAACAAAATAACTGCCTTTTACACAAATCTTGCATGTAGAGAGACATGATGACTGGTGATTTTAATAGAGTGAGCTCGAATACAACATCTAGGCAAAAGGATCCCCCTATAATATATATTGGATCTAACTGTCAATGATTATCTGACACCCAACAGCTGCATGAAGACAAAATAAAGAGAAATAGATGCTGAGAGAGCAATAGTGAAGAAAAACGTGATTAGTTCAGAAAAGGTACAGAATTTTTAATTGATTGTATACAGTAAGTTTCTTATGTCAGTATGCGGAAGCTCATAAATTTTTTATTTTTGCAATAGTTCCCCTTTAAGGTTCCTATTTGCAGCTATAGTAACGCTATTGTACTTAAAGGAGAAAAACCCCTTATAAAAAAAATCCCTACCCCCATACCCCACAGACCCCCCCCACCTCGCCGCTAACCCGGGCAAACGCCCCTAACATTTTACTTACCCCTCAGTGCAGATTCAGGATTGGAGGTGACGGTAGCTATCTTCCGGTCTAATCTGAGACCAGCGCGTGTGCAGTTCGCGACAACTGCGCATGCGCCAAAATTGACAGAAGACACGAAGATGGCTGCTGTGAACTCCGATCCCTGAATCTGCACAGAGGGGTAAGTAAACAGTAAGGGGCATTTCCCCCGGAGTAGCAGCTAGGCTGGGGGGTCTATGTGGGGTAGGGGCTTTTTAATAAGGGGTTTGTTTCTCCTTTAAAGGAAATGTATACCCCCAAAAAGAATACTTAAGCTCATGTGACCTAACATGTATGGTACGTTTGGGTGCACTGTGAATCCTAGGATCCCAGGGGGTGGCCCTTAGTTTTTAAATTTTCTATTTATGATTACCCAATGACTCATACTACTAAAAAAAGTATATCATCATGAAGATGGTTTATTTACATAAAGCAGGGTTTTACACATGAGCCGTTTTATGCAATATCTTTTTAAAAGGGACCTACATTGTTCACGAGATATAGTTTTCCTTTAAAGGGGTAGTTCACATTAAAATGAGTTAATTCATCAAAATTCAAATTTTCAGAGCAAAAATTTGATTGCAAAATTCAACTAAAAGGTTTGCAAAATACCAAAAACGAAAAAAAAAAAAAAAAAAAATTGGTCATCTAAAAATCCAGAGAGCTCTAATTTCTGTAAACTTAAATCCTGTGAGTCGGGAAACCCTGGAGACAATTACCATCCTCCTAGAGAAATATAATAGAGGTGTAACATCCCTTATCCAGAAACTTCTTGTCCAGAAAGTTACAAATTACATGAACGTCACCTACCATAAAGTCTGTTTTAAGTAAATAATTAAAAAAAATATTCCTTTTTCGCTGTAATAATATAACAGTACCTTGTACTTGATGGTAACTAATTGGCATGAATCCATATTGGTGACAAAACAATTCTATTGTGTTTATTTAATGTTTTAATGATTTTTAGCAGTCAAATTGTGGAGATCCAAATTATGGAAAGATCTGGCTAACCACAGTTCCTAAGCATTTCAGATAGCAGATCCTATACATGTATCCAAACATTCAGTGTTTCAGAGACTGAGTTGAATTACACTGCACTATACAATTATCAACACCAATAAAATATGTTAACAGGGAGATAAATACATGTCTGAGTAGGCATTTCGCTTAACATTTATAAAACATCCATTTATGCCTGAAGTGGCTAAAAATGAATGTATTTTGGTCACATTTGACATTTGTTTTTGTAAATGGGTTGTAAAGGAGCAGAGAAATGCACTTCATTATTTACACATATGTATATGCACTTTTGAGAAGTCAAACATATTATAAAAGAGCCACATACCTTTGTTTCCCTGTCCTTTAGGTCTCTGCAACAACGTGAAAAGAAAAAGGTCACTGGAATTAAATACATAAAAACTATATTTTTCTGCCATCTTTGAGACTGTTCATTCAAACTCCCAATCTAGGCTGCACTATTCTGTACTAGTTTTCATAATTCTGTGTTTCAAATGGTAGTCTGAAAAAGAATTCAGTCCTAAAATGATTAGGTTGAAGATGCCTCTATTCACACAGTACCTCTAAAATAACTTCTCTCTTTTACTAGGAGGCAACATTAATATCTAAAGGATCGGTTATTCAAATTTAGTACAGAAATATGCTGCTTTCCACTTCTATTCTGTGCAGTGCAAGTGTTAATTACTACAGGTGAGTAAATATTTTAGAATTGTGGAGAGCTAGAAGACAGACAGCATTACTTTGATTTGCTGTTTACAAAAATATATATGTAGTTCAGCATCCTTATTAATAAATGATCATCTTCATCATCACCAATAAGGCACTGGGTGATGCAAAGTGGCTACAATACCGCAGGGGAGAACTGTAAAATTCAAAACATGAATGACATTTTGTACGCATGAGCAACATTCAGATGTAAAGAGTTGGGAAACGATGCTAACATGAAACATTTTACTGGTTGGTGCAAATTAAATGCTCTGATTGGCCATTTGGTAGCCCCTATGTGAACTGCCAGCCTACATGATACTCTTTTTGGCAGTACACCTGTTTATCCAATCAAAACTTGCCTCCAAACCAGGAATTCAAAAATAAGCACCTACTTTGAGGCCACTGGGTGTAACATGTTGCTCATAAGCCGCTGGTTGGGGAACACGGTGATAGATACACCAACCATTTAAAACTCTGTTCCACATTCAAATGAGAAGTGATGGGGAGGAGCACCAGCATGGGGGGAAAAAGGTTTCCAGGAGTTCAAAACAAAGGTTGTTTGCAACAACATCAGTTTGCCGTCAAATAGGTGCATTTGTTTTTCTATGTGTCAAGCCAGAAATTAAAAATGCTCAGCTGGTTTGAGGCTACTGGGAGCAACATCAGAGAGCTGGTGAGCAACACGTTGCTCTTGCCCATCCGGCCAGCAATTACAAGAAAAAGCAACAGACGGGGGTACTTGTTTAAGATAGTCTATAACAGTAAAGTCTACAGTAATAGTTAGTTCATTAAAGGGGTTGTTCACCTTTCAAATACTTTTTTCAGCTCAGTTGTTTTCGGATTGTTCACCATAAACAAAAGACTTTTTCCCAATTGCTTTCCATCATTTAATTTTTCACCATTTTCCCAAAATTGAAGTTTAATGTTCGTGTCACTAGTGTCTCAGTCTGGCAGCTGTGATCCAGGAGCATTGCGAACGGATACAATTTGCTACCAATTCGTTGATCCATTTCTCAGCAGTATCTGTGGACTATTAGCAACTATTGTATCAATTTTAACCGCTGTCTTTAATGAAACTCGGATTCTGCTCAGCAGGGACAAAGACAACAAAAGTATCAACTAAATGTATCAATTTAGAACAGTTGGCAATCCCACCCCTCCTCCCAGAGCTGTTTTAGAAGGTGAAAAATTAAACTTCACACGTCAGTATTACAAACTGTCACAAATAGAAAATAATTGGAAAAAGTATTTAATTCTTGTGAACAATCTGAAAACAACTGAACTGAAAAATGTTTTTGAAGGTGAACAGTCCCTTTATAAGGCCTGCAGTTAGCTCATTTTGGTTGATAAGGCCTGCTGGTACACAATTCTTACTTGCTCCCTACACTCCCGAAAAATTCCCAACAATGGTTGGGGAACCATGAAACGAATATGACGTTGCATTAATAAGAAGGAGAAGCTTTCATCATAGTAAAAATTGGCCACACGCTCCATGTTTACATAAATCATTTATTTGAGAACAGTTTTATTGGCAGTAGAGATCTTTGTCTCCGAAGATGCCCCAGTAGCTCCCAATCTTCTTTTCTGCTGATTCACTGCACATGCTCTGTGCTGCTGTCACTTACTGAGCTTAGGGACCCACTCACAATATACAGTACACATAGAATATAAATATCACAATATAGGGCCGATTAGTAATTAATACAGATAATGACAACACGGCAGCACAGAAACCAGTGCATTTAGCATCAGAATTTAATAATCAGCCCTGTAGCATCAGCTTATATTACAGGCCAACCTCAGTTTCTGCTGGATAATTAGTGACAACCCCTAAGCTTAGCTTCTCAGCAGCTGCTCAGAGCCCACTGAGCATGTGAGTGTCACAGACACTTTCCCAAGATGGTGACAAGTATGAAGTCCTGGATCATTGCTGCCATTGAGAAGCTGAAACGTTAGACTGGTGCAATAAATTCAGTTTATATTTTTAGCCATATTCAATTTTAGGGTTTAGTTCTCCTTTAATGCCTTGCTCGCCTCCATCCTACCTGGGTACTGAAATCATGTGACTTGTAGCAATGACAGACCTGAAGGCTGTTTCACTGCTGAATGTTTTTGGCAGCACATGCAGCCGGATGCTCAAGTGAAAACAGCAGATCACATAAGGAACTCCCAACTACTTAAAATAACTTCTAATCTGTGAAGTGCTGCTCAAATCTAATAACATAACTGCAGTTTATCATCACTATGTTTGTCAGTACCACAAAAATGTAACAACCCCCCCCTCCGAAAATGTGTTTATTGACGAGAGGGTCTGTGCAATCTTTTATTTGGAGGGTTTTTTTCCCCATTCTTTAGGTTATTTTCTTTTTAAGCTTACTTTCAGGACTGTGTGGAATTTGCATTTTGGGAGATAACTACTGTATATAGTGGGAGGAACTGTGTTGTATTCGCGTGACAGGTTTGTGTACGTAGTTATAAAGGGTGCATGTGACTAGGTGTGTGTTTTGAGGGGGAGGAGATATACAGTGCAATCATGCAATTCAAGAGAAGTACAGCAGCCACCAACAAGCTGTTAGCAGCAAATATCTCCTTTTAGCTCCCTGCTAGTTAGGCAATAACTAAAAACAATTGTTTATTCGGGTGGGTAACAGGTTCCCGAGGAATCTGACCTTATTGTCTGTATATTGCGTGACTATGACAGGGAATTTAACTTTCAGGTGCCAAAAGGCAGTTGATAACCTCTTTTAGACTGTAAGCTCTTAGGGCAGGATTCTCTTTACCTCTTGAACTAGTCACTGGTGTTTTTGTGGGTTTTCCTGCATGATTATACACCATGTATGTATAGATCAATCTATTGTACAACATTATTGAATACAATGTTGTGGGATTCCATTATCATTTTTATGGTGTAGGTTTTGTTTCTAAATGACATTGTTTACACTGCAAATAATTCACTCTACCATGTAAAACGTCATTTCTGAACCAGAAACAGTATGTTTCTTACTTGTAATATTAGGTGCAGGCGCCATCGAAGGTCATTTTGCCTGGTCATGTGATTTCAGAAAGAGCCAGCACTTTAGGATGGAACTGCTTTCTGGCAGGCTGTTGTTTCTCCTACTCAATGGAACTGAATGCATCTCCGTGGGACTTGGCTTTTTACTAGGGATACATCGAATCCTCTATTTTGGATTCGACTGAACCAACAAATCCTTTGCAAAAGATTTGGCCAAATACCGAACCAATTCCTTATTTGCAAATGTAAATTAGAGGTGGGAAGAGGAAAACATTTTTTTTTGTTTTGTGACAAAAAGTCACGCAAATTCCCTCGGTTTGGCCAGGCATAAGGATTTGGCCAATCCGAATCCTGCTGAAAAATGCAGAATCCTGGATTCGATGCATCCCTACTTTTTACTATAGTGCTGATCTTAAATCTACAATGAAGCTGGTATCTTGTTTCAGGAAGCGATTATCTGGTTACCTTCCCATTGTTCTGTCGTTAGGCTCCAGGGAGGGGAAAAGGGAGGGGGTGATATCACTCTAACTTGCAGTACAGCAGTAAAGAGTGACTGAAGTGAGGAGAAATCTAACGCCAACCGCAGGGGCGCTCCACCAATGAGGCGAGTTGCAGCACCCCCTGGTTACCAGGGGCGGCAAAAATGCCGCTACTGGTAACTAAGAGCCGATACCGGTAAGTAATTTCTTAATAAAAGCTTTGCAAATTAAATGTTTAAACTGTGTTTATTTTTTTTGTTAAAAGGAAACTTTTTTTTTTTTTAAATGTATGTTACTGGTCCTTTAAATGAACACATAAAGGGAATAACCTGGTCCCCAATTGCTGGGATAAGGGAATCGCCAAAGGAAAAAAATATTCCCCCCCCCCACAAAGCAAACATAAATACATTTGTAACATTCCAAAACATATTAATCCGCTGTCAAAGTTTTAAACTAGAAGAATTGTTGGTTGATCCTGTTCTCTACACCTGAGTGCTGAGACAATGTAACAGGGGGTGCTTTCTGCAGCATTGTTTTTGGAGTCAGAAGCAGCAGTGCACAAGCAGGGCCTTTAATGGCACGCGTTATATTGATGCTCATGTGCCAGCGGGACTTATAGAAAGTGAAGCAGACGACTGTCGTGACTCCATTGGGACATTTGTACTTACCTGATCCACACTGGTCGCAGACATTTCTTCTGTGAAGCCAAAAATAATCCTGAGCCGCCTCGGAATCCCCTCTTTACTAACCCAGTATTAAAAATAAAATCTTAGTAATAATAATAGTAATACAATTAAGGAAAAAAAAAAAAAACAGAGTCCGCGGTGCAGACACACACGTGTACCACAAAGACGTACGTATAAGGACTGACGACTGCACAACCGATTGAGAGTCAGCGCCGGGTGGGATGGGACGTTCAGCTATAGAATCCCGGGACTCAGATCTGAAGAGTTGCTAATTGGCTGAAACCGTTCAGATACCGCCCGATTTCCGCGGGATAGACCCGATCTTTTTTTTAACCCAGCCCACAGTCCCGGATCGCTGCTTGACCGTACCGCAACGCCGTTAACGTCCAGCACCTTGGCTAATCTCGCGAGACTGTAGCGTCACGGCCATACGTATATAAGCGCCGTGACGCGACACGTACAGTAGCCGCCTTTGGGGGGGGGAAGTGACGCGCATGGTCGGAGCGTTTCATTGTTATATAATCATAGGCTGCTTGTAACACTGGTTAAAGGAGAATTAAACCCTTTAGACGCTAAAATCCTTCCCTCCTCCCCCCTGGCCTACCTCCCCCCCCAGCAAGTGCCCCCAAGTTGCTACTTATCCCTCTGTGCAGGTCCTGTCCATGGAGTTCACAGGCGCCATCTTCGCCCGTGTGGTCTTCTTCCTGGATTTGCCGGTTCAGCTCTACTGCGCATGCGCCAAAAGTCATAAAGTTTCGGGGGAAAAAAAATTGGAAAACTTTATGAATTTCATCGCAAGCACAGTAGAGCAAATACTACTGCGCATGTGCCGCCAAACGACGGGCAATCCAGGAAGAAGACCGCACGGGCGAAGATGGCGCCTGTGAACTCTGTGGACAGGATCTGCACCAAGGGGTAGGTAGCAACTTAGGGGCATTTGCCCGGGGGGGGGACACAGAGGAGGGGGGAAGGATTTTATCGCCGAAGGGGGGGGGTTGACATCTCTTTTAAGGTGGCCATACACGGGCCGATAAAAGACAGAGTCGGCAGCTTATTAGCCCGTGTATGGGGCCCTCCGACGGGCTTCCCCAATCGATAACTAGCCAAAAGTCGGCCAGATGTCGATCGGATGTGACTAGAAATCCCATCAGGTCGCGGCCGCATCTGTTCGTTGATGTGGTCCCGCGATCCGACCGCCCGTTACCCATCGTTAGGATCCGATCGTTGGGCCCTAGGGCCCACGATTGGATCAGCCCTATATTGCCAACCTCAAGGTGGGTATATCGAGGAGAGATCCGCTCGTTTGGCGACATCGCCAAACGAGCGGATCTCTCTGTGTATGGCCACCTTAAGTCTGTAGTGGGCGCGGCAGGTGGCAGGTTGTGTCTCTCCAACTGCACATGTTATTGTTAAAGGAATTGTTCAGTGTAAAAATAAAAACTGGGTAAATAGATAGGCTGTGCAAAATAAAAAATGTTTCTAATATAGTTAGTTAGCCAAAAATGTAATGTATAAAGGCTGGAGTGATTTGATGTATAACAAGTCAGTCAGATCACTACTTCCTGCTTTTCAACTCTCTTTGTTTACACTGACTGGTTGCCCTGGCTACCAGACAGTAACCAATCAGAGACTTGATGGGGGGCCACATGGGTCATTTCTGTTGCTTTTCAATCTGAGCTGAATGCTGAGGGTCAATTACAAACTCACTGAACAGAAATGTACCATGTGGCCCCCCTTCAAGTCGCTGACTAACTCAGAGTTATAGAGCTGAAAAGCAGGAAGTTGGATTCTGGCTGTTTTATTAGACATCTGTTCACTCCAGCCTTTATATATTACATTTTTGGCTAACTAACTATATTAGAAACATTTTTTATTTTGCAGAGCCTATTTATTTACCCAGTTTTTATTTTCACACTGAACTATTCCTTTAAGGCATAACAAACAAACAAAAAAAAAAGTTGTGGAACTGAAAGTACTATTAGTAGTCATATTTGTATGTCGAGTTCAGACTTTTGGCAGGGAACAATAGAACTGCCATTTTTTTCATAGTTCTCAACTGTATTTGCTCCTGGTTTGCGCCTCTTCTGGTTTGACCAGAAATGATAACGTTTTTTGTGCAAACAAAGGCCTGGTGAAATTAAGCTCCTATATTTACGTATTTTTGTAACTCTGAGGGCACCAGTGAAGCTGTTTTTCATATTTAAAGGAATTGTTCAGTATAAAAATAAAAACTGGGTAAATAGATAAACTGTACAAAATAAAAAATGTTTCTAATAAAGTTAGTTAGCCACAAATGTAATGTATAAAGCCTGAAGTGACTGGATGTCTAACTTAATAGCCAGAACACTACTTCCTGCTTTTCAGCTCTCGGTTTCCACTGATTACCAAGGAGTACACGGGTCATTTCTGTTGCTTTTGAATCTAAGCTGAATGCTGAGGATCAATTGCAAACTCACTGAACAGATATGTACTATGTGGCCCCCCTTAAAGTCACTGACTGACTCAGGCATGAAATGTGTAAGGCTTTGCTGCAATGTTTTTTGCTAAATAAATACTTTTTTACTACATCTTACGGAGTGTGGTCTGGTATGTGCCAGCCCTTCATTATCTATTTGCGTCAATTGCCTCCATAAGCTGAAGGTCTAGGACTTGAGCACCTGGACCCCACTTTTTTCTGGGTAAGTTAACCCCTTTACCCACTGCACTCAGCACTGAATGCCTTTTTATAAGTTACTTGCTAACATAATTGCCTGTCCCGTCTCTATGCCTAAGGCATATTGTTTCCAAACAAAGAAATGACACTTCGCAATGTCAATCAGAGAACTCTCTCCGTTACCATTTCAGAAAGTTATTTGTATCGCAATGCAGTCTAAGGATCCTTAAATTGCATTGCAATACATATAACTTTCTGAAATGGCAACGGAGAGAGTTCTCTGATTGACATTGCGAAGTGTCATTTCTTTGTTTGGAAACAATATAGTATTTAAATTACAAAATGCCCAAATACTGAACAAGATAAGTAACTAATTGATTGTCTCTATAAAACTAGTAAAATGCTAATCAATTAAAGGGCATGTAAAGGCAAAAAAATAAAATCCCATTTTTACTTTCTTTAATCAAAAAGAAACCTATCTCCATTATACTTTAATTAAAAAATGTGTACTGTTTTTATAAGAAACCTGACTGTATGCAGTGAAATTCTCCCTTCATTTACTGCTGTGGATAGGAATTGTCAGACGGTCCCTAACTGCTGAGCAGGGAAACAATCATACTTATGAACAGCAGGGAGAGCCCCCTCCTTACTTCCAGCCATGCAGAACTCAAGCAGCTTTGTTTATGATGATCCCTAAGAAGCCCAGACCACACTGAGCATGTGCACAGTCTTAGTCTTGCAAAGATGTTTAACAAAGTTACAAGATGGTGACCCCCTGTAGCCAACTTTGAAAGCATAAATTATTTGTTTGATTAGGCTTGTGGTGCAGTAAGTTCAGGTTTATATTTAGTATACAAAATACAGCATTTCTAGCCTTATTCTATTTTACACTTTACATGCCCTTTAAGAGTCTAAATGACAGAATTTAGGGAAAACCACGGGAATAAATGCGCAATAGAATGAATTTAAACAGATAAATTAATGGACTAATTAGAGGAGTGCGCAGTAAATGAGTTTCAACAAATAAACAAATAAATCTAACTAATAACTTTAATACAGTTAGCCTGAGGAAATTTAATGAAAGTATAGACCAGATGGTTTTAATAATTATTTCATAATGAATTATACAGTACGATAAAATGAAACGTAATGAAGTTCATAGATATGTTTATTCTGAAAATGCATAATGAACGTACAGACCAGAGAGAGAGATAAATATGTTTTTTAAAAAGATAATTTATAATGATTATGCTGCTTTGTATTTAATGTTAGTGAACATGGAATGGATGTTATGTGTGATTATCCCTGATAGGGTTAAGAGTGGAAATACGTTGGGTGTGATGTCTACTTCCGGTATCTTTTTAATGGAGGATTTGTATGTTTAAATTATGCCTATGAGTACGTGTGATGACACACAAAACGCGTTAGGTGATCTTTAAAGCCTTTTAAAACCACCGTTGTCTGCTGCGCGCAATATTGGATTCTATTGACTGTCGTGTCTCCTAAAGCTGAGGGTTCAGGGCGCTGCACCTGGGTCAGGGACTTCAAGCGGTGAGTGACCTGCATATATTGAATGCCTGTGAACATAAATTGAATAAGTGAAAGGTCCAGGGCATCTGCACCTCGGCCCACCCAGTTACAGTGTGAGCAGTGGCAACAATTAGCCTGAATAACTTCACAGAAGGGGGAATAGAGTTTGAGCACAACCAATTTTTTTGGTTTATGTATTAGTTTTCACCAGGGCTAATAATAGGACAATGGGTAAAATTGACCAACAGTGATCTTTTGTTTTCAGGCTTTTTTTTTTTTTTTTTTTTTTTTACAGTGGCTTCGTAAGGTGCCAGTATGTTTTATGCAAACAAGTACCTGATGTTCACAATTTAGGGACACAACATGGGCTTATTTAGGAAAATACAATGGGTGAAATTGTCCAAAAGTTATCTTGAGTTTTTGGGCTTGTTTTTCACGGTGGCATTAGGGCATCAGAGGATCCCAAAAGGTGCCGATTTTTTTACAGTCCATGGACAAAACAATCACTATTTTAGGTCAAGACTGGGGAAAATTAACAAAATAAATCTTTTACTCTTTGTTTACTCTGGTCCTAACTCCAAAGTGTACAGGTTCACAAAGGTTCATTTCCAAGGTTTCCAGACTCTCAATAATTTCTGCAGCAGAAATTTACGGGGCCCCAAAAAAGATAAGTCAGTTTTTGCCATTGCTGGCAAGTGTATTTCGTTTCACAATTATACCAATTGTAATATTTTGTTTTTAGGCTCTTTTGTTCATGGTGGTGTTGGAGGGTCCCAGTGTTTTTCGTGCAAACAAGCACCAGAATCTTTATAATGTAAGGACAAAACAATGGCTAATAATATGTGCCAGGGAAAAATGGCTAATTTAGGAGAATGTAATGGCTGAAATATTCCTAAAAATAACCTTTCATTTTCCGGTTCCTTAGTTTTCCATGGCTGGCACTAGGGTTAGGCAGAAAAGGCCTGAGCCTCTGGAATGTTAATTAAAGGAGCACAGCTTTAATAAAATGCCTGCAATGAGCAAGTGCACTTGAATAAAGTAGCAGGCACAATACTAACAGGAGTGTGCAGGGAGAAATGCAGCAGGGGATGTGTGATTTTAGTTAGTATGCACATATTGTGGCTATCCACAAATGAATGCTGGTGCATGCATCATTAATAACAGCTTTACCATGTGTTTTCTTGGAGCAAGTTAGTAGCAGCAATTTCTGTGTAAGCTCTGGAATCACCATGTCAAGGATGGTGGTAATTTCAGGGTTCCTAGCAGTAATAGGCACACTTGTGCACTAGGCTGCCAGCAAAAGTACAGGGAAGTAAAAGGAGAATATTTGGAAACAAGTATATGGCTCACTTGTGGATGTGTATGTGTGTGTAAATTAGCCTTACTGTATTTTGAACTAGTCAGCACAGATATGAAAACACAAATAAAATAAGTTATACATATTAACAGAGTGCAATAAAAAATAAATCAATGAGTGAATAATAGATTATTCTAAAATTTCCCAGTTCAATTACTCTCTATATGGTCACTATTTATGCTCCTCTTCTTACAATTTGTCTTTCCTTCCAGTCTTTAAATTCAAGTGGCGATTCCTCTGTAGCCAAAGAAGTCTCTGGTATTTACAGTCATATGAAAAAGTTTGGGCACCCCTCTCAGCCTGCATAATAATTTACTACACTTTCTACAAAAAAAGATAACGGTGGTATGTCTTTCATTTCCCAAGAACATCTGAGTACTGGGGGGTTTTCTGAACTAAGATTTTTAGTGAAGCAGTATTCAGTTGTATGAAGTTAAATCAAATGTGAAAAACAGGCTGTGCAAAAATGTGGGTACCCTTGTAATGTTGCTAATCTGAATTCATGTAGCTGCTCAATACTGATGATTGGTTGAATTAACTTGTTAAGCCTTGAACCTCAGAAGCAGGAGTGTCCAATCATGAGAAAATGTATTTAAGGTGGGCAATTGCAAGTTGTGCTTCTGTTTGACTCTCCTCTGAAGAGTGACAGCATTGGATCCTCAAACAACTCTCAAATGATCTGAAAACCAAAATTGTTCAGTATCATGGTTTAGGGGAAGGCGACAAAAAGCTATTCCAGAGGTTGAAACTGTCAGTTTCAACTGTAAGGAATGTAATCAGGAAATTGAAGGCCACGGGCAAAGTTGCTGTAAAACCCAGGTCTGGCAGGCCAAGAAAAATACAGGAGCGGCATATGCAGAGTATTGTGAGAATGGTTACAGACAACCCAACAGTGGTGTAACTACCGGGGGAGCAGGGGGTGCGATTGGGCCAGGGCCCGCACCCCCTCAGGGCCCCCCGGCAGCTCGCGCACCACGAATTCTGGGCGGTTCCGGGCGTGTGGAGGGGCCCGGCTGTGTGTCCCACTCCAGGGCCCTCCCTCCTCTAGTTACGTTACTGCAACTCAAAGTTCACCTCCAAAGACCTGCAAGAACATCTTGCTGCAGATGGTGTATCTGTACATCGTTCTACAATTCAGCGCAATTTGCACAAAGAACATCTGAATGGCAGGATGATGAGAAAGAAGCCCTTTCTGCACTCACACCACAAACAGAGTCACTTGTTGTAGGCAAAAGCTCATTTAGACAAGCCACAGTCATTTTGGAACAAAGTGCTTTGGACCGATGAGGCAAAAATTCAGTTATTTAGTCATAAAAAAAAACGCTTTACATGGCGGAAGGAGAACACCGCATTCCAAGAAAAACACCTGCTACCTACTGTCAAATTTGGTGGAGGTCCCATCATGCTGTGGGGCTGTGTGGCTAGTTCAGGGACTGGGGCCCTTGTTAAAGTCGAGGGTTGGATGAATTCAACCCAATATCAACAAATGCTTCAGGATAATGTTCAAGCATCAGTCACAAAGTTGAAGTTACGCAGGGTTTGGATATTCCAACAAGACAATGACCCTAAACACACTTCAAAATCTACAAAGGCATTTATGCAGAGCGAGAAGTACAATATTCTGGAATGGCTGTCACATCCCCCAGGGCTGGAACTAGGGGTAGGTAGAGTATTCACATGCCTGGGGTGCAAAACTGGGGGGGGCACAGGCACGTACCTTCTCTGTCTTCTACCCCATGTTCGGTCCCCTCTCTTCCCACTATTTTCCCGTCGAGTGGCGCTTCCACGTAATGTAGTAATGTGGAGGGCAAGAGAACAATGTTTAAGACAGGGAAGGATAAAGAATGAACTGAGAAGGGAGATTTCAGTGCATCAATCCAGTGTCTCCTGAGGCACAAAGGTAATGATGTGAGAAAGGGGGCAGGTTTTTTTTTTTTTTTAAAAACTCATGGAAAGGAAGCAGTGTTGGAGAGGTGTTGTTGTTAAAGGATTGATACCTAATAATAAACAGACATCGAATGGCACAAATGCATCTTGCAGCACTGAAATATACTAGAAATACATAAGAAACATAAGGTGGATTTATATATTTGTTGGGTGTGTGACTTTGTACATTCCAGTAGTGGATGTGAAATATATACACCAAGAAATACTTGTGTCTTCTTGACTCAGCTCGGCCCTCAATGATGTATTGGAGGAAGGGAGTTCAGGTGCCCATTATAGCTATCACTAACTAAGCTAACCATATGGCTCATCTCAGCCCCTCTGTGAGGTAGCAAACCTCAAGCTTACTTGTATCATCTACTCTTATCTTCATCAGACATAGAGCAAGTGACCAACTGCTCTATATATATAGCCTAACTAGGGCAATCCCCGTCCCTCCTAAGTGAACACCTTTTGTATAACTGAAGATTGCACTAAAGATTTCTACAGCCAGCACATTGCTGCCCCAAATTTGCTGACCTAGGCACCAGTTCATGTATGGAAGCAGTGATTTTTCCATGCAGTGTAAGTATGTAAAATACAGCATGGAGTAAAACCTAATGCTTTTGCATACTTGTGGACAAAATTTTGTTTTTATTGAAAAGAATACTGTAAAAGGATGAATAAATATAACATGAATTATTTCTAAAGCATGGATAATTAAACAGCCCATAAAGAACATTTGCTTATAATTGAAACTTCTATCGCTCAACATTGATGTATCATATGGGGCTCATTTATAAACATTGGGCAAATCTGCACATGGGCAGTAATCCATAGCAACCAATCAAATGCTTGTTTTCACTGTTCAGCCTGCCTGTAAAAAGCCAGTCATTGATTGGTTGCTATGGGTCACTGCCCAGGTGCAAATTTGCCCAGTGTTTAGAAATGAGACCGATTGCAGATGATAGAAACCATAATTACACCAAAAGTCATATGATGTGTGAAGATGAAACATAATGATGCATGTTAGGTTATGTTGATATACACAGCTGTCCAAGACATGTTTTCAAGCTCTCCCCTGTCTCTTTGATTCTCATGTATCCTGTGAGCTGATGAATCTATTTATTTTATTGCCAGTCCTAAAAGCTGACTGTTGGGCAGCCAAGTTACCACTATCCAGTATATTGTGTCAAGAACAAGTCTTTGCCATTGTATTATTCACCTCTATACTGTCCTGAACATTTTCCCCTCAAGCACCACCTGGCTGTTCCAATTCCTGCTTCCTCTGGGAGCTGTTATTGGCATTTTACACGGTAGTATAACAGCTAATCAGCAACTAGATCAGGGGTCCCCAATGTTTTTAACCCAGGAGCCACATGCACATGTAAAAAGAGTTGGGGAGCAACACAAGCATGTAAAAGTCCTTTGGGGTGCCAAATAAGGGCTATAATTGGCTATTTGGTAGCCCCTATGTGGACTGGCAGCTTACAGGAGACTCTACTTGGCACTATACTTAGTTTTAATGCAATTAAAACTTGCTTCCAATTCAAAATTAATCACCTGCTTTGAGGACACTAAGAGCAACATCCAAGGGGTTGGAGAGCAACATGTTGCTCACGAGCTACTGGTTGGGGATCACTGAACTAGATGAACAAGCCTGCTGTCTGGCCTCTCCTGTGTGAAATCTGAGCTGGGATTGGCTGCCCACATCCCACTGTGCTTCTGGGCAATGACAGTTGGCATAGAAACGAAAAACAGCAGGTCTTGGCTCAAGAGGGGTTGAACCCTGCATTTTCAATCCATACAGTTAGGACACAGCAGTCACTCCTGTGTAACATTAAATAGAACATTCATTCTACTACATGTGGGAGAGGGAGCTACCTTCAGTGCAAGTACCCCTGCTGCAAACCCTGGTTCAATCCCCATGTGGGATCCAAGAACTCCTTGTGATCCTGGGCAAGTCACAAGTGTCTTCCATGTCCCAGCACTGCTGTGTCTGTGTTAGTAAAGGACAAGGCTTGCTGCACTTTGCTTTTGACTTTATTTAAATCACCCAGTAACATTTGAAACAGTAACATTTGTTGGGCAGCTCAAAGTGGGAGGAGCCTATGACAGCCAATCAAATATCACCCATTGACTTTAATGGGAAAATTGAAATCACACCAAACTTGAGTCACCAAACCTCCCAACATTTTGGAAATAGAAAGAGAGAGAAAAAAATTTGGCGTGCGAAGCTTGGCAAAATTTTTTTGACCATGCCTATTTTTGTGGCCACACAATTACCATATTCATTTTACAAAATTTGGCAAGTTATGAAAGTTTGAACACATTTCTGTGGTTTTAATGTGTTATTACAGTTTTGCTAATGAAGGTGAATTGCCCTATAAGCTGCAAGTCACAGTTTCCCCTAGATACACGCTTATCTTAAATTGTTACAGTTGTTTCTTTGCTTATCTTAAATTGTTACAAAAGTATCCAAGTGCACCTTCCACATATTCTAGGCTCTCTGCCAAAAGGCCACTAGGTTTTAGAAACTTTGTATCTTTTTCTGGCTGTTGAGTGCAGGAGATCAAAGAGAAAGTCGGGACATTTCGGTAACAAATGTAGGTTGAGCAGTCAAAATCGGGACTGTCGAAAAATGGGACAGTTGGGAAGTATAGTCATGAGGTCAGCCCAAATGAAAAGGTGATATTTGTTGGATGCTGACTATTGGGCAGAACTACAAACAGCATCAGATTTCAGTGGGTAAATTATAGCTCCTGCCATTCTCTCACATTCAACATCAGGGTCCCCAAACTTTGCACAGTTTGTTGTTGGGTGGCTATGTTTCAAGTTTTAGAAAAGTAGGCAGGGCCAACAACAGCCAATCAGATGTCACCTATAGACTTTCAATGGTTTACATTTAAACTGCTGCCATTCTTTGCAGGGAGTTAGTCACTAGCAGGGCCGGAACTAGAGGTAGGTAGAGTCAGGGGTGCTTCGCCAATGAGGCGAGTTGAGGCTGTTGCCTCAGACGGCAGCGCCCCACTAGGTACCAGGGGCAGCAAAAATGCTGCTCCTAGTACTTTAAGAGCGAATTTCCAGGGGAGGGGGGGCAGCAGCAACTGCTGCTGCCTCAGGCAGCAGAGGGGCCAGGATCGCCCCTGGGTAGAGTAGGCATGTGCCTAGGGCACAAAGCTGGGGGGTGCCAGGCACGTAACTTCTCTGTCGCCTACCCAATGTCCGGTCCCCTCTCTCCCCATGGTTCCCTGTCCCCCCACTTGAATATCATCAAAAATCTACGGGATGATTTGAAGCAGGCTGTCCATGCTCAGCAGCCATCAAATTTAACTGAACTGGAGAGATTTTGTATGGACGAATGGGCAAAAATATCGCCATGCAGAATCCAGACACTCATCAAAGGCTATAGGAGGCGTCTAGCGGCTGTTACATTTGCAAAAGGAGGCTCAACTAAGTATTGATATAATATCTCTGTTGGGTGCCCAAATGTATGTACCTGTCTAATTTTGTTATGATGCATATTGCATATTTTCTGTTTATCCAATTAACTTTATGTCACTGATGAAATAATACTATTTCCATAAGGCATGTTATATATTAAAAGAAAGTTGCTACTTTGAAAACTCAGCCAATGATAAACAAAACTCCAAAGAATTAAGAGGAGTTCCCAAATGTTTTTATATGACTGTATAATTGTTATGCTGAATTGCTATGGGATGCAAAAATGTGTTTAGGTGAATAATATACCTTTTCTCAGAGCCTGACCTCCTAGAATTCTGAAAATATTTAGATGGTAACCTGGCTAAAAGTTTATCAGACCTTTCATTCAGTTTCCAGCTATAGATAAAGTCCAGCAATTATTGCTTCCTCTTCTACAGATTTTCCAGTAGGTGCTGTAGTGGATAAGTTGACCTTCTTGGATAACAGTTTAAAGCTGGCCATAGACTCAAAGATCCGCTCATTTGGCGACATCGACAAACGAGCGGATCTTTCCCGGATATGCCCCTAACAGCATGGCTATATCGGGGGTAATCCGAACGTTCGGCCGTATGGTCAAACGATCGGATTATGGTACGCCAAGGGGCTCAGACGGGCCGGTCGGGTAAAAATCAAACCTTCCCAATCGATATCATGGCGAGATATCGATCGGGAAGACCCTTCGGAAGCCCCCATACACAGGCAGATAAGCTGTCAAATTGGTCTAAACGACCGATGTCGGCAGCTTTATCTGCCCGTGTATGGCCACCTTTAGACGTAAAGAAGTAAATTCGGCAAATTTTTAGATTTGTTATTCTCCATCTTCTCTAACTCAGGTGGCTGGTCAAGATGAATCATTTAGAACATTTTACAGAATCAGTGACCCCCCCCCTTCCCAGAGCTACTTTACAAAGACATAAGAAGGTGAAACTTTAAACTTTATTATTAGAAAAATGGCCACAAATAGAAATCATCTGAACTGAAGAAAGTGTTGGAAAGTTAACAACCCCTTTAACTTGCTAAGACCTCTCCACAGAAAGGGGCAATGTTAGCCACTAGGGATGTAGCGAACGTCGGAAAAAAAGTTCGCGAACATATTCGCGAACTTGCGCAAAATTGCGAGCGGTTCGCGAACGGTTCGCGAACCCCATAGACTTCAATGGGAAGGCGAACTTTAACATCTACAAAAGACATTTCTGGCCAGAAAAATGATTTTAAAGTTGTTTAAAGGGTGCAACGACCTGGACAGTGGCATGCCAGAGGGGGATCAAGGGCAAAAATGTATCTGAAAAATCTGCCTGTGTGTGCTTGGAAGAGATAGTGTAGGGCGAGAGCTGTTAGTGATTTCAGGGACAGATGATAGTAAGTTTGCTGGCTAGTAATCTGCGTGATACTGCTCTGTATTGGAGGGACAGAAGTCTGCAGGGATTTGAGGGACATTTTAGCTTAGGTAGCTTTGCTGGCTAGTAATCTACTGTTCTCTTTAAACAACTGCCATACGTTGACCTTGTAGGCATTGTTTGCCCAGTTTTTTTGGACGCAGCCACTGAAGCACAGTTGCCAGAAAAAATATGCCATATAAATGCTGAAAATAGTCATTTTTCGCCATACGTTGACCTTGTAGACATTGTTTGCCCAGTTTTTTTGGACGCAGCCACTGAAGCACAGTTGCCAGAAAAAATATGCCATATAAATGCTGAAAATATAAATTTTTTTGGTTGCAGCCACTGAAGCACAGAGGCCAGAAAAATTATGCCATATAAATGCTGAAAATAGTCATTTTTCGCCATACGTTGACCTTGTAGACATTGTTTGCCCAGTTTTTTTGGACGCAGCCACTGAAGCACAGTTGCCAGAAAAAATATGCCATATAAATGCTGAAAATATAAATTTTTTTGGTTGCAGCCACTGAAGCACAGAGGCCAGAAAAATTATGCCATATAAATGCTGAAAATATAAATTTTTTTGGTTGCAGCCACTGAAGCACAGAGGCCAGAAAAAATATGCCATATAAATGCTGAAAATAGTCATTTTTTGCCATACGTTGACCTTGTAGGCATTGTTTGCCCAGTTTTCTTGGTCGCAGCCACTGAAGCACAGTTGCCAGAAAAAATATGCCATATAAATGCTGAAAATAGTCATTTTTTGCCATATACGTTGAGTCAAGGTATGGCAAAAAATGACTATTTTCAGCATTTCTATGGCATATTTTTTCTGGCCTCTGTGCTTGAGTGGCTGCGGCCAAAAAAACTGGGCAAACAATGCCTACAAGGTCAACGACGTTGACCTTGTAGGCATTGTTTGCCCAGTTTTTTTGGCCGCAGCCACTCAAGCACAGAGGCCAGAAAAAATATGCCATAGAAATGCTGAAAATAGTCATTTTTTTGGTCGCAGCCACTGAAGCACAGTTGCCAGAAAAATTATGCCATATAAATGCTGAAAATATAAATTTTTTTGGTTGCAGCCACTGAAGCACAGAGGCCAGAAAAATTATGCCATATAAATGCAGAAAATATGCATTTTTTTGGTTGCAGCCACTGAAGCACAGAGGCCAGAAAAATTATGCCATATAAATGCAGAAAATATGCATTTTTTTGGTTGCAGCCACTGAAGCACAGAGGCCAGAAAAATTATGCCATATAAATGCAGAAAATATGCATTTTTTTGGACGCAGCCACTGAAGCACAGTTGCCAGAAAAAATATGCCATATAAATGCTGAAAATAGTCATTTTTCGCCATACGTTGACCTTGTAGACATTGTTTGCCCAGTTTTTTTGGTTGCAGCCACTGAAGCACAGAGGCCAGAAAAAATTAAACCAGTAGGGTTTGCACCCTAGTTTGTAACGGTGGCGGAGGGAGGAGGACGCTAAAGGACAGCTGTGTGTGGAGTCATGAGGCTTGAAGAGAAGGACAGCTGCATAGAAGTCAGAACAAGTCTTCCGGCGTGCAGTAACCCTCCGAGATCCACCCCTCATTCATTTTAATAAAGGTCAGGTAATCGACACTTTTGTGACCTAGGCGAGTTCTCTTCTCAGTTACAATCCCTCCTGCTGCACTGAAGGTCCTTTCTGAGAGCACACTTGAGGCTGGGCAAGACAAGAGGTTCATGGCAAATTGTGACAGCTCTGGCCACAGATCAAGCCTGCGCACCCAGTAGTCCAGGGGTTCATCGCTCCTCAGAGTGTCGATATCTGCAGTTAATGCCAGGTAGTCCGCTACCTGCCGGTCGAGGCGTTCTTTGAGGGTGGATCCCGAAGGGTTGTGGCGCTGCCTTGGACAGAAAAACATTTGCATGTCTGACGTTACAGACCGGCCAAAGGGCTTTGTCCTTGCAGGTGTGCTCGTGGCAGGATTACTGGCACCTCTGCCCCTGGAATGTTGATGAGTTCCTGAAGTGACATCACCCTTAAAAGCATTGTACAACATGTTTTGCAGGCTGGTTTGTAAATGCCGCATCTTTTCGGACTTGTGGTATGTTGGTAACATTTCTGACACTTTATGCTTGTACCGAGGGTCTAGTAGCGTTGCGACCCAGTACAGGTCCTTCTCCTTAAGCCTCTTGATACGGGGGTCCTTCAACAGGCATGCCAGCATGAAAGACCCCATTCTCACAAGGTTGGATGCAGAGCTATCCATCTCCGCTTCCTCATTATCAAGGACTGCATCATCCACGGTCTCCTCCCCCCAGCCACGTACAAGACCAGGGGTCCCCAAAAGGTCACCACTAGCCCCCTGGGAAGCCTGCTCCTGTTGGTCCTCCTCCTCCTCCTCCACAAAGCCACCTTCCTCCTCTGACTCCACTTCTGGCACCTCTCCCTGCGTTGCAGCAGGTGCCTGGGTTCGTTCTGGTGATTGCGACCATAAATCGTGCGCTTCCAGCTCCTCGTCACGCTGGTCTACAGCCTCATCTGTCACTCGTCGCACGGCACGCTCCAGGAAGAAAGCGAAGGGTATTAGGTCGCTGATGGTGCCTTCGGTGCGACTGACCATATTTGTCACCTCTTCAAAAGGTCGCATGAGCCTGCAGGCATCGCGCATAAGCACCCAGTAACGGGGGAAAAAAATCCCCAGCTCTGCAGATCCAGTCCTACCACCCAGTTCAAAAAGGTACTCGTTGACGGCCCTTTGTTGTTGCAGCAGACGTTCCAACATAAGGAGCGTTGAATTCCAGCGAGTCTGGCTGTCAGAAATCAAACGCCTGACTGGCATGTTGTAGCGCTGCTGAATGTCAGCAAGGCGTGCCATGGCTGTGTAGGAACGTCTGAAATGGGCCGACACCTTTCTGGACTGGGTGAGAACGTCCTGGAATCCTGGGTACTTGGAGACAAAACGTTGGACTATTAAATTTAACACATGTGCCATGCAGGGCACATGTGTTAAATTTCCCAGTCTCAACGCTGCCAACAGATTGCTTCCATTGTCACACACCACTTTTCCGATCTGCAGTTGGTGTGGGGTCAGCCACCGATCGGCCTGTGACTGCAGAGATGACAGGAGTACAGATCCGGTATGGTTTTTGCTTTCCAGGCACGTCATCCCCAAGACAGCGTGACAACGGCGTACCTGGCACGTCGAATAGCCTAGGGGGAGCTGGGGGTGCACAGGTGTGGAGGAGGAGAAGGAGGACCCAGCAGCAGAGTAAGAAGAAGAAGAGGAAGAAGACGAGGTAGAGAGCGATGGAGGAGTAGAGGTGGTGGCAGAACCGCGTGCAATCCGTGGCGGTGACACCAACTCCACTGTTGTTGTTGTTGTTGAGCTACCCATTCCCTGCTTCCCATTCCCAGCCATTACCAAGTTCACCCAGTGGGCAGTGTAGGTGACATACCTGCCCTGACCATGCTTGGAGGACCATGCGTCAGTAGTCATATGGACCTTTGGCCCAACACTAAGTGACAGAGATGCGGTAACTTGGCTCTGCACATGTTGGTACAGGTGTGGTATTCCCTTTTTAGAAAAAAAATTGCGGCTGGGTACCTTCCACTGCGGTGTCCCAATTGCTACAAATTTGCGGAAGGCCTCAGAGTCCACCAGCTGGTATGGTAAAAGCTGGCGGGCTAAGAGTGCAGACAAGCCAGCTGTCAGACGCCGGGCAAGGGGGTGACAGTCAGACATTGGCTTCTTACGCTCAAACATGGCCTTCACAGAAACTTGGCTGGTGGCAGATGACTGGGAATGGGAACAGGTGGTCAAGGTGGAAGGCGGAGTGGAGGGTGGTTCAGATGGGTCAAGGAGAGCAGAGGTAGAGCAGTAAGATGCTGGACCAGAAGGAGTGTGACTTTTAGTTTGCCTGTTGCCTTTGAGGTGTTGCTCCCAAAGTGCTTTGTGCTTGCCGCTCATGTGCCTTCGCATAGAAGTTGTACCTATGTGGCTGTTGGGCTTACCAAGGCTCAGTTTCTGACTGCACTCATTGCAAATTACAATGCTTTTGTCAGAGGCACACACATTAAAAAAATCCCACACTGCTGACTTTTTGGAAGTGTGCGATCTGGCGGTAACAGTAGAAGTTGGCGGCATTGGCGGCAATGGCGGGTGCGTTGGCCGGCTGAACACAGGTGCCGATACATGTTGTTGCCCTACTGATCCCTGCGGGCTGGCCTCCCTGCTTCTTCTAAGTCTTATTCTCCTACTGCCTCTCTGACTCTCCGTCTCTCCATCTGAACTACCCTCCTCTTGCTCTCTTCTACTAGGCACCCACAAAACATCAATCTCCTCATCATCATTCTCCTCAGATGCATCAATTTCTTCTGACACATCACAGAAGGAAGCAGCAGCGGGGACCTCCTCCTCCTCCTCATCACTCATCATTATGTCCATCTCTGTCGTGTTCTCTGCCAGAATTAAATCTGGTGTAACGTCCTCATCTCCTTCATCTTCTTCTGCCAATAATGGTTGCGCATTACTCAGTTCAAGAAACTCATGGGAAAATAACTCCTCTGACTCCAGTGAAGATGGGGCACCGGTGGTGGAGGAAGTGTTACGTGGGGTGGTTATAGCAGTGGAGGATGAGGAGGATGTTGTGGTAAAGTTAGAAACGGTAGAGGATGGGGTGTGCTGTGTAAGCCAGTCAACTACCTCTTCAGCATTTTGGGAGTTCAGGGTCATTGGCTTTTTAAAACTGGGCAATTTGCTAGGGCCACAGGATTGCATAGCAGCACGGCCCCTAGCACGGCCTCTGCGTGGCGGCCTGCCTTTGCCTGGCATTATTTTTAAAAAAACAACAACAACAAAAACTCAGTTGGTTTTTCTGGAAACGATAATACACACAGCTAGATGGCAGTTTGAAGAAAACAGTGTGCAAATAATGCCTACAAGATCAACGTATACACTACTACAGCGGTGGATACGGATTACGTAAAATATATGAATGCTGCTTGAAAAAAAGTAACTCAAGTGGTTTTTCTAGAGACGATAATATTATCAATATTTAGACAAAATGTGAACAAGCTCACACAGCTAGATGGCGGTTTGAAGAAAACACTGTGCAAATAATGCCTACAAGGTCAACGTATACACAGCGGTGGATACGGATTACGTAAAATATAAGAATGCTGCTTGAAAAAAAGTCACTCCGGTGTTTTTTCTGGAGACGGTAATATTATGGATATTTAGACAGAATGTGAACACGGTCACACAGCTAGATAGCAGTTGGTTGAATAACACACTGGGCAAAAAATGCCTACAGGGCAAATAATGCCTACAAGGTCAACGTATACACAGCGGTGGATACGGATTACGTAAAATATAAGAATGCTGCTTGAAAAAAAGTCACTCCGGTGTTTTTTCTGGAGACGGTAATATTATGGATATTTAGACAGAATGTGAACACGGGCACACAGCTAGATAGCAGTTGGTTGAATAACACACTGGGCAAAAAATGCCTACAGGGCAAATAATGCCTACAAGGTCAACGTATACACAGCGGTGGATACGGATTACGTAAAATATAAGAATGCTGCTTGAAAAAAAGTCACTCCGGTGTTTTTTCTGGAGACGGTAATATTATGGATATTTAGACAGAATGTGAACACGGGCACACAGCTAGATAGCAGTTGGTTGAATAACACACTGGGCAAAAAATGCCTACAGGGCAAATAATGCCTACAAGGTCAACTTATACACTACTACAGCGAGGGATACGGATTACGTAAAATTTATTATGGCTGCTTGAAAAAAGTCACTCCGGTGTTTTTTCTGGAGACGGTAATATTATGGATATTTAGACAGAATGTGAACACGGGCACACAGCTAGATAGCAGTTGGTTGAATAACACACTGGGCAAAAAATGCCTACAGGGCAAATAATGCCTAAAAGGTCAACTTATACACTACTACAGCGATGGATACGGATTACGTAAAATTTATTATGGCTGCTTGAAAAAAGTCACTCCGGTGTTTTTTCTGGAGACGGTAATATTATGGATATTTAGACAGAATGTGAACACGGGCACACAGCTAGATAGCAGTTGGTTGAATAACACACTGGGCAAAAAATGCCTACAGGGCAAATAATGCCTAAAAGGTCAACTTATACACTACTACAGCGATGGATACGGATTACGTAAAATTTATTATGGCTGCTTGAAAAAAGTCACTCCGGTGTTTTTTCTGGAGACGGTAATATTATGGATATTTAGACAGAATGTGAACACGGGCACACAGCTAGATAGCAGTTGGTTGAATAACACACTGGGCAAAAAATGCCTACAGGGCAAATAATGCCTAAAAGGTCAACTTATACACTACTACAGCGATGGATACGGATTACGTAAAATTTATTATGGCTGCTTGAAAAAAGTCACTCCGGTGTTTTTTCTGGAGACGGTAATATTATGGATATTTAGACAGAATGTGAACACGGGCACACAGCTAGATAGCAGTTGGTTGAATAACACACTGGGCAAAAAATGCCTACAGGGCAAATAATGCCTAAAAGGTCAACTTATACACTACTACAGCGATGGATACGGATTACGTAAAATTTATTATGGCTGCTTGAAAAAAGTCACTCCGGTGTTTTTTCTGGAGACGGTAATATTATGGATATTTAGACAGAATGTGAACACGGGCACACAGCTAGATAGCAGTTGGTTGAATAACACACTGGGCAAAAAATGCCTACAGGGCAAATAATGCCTAAAAGGTCAACTTATACACTACTACAGCGGTAGTAAAATAAAAAAAAAGTTAAATAAAAAAAGAATGAATATTAAAAAAAAAAAATTAAAGTTGGTGCTGCTGAACTACTAGGAGCAGCAGATTAGCACACCAGTCCCACTCCCCAACACTGCTAGACTAATAGCACTGGGCTCTTATAGTAGTAGTAGTAGTAGTAGTAGTAGTAGTAGTAGTAGTAGTAGTAAAACAACAAAAAAATAAATAAAAGCAGTCCTTACAAGGACTATTGCTATTGCAGCAGTCAGCAGATGAGATCAGAAGCAGGACAGCTGCCCACTGCAGCTACATACAGAGCACTGCAGTAGAAGGTAGATTACTAGCCAGCAAAGCTACCTAAGCTTAAATGTCCCTCAAACCCCTGCAGACTTCTGTCCCTCCAATAACAGAGCAGTATCAAAACGATTACTAGCCAGCAAACTTTCAACTGTCCCTGAAATCACTAACAGGCAGCAGCTCTCTCCCTACACTATCTCTTCAGCACACACAGGCAGAGTGAAAAAAAGCTGCAGGGCTTCGGTTTTTATAGGGAAGGGGAGTGGTCCAAGGGAGAGCTTCCTGATTGGCTGCCATGTACCTGCTGGTCTGGGGTGAGAGGGCAAAAAAAAGCGCCAACAATGGCGAACCCAAAATGGCGAACGTCGCGCGACGTTCGCGAACTTCCGGCGAGCGCGAACACCCGATGTTCGCGCGAACAAGTTCGCCGGCGAACAGTTCGCGACATCTCTATTAGCCACATTAATTTCATGGTTGCCTTCATGTCCCTATGCTTTAATAACAATGTCCTATTGGAGTTTTTGCTTAGAATTTTAGGGACATTTACAATTACAAGAATGTTAAATATTGTGAATGTACAGCATTCTTTTGTGCCCTGAAAATATTCACTCCAAAATTTTGCTGAAATGTCTGTACGAATCCATGCATAAATATTGATCCTCGCTATTCATTAGCATTTCAATGACAAAAGGACCAATGTTTTGTAAAAATCATTATTACATTTATATTTCACTAACATAATTGCCAACGTTTGTAAAATTGCCAATTTCTTGTGCCGAAACAGAATATTACTGATTTGGTTTCCTTGTAAATATGGTAAAGTGCAAAAAAAAAAAAAAGTTGTTTGAAATTGCATAGGAAATTTTAATCAATATAGTTGATCACCACAACTAAGGAAATATCATTGTCTGCACATTAACTAGTTTTCTTACTTTGGTACTTAAAGGGGAACTATAAAAAAATTGATATAAGAAACTTACTAAATATAGTCAATGAAATATTCTGTACCATTTGTACCTTTTGCAGTGTCTTTCTACATTCAGCTTAGTGTAGAAGTTTGTTATTTAGCAATAATACATTGCCTAGGGCTAGGCAAAGGGAGCATACATCCATTTGACCTGTAAATTAGAAACTCCTGCATGAATGAACCGAAACAGATTGATGAGAGGGGTATAGTGAACACTAACTTGCCATTTCAGATAAGGTACCGAATTTTTATATAATTATATTTTAAAAAGTACCTTATTTCCATGATCTGAAGCTCATATTACATTTTTATTTTTGAAATTGTTCCTTTAATAATTAGAGATTTGTAAATTAATAAATGTCAGTACAACTATAAGATCACTAGATGGTGCTGCAACAAAGGCAGTAATCAGGCATAATAACTGATACTTGTGGAAAAGAAAACCTACCCGTATGTACCTTTACATAAATGCTAATATTCTTTGTCTCTGTAGCATAAATAGAGGGGATGTCCAGTTATGTTTCAAAGCAATGTGCCAGTCTTTTTCATGTTTTTGTTTTGTAGGTTTTTTAATTTGCAGTTTTCCGAATTATGGAATGCCCATCTTCCATAGACTCCATTTTATCCAAATAATCCAATTTTTTTAAATGATTTCCTTTTTCTCTGTAATAATACAACAACCTTGTACTTGAGCCTAACTAAGATACACTGTAATTAATCCTTATTTGAAGCAAAACCAGCCTGTTTATTTAATGGTTACATGATTTTCTAGTTTTCTGGAAAACCCCAGGTCCCGAGCTTTCTAAATACGAAAGTTTGCAGTGTCTAAAACATTATTCAAGGAAGGCAAGAATCACATTTGTCAAGGAGGGACTGAAACGTCGGATTGTGATGTGAAGAATAAAAGCTATCACTTTGAAATGAAAAGGAGAGTGCGGATCCTCTATTACTTATTCTCTAAACACTGATCGAGCAGCTCGCATTCACCGTTGTCAGAGGTGCGGGCACTCCAGAAAAAGTTTATATATATATATATATATATATATATATATATATATATATATATATATATAAATAGTTTCAATACATTTTATTTATTATCAATGTTTTCGGCCCTCACTGGGGCCTTTGTCAAGAAAACACAAACCAACTAGAAAGAGTAAATAAATACTCACCCCAGGACACACCAGCCACAACAGCCACCACCACCATAAAAAATATGTATCAGGTAAAGATAAGTCCCATAGTCTGTGTTAATTAAAAACACACAAAAAAGTAGAAAATATATAGTTCACAATCATATTAAAAACCTTATAAGTTAATGTATATTGAAGAAAGGCAAAAATGAACAATACAGTATGACGTTTTTGAATCCAATAGGTCTAGCAGCAATCCCCACCTCTTACTGGTTTAGGTATTGTATCTATGCCCATAAACCTGAAGGTAGGAGGACCAGGTTCCTTTTCCAGGTAGTAACTATATAGTGGAATATCTGATTTACCATTTGCGAATGCTGCCCTTAGAGCTGACCGGTAGTTGCCCATACGTTTTTGTAATGTATTTTGGATCTTCCCTGCATGGACAGGGACAGATTATTATGTATATCACATGTGTTGTTGTACTTGTGTCACGGACGACTCCATAAATTCATTTCAAGTGCTAAGCTCCCTGCTCACGGCTCAATCTTCTGCCTGTAGCAGCTGCCTTTGGCCTCGGAGAAGCCCTCAGCTACTCAGATGCTGCCAGGTCTTAACTGGAGCAAAGCAGATGTTCTGAATGAGCAAAGAGGCACGTGCATTTCTAAGGTTTTGGACGGAAGGACACTGTTCAGGGAGTAGATGAACAGTGTAGTCAGACAGGCTGGGGTTGGTACAGGCAGAGTTCAAGCAGGGTCAGACAGGCAGTGGTCGGTACAGGCGGAGTTCAAGCAAGGTCAATCAGGCTGGCATTGGTACAGGCAGCATTCAAAGAATTGTCAGGCAGGCAAGGGTCAGTATAGGTATAGTTCAGAATAGTCAAGCAGGAAAGGATCAAAACCGGAATCAAACAAGACAGAAATCGCACCCAGACACTAAGCAAGTTAGATCAAACAATGGGCAATGATCACAAGCCCAAAACCCCTTTTTATACTTTAAATTTTGCACCATGGACGTGATGACATCACATGCACCGCATGTAAAATCTGGAAGCGACCTAAGAACTACCGGCGACTACGGAGGAAAAAGCACCACGCAGTTGGCATCTCCGCTGGAGGCACGGCGGGCATCCCCGCCAGCCCACTAGACTACCAGGGTATGTTACAACATGTTATTTGATGTTTTATTTTAATATTCTGTCCTGTGTGGGGATGATGAAAACTGTCCCCAGTGGTCATGTTTCTACAGGTGACACCACCTGAGCATTTATAACATCCATTTTTTAAGGGTGCCAACTGAAATGGTTTCTTAACATAACAATTGTGTGGATCTGTTGGCATTAATATGTCTTTTAAATTCTATCCCCTTTTGAAACCCCAATTTGGTTTCTGCTTTAGACTCTTAGGTAAACTTGTATGACTGGCTAAAACTGGCCAGTGCTTGTTTACAACTTTTTGTTAACGACAGAACGTGAGGTATATTCAGATGTTATTACAAATCTCTTTTTATCTTTTTTCTGTTTAGTTACATGTCCTTCTACGGTGACTTTATCTTTATTTAGGGATTGGTGGAGTAAATGATCTTTATACCCATTCTCTAAAATCCAAGCACAAGTTTCACCAATTAGGTTTTCGCATATATTTCTATATGAATTGTTGATCATAGTGCATAAAAATTGTGAGTGCAAATATTGAACACTCCTTACAGTAGATGGTGATGTAAGCTAGTGCTGTGTAAAATGGTGTTGTGATCCATGGGCTTCCGATACAATTTATAGCCCAGGAAATTATTCTCTAAAAATACATTGTACGTCTCTACTGCCCACTGTAAGTGTAAAATGTACTGGTGAATCCAATTTATTAAGGTCATTGAGATATCATTTAAAGCCTGTTTACTACATGCCAAATTAGGAAAATATTATTGGTATAGTGATAATAATTCAAAATACAATCCTGGTATTTGTGAAAAATATAATTGCTCTCATATGATGACATATAATAATTAGCGTAGGTGGGAGCCATGGCTGCTTCCATTGCTGTTCCCTTTTTTCTGCAAATAGAAAGTATTCTCAAACTTGAAATAATTCAATTTTAACATTCATTTTAACAATTGGCAAATAAACTCAATTGGGGGACCTACATATCAGGTGGACCTAGTTAATATAGAATGTACTGCTTCTACTCCATCAGCATGGGGGATAATTGTGTATAAGATATTAACGTCAAGTGTCGCCAGATTTACATTTACATATTATATACACTGTATTATATATATACATGTATGTATTTCAATCCAATGTTAATCAAGTATCTTAACAGCCAACCCTTATATACTCAAAAATAAAAAACTTTCTAAAATCTGTATTCATAAAAATACCATACAATTGTTTATTATATAAATCTGCATACTCTGTATGTATTTTTTGGCAATTATTATGAATAATTTGTAATATCTGTTGGGAATTATCTGAGATACCAATCATTTGGTTTCTCATTTGCATTTTACATATTACTTCTGAGTATATTTTATACAATACAATATAATGTATAAAAGATTTCTTGAGCACATCGAAGGTAAGCACTAACCTAATTAAAATTTGTTCAATTTGTGTGTTATGGAGGTTTCTAGATTATAATTCCTTTTTCCATGAAGAGTCATGGTACCTTTACACTACAAGTCATTAACCTGAACTCTTTGAAGGCTTGCTGTTTACTTGAGAGACCAAAAAGAACATGGGTATGGACTAGCATAAGTCAGCATCCGTGCCTGGCACCACTGGAAAGGAACCATGGAAAGGTTTGATGACTGAAAGACATTCCCATTATAATAAGAGTTCAGATGAGCAAAAGCAAACAAAAATGTTTAAGTTCTAAAATATAGCCATTTTAGGCAGGAATTAATCCTGTTTGATCAATTAAAATTTTATTTTAACTGATGACCTTTGGTAGATGAGAATGAGACTGGCGCTATTGGCACATGCGCAGTTGTCAAGGTACAGAATATTGCTCCAACTGCGCATGCGCTGATACGCCGGTCTCATTCCGAAGATTACCGAAGCAGCTGAAGATGGCACCCATGAACTCCGCTGGACAGAATCTGCACGAAGGGGTAAGTAAAGAGTTAGGGCCATTTGCCGGGGGGGTGGCAGCTGGGCTAGGGGTGAGGACGGAAAGTTTTTTTTTATTAAGGGTTTGTTTCTCCTTTAAAGGCTATCGCATTAATGATTAATTTTGTTTCTGCAAGAGTTCAGAGGGTGCTTTAAGTATTATACAATATTGAAAATATTGACAAAATGATGTAATTTGAGCAGTGCATTTCCGTTTTTGTTTTTTTTGTTAAAGGGGCTGTTCACCTTCAAACACCTAGTTGTGTTCAGATACTTCACCAGAACTAACGACTTTTTCCAATTACTTTCTATTTTCTATGTGTGACATTTTTTCTAATATTGAAGTATAACATTTCATTTTACACCTTCTAAAGCAGCTCTGTTGGGGGGGGGTCGCCGACTCTGTAAACTGTTCTAAATTAATACATTAGTTGATACATTTCTTATCTTTGTCTCTGCCTAGCAGAATCCCTGAGTTTCATTAAAGGCAGCTGTTAGAATTGATACAATAGTTGCTAGTGTTCCACTATTTGAGTTTTTCCCCTTTTAAAAACTCGACCAGAAAAATATGAGGTTTAATAAAAAGGCCCCAAACACTCCGTATTGGTAAATGTGTTAAGCTTCAAGTGGATGCTTAAAGGAAAACTATACCCCCAAAATGAATACTTAAGCAACAGATAGTTTATATCAAATTGAATGACATATTAAAGAATCTTACCAAACTGGAATATATATTTACATAAATATTGCCCTTTTACATCTCTTGCCTTGAACCATCATTTCATGACTCTATCTGTGCTGCCTCAGAGATCACCTGACCAGAAATACTACAACACTAAGGGGCCGATTCACGAATTTCGGGTGAAGGATTCGAAAAAAAAAAAATTTGAATTTCGAAGTATTTTTTGGGTACTTCGACCATCGAATTGGTTAAATTCGATCGAATTCGATCGAATTCGAACGATTCGAACGATTAGAAGTAAAAATCGTTGGACTATTCGACCATTCGATAGTCGAAGTACTGTCCCTTTAAAAAAAACTTCGACCCCCTACTTCGGCAGCTAAAAGCTACTGAAGTCAATGTTAGCCTATGGGGAAGGTCCCCATAGGCTTGCCTGTGATTTTTTGATCGAAGGATTTTCGTTCGATCGTTGGATTAAAATCCTTCGAATCGTTAGATTCGAAGGATTTAATCGTTTGATCTAACGAAAAATCCTTTGATCGATCGATCGCAGGATTTGCGCAAAATCGTTCGACTTCGATATTCGAAGTCGTACGATTTTAGTTCCCAGTCGAATATCGAGGGTTAATTAACCCTCGATATTCGACCCTTCGTGAATCGGCCCCCAACTGTAACAGGAAGAAGTGAGGAAGCAAAAGGCAGAACTCTGTCTGTTAATTGGCTCATGTGACCTTACATGTGGGTTGTATGTGTGCACAGTGAATCTTACGATCTCAGGGGGCGGCCCTTATTTTTTAAAATGGCAATTTTCTATTTATGATCACCCAATGGCACATACTACTAAAAAAGTATATTATTATGATAATGGTAAAACACATGGCACATTGAATATAAATTTTACATTTACACCTTGCACAATGTACTTGCTTTGTAAATTAGCCATATAGTCCATACAATCTTCAAACAGCATCATTTGTTAGTTTTTGAACAAAAGGGTTAAGTCCTCATTATATAGATTTGCAGTGGAACTTTCGTTTTAGGTCCCTGCATTATACTGTTTTTCTGAATATGGCTTTTTTTTTCTTTGCAGTCCAGCACACACAAGTTCCATTTGTTCCATTTTGTTAAAAAAACAATGTTTCACCCTTTGGAGACTATGGGGCAAATTCACTAAGATGCGAAGTAGGCGCAACTTTGCCGCACTTCGCCAGGCGTAGTTTCGCCAGCGCTCCGCAAATTCACTAAAATCCGAAGTTGCGCACAGGGGTAGCGTAAGGTTGCGGAGTTGCGCTAGCGTTGATTCGCTATGTAAAGCGAAGTTACGCTAGCGAAGGCTAATTTGCATACGGCGCGAAATTCAAATTTCAATGGTGGAACACGTATCGGCACTACAAATGCCTAGAAAACCTTCAAATCAGCAAATAAAATGTTTATTTTGCCCTACACATGTGCCCACTGTCTAGGTAAGTTGCCATGAGTCAGGAAATGTAGGGGGGAAGGAGGGGAGCCCCAAAAAATTTTTTTGATCTTTTTCAGCCTATCACCCATCATGTAGAAAACACGCCAGCGTTTTTTGGGACTTAGAAAAAAAATTGACTTTTTTTGAAGCAATCCCTATCTACTCTATTGCGCTTCGCCAGGTCTGAGGTGGTGAAGGAAGTCTAACGTAAAAGGTAGCGTTCAGTACACTGCGCAAGTTAGTGAATTTGCGTAGTTACGTCGCTAGCGAAAATTCGCCTGGCGTAAGGATGCGAAGTAACACTAGCAAAACTACGCCAGCGTAGTTTCTCAGTGAATTTGCGCAGTAACGAAAATGCCAAACGCTAGCGAATTAACGCTAGCGTTCGGCGCTTCGTCGCTTAGTGAATTTGCCCTTATGGGTGTTGTTTTCGCAGGGAAACCGGGCAAAAAATTTGGCTCATCAGTACTTTTATCAGAGTGACATAACCAATGCACATGACAGTGACATAAATATAAGTGTATGTTTAGCCATGTTAATATTGGGGGTGTGCCAAAACTATTCCATTTTATTGCAAGAGAACTGACTGAATGTATGGAGTTCAGTGTGAGCCATGTTCTACCTGGGACCAGCTTTACCTGGGCACGTATGGGTCTGTATATAATGAAATAGGCAGTCACACACAGCATCATCTGAATGACAGGTGTCACAGCATAAATCCATCCTATTTATCAAGCTAAGTATTGATTTTAGGCATACACAAAGCCCATATAATGTTGTGGACTACATTGTTTGGGCAGTGTAAAGGAAAATACATTATTTTATAAATACTGTGGCTACCGTGTTAGAAAAGTACTTAGATTCAACTTCTAATTCCAACAGGAATTGGATTTTCAACTGAAGCATTGCTAATAGTCCTTCATCATGAGGGCAGTGATGTTGTGGAATGCCCTGCTGGGTGATACTGTGATAATAGATTCACTTAATTCCTTTAAGAAGGGCTTGGTCTGTCTTCTTAGATGGACAAAATAGCCAGGACTACATAAACTTCAGGGCTACAGATAGTTTGTGTGTATTTCCTAATGGGGGTCAGTCATGCCATGGAATCACACAAGAGACTTAATCCATCATCAGCGAGCTAATTCAACCCATAGTTCCTGGGAGTTGGTGTTAATTACAGTCTCATGACAAAGGGCAGCATTTCGGACATTGTTTCTAGAAAACCCAGAGGAAATACATCGGGGAGGAATATTTGTTGAAAGCGATACAGCCATTTAAATGTTTGTCAGTACATTTGTTTCTTGGAGGAACTTGGAAGAGATATATCAGTAGGAATGTTTGTTGAAAGCTATACAGCTATTTAAAACAATCACATTTACAGAATATATGCAGGCAAAAATCAACACAACATGAAATACTGGATGGCCCTATGTGCAGCAAAAAGCAATAGTCATTTTTTTTCTCAATATAAATCTTATTGTAATGTGTAATTTGTTTTCATGTCTGTATGTTCCTTGTATGTATATGAAACTGAACCCAACACACCAACAAGCTCAACAACAGTAATGTCAGTATTTCTGCACGTCACCCCCCCCCACCCCCAAATAATATTTGTGGTATAACTGTCATGTCACATGATTCTTTGCAGGGCTGAAAGACATGTCCATCACAGCATTATATTGCCTGTTTCTAATTTGTGAGGGTTGCATTTACAGCAGGAGGAGCTGCCTCTCTCCCTCTGCATTCTCTTCTGAAACATGTGCTGGGACAACCTTTTTTTATGGGAAGGGAGGTGTAGCATTTCAGTGAAAGTTAGCTTGTTGCCGCGGGAACATGACCGAAGTGGCAGCTGACTTTCTGAGAGGAAACCCCAAGCTGACTGTATTACCTGATCAAGCCCCCGTGGTGAGAAAGGCCATCAGTATCATAAGGAAGAGAGTTGAGGCAGACAGTGCCATCTGGCCCCTGAGCTTGTCCGATGACTTTTTGCTAAGGTTTTTGCGAGCCAGAGATTTCTGCATAGACCTGTCATTTAAGGTACCCTGGGCAAATGCCAAATGTATTTGTTCCAATAAGGAATGGGTGTTCTAATATACTTCTATGTACAGTGTAACAGCTGACTTGTTATCTGAGTTATGTGCAGGGGGATGCTTGACGAACCACTGGAAAGATGTATTCAGAACACTATCATAATGAGGATATATTCAGTATTCATCCAAAATGTGACATTTTATTTGTATGGATGCAACAATAGGTTTACAACATTAATTTCATAGATATAATTCTTTAAAGCCAATATAATGCAGTGTAAACTATGCAGCATGTATCAAAAGAGTTGTTCTAGACAGTTGTAGTTTTTCACCCACATTGCACCATACTTTCCTAGTCTTAAAGGAAAAGGAAAGTCTACCCTATGCCACTGAATTCATCACTTGCCTTGCTTAACTTAGACATAAAACCATTGAGAGCACATCAAAAATCTCTAGTAGTCCATATTCTGGTGGCGGCTAGACTAATTATCGCCCAACGTTGGAAATCTGATGAATCTCCGGTATTTTTAGAACTACTCAACTTACTGCGAATGACGGAGAAACTCGAATATTATGAAGCCAAGAAAAAAAACTCTCTCCAAAAATTATGTGAAATGGTCAGATTGGACTACTAGTAATCAATCAAAAAAGAGGTCATAATATGATTATTATTGCCAGAGGAGCATATTTTATTTTCTATCTTTTCTCTTTCTTTTAGTTTTCTATTGCTTAAACTTTTCTTTTTTTATGTTAATTCTTAATGATACCTTGTCAAATGACATGTATATATTTGTATTGCCATCATACAGTATATTTCGTGATGCTTTTGTATGTCATTGCAGAAACTTTAAATTAAAAAAAAACGAAAAGGAGAAGGAAAGTCGTCTTGCACTTGGGGGTGCCAAATGTTAGGCACCCCCAAGTGATTGTATTTACTTACCTGAAATGCCCAGCCGGTGCTCCTATCAGCAGAAAACTGCACCGGCCTGGGGTTATTTCAGTGAGCACCACAGAGCGATCCTCTTCCAAATTCCTCTTTCTTCGCTGGATGCGCGTGTGCAGTGAAAAGCTGAAGTTTAACTAAAAAGTCGTCTATTTCGTTCTACTGCGCACGCGTCATCCCCGGGAAATTTGAAGAAATAAGAAGCCGGAAGAGAAACGCTCTGTGGTGCTTGCTGGAATATCCCCAGGCCGGTGCAGTTTTCTGCTGATAGGAGCACCGGCCAGGGGTTTCAGGTAAGTAAATACAATCACTTGGGGGTGCCTAACATTTGGCACCCTCAAGTGCAAGATGACTTTCCTTCTCCTTTAAGCAGGTATGACAAACGTCTATGAAGATTTTCATTCATTCAGGTTATGATATATAGGGATGCACCTAGGGATGCACCAAATCCTTCTGCCCGGGCCGAACCGAATCCTAATTTGCATATGCAAATTAGGGGTGGGGATGGAAATTGCGTGACTTTTTGTCACAAAACAAAGAAGTCAAAAATATTTTCCTCTTCCCACCCCTAATTTGCATATGCAAATTAGGATTCGGTTTGGTATTAGGCCGAATCTTTCGCGAAGGATTCGGGGGTTCGGCCAAATCCAAAATAGTAGATTCGGTGCATCCCTAGTAGCTAGTAGAACTAAGTCTAAAGCAACTGAACGTTATACATTTTCTTGAAAACATTTCACCACTCCAAATGGCTTCTTTATTTCAATTAAGAAATTACTTGGATTAGAGTTGAAAGATTTGCGATAAAGCGTAGAAAGTCCAGTTGCTTTAGACTTATTTCTACTAAATAAAGCAGGTATGACATTGTTTACTGCATTTTACTGGGTGCATATTTTCAGAAAGACTCTGAAAAGAACTTTGACTCTTTTAGTGTAAGAGAAAGTAATAGCACTTTTTATACTCAAACATGTAAGCACAGGGAGGGCAGACACAGAGAGGTACCAAACCTTCTAAATGATACACAGTGTGATTTATGCAACAGTATTAGTAATTCTGGATATATTTAGGAGATGAACACTTATGCATGCAGAAAACGATGTATAAATTAGGCATTTAGAGGTAGAGTAGTATAATGAGTACTGTTCGGTAAAAAAAAAAAAGGCATTTTGTATATTAATAATTTATATTCTGCTGGAATAGTTCATTTGAATCGGATTAGAGGGTTGCTAATGCCCAGCACTTCTGATCTCCTCTATACTGCAGAATGGTGTTTGGCTGCTCAAAGCAGCTGACGCTGATAAACTGACATGTAAGAGTTATGATAAATATATCAATTTGTTTAAACACTCTGTGTTCTTTAATGACTTCCCTCTTCAGAATTTAATAAATCTGCACATTAGTCCCAGAATTTTTTTTATTTGAGAAACTAGCCAAACTACCTTCAGAAGAAAATGAAGTGTGTTTTGCTAAAGCACCCTATTGCCTATGAAGGTTTCATAATAGGAGGGTGGTAAGTTATGATGGTCTCCCTTTACCTTATTCTAAAAATTGATAAAGGGCTGACAAAAATGTGATTTTATTGTATAGTTAAGCCTGTACAAATGTTTACTTTCTCCTCCCTCTTTAGAACTTACCACCCTCCTATTATGAAACCTTCATAGGCAATAGGGTGCTTTAGCAAAACACACTTCATTAGTCCCAGAATTTTTTTTATTTGAGAAACTAGCCAAACTACCTTCAGAAGAAAATGAAGTGTGTTTTGCTAAAGCACCCTATTGCCTATGAAGGTTTCATAATAGGAGGGTGGTAAGTTCTAAAGAGGGAGGAGAAAGTAAACATTTGTAAAGGCTTAACTATACAATAAAAGCACATTTTTTTCAGCCCTTTATCAATTTTTAGAATAAGGTAAAGGGAGACCGTCATAAATACAAGCTAAAATGACAATTTGTGATTACCCTTTAAACATTTAAACATAGTGATGCGCCTTTTGGTTAAAGCTTGTGATATTGTGAGTTGAGTGTTATGAAGAATAGCAATCAATCAAGTCTTCTACTTTTATATACTCTATACAACCCAAACTAATTGCTGATTATTTGGTCTTGTCTATTGCATTTGTGAAATTTATAAGCTTTGTTTGGAATCTAGCCCTAATATATAAGACTCCAACAAATATAAACCTTGTCTCAGTTCTTGTTCCAGCATGGTTCTCCATGTGTTTTATCCTATCTCCATAATCTAATTTTTGTGCCAGGCAGCACCTTCAGCTAGTCCATTAATGAAGAATGTTTTAAAGGAGATCTAAATCCAAAGCATAAATATGGCTAAAATGCCATATTTTATATTGTATATGTATATTATATATGTGTTGCACCAGCCTAAAGTTTCAGCTTCTTAATAGCAGCAATGATCCAGGACTTCAAACTTGTCACAAACGTTCCATCTTGGAAAGTGTCTGTGACAATCACATGCTCAGTGGGCTCTGAGCAGCTGTTGAGAAGCTAAGCTTAGGGGTCGTCACTAATTATCAAGCAGACAGATGAGGTTGGCCTGTAATATAAGCTGATACTACAAGTCTGATGATTAAATTCTGATGCTAGTTGCACTGGTTTCTGTGCTGCCATGTAGTAATTATCTGTATTAATTACTAATCAGCCTTATACTGTGACATTTATATTTTATGTGTACTGTATATTTTGAGTCTGTCCCTAAGCTCAGTAAGTGACAGCAGCACAGAGAATGTGCATTGAATCAGCAGAAAAGAAGATGGGGAGCTACTGGGGCATCTTTGGAGACACAGATCTTTACTGCTAAAGGGTTGTGGTTGCCTCGGGCTGGTACAGAAGCACAAAACATAATGTACAACATTTCTAGCATTAATTCTTCAAGTGGTTAGCAAAATAAATGCATACACAAGTATTTAGGGACCTGTTCACCATTGGCATTACATAACAGGGGTAATTTACCCCACATTGGTCATTCAAATAGCATTGGTTTCAGGGGTTTGCCTGACTCTGCACCCACAGTTGAATAGGTCAGGCAGTAAGAACAGGACATACTTGCCACCTGCACATTGATTGTGTGTGTGTTAATGATGCTCAAATCAGAGGACAGGTAGGACATCTATGTGCCACCCCCTGCCCAATATGAATACAGCACTGCTGAAAGCAGGCAGCTCTGTATTTAAAGGAATTGTTCAGTGTAAAAATAAGTGCAAAATAAAAAATGTTTCTAATATAGTTAGTTAGCCAAAAATGTAATGTATAAAGGCTGGAGTGATTTTATGTATAACATGTCAGTCAGAACACTACTTCCTGCTTTTCAGCTCTCTTGATTTACACTGACTGGTTACCCTGGTTACCAGGCAGTAACCAATCAGAGACTTGAGGGAGGGCCACATGGGTCATATCTGTTGCTTTTGAATCTGAGCTGAATGCTGAGGATCAATTGCAAACTCACTGAACAGAAATGTACCATGTGCCCCCCTTCAAGTCGCTGACTAACTCAGAGTTATAGAGCTGAAAAGCAGGAAGTTGGATTCTGGATGTTTTATTAGACATCCAGTCACTCCAGCCTTTATATATTACACTTTTGGCTAACTAACTATATGAGAAACATTTTTTATTTTGCACAGCCTATCTATTTACACAGTTTTTATTTTCACACTGAACTGTTCCTTTAAGGTGCACGTACAAGTGTCTCTGCACTATTTTGGAGAAACTTAAAAAAGTACAGGGCAGTGAGGGCACTGCAAATAATAAGAGCAAGTGGTCATTTCCATTATTTGCACTTTACATTCTGTCCTACAATGTAAATGACCATTTACTGTTTTATAGTTTGCATAAGTGCACAGTTTTATGGAACTTGTTGTACCCAAAATAACTAGGCTATCATTCAGCAGGTCATATAAAATGCTGTACCGGGAATTAGAATTTGCTGTGTAACAACCTCCTAATGAAAAAAAAATTCTTATACATTTTGTTTTTCCATTTTTGACTTATTACATTTGCCCATAAGGAAATTTATGCACTGTGAAAATCTGTGGTCTCTTTCTAAAAAAAGTTCTTCTTTTTTGTCATTTAGTTACTCAAAAACTATCACAAATGGAGAGCAGAATGTCCTGAAATCACTGCAGACCTGCGGCCTTCTCCAATTCTTAATCTTTTCCGTGCTGGCTATCATGTAGCTCTGAGGTCAAGGGATGATTCTGGAAGCAAAGTTCTGATATACAGGATTGGTAAGGAAAACAGGAGTTTACATTTATAAGCTGCTGTAGTAAAACAATTGAACAGATTTATCAACCATCAAACTCAAGAATCCTGAAACATTCCCAGCTAGTCGATATTTTCCCCATTTATCAACACAGAACAGTCAGGAAAGTGTTTAAATGAAGTTAACACATTTATTAAATAGGATACGTGTCAGTACTGTAAATGTCATGCATGAACCATCAATCTGTCTGCAAGTTGCAAATGGGGATTAAAGATTCAAACATTTATTCATTGCTCTGGAACAATGTCAGCAAATAGATTATTAAATATGAAATGCCTGATTCTTTTTTTTTACCAAGTGCTAGGCATTATTACTGCTGGGTATACATATCAGAGCATAATAGGTCTGCCCCAATATACTGTAGTTAGATCCAGCTTGGAATAAAGTGTTTTAGATATTACCAATCATACAGTGCTGACCATTAACTTCAAATAACAGAATGGCATTTATTTGCTTAAAGCAGTTTTACACATTCGGACACATTATAAGCTTTGATAAATGTAAAACTTTCCTGACTGTCAGAAAGTTTTAATAAATGGGGAAAATAAAACTGCTGGGAAACCATTGGATTCCCCAGTTTGATATGTCATGAATCAGTCCCATTATTTTTCCAGACAAAAAAAAAAAAATTAACAAAAGTACATATTTCACAAATGCTACAAATATAATTTATTATATGCACGAAATTGGAAATTTGGAAAGCTCCATGCCCCCTGAACATGGCAATGCCAACTATGCATACTTTTATAGAAATGATTTTACTAGTATAGATTAAAAACCCACAGCAGCACAATATCAACTTTGAAACCACTGCACCAGGAATATTTCATATTTCAAGGCGAAAATGCCCCTAAGTGTCCGCTGATCCTAGACAACCATATCACTTTTGAAAGTACAAATTCTGGTTAATTCAAATGTGTTAATGTGTATTTTTATTCCAGACGATTAACCTGCAAAACAATGATGAACTTGGATTTGGTTGTCTTCCAAAATGCATAGAATTACCAAGATATGTGGCATGTACAGTAGGTATGCACCAATTCCAGATTCAGTTTGGGATTCAGAAAAATTCTAGTCTGTTTTTGCAGAATTTAGATTAGAATTTAGAGGCTCAAATCCTGAGTTGGCCAAACGGAATCACGATCCTATATGCCACTTGACTAGAGACCACTCAACAACTGCAAATGATATTTCTTTTCACATGCTACAAATTGTTTTGTTTTTTTGTGTTTAGTTGGAAATTTTGATTTGTATTGTGCAATGGATTCAGTATTTGGGCAAATAGGAATACAAATTTTAATTGCTGACACTTTGGTTGCTGCAAACAAGCACATTGCCTGCATTTTATGTGCCACAAGAAAATAATAGTAAGGGGCCCATTCTATTTTGTCTGCAAATCTAGAAAAAAATGTGTCTTTTCTATATTTCTTAAATGCTGTAAAAATTTGAGACTTATTAAGTGTAAAAACTACAAAACTCTCTAATGCAAAACCTCACCAAGTAAAAGTTGTCTTTGTCCTATAGAAATCAGTGGGTGATTGGAACTTTTAGAGGTTTTCGGATTTATTTTGCTGGAAATTGTCCAAAAAACTAAAATTTTAAGAGGTTCTAGAGGTATTCTTATTTTTTTTCCAATTGTTCAGCGCTTTTTTAGTTTGTGCTTTTTATATTCAGATATTTTAAAAAATTCCATGACATTCACTACTGCTGCTGCTACTACTACTCTAAGTTACCAGACTGCAAAGCTTTGCTGAAATCAAAGACATTAAAAAAATGAACAAAAGTCCCAGATTCACTCAACTTGCTGTGAAATAAAAGTTTTACAAACAAACAACCAACAGCAATAACATTGCTTAAAAAAACAATAGAATTACCAAGTCATTTCACTTTGCGATTAGCATACACTCTGGGCAATAAAACATATCAGACAGTATAAGAAAAAGCAAACAGATTGTGTATGTGTGAATATGGAAGTGTAAATATATGTTAGTTTCCTGGCTGGCAGCAAGAAGTCACAGTTGGCCATACATGGTGTAGAGCTAGAAAGCTCCAGATGCAAAGACAACAAGAAAAACTTGGGTTCTACTTGTCTGCTGTTGTCCTAGGCCCCTGGGTTATTAGTACTGTATAGCTACTGGTTCTGTCTCTGCTTGTTGTCTAGAAGCAGGAAAACAAACAAAAGTAGATCAGCAGCTGTCCTTGATCAGCATCTGCACCCAGAACATACAATCATATATACATTGGGGCAGATTTACTAAATAGCGAAGTGACTATAGTACATAGAGTACATAGGTCTTCCTCAATCTTCAATTAGTTATATCATATTTTTAGTGGAAAAAGTTTCTAAGTCCCAAAAAAACTCTGGCGTCTTTTCCTTTTTTTCAGAGTGATAGCCTGCAAAAGTCCTTAGAATTTTTTTGGGGTAACCGGGGTCACCTTATACATTTTCTAACATATGGAGCACAAACTATACAGTGCGCTCATGTGTAGGGCATTATTACAACTCTATTTTCTTTATTAAGGTTCCATTCAACGTTATAATTTCCCGCCATATGCAAATTAGCCTGAGCAAAGCCCTCTAACGAAGTTGCGCTAGGCATAATTGAACGCTAGCGCATCTTCGCTTTGATTGCCGAAGTAACGCCAACGTTTGGCGCCCTGGACGCAACTTTGCATTTTAGCAAATTAGCGTTGTCTGAACGAATTTTCGCCATTTAGTAAATTTAGTAAATTTCTTTTCAACCCCTTTAACCAACTATTTTAGATTTTATAATCTGTGGCACTTAAAGGGTTAATATACATACCTATGTAAATGCCTATTTTGTGTTGTTATTATTAATATGTGTTGAATCTTTATATAACAATTTATCCCTCTGTAGCGAATACACAAAAATATGTCAAATCTGGGCCCTTTTTTTTCAGAACACTTGGACCCAAAGCAGTTTACAACATATGAAGTGTTTTGTATGAGCCTCATAACCTCAGAACTGATCTTGAAGGAAGCACGATTCTGCTAATATCATGCTTTTGCCACATTATTGTTGACTTGTTACCCTGCCACCAGAAGGTCAAATAATGAATCCAGGCTGCAGTTCAGCCCTTACACAGTTCTCTACCTCGCTTGTTTGAGGGAAAGAACTGTGCAGGTTACTTTGAGTCAAATATTAAAGTGGAAGTTTTAATTGTACATCCCACCTTCCTTTAAAAGGTGGCAACTAATGATGGGCGAATTTGCCCGTTTCACCGCCGGCAAATACATCCGCAAATTTGCTGCGAAAATGCACTGGCGAATATTCGCCGGCGTCAAAATTGCTGTTCTGCAAATTAGAAGTAATAGTTTTGCGAATTTCGCTGGAAATTCATGGCGAAGTGAAACAGGACAAATTCGCCCTTCACTAGTGGCAACCCTACATCCAATTATTGAATTTAAAAAAATTAATTTAGGAAAGCACCAAATCCACTTTTTAGATTTAACTGAATGCTGAACCAAATCCCAAACTTAATGGGAGTATTCAAATATATAAGAATTCCATGAATAATTGTCACCTTCAGTTGTCCAGGGCTTCAAAGTCACATGACAATAAAGAAAAACTAAAGGCCAAACATAACTATGCTACGTTAAATTGTTTTTAAACTTTTCCTAATTACATATCTCACATATCTAATGTTTTCTAACTGTTTTTAGTATGTCTTTAAAGGAGAATTCAACCCCCCACGGTCAAAAGTCCCCACTGGCCCCCCTCCGCTGGCCCCCCTCCCTGGCTGCCCCCTGCTAAGTGTTACCCCAGAATTGTGTCCCTTGTAGGATTACTGACCATACATGCAGAGTCAGCGCAGCGGAGCTCACGTCACTTTGGTATTCTTCGTGAAGTGATTGCCGCATGCACACTTGGAGCAGTTATCCGGTTCATTACAACTGCGCATGCACCGGAAGTGATGGAAATTGGCGACGGGAAGGACGGAGACCCAAAGATTACCGAAGCACCAGAAGATGGAGCCCGTGACCCCCACTGCGCTGACTCTAGATGTGCGGTCAGTATTCCTACAGGGGACACAATTCTGGGGTAACATTTACAGGGGGAACCAGGGAGGGGGCCAGTGGGGGACCTTTGACCGTGGGGGTTGAATTCTCCTTCAAAAGTTTAAAATTCTGTTATTTTCAATATTATTTTTCATTTTATCTTGCTCTCAGGATTCTTTCCCAGTGAAAGTCCATGGAATACATTTTGTAAATGAGTCTTTATTGTTCCATCCTGTCTTTGCTATAATTAAGCCCTTTTTGCCTGACAAAATAAATCAGCGGGTGAGTGAACACATATTTGGCTGTGTGTGCAACTGTCATTTTGTACCAGCATCTCTTCAAAGATTATAGGGTAGCTCAGGATTTTCCAACTGAAGGCTTGCATGCTGGATTCAGCCATCTATTGGGGTTATGTAATATAAGGCACTAAGTTTTACCAGGGGCACTAACCCATAGCAACCAATCAGCAGGTAGAATTTACTAGTCATCTGTTTAAATGCAAACATCTTATTGGTTGCTATGTGTTACTGTTCCTGGGCAAACTTCAGTTGTCCATGGCTTATATTACATATGGAGGTTAGAGTTTCATGGCCTATAGAACGGCCAAAGGGATGTATAATGTTTTCATTTTATTAAAATTGGGCCCCAGAAAATGTTTTATCGGATACGACACGACTAATGGTGTGGATACAATTGTACAATACCTTTTTAGTTTATTCAGGAATTAGTTTAGCTGAATAATTTAATGATTCCTAACCTAACTATCTATTGCCACCCTAATCTCCATACTTACTATTTTGATGTAGTTGCAGAAGTATTTCCTGTTTCTTGGATTCCACCAGTATAGGAAGAGACAATAAAAAAAAGACATCATGAAATCAAGTTCTAAGGTTGTTTCAAAATTGGTTCACCCAGTTGAGGGATAAACCATTGCATTTGGCATTTTGTAAACACTTTTCCGTTCACTCGGGGAGGGGTTCCCAGTGTGGGTGGCCATGTAAAGACACAAACATATGCTTGTGCCCCAACATTGCCCTATATACATGTATATATATATATATATATATATATATATATATATATATCACTTTGTGCTGTTGGGTATTAAGGTGGCCATAGACACACAGATCCTATCATACGAATCAAGGATTCGTACGATTTTCGGGTCGTTTGGTCGATCGGTCAGCTTTGATTTTGACCAGACCAATCCAGCCGGAGCCCACGGCACATCGTAATCGGATCGTTCGGCCAGACGGCCAAACAATCAGATTACCCCGATATAGCCATGTTTGTTAATGGCATATCGGGGAAAGATCCGCTTGTTTGGCGATGTGGCCAAACGAGCGGACCTTTGCATCTATGGCCTTTAGTGGTTGTGATCAAGGTAGAAGGGAAGATGCTGGGGAGGTGAAAAAGAGGTTTATTAAACTAATCTCGGCACATGATTTAAAGCCCGCTGGGGGGGTTATACAAGGGTTCTATATGAACTGCAGGTTACTGTGCAAAGTGCAGAAGACACAATCCCTCATGTTTTTTGCACTCTGCACATTTGTATCTCTTGCAAATTGCAGAGATCAGCCAGTCTCCTATTGCACTTCTGCCTGTGGTCTAAGTGACCCCTACTATTTTGCCTAATAAAAGAAAATCTATCTCTAAGGAACTCTCCATCGTATATCAATTTATGTTTTTCAATCATTTAAAAAAAAGTTATATGGAAATATAATTTTATAATTTGTAAGCAGTATTCGTGGGCTAGCAGCATAGAACCCTCATCTTCCAAGGGGCAAACACAGGGGGCATAGACATGTGAAGTTAATCCAAATCTCCCAAAAATGCCTCTCCATTTGAAATAATTGAAATTGCTGGTGCTATAACCAACATATCGCTAAGTCGCCCAAAATCTCGGTTGACAAATCTCCCCATCTGCCACTGCCAGTGCCGTAACTAGAGGCTGGCGGGCCCTGGTGCATGAAGCGCAGCCGGCCCCGCCCCCCCTCCGTACACGCCAGATTTCAGTGGAGAGCGGGCTGCCGTGGGGCCCTGAAGGGGTGCGGGCCCAGGTCTGCTCGCCCCCTGCTCCCCCGGTAGTTCCGCCACTGGCCACTGCCCTTAACTGTAATTGCAGACATATAAAATAGATGGTGTCAGGAAATGATGACACAATAAATAAAATAGTATCTATTTTCCCACATTGTCCTAATAGATAAATATAATGACATATTGTTTATCTTCCATTTAGAGCTTGGAAGCTCTTTCTCCATATGCTAGTCATTTTTATCCATTATAAGTATGTATTTTCTAAGAAGTGAGTGCGCTCCCCTCTTCCTCTTTTTTTTTTGAAAAACAACAGGTTCGCTTAAACTCTCAAAATATATAATGTAACAATATATCGCAGTAAGTGGAAGTAACTAAAGAGAGAGGATTAAACAGAGCTACTTCCAAACCCTTTCAATACTTCATACATATATGCAACTTACTTGTTGAATGCTAAGTTCCCATAGTGCTCTTGTCATGTATGTGTGAGTAGAAAATACAGTCTGTTGGCAGCGTCTCTTCAATTTAGTGCTGCTCCTCTGTTTGTACTCCTTCCAAAACAAAATCAGACAGAGCCCATAGCGTAACATACTGTCTATAATTGCTCCTGCAACTAAGCAACTTACTTTGAGTAAGGTAAAGTCCCACGTTGTAAAAGTTACCAGTAGTCTCACTCTCCTTCATGCACAGATTCGTAGCTTCCTACTCTTCCTCCCATGTGACTTTCCTCCCGGTGTCCATTATGTTTGATCCCAAGATGGTGCTGATATTTTGAGATTTAGGCAGAATACCTTAACTAATATTGACAACACAAAATCTAATTGTCTGTACTTCCTCTTGCTTTTAGTTACTGGTGCATTACTGGTGATCCCAGCTAAAATATAATTAATCCTTATTGGTGGCAAAGCAGTCATTGTGGGTATATTTAATGTTTAAATGATTATTTTAGCTAGCATAAGGTGTTAAATAAAGACCTCCGAAAATCCCAGGTCCCAAGAATTCTGGATAACAGGTCACAATATCTGAACTGTGCACATTTTTGTTTTATTTATTTATTTAAAATTCTGTGTTTTTGTTTGTTTGCTTTTTTTTTGCTATGTTTTGCTGTTAAAAACAGTGAATGGTCTCTTTCTCAGACTCTGGGTAATATGATGAGTTTATACACTGCTAATAGTCTGTAGAAACCAGGTATAGTAGATCAGTAAATGGTACAGATTACAAGAATAGAAGCTTTTTATTAGATGACCTCATTGTGCATATTTACCTTCTAGTCACTATGTCGATTTTTGCATTAGAAACTATGGGGGTTATTTACTAAGCTCCGAATACCTGAAATTCCCCAAAATCCGAAAAATTCATGATTTTTTAAATAAAATTGGACTAAAAAATCCTGAATTTTTGGGAATTTATTAAACCCCGAGGGCTAAAAAGCCCGAGTATAAAAACACGGCATCTCAAACCTGTCGAGGTTGCATATAAGTCAATGGGGACAGTCCCATTAATTTTTGGTTGTGTTGGGGGTTTCGGGCAATTTCACTATGTTTTCGCAGCTTTCGGGTGAAAACTCAGATATAAATCAGAAAAAATCGTGAAAATCTGAGCTTTTCCCGCAAAGCAAATTTTCGGGAAAATGTAATAATAAATAAGCGTTAAAAACCCGAGGGGGTTAGATCAGAGTTTGTAGCAGCCGATATTGAGATAAATTCGGACCTTGACAAATAACCCCCTATGTCATTTTAACTCTAATTGTAATGCTTTTCTTTAAATCTGTTTTTCAGCCAAAAAATTCCCACCGCTTTACTAAAGAAGAAGATGAGGCAAAAGCTCTGATTTACAATTATTTCCCAAAACACACTGGAAATATTTCTATATTTGAACAAATGTATTTTTTCTAATTGTCAATGTGTGTCTATAAGTGCATATTATGTAGTAAGGATGTTTGTGCTATGCACTACTTTTCATTTGCAGCTATGGCTAAGCCTTACTGTTAGCGATGGGCGAATTTATATGGCAGTTGTGAATTCACGGCGAATTCCTGCAATTCTCCGCCTGGCGAATTTTCGCAGCGGTTTCACAAATCACAAATTAAAGGAATTTGCCGTGAATGTAAAAAAAATGGACGCCGGCGTCTAAAAACGTTTCGCTAATTTTTTGCCGTTTCGCGAATTTGGCAGGAAAACTTTGCGGGCGCAGCGAAATGCGCCAAATTCGCCCATCACTACTTACTGTCAGTTTCTCTGCAACTCACTTGATAATAATTATTGGCCAATAAACTAGTTTGTCTAATTTATTGCCCAATAATTATAATCCTTCACATTCCGTGTTTTAAAAACCATCTGTTGCAGCAATTGCAATTGGAAAAATCAATGTTGGAAATAAAAGAAGGATGTGCAGGGTTCAAAGTGTGTATTTAATATAGATCTTTTGTTTTCTTATCATTGCTGCTATCAATTAAATGATTGTGTTGTTTGTTGCACCCCTAGTTTATATAAACAAAATGACATAAGAGATGTTAATTACAAAGTACAGGGCAGGGTAAAGTGCAATAACTGTGAAAAACAGCTATTTTTTGGCACAATTGCACCCTGACCTGTGCACTATACCTGTGTGTGCTTTATGAATTCAGTGTTGCTAGCTTTTGGCAGAGCTGTTTTCATGAGGGACATGCAGGTGGAGGAACATTGATGCCCCTATCCAATCCAATCCATACATTTAGCGCAGTTGGTAGGGACAGGGTAGCTAAAAACTGCTAGTATCTTGAAAATTAGAAGCAAAAGTTAGAGGAAACTGCAAAAGTTCATACCAATTTTTGATTCATTTGTTATGGTGGGTTTACATTTCTTTTAATGTCTTGTTTTTATGTAGGTAAAACTGCTTGCATTGATCTTTCCATTTTACTAATAATGTTATATTAGTACTCTGATATATTTGCCCTTATTGTATATACTATTACTTGTTTTGCACCTGCCTGACATCTAGGATAGTAGAGAACAAATATGGTCTAAGGCAAGATGTTAAATGAAATGTAATTGTAGTAGGGGTGAGTCTACAATTTGGCTTGTTGCTGCAACTTAAATTCAAAAGTTTTTTATTTGTCTTGCCTTGAAGCTAGAAATAATCCTTTAACCCTAGACTTGTTGGGAAACTTTGACTAGTATCTACACATATGGGGTTTAGGCATAAAAGGAGTTAGTAGCAAGTCTTATGAAAGGAATAGGAAATCATTTCTTTTCCCAAACCACTTATCCATAGGAACATTAAAAACCTAGGGCGGTTTGCCATGGATCTGTCTGTACAAACAACTGAGTATTACATGGGGGGAGAAAATGGCAACAATCAATTTACTTTGTCACATACTGTACCATACATTTCTAAAGTGAATTGTGTAGAAAGTATATGGGTGCTATATTTTATTCATTCCTTCTGTTATTTTTTGCTTTCCTTTAGAATAACCTGATAAATAAAAAGAAAGAAATCTCTTGAAGTGAATTACAACATTCTGATGTCACTGCTCCATCTGGTGGACTGTTTTGGTAATCAAATAATAGAACAGACTTTCTCTGTATGTGGCTAAGCTTAGCTTACTATTACTAACAGGCTTTTATGTGCAAAAATGGATGAAAATCGCCATATTTGTTAACCACAATGCAACATTGTCCACATCATTCCAGAGTAATAGCGACTGCCCACTAAACAGGATGCAGCATAACTTGTGCTTGATAGACTGATGGGGACACTTTGGTAAAAGGATCACAATTTGTGCACAAGTTTTTCTTGGTGATATTGGTGTCACGTTTGGTGCACTGATGTGCATGCTGTTACTAACAGAATAGTACATTTCTATAAACAAGTCATTTATGTGTATGAGGTTTAACACACTTATGGACCCCTGGAAGTACCACCCCTAGACTCCTTGGTGCCCATGCACCATGCATTTTTTACATGTAATTCATCAGAATAAGTTGTATTGCATTGCACTGAGCATTAGCTTTAACTAAAATGCTCATACAAACACTTTGGATTCCCCCGTTTTAATACGTTGTGAGCTCACTATGTTTTCAGATGAATTGACAAGCTGCAGAGCTGAAGGCCTATACCTGTAGTGGAGAACCCATGAAAAGGGAGGGAAAGACATCATTGTAATGAACAACATAATTTCATTACAAAGGCTTATCAGTTTTAAGCACACCGGGGGGTGAAGGGGGGTGGAACATGCGTGGCCACATTTCTGCAGTCACGCATATTCCACCTGGGAGCATAAGGCATAATTTGCAGCTACAGAGGCAAAAGGTAGCATGCACTCTGGGTCTCTTTTCTCCAATACTTTATTTAAGTTAAATACAAATGATACATTTGGGGGCCGATTCACGAATTTCGGGTGAAGGGTTCGAATAAAAAAAAATTCGAATTTCGAAGTATTTTTTGGGTACTTCGACCATCGAATTGGTTAAATTCGATCTAATTCGATCGAATTCGAACGATTCGAACGATTAGAAGTAAAAATCGTTCGACTATTCGACCATTCGATAGTCGAAGTACTGTCCCTTTAAGAAAAACTTCGACCCCCTACTTCGGCAGCTAAAAGCTACCGAAGTCAATGTTAGCCTATGGGGAAGGTCCCCATAGGCTTGCCTGTGATTTTTTGATCGAAGGATTTTCCTTCGATCGTTGAATTAAAATCCTTCGAATCGTTCGATTCGAAGGATTTAATCGTTCGATCGAATGAAAAATCCTTCGATCGATCAGTCGCAGGATTTGCGCAAAATCGTTCGACTTCGATATTCGAAGTCGTACGATTTTAGTTCCCAGTCGAATATCGAGGGTTAATTAACCCTCGATATTCGACCCTTCGTGAATCGGCCCCTTGGTGTACACCGATGTTTCGGTTGTGGTCTGCCAGTTTTCTCAAGAAAAAAGACCAGAAAAATTTTAGGTTTAATATTTAGCCTCCTAATTATATTGAAGTATGCCTGAGCAGAGTTTCATTTCATTTTTATATACAATTACTGGAATCATCATACAGTTTGTAATACGTCAGAACAGGGTGACATGTATGCTTAAGATGCTCTAACTAATATGGAATAGAAAAAATACAATTTAAATACACATGGAAACTACAACTTTTAAACAACAAGAGACCCCTGGAAAGCAAATTTAATGTATCCAGGGCAACAAGATACTCTAACTAACATAAAAGGAATGGTGCTAAGTGCAAAAAACACCATGATTTATTGCACCATGTGCCACTCTTAGCTCTAGAATGGGCTGCAAAGACGGGTGCTTCTACCATGAATACAGTGGTGCCTGCATTATGCAGTGCTGTTCTCATGTATGACTTTCCCTAACATGAGTGCCTTTCAGATACTTAGTTAGGCAGCATTGGCCAGCACAAGGTGCAGGGCAGCAATGGTGTGGACTCATACGCTGTATAATTGAGTACAGGTATAGGACCTGTTATTCAGAAACCCGTTATCCAGAAAGATACGACTCCATTTTATCCAAATAATCCAAATCTATTAATTCTGGGTTGAAGAGTGACCTCCTATGCACAGCAATGAAAAGCTTTAGCAGACCAGATATTCTGATCAGAAAGATTGTGATTAATAGAATATGAAATAGGTGATGCTCATTAGTGCAGGCATTTTTATAGTTGTTTTTATACAAAGCCTGCACAGATGGCACCCTTTGTAGTCAGATATTCTGAGCTTCCTACAGCCCAATGTGGGTATTAAATAGTGGCGGAACTACCGGGGGTGCAAAGGGTGCAGTGGCACCAGGGTCCTTGCCCCTGCACCCCCGGTGGGGTCCACAACCCAGGAGCGGAGTAAAAGTTATCCAGATCACCGGGTTCTCAGTGATGCATGTGATGTCACTGGTGGTGCATTGCATGTGACGTCACTGTTGGCGCGCACTTGTCTGCACGAACAGTTCTTTTCCGGTTCTAACTCCTCCTGGTTTTGGCAGGCCCTGTCCTGTCCCTCACTTTGGCAGCTGCTGTGGAGGTAGAGACCAGGGAGCAACTTGGCCTAGTAACAATTTGCCCGAATCCAGCCAGAGCCCCCATAGCCCAGGAAAGTCCAACGGATCATGAAACCCCACCGCATCCTCCTCCTCACCCAGTCCGTTCCAAAGATAAGCAGCTAAGTAAGCAGCTCAGGCCCAAGCCTGCTGCAGAACTTGTGCGCAGCCTCAGGTGCATGCGCACAAAGCCAAACTCCAAAACGGCAAAACCGCATCTCCTGTAACAGGTACAGCTCTGTGCTACAGCCCAAATGACACACTGAAAATGCTTATGCGCCCATTCATCCCCTATGTTTACTTTTTCTGACTTTGTTGGTTGGTAGTTTTATTATAAGTTATACTTCTTAGTCACGGTGAGTTTATTTTTATTTACAAATTAGCCCATCATATGTTTTGTTATTGTCACTGCAACCATCAAGTACAGCTGTACCCACTCCCACTGTAAAATCTCCTACTGGGAATATTTCACAACTCACTTTGTATATTACTTTTTACTTAAAGACATTACATTAACTTTAGTATGTTATAGAATGGCAATTTCTAAGCAACTTTTCAATTGGTCTTCATTATTCATGTTTTACAGTTTTTGAATTATTTGCCTTTTTCTTCTGATTTTTTACAGCTTTCAAATGGAGGACACTGACCTCCAAATGCTCTCTCTGTAAAGCTACACAATTATCATTATTGCTACTTTTTATTACTTGTTTTTCTATTCGGGTTTCTCTTATTTATATTCCAGTCTCGTATTCAAACCAATGCATTATTGCTAAGGTAATTTGGACCCTAGCGACCAGATTGGTGGAAAAACTAATCTTAACCCCTTTCATGTCAACCAGGACTTCAGAAAAGTGCTGTTAGACAATGCAGTTTTTCCGTAGTGAAACCTTAATCCCATAAATGTAGGTACTGTGTCATTAGCAGGACATCATGATGTATTCCTTAAAGGGATTCTGTAATGATTTTTATGATATAGTTTTTTATTAATTACACTGCAAATAATTCACTCTACAATATAAAATTTAATTCCTGAACCAGCAAGTTTATTTTTTTTTAGTTGTAATATTGGTATGTAGGCAGCAATCTCAGGTCATTTTGCTGGTCATGTGCTTTCAGAAAGAGCCAGCACTTTAGGATGGAACCGCTTTCTGACAGGCTATTGTTTCTCCTACTCAATGTAACTGAATGTGTCTCAGTGGGACCTGGATTTTACTATTGAGTGCTGTTCTTAGGTCTACCAGGCAGATGTTATCTTGTGTTAAGGAACTGCTATCTCGTTACCTTCCCATTGTTCTGTTGTTAGGCTGCTGGGGGGGCTGACATCACTCCAACTTGCAGTACAGCAGTAAAGAGTGACTGAAGTTTATCAGAGCACAAGTCACATGACTGGGGCACTTGGGAAACTGACAATATGTCTAGCCCCATGTCAGATTTCAAATTAAATATTAAAAAATGGCGAATTCTGCTGTAGTAGCACTATTAACTGGTGTGTTTTGAAAAAAAAAAAAATTCTTCCCATGACCATATCCCTTTAATCCTTAGGTTGTAGGAAAGAGTGGATAGCAGTAGGGTATAATTACCCATTAAAGCACAGCAAAATGATTTAATAATATTAACGTGACCAATTGTTGAGTCTGCTATCAGTGCGATGTGACATAGTGACAAAGTTATGTAAGCAAGGAACGTCGTTGCAAAGCAAAACCTTTTTGGTTCAATAGAAGCGTTGGTGTTGAGGTGGGTAAGAAAAGACATGCTTTTAAGGCTTTCAAGTTAGCTGGTATAGCCGAAACATTTATAAGGTACAAGGAGGCCAATAAATCATGCAAGGAAGCTATAAGGCAAGCTAAAATTGCTATAGAAAAGGATATTGCAGCTAGCAGTAAAAAAAATCCAAAATTATTTTTTAAATATGTTTATAGTAAAAAAATGAAGCAGGAAGGGGTGGGACCCTTACTATCAGAGGGGGGTCAGCTGTTTGATGAAAACAAAATAAAAGCGCAGATTCTGAACTCATATTTTTCATCTGTCTGAACAAATGAGGAACCAGTAAGTGAAGGTTTCCTTCTTAACAGTCCCAAGTCTAGTAATACAACTAATGATGCATGGTTCACACATGAAGACATTCAAAAGAGACTAGAACATGTTAAGATTAACAAAGGTCCAGGGCCAGATGGTATTCATCCCAGGGTAATTAGCGAGCTTAGCTCTGTGATTGCCAAACCTCTTTACTTAATTTTTCAGGATTCATTGAGATCTGGCATAGTGCCGAGAGACTGGCGAATTGCTAATGTGGTGCCTCTATTCAAAAAAGGATCCCGTTCTCAGCCTCAAAACTATAGGCCAGGTAGTCTGACATCAGTGGTAGGAAAGCTTTTCGAAGGGTTAATATAGGATAAGATACTGGACTTCATAGCAAATCATAATACTATGAGTTTGTGCCAGCATGGTTTTATGCGTAATAGATCTTGCCAGACTAACTTAATTTCTTTTTATGAGAATGTAAGTAGAAACCTCAATTCTGGGATGGCAGTGGATGTGATTTACTTAGACTTTGCTAAAGCATTTGATACAGTACCACACAAAAGGTTACTGGTTAAATTAAGGAATGTTGGCCTGGAACATAGTATTTGTACCTGGATAGAGAACTGGCTAAAAGATAGACTGCAAAGGGTGGTGGTAAATGGAACATTTTCTAATTGGACCAGTGTTGTTAGTGGAGTACTGCAGGGCTCTGTACTAGGTCCCTTGCTTTTCAACTTGTTTATTAATGACCTGGAGGTGGGCATTGAAAGTACTGTTTCTATTTTTGCAGATGATACTAAATTGTGCAGAACTATAGGTTCCATGCAGGATGCTGCCACTTTGCAGAGTGATTTGTCTAAACTGGAAAACTGGGCAGCAAACTGGAAAATGAGGTGCACTTTGGCAAAAATAATATAAATGCAAGTTATACACTAAATGGCAGTGTGTTGGGAGTTTCCTTAAATGAGAAGGATCTAGGGGTCTTTGTAGATAACACGTTGTCTAATTCTGGGCAGTGTCATTCTGTGGCTACTAAAGCAAATAAAGTTCTGTCTTGCATAAAAAAGGGCATTAACTCAAGGGATGAAAACATAATTAGGCCTCTTTATAGGTCCCTGGTAAGGCCTCATCTGGAGTATGCAGTTCAGTTTTGAGGGATATAAATGAGCTGGAGAGAGTGCAGAGACTAAGTGCAACTAAATTGGTTAGAGGGATGGAAGACTTAAATTATGAGGGTAGACTGTCAAGGTTGGGGTTGTTTTCTCTGGAAAAAAGGCGCTTGCGAGAGGACATGATTACACTTTACAAGTACATTAGAGGACATTATAGACAAATAGCAGGGGACCTATTTACCCATAAAGTGGATCACCGTACCAGAGGCCACCCCTTTAGACTAGAAGAAAAGAACTTTCATTTGAAGCAACGTAGGGGGTTCTTCACAGTCAGGACAGTGAGGCTTCGGAATGCACTGTCGGGTGATGTTGTGATGGCAGATTCAGTTAATGCCTTTAAGAATGGCTTGGATGATTTTTTGGACAGACATAATATCAAAGGCTATTGTGATACTAAGCTCTATAGCTAGTATAGGTATGGGTATATAGAATTTAATTAAAAGTAGGGATGGGTGTATGTATGGATGCTGGGTTTTCATTTGGAGGGGTTGAACTTGATGGACTTTGTCAAACAGTTCTTTTTTTACTCCAATTGCTCCTGGTTTTGGCCCTGCCCTGTCCCCCCCTCTCTGGCAGCTGTTGTAGAGGCAGAGATCAGGGAGCAACGTTCCAACGTGGGTATTCTGCCCAATGGGGTTCCAGGATCCAACCAGGAGGCGGGCAACACTGTATAAGAACTATGACATTAGGTCAGTAATGCTGTGTTACAGCCCAATGCATGGGGGGGGGCAGGGTTAAGGGGGCCCAGTCGTCAATTTCCGTACCAGGGCCCTAAGGGGTCTAGTTACGTCACTGGTATTAAACTGATAGTGGGTAGTGAACTGCAGGTCTTTCTTGTAGGTTGGGTTTCATAACCTGCTCTTCTGCCCACCCGAGGATGACATGACCTGGGTTTAGGATGATGTTACTTTTTTGTGGTTTAGGGAATGCAGTGAGTAGCAAGACAGGTTGCTGGTAGAGTACTACAGGTCAGGTTGGATGTCAGCTTCAGCCTAGGAAAATGCAGATGGCAGGTCCAGATCAAAGGGTTGCATATAAATCCAACCAGTTTGACCCATTTCCATAGTGACCGTGTGAAATTAAGATTACAACTGTAGTGTAACTAGTTCATCTGTAAATACACACATATAGTTACAATTATTTTTTGACCTCTAAGAAAGCCAGGGGGCAGTATTGTCTCACATTTAATTCTCAAACCTTGCTTGTTGCCTTCATATCATGCTCATAGTATCAATTATTTACACATAATGAAAATCCAATAGCATGTCTTTCCCTAATAGCAAGTGCTTTGAACAAATATATTTTTAATAGAAATGTATTTCAATTTCCTGTCTTATAACTTGGTTTAAAAGAGTTATGACATTTTCATCACATGAGCAGTAAGAATCTTTCACACTGTCAAAATTAATACACACAGGCACACACACAAATATATATATATATATATATATATATATATATATATATATACATATATATATATATATATATATATATATATATATATATATATATATATATATATACATATATATAAACACAAACACTCCAAGGTGAGTGCACTCAAAGCAAAAACAGCCAATGCTTAGGTGCAGGTTTAAAAATGTATTACAATATCATTGGTGACAATAAATATTTCTTTTTTTCACATATGAAGTCCTTGGAGTGCGGTTCGTGACCAATGATATATATCTATGTATATATATATATATATATATATATATATATATATATGTAGAAAGGCTGTGGCACACACTTACTGAAGCAGAACCCAGGTGCTAGTCAGATAGAAGCCATATATCCATACAGAAAGCTGACGCACACTGGGATTTATCAAAAATAAAAACTTATTTTATTTGGATCGACGTTTCGGTCCACACACGGACCTTTATCAAGATACATATAAAGTGCAAGTGTAGGCAATTTTATAGACTCACCCACCAGTGAACATACATCAGAACACGCCCATATATCAAGTGAAAAATTTAACCCCAGAAGACCCAAAAGTCCAGCAGACGTGGATAGTATTAACTTGGTCTGAAAAACAAAGTGCATGGAACAATATAATTCAGTATATTAAAAAATTTCCATGATCATATTTTAAAAATATTATTTAAAATATAGTTAAAAAAAATTGATAGCAATATTGCGCTTATAAAGTGACAAATAGTTAATAAAGTGTTAACAGAAAATCAGTTGTTTGCATATAGATACATTTCCGACATTTTTGGCAGTACATAGAATGGTATAAATTTTATATTTACTCATAAAAAGCAAGTAAACGAACAATATTCATTAAGACCTCTGGGGGCAACAGTGTTAAGCGTTTTGATCCAATAAACCTCCTTTTGCAATAACATACGATCCCAATCACCACCCCTAGAGGGTTCAGGAATTAGATCTATGCCCATGAACTTAAATGTTGGGAGATTGTGACCCATTTTTAGAAAATGTTGGGGTAACGGTAAATCTGATCTTCCGGTTTCAAAGGCTTTTTTGATGGATGACCTATGATTACCCATCCTCTCACAAAGGGTATTCTGCGTTTTCCCAACATATGTCAGACCACATGGGCATGTTATAATATAGATAACATGAGTGGATGTACATGAAATGCGATGTCTAATCTTGATCTCTTTTCCAGTGTGGGGATGTTTAAAGGATTTACCTGACACCATGTATCGACATGTAATGCAGCCCGCACATTTGTAGCAACCCTTACTTAGTTTGCTTACAATGTTGCCACCGGATTCGTAGCATCTAGTTGGATCTGTTTGCATTAATAGATCCCTTAAATTGGGACCACGTTTGTAGCCCCACAAAGGTTTTTGGGTGAGCGATTCAGATAGCTTTTTATCACATTTCAAAATTGGCCAGTTTTTTTCAACTATATTCTTAACCACCTGGGAACCAGTAGTAAAGCTAGATGTTAAAATAAAACGGTTCTGATCCTTCGGGTCTGTTATGTGTTGAATATCTTGTGTCTGTGCTAAATGTTCGCGGGCACGTTCAACAGATTTAGTAATTACATGCTGGTGATAACCCCTTTGTTTGAATCTATCAGCGGTTTCCACTATTTGCCTTTCTCGGATATCATGATTAGAATTATTTCGCATAGTGCGTAAAAATTGTGAAAATGGAACAGCTTTTTTAGAGCTAGGAGGATGGAAACTCGTGGAGTATAAAAGAGTATTCCTATCAGTTGGCTTTCGATATAATTTATACCCTAATCCATTGTTCTGTCTGAAAATTTCAACATCCAAAAATTGGATACTTTGCATATTATGAGTAACAGTAAATTTGACTGGAAGATTAAGGGCATTAAGATATTCAACCATATTTAACAACCCACTCACATCCCCCCGCCAAATCAGTAGTATATCGTCGATATAACGTAGGTACAGCAATAAGGATTCTCCAAACATTGGTATGATATTGTGTTGTTCGTATTGAGCCATAAAACAATTGGCATAAGAAGGAGCCATTGCTGCACCCATCGACGTGCCCTCTTTCTGTAAATAATATTGCTTCTCAAAACGAAAGTAATTAAATTTCAATGTCAGTTCCAAAAGTTGGCAAATAAAGTCAATAGGGGGACCCTTGTATGTGGTGGAGTTGGAAAGCGCCCAATGCACTGCCTCTATGCCTTCACGGTGAGGAATTATTGTGTATAAGCTACACACGTCCATGCTTGCCAATACAATAGGTGCATCTGGGAGTGTCAAATTTGATAAAACCTCCAAAAGCTGCTGTGTATCTCTTAAAAAATAGGGTAAAGCCTGAACTGTGCTCTGCAGGTGGTGATCCAGATATAGACCAATAGGATGTAACAGACTGCCCCTTGATGAGACTATCGGTCTCCCCGGAGGATTACACAGATCTTTGTGAATTTTAGGCAAACAATATAGGATAGGGCAGATTGGATGTGCTTGTAGAAGAAATTGTTTCTCACTAGGTGTAATCCAATTACGTTCAACCGCATGCTCTAACTTCAGATTAATTTCAGATCTGAATTTATTCACAGGGTTAAAGGTCAATTCCGTATATACAGCAGTATTGTTAAGCTGACTCATTACTTCTTTACGGTAATCAGTATAATCCATAAGGACTATGCCACCGCCCTTATCTGCAGGTTTGATGATAATTGTATTATCGTTACTTAAGGATTTCAAAGCCTGTCTTTCAGGGACCGTCAGATTTGGATGGCTTTTAAAAACGGATAGGGGAAGCGTATTGACTTCATGTGACACAGTTTGGAGGAAAACGTTAATATTAGGATTAGATAATGCTGGATCATAGGAGCTTTTATTCTTCCATTTGGTACTTATTACAGGCTGTTTTGTTTCACCAAATTGATCTAATAAACGTAATTTCCTTCCCATTTTGTAGCACTCCACCTCCCATTTAAAACCGTTAAAAGGCACAGTAGGAACAAATGAGGTACCTTTATTAAGCAGTGAGGTCTCCGCTGGCGTCAATGTGTGATGCGACAAGTTATAAATTGGATTTATTTGGGATATTTTGGAGGACGACTTCGGCCGCTTCTTCCCCCTCCTGATGCGCCTCGTGCGTCTCTGCCGGCGCTCCTGGTGTTTACTGGGGTGCGGACATCCACTGGCCCCCGGTCGGTTGGTAGGGTGTCCTCTGGAAAATGGGCCGATTGTTGGCTGCTTCCAGAGCCAGCCGGGCCGCGAGGTTGCGTCGAGGTAGCGTCGCGCTCTGATGACGTCATGTCTTCCTCGCCTGCTGAGTCACCTAAACTATCCACGGTGCTGATCGCACGGCCTCTATGCTTACGCCATCTTTGGGAGCTTCCACGCCAATTCGATGTCTCTCTATTCCCACTGAGCCAGCGGTAAACCCTGTGTTGCTGGTAATCATCCTCAACTTTACGCAACTTTTCCCTTTTGAAGCGCAGTAAGTCCTGTCTAAAGGCTTCCATGTTGCTTTTAAGTTTATGACTGTACTCACTGAACGATGCATCATTTAGCACTGTATGATGATTCGTTTCCAATGTAGCTAATTCTTTTCTCACTTTAACCAGTTCAATGCTGGCTTCCTCAATCACCAGAACCATGAGGTCGAGTGAGCAGCGGTTCAGCACTCCAATCCATTTGCGGCAAAAATCTGGATTTTAACGACCAATAGTAGGTACATTTTTGATGCGAAATCCTCTAGGTACCCTTTTGGATCTAAAATAATCTGATAGAAAAAGTCCATGTAAATCTAAATCCGATTCTCATTTCTTCAAATGTAGAAGCTTGTTGTATATGTCCTTAGGGCAATCCACGGACGGTTCATCCAAATTCGTTTTCTGCCATAATACTTTCTCAATTTCGCACTCCGTAATATGCCATGTCTCTGCAAACAACAAATTTTGTCTGCTTTTCTCCATAAAGTCCTCCATGTTTGTGTGGTGGGCAAGAGCAATAAACTTCAATTGCTTGTGGTGCTCACGGCAAAAAAAGATAAATATATGTAGAAAGGCTGTGGCACACACTTACTGAAGCAGAACCCAGGTGCTAGTCAGATAGAAGCCATATATCCATACAGAAAGCTGACGCACACTGGGATTTATCAAAAATAAAAACTTATTTTATTTGGATTCCTATCTTCTGATAGGAATACTCTTTTATACTCCACGAGTTTCCATCCTCCTAGCTCTAAAAAAGCTGTTCCATTTTCACAATTTTTACGCACTATGCGAAATAATTCTAATCATGATATCCGAGAAAGGCAAATAGTGGAAACCGCTGATAGATTCAAACAAAGGGGTTATCACTAGGGATGTAGCGAACTGTTCGCCGGCGAACTAGTTCGCGCGAACTTCGACTGTTCGCGTCCGCCGCAAGTTCGCGAACGTCGCGCGACGTTCGCCAATAGGCGTTCGCGTCAAAATCGTTCGATCGTTCGACCATTCGACCGCTAAAATCGAAGGATTTTCGTTCGAATCGAACGATCGAAGCATTCGATCGAATGAAATCATTCGATCGAATGGCTTCGATCGTTCGATTCGAACGAAAATCCTTCGATCGAACGATTTCAATCCTTCGATCGTTCGAATCGAACGATTTTCGGATGTTCGAAGTTCGCGAACAGTTCGCGAACTGTTCGCAAATTTTGCCAGTGTTCGCGAACGGCGTTCGCGAACACATCGGCGGCAGTTCGCTACATCCCTAGTTATCACCAGCATGTAATTACTAAATCTGTTGAACGTGCCGCGAACATTTAGCACAGACACAAGATATTCAACACATAACAGACCCGAAGGATCAGAACCGTTTTATTTTAACATCTAGCTTTACTACTGGTTCCCAGGTGGTTAAGAATATAGTTGAAAAAAACTGGCCAATTTTGAAATGTGATAAAAAGCTATCTGAATCGCTCACCCAAAAACCTTTGTGGGGCTACAAACGTGGTCCCAATTTAAGGGATCTATTAATGCAAACAGATCCAACTAGATGCTACGAATCCGGTGGCAACATTGTAAGCAAACTAAGTAAGGGTTGCTACAAATGTGCGGGCTGCATTACATGTCGATACATGGTGTCAGGTAAATCCTTTAAACATCCCCACACTGGAAAAGAGATCAAGATTAGACATCGCATTTCATGTACATCCACTCATGTTATCTATATTATAACATGCCCATGTGGTCTGACATATGTTGGGAAAACGCAGAATACCCTTTGTGAGAGGATGGGTAATCATAGGTCATCCATCAAAAAAGCCTTTGAAACCGGAAGATCAGATTTACCCCAACATTTTCTAAAAATGGGTCACAATCTCCCAACATTTAAGTTCATGGGCATAGATCTAATTCCTGAACCCTCTAGGGGTGGTGATTGGGATCGTATGTTATTGCAAAAGGAGGTTTATTGGATCAAAACGCTTAACACTGTTGCCCCCAGAGGTCTTAATGAATATTGTTCGTTTACTTGCTTTTTATGAGTAAATATAAAATTTATACCATTCTATGTACTGCCAAAAATGTCGGAAATGTATCTATATGCAAACAACTGATTTTCTATGTATTTATTACATTGGTTTTAAAATATTTTAGTACACTGTTAACACTTTATTAACTATTTGTCACTTTATAAGCGCAATATTGCTATCAATTTTTTTTAACTATATTTTAAATAATATTTTTAAAATATGATCATGGAAAGTTTTTTAATATACTGAATTATATTGTTCCATGCACTTTGTTTTTCAGACCAAGTTAATACTATCCACGTCTGCTGGACTTTTGGGTCTTCTGGGGTTAAATTTTTCACTTGATATATGGGCGTGTTCTGATGTATGTTCACTGGTGGGTGAGTCTATAAAATTGCCTACACTTGCACTTTATATGTATCTTGATAAAGGTCCGTGTGTGGACCGAAACGTCGATCCAAATAAAATAAGTTTTTATTTTTGATAAATCCCAGTGTGCGTCAGCTTTCTGTATGGATATATATATATATATATATATATATATATATATATATATATTTATATTTAAAAATATACATATGTAAAGAACCAACACTCTGTGTATGCAGTGAAATATACGTGCTCTTAAATATAGTCAAATACAAGAGTCCTCTGCACTCAACCCATTATCAATATATTTAAGACAGAGACATTTTGTGCATACTGCTACTGAAAAATGCCTTACCCTTTAAACAAAACAGGGATTGTTTGTCCATATATTGCAATATATTTAAGCTGGCCAACTACGTCAAAGTCATCCCATATCTGGCCAGTCCTATGCTCAATTTTATCTGATTCATTAAGAATTCTATTGCTTCATTATACATTTTACAAAGGGACTAGGTTTTACCTGCAACTTACTTGCTGCTTTCAAAGTAAACCCCCATACTTGGCTGCCCTTTTATTAGACACCAGTGGGATCACCTGACTATAGCTGGGAAGGGTGGGAGCTACAACATGGAGCTGGTCACTGCTCCTGTATAACTATAACAAACAAGGGAAAGTTGTGCTCACCACTATTTTTTAAATATATATATAAAATTGGTTTTGGTGAAAGGTGTGACTGAGATCAACACATTTATATATCATGTATTCCGAGAATCGAGAATTTTACTCCACTCCGAAGTTATTTAAAGATCCAGAAATTCAGTAATGGGTGAAAATTCGCCAGCGACGGCTTCGCCGCCTTCCCCACACCTCGCCAGGCGCAAATTCGCACAGACAGCGCTAATTCACTAGGTTGTGAAGTTTCGTCGCCGGTGACGAACGCTTACGAATTTGCGCTACCGATACTACAGCAGGCACATTGAAGTTACGCTAGCGTTAGATAATTTGCATACGGTGCAAAGTTAAATTTCAATGGACGTATATGTTGCAGCAAATACATTACACTACACAAGCACAGGGAACCTTAATAAAAGAAAATAAAGTTGTTATATTGCCCTACACATGTGCCCACAGTATAGTTTAGGTGCCATATGTTAGGAAATGTAGGGGAATACATTTTAAATACTTTTAAATAAATTGCAAACTCAGGATGTTAGAGAATGGATGATGCAAAGTGCAGAATGCTTAAAGGAGAACTAAAGCTTAACTAAAGTAGCTAGAAATGTTGTACATGTTTTGGGCTTCTATACCAGCCCAAGGCAACCATAGCACTTTAGCAGTAAAGATCTGTGCCTCAAAAGATGCCCCAGTAGCTCCCCATCTTCTTTTATGTGGCTTCACTGAGCACATGCTCTGTGCTTCTGTCACTTCCTGAGCTTAGGGACTGACTAACAATATACAGTACACATAGAATAGAAATGTCACAATTTAAGGTTAATTAGTAATTAATACCAGGGGAGTAACTACAGAGGAAGCAGACCCTGCACCTGCATTGGTGCCCAGGAGGTATAGGGGACCCCATGAGGCCCTAATTAATGAGTAATTTTAATATATAAGTAAAGCAGGACAAACTTTGGATATGTTGTGGGCCCTAATATTAATTTGCTGTGGGGCCCAGTAACATCTAGTTACACCACTGATTAATATAGATAATCACTGCATGGCAGCACAGAAACTAGTGCAATTAGCAGCATTTAATAATCAGCCCTGTAGCATCAGCTTTTATTACAGACCAACCTAATTTTCTGCTTGATAACTTGTGACAACCACTAAATTTAGCTTCTCAACAGCTGCTCAGAGCCCACTGAGCATGTGAGTGTCGCAGACCCTTTCCAAAATGGTGACCCCCTGTGACAAGTTTGAAGTCCTGGATCATTGCTGCTATTGACAAGCTGAAACTTTAGGCTATTGAAATAAGTTCAGTATATAAAATATGGCATTTTTAGCCACATTCATTTTTAGGGTTTAGTTCTCCTTTAAGAGTAGTTAAAAAGAGGCAACCAAATAAATGCCCTGTATAGTTCCCTATATTAATAGGTGGCATTATTTGCTCAATAGTTACCCACATAGTATTATGGGGATCATCTACTATGACCCCACAAGTGCTAGAGCACAGATGGGTGCATAAGCTTTCTCCTTAGTGCCTATTCAATTTGTTTTCATATTTAATGCTTATTAACTTAATGCTCATTATTTAAGTACTTGCATCTAGGGTCTTGTGTTTAAAATCATGTGCTGGGTAAATATACATAAATATAGCTCAAATTATACTTGTCCCCTCCTTACAATTTTGAATACCTCCCAACTGTTCCATTTTACAGCTCACTGTCCGCTATTCCGGATGGTTGTTCAAGGGGCCGATTCACTGAATTCGAGTGAAGGGTTCGAATTGAAAAAATTCGAATTTCGAAGTTTTTTTGGGCTACTTCGACCATCGAATGGGCTACTTCGACCTTCGACTACGAAAATCGAACGATTCGAACTAAAAATCGTCCGACTATTCGACCATTCGATAGTCGAAGTACTGTCTCTTTAAAAAAAACTTCGACCCCCTACTTCGGCAGCTAAAAGCTACCGAAGTCAATGTTAGCCTATGGGGAAGGTCCCCATAGGCTTGCCTGGGATTTTTTGATCGAAGGATTTTCCTTCGATCGTTGGATTAAAATCCTTCGAATCGTTCGATTCGAAGGATTTTATCGTTCGATCGAATGAAAAATCCTTCGATCAATCAATCGCAGGATTTGCACAAAATCGTTCGACTTCGAAGTCGAACAATTTTAGTTCCTAGTCGAATATCGAGGGTTAATTAACCCTCGATATTCGACCCTTCGTGAATCGCCCCCTTAATGTCCCATCTTGCCCCGCTTATCTATGGGTCTTCTCAGCTCTTTACTCCTTGAGAAAAATCTTAAATGGCCATGTGTTCCACTGTTATTTTATTGTGCAAAAGCTAAAATCTAGAAACTATTTTAAAGACATATTCACAGAAGTGGAAAATGGAAGTTTGTAAAAGTGACAGAAAATCTAACTCCACTTTTAGTTTTAGGTTGTCTCAGTATGACCCCTTTTGGGAATTCCCCTCAAAGTGTCACTGGAACACAAGTGCAGGCAAATTCCTTTATTTCTAGAATTATTTGGCAATCTGAGACCTCTCATATAATCCCAAACAGTTCTAGAAATGAGAACTGCTTGGGCTAACTGACAAGCACACTGTTGTTATTACGCATATTTGATAAAGAAAGAAAATAACCATCCCTTTGGGTGCAGTAAAACATTTGTTCTGCCAATAAAATCATGTAAGTTAATTTCACAGGGTTATTAAAGTCCGTTTTTTTTCTGGTCTGACTTTTTAAAGGGAAAACACAATTTTTTTGATAGAAAAAAAAAAAACTCAAATAATTTTTCGTGATTTATTAAAACCCGATGGTGTTAAAAGTCAGAATAAAAAAGTACTCCATCTTAGGGGTATATTTATCAAAGAGTGAAGTTAATAGTGAAGTTCCGCCACTAGAGTGAAATTCCGCCACTCTCCATTCATTTCTATTTATAGGCGTATTCATCAAAGGGTGAACTTTCACTTTCACCCATTGATAAAAACGCCTTTCAAAATCCCATAGAAATGAATTGAGAGCTGCGGAATTTCACTCTAGTGGCGGAACTTCACTCTTTGATAAATTTACCCCTGAGACCTGCCAAGTTCATGTAGAAGTCAATGGCTATTTACAATTAGAAAATATCTCGATCTGCGCTTGGTTTCATTCAATATTTCAAAAAATTTGTGGTTTTCAGGTGATCATCTGAAAAAGTTTTTGGCGACAAATCTGTACGATACAGGATATAATGTCACTGACATAAGATGGAGGAGGATGTAATTTCATCTTATCAGTTCACCAGGTCTAAGCTGACCAAGGAAACCTTGGCGAAAGAAGTACAATGTTCTGTAAAATTCGCACTTTAATGAATTTGCCTGAGTTTTGCCTGATTACCTGGTGAAAGGGCGCAAAACTGCACTAGTTATGGTCTATTTCGCTAGCGAATTGTCCTCTAAGCCTGTTAGTAAATTTTCGCTAGCGACGGCCACTTCACCCTTTAGTAAATCTGCCTCTTTTTCATGTGATAAACAGTGACACGTTTTTCGTACTGAATTGTACCTGCCTCTATAGGACAATCTGGAATTGATTTCGGAGAGAAGCTTTCCTCATCAAATTGAATGTGGCTCTTTATCCACTATGCTTTCTTTATCAGTCTCCTAATAGGTCAATAGTCACAACCAGAACTGCAGAGAATAAAAAAGGACAGACATAAGCTGCTTTTAGTATCAATTCTATTTCCAAATAACCTTAAATCGTTGAAAACGTTTAATGAGCACATAGTGGAAAGTTGCTTAGAATCACATTTTCTTTTATTGCTCACATTTTCTTTTTTTTTGGGGGGGGGGTTTAAAGCTTCGTCTCATCTAGTTAAATAAAGTATGTTTCAAGTTGCACGTTTTTGCCCTTAGATGTCTTTCTGATAATTTATAGTTTGGCAAAAAAAGATGTCAAGATCTTAAAAAAGAGATTTTTCTCATTCAGTCTATGAATACACACTACAGAGTTTGTACTAATAGGAATCCTAAGGTACATCATTTTCTTCTAAAAGGGCGTCAGACCTAACTCTGATGGGAGAATTGAACGTGCAGTGGCTTTCCCTGACCAATTTCAGAAATGTGCTGCCTGTGACAGGTGCTGGATATGCCAGATTGAAACCTTAAGGAACACAGGCTTCACTGTTCCCAAGAGCTTCCTCTCTCACATGTCAGGAGTGTTTCGCAGTCTGGGAAAAGAAATCCTAGTTGGCCGTAGGCCTCATAGTAACTAGTTCATTCAATAGCAGGAGGGTTAATGCAAAAATCCATCTACACAGACTGCAACAGAAGAAATGCATCTTGAAAATATCACCTGTGCAATTTATAATTAATGGAAATTCTACAATTGTCTATACAGGTATGGGATCCGTTATCTGGAAACCCGTTATCCAGAAAGTTCTGAATTACAGAAAAGGCCGTCTCCCATAGACTCCACTGTAATCAAATAATCCAAATTTTTAAAAATTATTTCCTTTTTCTCTGTAGTAAGAAAACAGTTGCTTGTACTTGATCCCAACTAAGATTTAATTAATCCTTATTGGAAGTAAAACCAGCCTATTGGGTTTATTTAATGTTTACATGATTTTCTAGTAGTCTGAAGGTGTGAAGATCCAAATTACGGTAAGACCCGTTATCCGGAAAGCCCCAGGTCCCGATGATTCCGGATAATAGGTCCAATACCTATGCCAAATAATAATAATAATATTTATTCTATATGGAAACTGTTAATGAACAGAGAACAGGAAGCCTGTAATTATCATTAGTGATGGGAGAATTTATTCGCTAGGCATGAATTTGCGGAGAACTCCCGGGATTCGCCACCGGCGAATAAATTTGCAAAACTGCAGCGAAAATTCGCTGGCATAAAAAAAAACTAATTTGCGCAGGCGTCAAAAAAACGGACGCTGGCGTAAAAAAACGCAGTTTTGCGAATTTTTCACCCTTTTTCCGAATTTTGCTGGAAATTCGCACATTTTTTGCCAAAGCGAAATGCTCCAAATTCCCCCATCACTAATTATAATAAAACTTCCACGTATGGTTCACATTTTAAGGATAAAATCACCATAAACATAAAGTGACAGACTGATCCCGTGTTCCAGATCAGTACTGAAACTTGGTGAAAGATTAGTTTCACAAATAAAATTAATTTTTTTCTTCTAATGGTTTTTAAGACATTTGAGAGATTTATAAGCAGCTCTAGCACAAAAATAGAACAACAGCTTCTTTTTTATAGTTAAAATGATTTACCCTCTTCTGCCTCTTTTCAACGTTCAAATTGGGGTCTCTGACCTCTTTAGCCAAAAACCTTTTGTTCAGTGAGGCTACAGTTTTATTGTCATTGCTACTTTATATTAGTTGTGTTTCTGTGCAGACTCTCTCCTATTCGTATTGCAGTTTCTTGTTCAAACCTTTGCAGGGTTGCTAGGGTAAATTGGACCCTAGCAAACACATAACTGCTGAAATTCCAAAAGCTAAATAATACAAAAACCACCAAAAAAAAGTGAAAGCTAATTGCAAATTGTCTTATAATCTCACTGTTTGCATCATACTGAAGTCTCTGTTTAAAGGACTAGTAGCACTTAGGTATTTGCACTGTGTAGTTTCCAAAACTCGTTAAATGATGTTGGACTCCAGAAACATGTAGTGACACACAAATAAATACTAATTGCAGCAAAGACCTTCGTGCGTCAGGTGTCCAACATCTTTCAAGTTATTGCAGATGCAGAGTGGTGCTACAACAGGAGCCCAGGATCGACAGTCTGAATAAGAGACAGTTAAAGCCATGTTTAAGGGCAGGACTCCACAGAAGATTCCACTGTGATGAGATTAAAAGACTGCACGCTGCGTCTGCATCCGACAGTCGTTGCATCAACAATGCGTCACGATCCGACAATAGCATTACTTACCTTATTTCCGTCGCATCTGACGTGACGCCTGCGTTTTTGCGCATCGTGTGGGATCGCGGCGGAATCGTCCATGGAGTCCTGCCCTTAGAGAGTTCGTATTCTTAAAAGGGAACTACTGCAAAATTTAATATAATCTTCAGCATACTGAAATAACAAACTTTCTAAACACAACCAATTCATACAAAAAATTCTGTACCGTTTCTGAAATGATCAGGTTTATCTTCACTATCCCTCTCTCAGCATCTTCATTAAGTTGGGTGTCAGATATTCATTGACAGTTAGATCCAATATATCTTATACGGGGGGGGGGGGGGGGCTTCCTTTCCTAACAGATGTATTAGAACTCACTCAAATAACTGATTCCAGTACAAACAAAGTCTAACCAAATACCTGCCTTTTGCACAAGTCCTGCATGTGGTGGCAAATTTGGTAACCTCTGAAAATTCGCCAGCGACGGCTTCACTCACAGCACAACACTTCGCCAGGCGTAGACTCGCCAGGACAACAATAATTCACTGAAATCCGCAGTTGCGTCCAGGGCACCGAACGCTGGTGAAGTTGTGCTAGCGTTACTGTGCCAAATGAAGCGAAGTTACCCCAAAGCCGGTTACCCCAAAAAAACACTCTTTTTTAGCCTATCACCCTGAAAAAGGAAAAGATGCCAGCATTTTTTGGGACTTAGAAAAATTTTCAACAGTTTTTTTTAAGAAGTCCTATCTCCACTATTACACTTCGCCTGGACTGAGGTGGCGAAGGCAAGTCTGGCGCAAGAGGTAACGTTCAGTAAAATCCGCATTTTTGTGAATTTGCGTAGTTACGTCCATTCGCCAGAGCCAAAATTCGGCAGGCGTTAGGGAGTGAAGTCCCGCTAGAGTCTCCTTCGCTAACGACCGTTAGTAAATGGTCGAAGTACAGAAATGACATCACGCTGGCGAATTTTCGCCCGTGTTAGTCCTTTAGTAAATTTGCCCCGTAGAGAGACATGGGCGCAAATTCACTAAGCGCCGAAGCGCCGAACGCTAGCGTCAATTCACTAGCGATTGGCATTTTCGGTACTTTGCAAATTCACTAACGAACGCTGGCGTAAATTCGCTAGTGTTACTTCTCACACTTACGCCAGGCGAATTTTCGCTAGAGATGTAACTACGCAAATACTGAACGCTACCTTTTACGTTAGACTTCCTTCGCCACCTCAGACCTGGCGAAGCGCAATAGAGTAGATAGGGATCGTTTCAAAAAAAGTCAAATTTTTTTCTAAGTCCCAAAAAATGCTGGCGTGTTTTCTACATGATGGGTGATAGGCTGAAAGAGATCAAAATTTTTTTTGGGGCTTCCCTCCTTCCCCCCTACATTTCCTGACTCATGGCAACTTACCTAGACAGTGGGTACATCTGTAGGGCAAAATAAAATTTATATTTGGTGATTTGAAGGTTTTCTAGGCATTTGTAGTGCTGATACGTGTTCCTCCATTGAAATTTGAATTTCGCACCGTATGCAAATTAACCATCGCTAGCGAAACTTCGCTTCGCTTGGCGAATTAACGCTAGCGCATCTTAGCAAACTAACGCTACCCCTGTGCGCAACTTCGGATTTTAGTGAATTTGCGGAATGCTGGCGAAAATACGCCTGGCGAAGTGCGGCGAAGTTGCGCCTGGCGCAACTTCGCATCTTAGTGAATTTGCCCCATGATGTCTGGTGATTTTAATAGAGTGATCTCTAATACATCTTCTAGGCAAAAGGTAACATAACATATAACATATATAACATAACATATAATGGATCACCCAACTCCTGCATGAAGACAGAATGAAGAGAAACAAATGCTGAGAGAGAAATAGTGAAGATAAACTTGATTTCAGAAACAATACAGCATTTTTTATTGGTTGTATTTAGAAAGTTTCTTATTTCATTATGCTGAAGCTAATATTACATTTTTGTGATAGTTTCCCTTGCAGTGATACCATGCTATCATGATTTTAATTGCTCCTGCTATTCTCAAATCTACCACTACATCTGAGCAGCGTCGGCAATAATTTGATTTGTAGGGGATGCTCCAGCCTTCATTTAACCTCTATTTAGGAAGGGTAAGGGGGTCTAAGGTGTCAGGATCTATTGCCTAACACTGTATATAACATATTTGGGTTTTAAGTTACCTCTACATTTGTATTTGGAGCATCAATACTTAAAACCTCTTGCTGTGTAATGCATCTAGTGTGGGGATATTGTTCTTGGAAATCACTATCTATATTGTAATTCAGTGGCTATATTTACATTTCCCCACATTGTCCTCTTTTCCTTTTGGACACTGGTCATTTTTGTATGGAATCTGTATGTTCAATGTACACACCGATTTAATGTAAAGTGTTGCGTAATATTTTGGCACGTTATTAATACCCATTCATACTAATTATATTATTTACAGGTTTCATGTACTGCTTCTTGATCAGTTTGTTAATCAGCTGGCTTCTGCTAATTTTTAAGTAGTCGGAACCAGGATTGCAGAGTAAAGGAAAGAACAGACAGACAGCTGCTTTCAGTAGCAATTCTATTTACAGATAACCTTACAATCATTGAAAATGTTTGTGTAACGGTTGGCACCCTAAAGTCCGTACAGATGCCACGCACACTGGTCTCGGCTCGTGCTTCCGCCTGTAGCAGCCGCCTTTGGCCTCGGGAGGAGCCCTCAGCTACTCTGATGCCGCCACGTCTTATAACGAGAGGTGCAAGGCGAAAGGTTCTGACCAGGCAAAAGGGGCACAACGATGTGCAAAGTCTTTGGGCAGAAGGTGGTAGTACAAGGCGTTAGGCAATAGAGTAGTCAGGTCAGGATTGTCAAATAGCCAGGCAGGGGTCACAACAGGAATCAAACAGGTTCAAACAGTATAGCACAAAGCTCAAATAGCACCAGGAACAAACTCCTATTACGGGCAAGGTCTGGAAGCCCTATAAAGCTATTTATACTATTTGAATTCCGTGCCCTTGCGCGCTGACGTTATCATGTCAGCGTGCCTTTAAATATAATAGCAGTGCGCCGCCGAGGGGGCAACAGGCGTCCCTCAGATTCGGGGAGATTAGTCACCCATCGACTAATCTCCTCTTCATCGGGCGACTAATCTCCCTGAACTTCCTCCTGCCGGCTAGAATGTAAATGCTAATCGGTGCGCTTCATTTTCTAAAGTCGCTCGAAGTTGCCTCATGAGGAAACTTCGGGCGACTTCGGGAAAAACAAATCGCTCCGAGTGGCATCCCGCTGGCGATTTAGATTCTGGCTGGTGGGAGGCAGTTCGGGGAGATCAGTCACACCCCAAAAAAATGGGGCTATTTATGGCTGGATGACTAAATCCCGCCGAATCTGAGTGTGTGTCTCTGCCCTTAGACCTCCCTCTTCATGTACAGGTATGGAATTCATTATCCAAGATAATTCGGATTTATCAGTAAATTATGGGCATGTGGAGTTGGGAGTTTGGTCAATATATATATATATATATATATATATATATATATATATATATATATATAAAGAAAAATTCACAATTAGTAAAAAACCCCTATAGTGATTAAAATGTCTAATGTGCTCTTCGTGGTTCTAAATCATGTTTTGTGATTATTTTGTCAAAGGTTACTATGGAAATGCCACATGGTAGAGTCCTGCACAGGTCCAATCAGAAGGACCTGTGCCAAACCTGGACCGACTGACCCCTAACCTGCACCAACCACCCAATACATCCCCCTACCAGACCCAGGACCACAAAACCGGAAGTGACATCATCATAGATCGGAAGTGACATCTGTTCAGCAGGGAAGAGACTAAAGATTTCCCTTTAACACTAGGGAGGGTTGGAGGGCCCAGTCCCGCACCTTAGCTGTGCACCCAGGCAGGTTACCTAGGGACTACCCGCATGCTCATGGAATCAGAATTTTCTTTGTGGGTATTCCTCAGGTACCCTCTACCACATGGGTTTGACTGTCACCAAAAATGATTGTAAAGGTATGGGATCTGTTTCTGGAAACCCGTTATCCAGAAAGTTCTGAATTTTGGAAAGGCCACCTCCCATAGATTCCATTTTTTAAAAATGATTTCCTTTGTCTCTTTAAAAATGAAAATAGTACAAAACAATCCTACTGGGTTTAATTAAAATGTAAACAATTCTTTTTTTAGTTAAGGTATTGAGATCCTAATTACAGAAAGATCCATTATCCAGAAAACCCCAGGTCCCGAGCAATTGTGGATAGCAAGTCCTATACCTGTATACTCAGTTGATGAATTAAAAATCATGGCTGTACAGCTAAATGTCCAAGGGTTTCGATGCAACCAGACAAAATAATTTTTAAAGCCACCAGCCTGTTATGGGCTCCATAGACTTTACTGTCATTTTAATGAAGTGCAGCTTATGAACATGTGTTAGACTGCTTTATCAGCTCAGAAGATATTAGCACTTCCATAGACAAGCACATGGCAGTCTAAAAGGAAAATAAGAGAAACTTTGCATCCAATTCATTGTATTTATAGATTGTGCAAATCACAGTACACAACATTTGCTAATACATTCGGGAACCGAACACCGTCCTTCACATAAGAACCAACATTTATTTTGTGTTCTATAAACTCTCATTTCACATTTATCTGTAAATTGTTGCTGAAAAAAATCCAACTTGAGTTTCCACGGGTCCTTTTGTTTCATGCTACACTGGTTATAAAAAAGAACAATTAAAAAACAAAAGCAAAATGTACATTTTCCAAATGTCCATTTAACTCAAATTATAATTAAAAAAAAAAACAGAATCCACTTATTAACAACATTTTAAAATTCCGTTCTGCTGCAGAAAATGTTGCAGAATCACGGCCAAGTCATCCAACACACAATGAAAAGCTGTCAATCTCTTTTTCCATGAGAAGTACCCATCGGTGGTTGTAATAATAGTAACATCTTGGCCTTTGGTCTCTTTGTAATCCACATTATTTATGTCGACCTAAAGGGAAAGAAATATACATATATTACACATACAAATTACAGCTGATTATTGTTATTCCTACAACTGATTGTAAATACTAATGTGAACCCTATTCCCTTCCCCCAACATAAAGAAATTAGATAAGAGCAAATATCTACAGGAGAATACCCAATTTATGTTTTTCAAGGGAATCAGAAAAATATAAAAAAATCACATAAATTTGTGAAATTTTTGGAAAAAAATAAACCAACCCAGGGATCTTCCTAAGGAAGCATCAACATCATTCTTTCAATTCCCAGGGCTTGTTTCTGTAGCCTTGGGTCTTACTCTTGTACAATATATTTAAATTGGAAATACTGACTGTACATTGCATGTGCAAGGCCATACCTATGTAAGGGATCCCTTGGAGTTAAAAGTAAAGGTGGCCATACACGGGCCGATAAAAGCTGCCGACAGACCGTGTCGGCAGCTTATTGGCCCGTGTATGGGGGCCCCCGACGGGCTTCCCCGATCGAGATCTGGCCGAAAGTCGGCCAGATCTCGATCGGATGGGGTTAAAAATCCCGTCGGATCGCGGCCGCATCTGTTCGTTGATGCGGTCCCGCGATCCGACCGCCCGTTTGTGAGAGCTGGATCCGATCATTGGGCCCTAGGGCCCACGATCGGATCTGCCCGATATTGCCCACCTTCAAGGTGGGCATATCGGAGGGAGATCCGCTCGTTTGGCGACATCGCCAAACGAGCGGATCTATCCGTGTATGGCCACCTTAAGATGGGGCTTCCTTAGAAAGATCCCTGGGGCCAATAGCTGGGTAAAGTAGCAAATGAAATGCATTAGAATTAGTAGTACAGGTATGGGATCTTTTATCAGGAAAACCATTACCCAGAAAGCTCCAAATTATAGGAGGGTCATCTTCCACAGATTGCATTTTAATCAAATAATTCAAATTTTTGAAAAGGATTTCCTTTTTCTCGGCCATAATAAAAAAATACTTTGTACTGGATCCTTAGAGTTGTTCCTTGTTGCAGGCAACATAATCCTACTGGGTTTAAATCATGTTTGAATGATTTTTAGTAGATTTAAGGTATGGAGATCCAACTTCTGGAAATACCTCTTATCCAAAAAAACCCCCAGGTCTGGAGCACCCTGGATAACAGTACCATAAGAAAAAGGTATAAATGAAAGTAAAATTGAGGTTTGTCTGTACCAAGGAATTGCTGCTCATATCCCTGCCTGCCTCTGGTCTTCTATAATGAGGACACCTTGTATTAATAAAATGCAGTTAGTAAATATACATCTTAGCATACAAGTGCAACTGTTTTATCTAATTTACACTTAGGGGGTTATTTATCAAAGTCTGAATTTAACTCAATATTCTCTGGAAAAAACTCCAAATCCGTACAGGTTTTTTGGGCTTATTTATTAATACAATTTCCCAAAAACTCAGAATTTTGCCCAAAAACTGTGGTGTAAAAACCCAGTGCACATCAAAAAATCATTGGGACTTCTCCCATTGACTTATATGCAACCTCGACAGGTCTGAGATGCCAGATTTTCAGATTCTGACTTTTCCATCCACGGGGTTTAATAAATTCAGGAAAATTAGTGATTTTTTTAAAAGTCCAATTTTATAAAAAAAAATCACAAATTTTTCGTGATTTTTGCATTCAGAGTTTAGTAAATAACCCCCTTAGTGATGTGAAAATGGAAACATTTTCGAAACTACGAAAAATTTCAAAAAGTAGCTAAAAATTTGCAAAACACATTGGGGCAGATTTACTTAAATCCGAATTTTCAGTTCAGAAATCTTTGCCATACTTCGCACAACTACGTCAGACATTATTTTCAACTATACGTTTTCATCAAAATGCGAAACTTCATCTCTGCAAATGAACGCCGGCATACTTACACTGAAGTCAATTTAAATATGGCGGCTACATAAAGGTCATACGTATGTATTTATTAGAGATGTTGGTGAAATTGCTGGAAGTGGCCACTTAAATTATTAATTATTATTTAATTATTAAAAATGTCATAGGAAGCGAAATAAAGACAAAAGAGTTTTTCTATTGTCTTAGACATGAGGACACCCTAAAACATGTGTGGCATGATTTTATAATGGTTAAAAAAATGTAAATAACATATTTAACAGTTAAAACTTGTAAACATAATTCCACATTAATAATTTATGAAAAAACGCCAGCGTTCTGTCTTTTTGATGACTTTTTAGAATACAGGATATGATGTCATTGACATAATAATGTTGAGGATGTAGCGTCATCTTATCAATTCTCCAGCCAGAACCTGGTGAAATAGATTTTGGAGAAAAGGGTAACATAGAGAAAAGTGCATGCTTTGATACATTTGTGGATTAACGATCGTTCGCCTGTGCAAAAATTTGCTTGCGCTGAGCTTTTTAGCTATCTTATTGTCTTTTTCGCTGATTAGTAAATAAGCAATGTCATTACAAATTGTAATTTTGGTGAATTTATGCCAAAAAATGTGGCCTTTAGTAAATGTGCCCCATTGTCAATAAGTCTATGGAGGACATTTTTGTAGCAAAATACATTAGAGACTATGGGAGACTTTTTAGTCTACTGGGCCACTTTTTTGTCTTTTGTGTGACATTTTTGTTGTGTGCCAAACATACCATGTGGTGAATTTTTAGCACCGTTCCTCAAAACTTTTCGCAAGTGGCAAAACTCAGATATGGCGAAACCATACAGGGCACAAAAATTCACTCATCACTAACACTGATACATAAAACCACCCCGACAAGTAGTGTGCCCATAGGAGCAGACTGTTGTAAAGGGGTACGTATGTATGTAACACATTTTTGGACTATACAGGCCAACGGAGTCAACATCCAGCTAGTATACTAGAGCATGGGTTACACTAGACTCTATGGGGCAGATTCACTAACGGAGTATTTTCGACAGCGTCTGTTTGGCACCCCTCGCACCACTTTGCCAGGCGCAAATGTGATACAAATACGCTTATTCACTAAAATGCAACATGTTGGCACGCTGTGTTTTTGAACTTTAATGCATTTTCGGCACACAGCATATGATGTAAGTGACAGAAGATTGAGGAAGATCTAGCTGCTTTTTAGCACTTTGTCTGGTCTGTGGCAGAAAAGACGCTTGGCGAATGAACGCTAGCGAATTGGCCCCTGCACCTGTTAGTGAATTGGAAATGCGGGTGGCAACGCTGGCTAGCGTTAGCCACTTTACCCTTTAGTAAATCTGTCCCTATCACTTAAGGCAGGGCCTTCGCAAAGTGGAAAAAATGAAGGTGTGGTGTAGTGCAACTACAACTCCCACAGACTACTGTGCTTTTACCAATAAATAAATGGGTGCCAGGAGGTTCTTGCAGTCAAACAGAACAAAGACAGGTTACTTACATCAGTACAGAGGCATTTGCAGAATATATAGGCACACAGTTCAGACAGTATATCAGAGGTAGATGAAGGTGTATTCCCTGAGGATGTAATCAAGGCAGTACAACTTCCCTCTAGGCAGAAATACCTCACACGTGTTCTGGATCTCACCCAGTGGAGTGGTCAGCGAGGAGAACTTAAAGCTTGACACCCTATCCACTGTGTCCCTTCACTGTAGGCAAATCTTACAGTCTGGGAAGCTACTCCTTGCTACACCTCCTCTTCCCTCACTGTCTTACTTTCCTAGAGAGTCTATAACAATTATATACCTGCCACTCACTAGCTTTATTCGTGGGATCCCTGCTCCCCGAATTCCACACTAGATGTTCAGGTCCCTCTAGGGCAAACTTGGCTTTATCGGGGCCTTGTTGTACCCAGGCTCCCTGGAAACATCTGGATGGGTCAGACACCAGGAGCCAAATAGGAAGATCCACCCCATCTCACTCACTATACCAAAGTGTGACAGGATGTGGTAACAGCGCCTCCTGGCCAATAACTTTTATATGTAAATTATAACTAGCTACATGGGCATCTGCCCAGCAACTAAGGAGATCAGGAAGTGTAGGGATTTAAAGCCATAGGGGCACATTAGCCCTATGGGTCCCTACATGTAGTATAAATGCCTTAAAGCATACTGAGCCTGATTTAATTTTCAGTTTTTCTAGTTTATCACCTGAAAACTTATGGGCGAGATTCAATTGGAGGAGTAGAAACTTTTCTCCCTATTTAGTTCCAGTTGTTTCCCCCATAGACAATAGATATTTAGATAATAGAGTTGACACAATCTTCTGTGTATAACCTGAACCAATGCTTTGAGTATTATTATTTACTTCATATGTGTCAAGGACAAGATATAACCAATGCCTAGATTAGCAACAAACTTAACCTGTAAGCCTCTGACACTGAAGGCAGGTTTTACCCTTTAAATTCTATGTGGCTGTAAAGGAAGAATATCCTCAATCTTAGGTCTAATGAATGAGTAAACATAATATATAAATGACACGCTAACATGATGTCACCAATGGTATCCCAAAACTCAGAACAAACCCCACCTTTCCCTTCAGGAGGAGCCGTCCACTATTTGGATGCTGCCAGGTCTTAAAGTGAGAGGACCAAGGAGGAAGTTCATGTACAGGAAGAACAGGAAACAGAGAGTGCAGATGTGGAACATGCAGGGACAGTATCAACCAGACAGTCTACTACATGATCAGGAACCAGGTGCATAGTCAGGATTAACAGGCCAGATCATTACCAGTCAGACAGTGCAGTACAGGATCAGGAACCAGGAGTGTAGTCATGATAAACAGGCCAGATCAATATCAGTCAACCAGTGCACTACAGAATCATGAGGGTAGTCAGGATAAACAGTCCGGAGTCAAAACCAATCAGTAACATGGTACAAAGTCTGGATCCAGTAGAGCGGTCAAACAGACAAGGGTCGGTTCAGGCAGCAATACAGCAAGGTTAAAACAGGCAAAGATCAGAAACAGATAATGAGACAGAAATCACACCCAGGCAATAAGTCAGTGTGGTGTAGTTGGTTTTATAGGCAGCTTAATGGCTTACACAGATCACATGTGGCCAGATTGGCAACAGGTGAAACAAGCCAAGCCTACTTGCAATTACAAGAATAGCAATAGGAGTGAATCAGGCCCTTAGCGGGCAGAGGTAATGCTGACAGCATGGAACCACCAGGTCACTGGTTTGACTCCAGGCAGGCTATTACACATGATTCCTATCTTAATTAAATGGCGGTGTCACTTTAAGCTTTAATCTCCCTATATCTGCAAATACTGTTGTCTCAGTGACAGCTAATGAGTTTACACGTGTGCTTGTGCTGTATCAGGTCTTTTCTAAGCACTAATTCCAGAGCTAGATAAATAATGCAATCCAGGCACATTTATGTTCTCACAATATAAACCATAGAAAAATATTCACAAATATATTCAGTACCTACTCACATCACAGAAACAGACGTAAACAGCCCTGAATGTGATTGTAGGAACTTTCAGGTGCCAATCAAATAATTGCTTTTCCTGTTATTGCAAATATTTGTGAAAAAAACTGAAGACATTCCTTATAGCATGTTAAAGTCTAAAGGCCAGAAGGTAAACTGGTAAGAAGAACCACAGGATTGCTTCATGCACTTTATGGTCCAGTAAGTCTTGCAATAAACTGTTCCTAAGTAAAATAAACTCTTGAAATTATATTTAAATATGGCAGTACAGGTATGGGATCTGTTATCTGGAAACCCACTATCCAGAAAGCTCTGAATTACGGAAAGGCAGTCTCCCATAGACTCGATTTTATCCAAACAATCCTAATTTTTTTTTAAATGACTCACTTTTTCTCTGTAATAATAAAACAGTACATTGTACTTGATCCCAACTGACATATAATGAATCCTTAATCCGCCGAATTACTGAATGCCCATCTCCCATAGACTCCGTTTTATCCAACTTATCCAATTTTTTTTAAAATGATTCGCTTTTTCTCTGTAATAATAAAACAGTACATTGTACTTGATCCCAACTGATATATAATGAATCCTTATTGAAAGTAAAACCAGGCTAGTGGGGTTATTTAATGTTTACATGATTTTTTTAGTAGACTTAAGATATGAAGATCCAAATTATGGAAAGATCCATTATCTGGAAAACCCCAGGTCCCGAGCATTGTGGATAACAGGTCCTATACCTGTATAGACAATTAATTGAATACAAAGAGTCACAATTGCTTTAGAAAGTGAAAGAGCAGAGTAATTGGATGTATGGCCTATGTATATATGTAAGTATAGACTTCTATATTGGGCCTTTTCGTAATTGTACTCAAGTGTGAGCTGATATTTAAACATTATAAGAACACTCTAGGCAAAATTCAATTTCATGAGAAAAAAACTTACTATATCTTGGTTTATATCAGGAAAACTCAACACCAGTCAATGGGGAGAATTAGAATTGCATTAGGAGTTGTTCTCATTGAATTAAATCTGACCCTTTGTCACTTGAATCAAGCCTCTTGTTGAGTAAACCTGACAGTATATAGAGAATGTATGATGAGGTATGCTGAAGTAGGATTTTTTTTATGTAAATTTTATTAACCTAAATTGTTATTGTATATAATTGCAGTTCAGCAGCAAGACCTCTAATTGCCTATCAATTTTCTAGTAAACTTTTCTAGTAGTGGTGTGCAGGTCTATCTGAAACCCTCAAGCGGGTTGACCATCAGTTGGGTGGAATCAGGTTGAATTTTGGGATACCCCTGCGGGTTATGGTTGGGTGCAGGTCAGACTGGAGAAGTACACCCTCCACCTGAAGATTCTCTGTTTTGGAACCAGTGGAATGCACAAAAGTAGTGTAGAGAGCGAGGTTCTGCAATGGCAACCCACACTCGTGTGGGTAAGGCTTTATTGGTTAGACATGGGTGTGGGTTAGGATTTGTGGGTTAGTGTCAGGTGCGGGTAAGGATTTGTAGGGTGTGGGTAAGGATTTGTAGGTTAGTGTCAGGTGCGAGTTAGGATTTGTGGATTAGAGTCAGGTGCGGTTTACGATTTGTGGGTTAGTGTCAGCTGTGGGTTAGGATTTGTGGGTTAGTGTCAGCTGTGGGTTAGGATTTGTGGGTTAGTGTCAGGTGAGGGTTAGGATTTGCAGGGTGCGGGTAAGGATTTGTGGGATAGTGTCAGGTGCGGGAAAGGTTTTGTAGGTTAGTGTCAGGTGCGAGTTAGGATTTGCAGGTTAGTGTCAGGTGCAGGTTAGGATTTGTGGGTTAGTGTCAGTTGTGGGTTAGGATTTGTGGGTTAGCGTCAGGTGCAGCTAAGAATTTGTGGGTTAGTGTCAGGTGCGGGTAAAGATTTGCAGGTTAGTGTCAAGTGCGGATTAGGATTTGCGGGTTGAGTTTTTTTTTGATCACTACTGCCCAACATCTATTAGGTATAATGTGTACTGATTTTATTTTTGTTCTGACAAACCCAACCTCTGGTAAAGCAGGTTAACTTCCAGTCATGCATGCACCATTGGGTAGGGATTACTTATTAGTTCTTTATATGCCAGAATAACTAAAGAGATAAATAACACATTAACCACTTGTCTTGTTCTGTGTGGCATATGGTGCTATGCTTATTGCTATATCTCAATGAGTAACTAAAGGACTGCACAGAGTTGCAACAAACAACCCTTGGCTCTCTCCTATCCCTAGAAAGTTTTAGTTAAGCAGCTGCTCTTATTTAATGATCTGCTTTTGCGACTCTGCTTGTGGATTAGGAATTTCATTGGTCCAATAAAATAAAATCTTATGGTCTAGCGAGGAGCTGATGGGCCGTAACATATCTGAATACAGTTTTTCATTTTATGCCAGATGGTATAATATTGTATTCACTCTGTCATTTCCAAATGCAATTCTTATGAGTTTTCTTGGGTTGTGATGAAAGGAGAGAAAAATTATTTTGGAAAGGAAACATAAACTCATCACTTAGCATAGATGTTGTATTACAAATTCTACAGATTACGGTAATACATATTTAAAACTCACTGTTATTATATCAAGTTTTTACAATCCACACCGCTTGCAATTTCCACTGAAATAAACTTTCACAGCAAGAAATGTCAGTAGTAGCTAATTCCATTTCTTGCATGTACAGTATGTATTATTTAGCAGTGCCCATCTATGTATGTAATATTTATTTCTATTTATTCTATGTATGTGTTTGCGTGTGTTTGTCGTATATATTGTCATTTGAAACATGTAATATTTAGTAGTATCCTAAGTGTATCTATTTCATATTCAGCTGTAGTGCCATTCTAGGTATATAATATTTATTAGTTTTGTAATTGCGGAAAAACCATAGTTTAGCAGGTTTGTTATTCTACCAATTTAACAATTACTGGGTAGTGGGTGAAATAAAATGGGCACAAGCTACATTTGTTGCAAAATAGACAGAGTAAATGTGTGTGACAGATGTAAAGGTGCCGATACATAAGGGAACTATTAACTGGAAGTGTAAAACTCTCCTTTTATAACAATTACACAAAAAAATTAAAAGTGCTTCTGCCTTTTTGAAACCGTTTAATTAATGTCTAGTGATGAGCGAATCTATTCTGTTTCACTTTGACAAAAAATGAGTAAAAATGCGAAAAAATTATCGAAAAGGCGAAAAATTTGAGAAACACGTTTAAGTCAATGGGCTTTTCTATGGCAACAATTTTTCTCACTCCAACTGCAATAGTCAAAAGTCAAGGTGTTTTTTCTTATGGCGACTTTTTTTGTCCTAATGCATTAAAGTCAATGGCCGTTTTTTCTTATGGTGACCTTTGTCCAAATGCATTAAGGTTAATGGCCATTTCTTCTTTGCTGTAAATTTTTGCCACAGTTTTGCGTAAAAATTCGTACATGGCAAAATGCGGAATTTCGCCACGAATCCATGGCTGGCAAAGAATGAAGACCAGCTGCCAGTTGCCTTAGAATTAGGGATGCACCAAATCCAGGATTCGGTTCGGGATTCGGCCTTTTTCAGCAGGATTCGGATTCGGCCGAATCCTTCTGCCCGGCCGAACCGAATCCGAATCCTAATTTGCATATGTAAATTAGGGGAGGGGAGGGAAATCACGTGACTTTTTGTCACAAAACAAGGAAGTAAAAAATGTTTTCCCCTTCCCATCCCTAATTTGCATATGCAAATTAGGGTTCGGATTCAGTTCAGTATTCGGACGAATCTTTTGCAAAGGATTCGGGGGTTCGGCCGAATCCAAAAAAGTGGATTCGGTGCATCCCTACTTAGAATATGTCTTTGTATTGCATGCTAATATAAATGTTATTGTGTCCCTCCAACACTACATAATTACAGTACAGGTGTGGGATTAACCCGGAAACCCGTTATCCATAAAGATCCGAATTATGAAAAGGCTGTCTCCCATAGACTCCATTTTATCCAAATAATCCAAAATTTTAAAAATGATTTCCCTTTTCTCTGTAATAATAGAACAGTACCTTGTACCTGATCCAAAATAAGATATAATTAATTCTTATTGCAGGAAAAACCAACCTTATTGGGTTTATTTAATGTTTGTATGATTTCTAGTAGACAAGGTATGAAGATCCAAATTACGGAAAGATCCGTTATCCGGAAAGCCCCAAGTCCCGAGCATATCTGTATATACAGAACTAATATATTACATTATAATAGAACAGCATTCAGAAAGCAGCAACCTTTCGAAACACAAAGTTTGTTACTTTATTTGTTGCACTAATAATGTGCGCAATGAAAAATATTTTTTTTGTCAATGCATTTCCGAAGCCGATGGGTATTTGTAATAACCGGCAGCAAAGGAACTTGATATATTTACTACTGTCATTGTTCAAGGGGCAATAACTTGCAAGCAAAGACAAATTATGGATTCTTTTTTTTTCAATAAACTAAAATTGATTTCTGACTGAAGCAATGAATAGAACACCAGTCTAAGAAGCAGTTTATTGCTTAGTTGCAATATTATCAAAAACATACTCGTATTTAGCTGGGTCTGAAATAAATACACAAAAATGTGCTGTTATGTACAGTGAAATTTGTTAAAAATTCTCTGACTTTATAAGAAAGCTTTAACATTTATAACATTTATAACATTATTTATTAATGACCTGGAGGTGGGCATTGAAAGTACTGTTTCTATTTTTGCAGATGATACTAAATTGTGCAGAACTATAGGTCCCATGCTGGATGCTGCCACTTTGCAGAGTGATTTGTCTAAACTGGAAAACTGGGCAGCAAACTGGAAAATGAGGTTCAATGTTGATAAATGCAAGGTTATGCACTTTGGCAAAAATAATATAAATGCAAGTTATACACTAAATGGCAGTGTGTTGGGAGTTTCCTTAAATAAGAAGGATCTAGGGATTTTTGTAGATAATAAGTTGTCTAATTATGTGTCATTCTGTGGCTACTAAAGCAAATAAAGTTCTGTCTTGCATAAAAAAGGGCATTAACTCAAGGGATGAAAACATAATTATGCCTCTTTATAGGTCCCTGGTAAGGCCTCATCTGGAGTATGCAGTGCAGTTTTGGACTCCTGTCCTTAAGAGGGATATAAATGAGCTGGAGAGAGTGCAGAGACTAAGTGCAACTAAACTGGTTAGAGGGACGGAAGACTTAAATTATGAGGGAAGACTGTCAAGGTTGGGGTTGTTTTCTCTGGAAAAAAGATGCTTGCGAGGGGACATGATTACACTTTACAAGTACATTAGAGGACATTATAGACAAATGGCAGGGGACCTTTTTACCCATAAAGTGGATCACCGTACCAGAGGCCACTCCTTAAGACTAGAAGAAAAGAACTTTCATTTGAAGCAACGTAGGGGGTTCTTCACAGTCAGGACAGTGAGGTTGTGGAATGCACTGCCGGGTGATGTTGTGATGGCTGATTCAGTTAATGCCTTTAAGAATGGCTTGGATGATTTTTTGGACAGACATAATATCAAAGGCTATTGTGATACTAAACTCTATAGTTAGTATAGGTATTTTTTTCTTGGTTTTCCTTTTAGAAGCAGTAAGTCGAGCAGGAGTATTTGGGAGCAGGAAGGCAGTGTGAAAAAAACCTGGCGCATGCTGCAATTATTTTTGCATTTTGCAAACTGCCTTCCTGTCTAATTAAATTGAAGCCGTTGTAGCTATGTTGCATTTATCAGGGGAGAGAGTATGGAACCCCTCCAGCCCCATACTTATCCCTTAACTCTCCCATTGCAGAAGGGGGTTTCCGTTGCCTCACTAACATAAATACAGGGCGCGGGGTCCGGGTACACGCCATGCGGATTTGCGTTCGTGCAAACGGCGGGCCTGAGGGGGTGCGGGCCCTGGTGAGATCACACCCCGTGCACTGTGCACTGCATTTTTTAGCCAGCAAGTAGGATGTGAATGGGCAATAAAAGATAACTTATACACAATTGTGCTTATGAAGAATTGTTCCTGAAACCTATTTACCGTGGTAATAGTAGGAAAAATTAATTGCAACCCCCCACCCCCCCATGTAATTATGTGCAGATAGCAAATTATATTAATTGTGATTCCTGGCTTCTCAAGCTTAATTTCACCATATTTCCAGGCAATGCATACAATATCTGGTCATGCAGTCTCTCAGTCAGTACATATATACAGGTATGGGACCTGTTATCCAAAATGCTCAGAACCTTGGGATATGCGAACAAGGTATCTTTCCATAATTTGGATATCCGTACTTCAAGACTACTAAAAAATGATAGGATCATTAAATATACCCCATATGATTGTTTTGACTCCAATAAGGAATCATTATATTTTAGTTGGGATAAAGCACGATGTTCTTTTTATTCGTTAAAGAGAAAAAGGAAATGTGTTTTGAATTTTTGAATTATTTGATTAAAATTGAGTCTATGGGAGATGGCCTTCTAGTAATTAGGGGCCTTGTGGATAATGGGCTTCTGGATAAAGGATCCCATATCTGTATGTAAGTATGAACACTTTTTTAAGTATACACCAAAGTTTATACAGTATAGGGTAGAAAATGACTCGTCTGGCCATACCCGCAATCTCTGCCCCCTTCACACCTTCTTGCCTTTTTGGGGTTTCAGAGTAAATCAAGGCAAAAGAGTGCACCAATGCAAAAAAAGGTTGTAAAGGCAACAGTGCCCTGTGTAAATTATGAGGGCCCCATGCAGGGTCAGATTGGACTGATGGGACACTGGACCTGCACCTATCTGCTGCCCCCTGATCTTTCCCCTCCCAGCCCAGTTACGTGAAGGGGGCCTAGAACAGGTTGTGTTGCTGGGGCAGGGGGACATGGGGGGGGGTGGAGGCCCCTGTGTTGGAAGCCCCGGTGGGATTCTCCAGTCCAACACTGGCCCCATGCCACATGCCATGCCATGTTTTAGCTGTAAATTGCCTGAAAGGAACACTTTGCATCATCAGATGATTTAAGTGTATCCGAGCAAAGGCACTGCTATAAATGTAACTAAATAACCAAGTAAATAAATGTACTTACAGCTGTCCTCTTCATCTGTGATAACGCTGATCACGTAGCAAGCATACACAAATCCAATTAGCTGTAAAACAATAAAATACATTTCCTCTGTCAGTTTAATATCAATTCTGAGCATAAAATAGCTCAAACAAACCATATTTATTTCTGAACATGCACTGTTATTGTTATATTTATTCAAAGTGTATGAGAAAGCTCTGTATGCCCAATCTTCAATGCAACTTCAGCTGTGTGTAAATTACAGGAATTTCTTCTCCTGAAAGTGTAGAGATGGCTCATAATAATGAGGTTATTGGATATAAAGTAGTTGCATTTAAAATGTAGAAATCAGAATATACTGATATATACCACAGTCCATTTCACCTGCAAATCTTTTCAAGCTAAACTCAAGAAATATAGCCACCTATATATACAAGAGAGACGCATAGCAACCCCTCACCAGTAGAATAGCTATTGTAAACCTCAAATTATAGACCAAAACAAAGACTATACTGTAGTTCAGTGATTCCAAAACAATGGGTCTCTACCCTTCTTAAAAGGGTTTGGAGCAGTGTGGGGAGGCACAAGATAAGAATTGAGGAGAATGGGTATCACTATTCTCCCTATTTCAACTGATGCCGATGGGTCCTAGCAAGATGTAGGGTCTCCATAATGTAGGGTCTCTCAGCATGCTCTTCTGCCAATAAGAACTAGATATGCTTCTTGGCCCTTTCTGGTAGTGCTGGTGCTAGTGCACGACTCCTGAGCAAGCTGGGAGTGTGACCATGAGATGGTTAAAAGTTAAAAAGATTAGTTAAAGTTCGGCTTTTCATTCTACTGCGCATGTACAGTATATCTGCGCAAAGAAAGAGCAAGCAAGAAGAAGCTCTCTCCATGGTGCTCACTGGTATAACCCCGGGCAGGTGCAGTTTTCTGCCAATAGGAGCACCGGCCAGGGGTTTCAGGTAAGTCATTACAATCACTTGGGGGTGCCTAAAATTTGGCACCCCCAAGTGCAAACAGACTTTCCTTCTCTTTTAAAGGAGAACTAAAGTAGGCTAGGATTGTTGTACATTATGTGTTGTGCTTCTGTACCAGCCCAAGGCAACCACAGCCCTTTAGCAGGGAAGATCTGTGTCTCCAAAGATGCCCCAGTAGCTCCCCATCTTCTTTTCTGCTGATTCACTGCACATGCTCTGTGCTGCTGTCACTTACTGAGCTTAGGGACTCACTCACAATATACAGTACACATAGAATAGAAATGTTCTTATAAGGCTCTTATGATTAGTAATTAATACAGATAATTACTACATAGCAGCACATAAACCAGTGCAACTAGCATAATAATTTAATAATCAGTCCTGTAGCATCAGCTTATATTACACGGCAACCTCATTTTCTGCTTGATAATTTGTGCCGACCCCTAAACTTAGCTTCTCAACAGCTGCTCAGAGCCCACTGAACATGTCACAGACACTTTCCAAGATGGTGACCCCCTGTGACAAGTTTGAAGTCCTGGATCATTGTTGCTATTGTGAAGCTGAAACTTAAGGCTGGTGCAATAAAGGCATTATATAATATATGGCATTTTTAGTCATATTAATCTTTAGGGTTTATTTCTCCTTTAAAGGGAAGGTCTTGATGTTCAGATGTAGAAATATTTCCATTAAAAAATACTTGAATAGTTAGCTCTTATCTACAGTAATGTATAACAACCAATCAGTGATTGGATTTTTTCAGCCAGCTGCAGGTAGAACAATGGATGCAATAACTTGATTAGTTTCCATCGGTTACTGTCCCAGTTGCCCAGTGTTGATAAATGACCCCCTTACAAACAGGCTCACAGTTGATGGAGTCTAGAAAGGATTTGTTTACTTATGGATAATGTTCATAGAGATCTATATATGTGCAGCCTTCAAAAACCCTTAGGAGTGAGTTCACCAGGAACGGCTTTGCACCCATAGCTACACTTCGCCAGGCAAAAATTCGCTCAGACAATGCTAGTTTACTACAATGCGAAGCTGCATCCAGGGAGCTGAACGCTGATGATTTTTTACTAGTGTTACGTCGGCAATCAAAGAGGAAATACCCTAGCATTCAATTATGCCTAGCGCAACTTCGTTAGAGATCTTCGCTCAGGCTAAATTGCATACGGCGGGAAATTATAAAGTTGAATGGACGTATATGTTGCAGCAAATACATTACATTACACAAGTCCAGGGAACCTTAATAAAGAAAATATAGTTGTTATCAGGGGTGATTCTGGTCCCTCCACCGCCTGAGGCAGCAGCAGTTGCTGCCCCCCCCTCCCCTTTGCGCTTACCTTTTTGCGCTTGAGGGGGTCTAGGGAGGTCCACGAGGGCAGCAGAGAGGGCCAGTACGGAAATTCGCCTTTTAATGTGCCAGAAGCGGCAAAAGGGCTTTGCCTCATTGGCGAAGCACCCCTGGTTGTTATAATGCCCTACACATGAGCTCAGTGTATAGTTTATGTTCCATGTGTTAGAAAATGTAGGGGGGAACCCGGTTACCCAAAAAACATTTTTAAGTACTTTTGCAGCCTATCATTCTGAAGAAGGAAAAGACGCCAGCGTTTTTTGGGACTTAGAAAATGTTTCCACTAAAAATTGAAGAAGATCTATCCACTCCATTGCACTTCGCCTGGTCTGAGCTGGCAAAGGCAAGTCTGGCGAAAGAGGTAACGTTCAGTAAAATCCGCATCTTACTGAATTTGCAGAGTTACGTCCATTTGTCAGAGCGAAAATTCGCCTGACGTTAGAGTGCGAAGCAACGCTAGCGCCTATCTCCTTCGTTAGCGAAGTGACGCCTGCGTCTGTTATCTGTGCATATGGTCAAACTGCATTTAATATTCATAGAAAGAGAAAATATATTAAAATGTAGAGGAAAATCTAAATCTCTGCATGGAAGGAAGCTGCCACTCTGTCTTCTGTGAAGAGAATCTCATTCACATAAACAATATATTCCATTGGGCAAATTACTAGTGATGGGCGAATTTGCAACGTTTCGCCGAAAAATTGGCAAATTTCCTGCAAAATTCGCGAAACTGCGAAAAATTTGCGAAACGGCCTCCATTTTTTTGATGCTGTCGTCCATTTTTTTGGACTTGTTTTTTTTTTAAAGCCAGCGAATTTTCACCAGCGAATCATCGTGGCCGTTTCGCCGGCGGCGAATCGTGCAAATTCGCCACAAATTTGCGCCTGACAAATAAATTCGCCCATCACTACAAATTACTACAACAATGATGGAATCGTTGCTCGAATGCTTTATCCAGTGAATAACTGGTCGGACCATGTCCGCTTTCCTGAAATTACCAAAATTAAAGGGGCCGCCTACCCCTTGTTCTGGACCTGCAATTGCTGAAGTTATTATTTCTAGTTTTATCTATATTCATAGTCTGAACAAATGTTTTGAGAATAAAATAAAGGCCCAAGAATGGAAAGTGTCAGAGTCTATTTTTAAAACAGGCTGATTGCTTGAAAGGATATTTAGCTTCATGCAGCTCATGTCAGGTTTATCTACATGGGGAGAGAATATGTCCTTTTAGCCTTCACAATGAGCCAGTTGCCCCCACATCTAACAGTTTATGTTAAGGCATATGTGCTGTGACTGACAAGATACCAGTGGGCAGAAGGGCTAAATCAATGTGCACTTGCACTGACCTGTCAATACTGTATCTTACAAAGGCATCACACACAGGTTTAAGCAAGTTGAAAAGAAACAGAGAGCAAATGTGCAATTTATTTAGCAATGTGATTGTAATGATTATATTTAAAAAGTTCAGCTATTCATGTGGATCAAGTAGGTAGAATGTATTCTGAAAATGGTCATATCCTAACACTGAATTGTAGTTAAAGCCAAGCTCTGTAATCTTACATTTGCTTTAAACTCTTTAACTCTTTTAAATCTACAGTATTTATTATTAACATTTCAGAATACATTTTAGATTCCAGACATGGCTAAATGCAGACTACTGTTCAATCCTCCAGTGACAAAATGTTCACATTGAATGGACCCCCTATTTTAGGTTTTTCAGGGGACCAGGAAAAAGGGGTTTCTCCTTGAATCGCCCCTGGCTTTATGTCTGAAATTAAGAACATAGAAATATAAAGGTATTGCATTATGCAACAAGTGGCTATTACTTTTTTTTTCAACCATTTTTATTTCCCAACAAAGGGGGCGGACTAACTCAATATTAGAAGTGAGTGTAGTGAGTAGTGAGTGTAGCACTCTGTAAACGTTCTGTAAAATCCGCATTCTAGTAAATTTGCGGAATTACGTCCGTTCGCCAGAGCGAAAAGTCGCCTGGCAATAGACTGTGAATTGGCACCTGTTAGTGAATCTGCGATGTCTCTGCGGGTGGCAATGCTAGTGAATTGTTACTAGTGTTAGCCACTTCGCACTTTAGTAAATCTGCCCCCTGGTCGTTGTATTGGGAAAGACATCCCAAGTGATGTCCACTAGAAGAATTACAGTTGGGTTTCTCCTGGGAATATACCAAAAAATATGTAGGGTTGGCCTTATCACTAAAGAACTTCGGACTATTTCTACAATGTCTGAAACCGACTGAGCTGCCTCCCATGTGATGTGAATTGTTTGAAAGTTCTAATACAGGTATGTAACCAAAATGAGACCTGGGGTTTTCCAGATAACAGATCTTTCCATAATTTGGATTTTCATACCTTTAAACCACTACAAATCCTTGAAACATAAATTAAACCTAATAGGATTGTTTTTGTTGGGACCAAGTACCAGGTACCGTTTTATTATTACAGAGAAAAAGGAAATCATTTTTAAACTAGAATTATTTGCCTCAAAGTGGAGTCTATGGGAAAAAGCCTTCCCCTAATTCGGCGGTTTCTGGATAAAATCTGGATAACATCCTATACCTTTGCTTGGCCTGAAAAGCAGAGTCTTAGCAGAGTCCTTCCATCTTGGCTGCAGATTGCTTTAACAGTGACAAAGCTTTCCTGAGAGACTTGTTACCATTATACCACCTACCTCAGAGATCCGTTCCATAATTAATGGACATGAACTTTAGGTTCTTTTATAGTTTTAATTAATTCCCTGCAAGTGGCATTTGCACATTGTGTTGAATTTCTCAAGTGTAAAGTAAAGATGCAAACTATTATCTTAACTCCAGGGATCAGACCACTCACTGCTCACGTAATATGTAATATTATCGTTTTATCCTTAGACCATAAAATGTAATGGAGTAACATCTGTTAAAAATAATGTCCTTTCAAACAAAAAATGAAAAGTACATTTAATTGCATGTTAATTGCGAATAAAATGCAATGCTTGTTAATATAAAGGGAACTCAGTAAACATTTAATGACCAATATTTATGCAGTTTCATTAATTCATATTATATCAGTTTCTGGGATTTATCCTCATCTAACACTATTGGGAAGGTCTTATATTTTATGTAATACAATGTATAAATATATTCCTCTTTGTCCAGGTACTGAATATATATACATACAAATAATATATATATACACATATAAGACTCAAACCCTAAGACTCAATGCATTTCAGTTTTCGGCCCAGGTGACCTTTCTTTGGAATGTACTTGAATGAAATGTGTTGAGTCTTCATTAAAATGGTTCTCTATCAGTCAGACTTGTGAATGAGGTTTTGATTTCCTCTCGTGCTGTTCTTCTTCTGAATCCAATAGCTGTGAGCAAATCCCTTCTGGCATTGTTATAGTTCTGTTGCTCACAATAACATATGCACCTTTGAGGTACATCATTGTAAATGAGAACTACTATACATGTGCCTCAATTTTGCTGCTTGGAACAGCTCCAGGAGGTTTGTCGCTTCGCATAAATCCAGTGAATATGTTTGGTGTAACATAATATGATATGGAAATCCAATTCTTTCCTACCAGAAAAAAACAACCAGCCAATTCTGCTATTAATGTATTACATCTGGGGTAGGACATTTGTTTTTTCTGTTGAAAGAGCGATGAGAAGTTAGTTCTTAAAGTGCACCTATTACCTAAATATAGTTTCTTCCACCAAAGGTGCGGCTAACAAAGCCAACTCTTGGGATTGGGGAAATAATTGCAATTTCGTAGAAAATCCCCTACATGTCAGAAGTATTATCATGCTACAGATGAGTGATGTAATTGAACAAGCTCTAAAATATATGGCTTATGAGGGTCCATCAGACAAGCGGGCAGATTTACTCAAGGGTGAAGTGGCTAACGCTAGCGTCAATTCACTAGCATTGCGGCCCGCAGGGACATCACCAATTTACTAACAGGCGCAGGCTTCACTTCACTAGCGAAAGAGATAGACGCTAGTGGTCATTCGCAGTCTATCACAAGGCGACAATTCGCTCTGGCGAATTTAATGAAATGCGGATTTTACTGAACATTACCTCTTTCGCCAGACTTTTTGCCACTGGAGTGCATAGATCTTCCTCAATCTTCTGTTACTTACATCATATTTTTTAGTGGAAAAAGCTTCTAAGTCCAAAAAAACGCTGGCGTCTTTTGATTTTTTTCAGAGTGATAGCCTGCAAAAGTCCTTAATTTTTTTTTTGGGTAGCTGGGTTCCCCCATACATTTTCTAACACATGGAGCATGAACTATACAGTGGGCTCATGTGTAGGGCTTCATAACAACTCTATTTTCTTTATTAAGGTTCCCTGAAATTGTGTAATGTAATGTATTTGCTGCAACATATATGTCCATTCAACTTTAAATTTCCCACCATATGCAAATTAACCTGAGCTCAAGACCTCTAGCGAATTTCTATTGCTCGCATTGCCGAAGTAACGCTAGTGAAACTTCACCAGCATTTAGCGCCCACAACAAAACTCCTCATTCCAGTGAATTAGCGTTGTCTGAGCGAATTTTCGCTTGGCGAAGTGTAGTGATGGGTGCGAAGTGGTTTTCACCCTCGAGTAAATCTGCCCCAAGGACTGTATCAACATGCTCAGCTTTGTTTTCACAACTTTTCCCTGCATTCCTTAGATTGTTATTTTAACTGGAAAAGGACGTTGCCTAAACTGGCATTAATGGATTAATCAAATGCAAAAGTTAAATAATAAATCATCCATTTTCTTACCATTACATCCACTTCTTCTACTGGAGTGACATGATATCAACAGTGTTGGAGCCTCCAGAGAGAAGGGAACCACTGACATGATGTTTCCCAACTGAACTTTTTACAAAAACCCTGTTTATCTACCATCGCATAACCAGAATCTTTGGAATCACTTTTTATAGGCACATATTCCATTTCCTTATATTCCTCATATTCTTCTGACTTTGTCCCACTCTTATTGTAATACAGAGACTGCATAATGGCATGTGGTGCATGGGAAAATGATTGTCAATTAAAACCTGAAACCATCTAATAAATTTGTTGATTAAAAACAAGACAATTACAGACTTGCTTAATTAATAATTGCAACTTCATTTATTGCAGCACTCACCTCTAGCATGATAATGTTTCTGATACAATCATCTGCATCCGCTGCCATTGCTAATTTTTGGGTGAGATCATGTGAATCACAGCACAGGAAGAAGTCATCATATAAATCAGAATAATATTAAAGTTGAATATTCTCATGAATTAGGTAGGTAATGTTGAAATATAAATTATGACTCCAGTTTCCTTTGCATGTAATTAATAATAAGGACACGCATTTACACCGTCATGGCATCTCTGTATACATTCATTCTTCCTGTTTTGCTATTTATTCATTTATAGGTTCCCAAACTAGATCACCTTAGCTCAGATAAGAGGGTGCCATGTCTGAAGGCCATTCAGGCTGCAATTTGGAAGTAAATGTTGATTCATTATTTTGGATACCCCTGGAAATCAAAGAGAGTGACTGCTACTACCCTATTTTAATATATCTGAAATCGAATGTTGTAGGTGGACTGAACCACAGGTCTGAAGGGCTCTTGTTTAAAGTCTGAGAACTCATCTCATCAGAATACTGACAAATACTTACTGTATACGTTACTTCAAACTTATTAGTACAACTTTCTTATGGTTGGTATCACCATGGTTCTTATGCTCCTAAATAAAAGCTCTATCATTACAAGGTGCTCCATAATAAACCTCAATAAGCTACTCCACACAACAGAAAAACTAATGGATGTTATTAGGCCATCGTCAAGCTCTATGGCAGACTCTGCCCCCTGCTAATGCTTATGAGTTTGGATATAGGTACCATACAATATGTTAGTATCTGCCCTGATAGACAACATATTTAGTGCACCTCAAGGAGGAATCAGTAAAATATACACATGCTGGTAGAGGAAGAGCCTAAACTACCTCTTATAATATGCGACTTACTGCTTTCAAAGTTGTTGTGATTTATTGTTGTTTTTTTTTAATATTAAAATGCAAATTACAAGGATATGGGGCACAAAGCCATAACCTGCGCTGCCAAATAAACAATGTAAATGGGACAATGTGCCAGTGCCGGAATGGCAATAAAAATGTCAAGAGAGCCAGAAAGAAGACACAGAGCCAATCCTACTATCAGCTACTGAGGAACTTATCTGTGTGTTTAATAAAGCTGACAGAAGACAGAAGCTTCTTATATTCTTTCAATTTCAAGCTACAATAATAAAATACATCATTTAGCATAATTTGATCTCACGTAAGTGCTTATTTATGTAGAGCCCAGAAGAGTGCAGTGTTGCAAATGTAATTATGTGCTGTGCTGTCATTTAAATACAGAAATGTCAAACTGTACTGTATTTATACAGAAATAGTCACAAAGAAAAAAAAATTGCTTTTTTTTTTTTGCACATAAAGCATCGGCATGTTTCAAATGGTAATTTTGGCTCAAAAGCAAACAAAAATGATCTATACACACATACACTGAAAGCATTATTTATATGCAAGTCAGTGCACACATGCTCACAAAGAATATTTCACTTGAAAACCATACATATACCTGTACAAATGCCACAAACACAAGCATGCTGGACTCATTTCGCAATCAAAAACTTGTACTTTCACTACAAACTACATTCAATATCCTGCTTTAAGTGTTTGTATCATGATGTATGCCATTTTAAAGTTTGTTTTTTTTGTAAATAAAACTTTAGAAAGCCAATACAACCCCAGAAAAGCCATGATTTCTATGCTTATTTGCTTATAAATACAGTTGTGTTAAGAATAATAGCGACATGTTTTAAAAAATGAATAAAGCTCAAAATCCTCATAATAGCTTTTATTTCCATACATGCAAATGCATTGGGGACCCTGCACATTCTATTCCAAATCAAAACATAAAGAAACAGTCCAGAAATTGAAAAAAGGAAATATTTAGTTGTATAATCAGTGTTTCTAAGAACTGCTGCACATCTGTGTTGCCTGGAGTCCACCAACTTATGGCACCTGTTACATTCCATAATTCTTTTACATAGCTTGGTTTTGCTTCAGAAACAGCATTTTTGATGTCACACCACACATTTTCTATTGGATTAAGGTCCAGGGATTGGGCTGGTCACTCCATAACGTCAATCTTGTTGGTCTGGAACCAAGATGTTGCTCCTTTACTGGTCTGTTTGGAGTCGTTGTCTTGTTGCCAAACACCAAAGTATCATGATGCTTGTGCCACCATGTTTCCCTGCCTTCACACTGTACTGAATTTGGTGTTTGGGGTCGTCTAGCAAACTGTCTGTGGCCCCTAGACCCAAAAAGAACAATCTTGCTTTCATCAGTCCACAAAATGTTGTGCCATTTCTGTTTAGGCCAGTCAATGTGTTCTTTGGCAAATTGTAAGCTCTTCAGCACATCTTTTTTTCAACAATGGGACTTTGCAGGGGCTTCTTTCTGATAGCTTGGCTTCATATTGGTGTCTTCTAATTGTAACTGTACTCACAGGTAACTTTAGAACTTCTTTGATCTTCCTGGAGCTGATCATCGGCTCAGTCTTTGCCATTTTGGCTATTCTTATTTCCATTTGAATGGTAGTTTTTTTGTTTTCTTCCATGTCTTTCAAGTTTTGGTTGCCATTTTAAAGCAATTGAGATCATTTTAGCTGAGCAGACTATCATTTTCTGCGCTTCTTTATATGTTTTCCCCTCTCCAATCAAATTTAAAATCAAAGTACGCCGTTCTTCTGAACAAAGACTACTATTTTCATAGAGAAATGCACTATAACCAGCATGCACAACATTTGCTGCCTTCCTTCCTTAACAGGATGAATTACCTCACTAATTGAACTCTACACTGCTATTATTTGGAACAAGCTATTATTATTTTGAACAAGCCTCAATTAACGATTACATTACACAGAATCAGCAGCATGCATGTCATGACTGTTGGGTCTGTTGGTTTTCCATTACTCTACTACACCAAACACCACATCAAACTACAGGGGTAACATTGGCAATACTTTCCTTTTAATCCAAGTATAATCAGGCCAATTCGGCCATTGACAGGTCAAAAGCAAACTTGACATTTTACAACTTTGCTGCCCTCACAGCAGAGAGCCATTTGCATAATTTTTAAGTGAAAGTTTAATTATCAAATTTAAAGGGGTGGCTTCTTGTTCTTTTCCGTGTAAAAGAATGTCTTCTAATGCATTTGTAAGGAGTTCTCATGTACCCTAGCAAGCAAATTTTCTCCAGAGAAAGCAACTCCGACCTTAAAAGTATATCCTTTTAGTTGTTCCAATTTAGCTGCAGGTTATGACTTTGGCCATTTACTGACACTGCCTAGAATTGCACAGTGTGTCACCCACAGAAAAACAAATCCTTCTCAATTAAGGAGGCCCTCAATATGTTTTAATATTTTCATTATAGTGAACTAATGGATCATTGTTTTGTTTTTACCCTCATATTCCCCATTTATCTCTCTAGAAACCGAGGAGTTAATGTAAAGGGAGAGAAGCAGCACTATATAAGTCAACCTCTAACTATCCCAGCTGCTGCCTGCGTCTCAGTTTTTGAAGTAAAGATCATTATACAAGAAGGGTGATATATACTATCCGATTAAGAACCATTCCTAAAACATAATGGAAAACTATAATAAGAGTCTGCCAAGGTCTTATTTCATATTCATATAAAACTGCAATTTTCATATTAACTTTCGAGAGATAGTTAACGAGTCACTGAATATGCAAGCTCCCCCTCAGCTCATTATAACTGTAATTCATTCAAATCAAGGTAAATTTAAAAATGTGCTGATTATTTGAGGAGATCAGAGGGAACTAGCAGTGGAAGTATTCCCAGAAAAAAATGTATCTCTCCTAAAAAATGAGCAAACCCTTTCTATAACACAAAGGAAAGAACTTGTGATTGTAACATAATTTAAAATAATGTAATTAGCATTTTGCTCGTTTCTTTATTGTATTTACAGATGTAGGGGTCTTGTAAATTAGCCACCCTTAATAATATTGGTCACCCTTAATAATATTGGCAGGCAAATTCCCAGTGTTATAGATGCCTAAACGGGTCCTAATGGGGGACCTATTTCATTATTCTGCCTAAAAGCTATGCCCCTTGGTGTCCACATAGTCACCAGTAGATGACACTGCACTATAGTATAAATGTGTGGGTAACCATGTGCTCAAGGTCCATTGCTTTAGCCCTTACCTGAGTGAGCAGGAAGGGAATGGGTAGTGGAACCTAGGTACATTGGGTCTAGTAAAGAATAAGGTATACATGTAATAGATCACGCTAGGAGTGATAGACAGGTTACTTAGTTGAGCAGCCTAAGGCTCCAATGAGGAGAGTCAGAGGGATTATGATTGCGGGTACTAATTGCCCAGAAATAGGGATTAAGTGTACAAATTTAGGGAGGTAGAGATTCCCCTGGGTTCCACTTAGGGAAAACGCTGAAAGCTGGGTGTACCTTCATTTGCTGCTGTGTATGTTCCCTTGCCTGCAGGGACTAAGCTGATCATTGGTGCTTGTGAGTATATGCTTCCCCTGTTGCTCTATGTTCTTGTTGATTTATATGAACTCCTATGTGGATGAAGCTGTTGAACAAACTATGTTCTCTGGTTAAGCATTAAGAACCACTGGCACCCAATTATTATGCATAGCACTTTGTTACAGTTACACTACACCCTGCCTCCAAACCGTTGTGAGGGCTTCAACCCTGAGAGAAAGGTCTCATCTGGAGCACAAATATATGTTAGGGTAAGCTCTTATTAAAGATGGTGCCACTTAATTTACTATAGAGCTACACAGATAATGGTGCCTGTAGTTAACCCACATCTAAGAGCTTGCAAATATAGATACATTTAAAATGCAATGAAAAATAATAAAGAGCTGTGGATCAGAAACAATTTTATTTGATAAACAAAAGTTGTGTAGATGTTGTTGAATTATGTGACACCCATTGGTTCAGACAACATGCAAGATGATTAACAAAGAGTTTATTTTAAATGTTTGTTTTGACACTTTATATCTGGTATAATCTGTGATTAAATTCTAGTTCTTTTCATAAATGAAATACGAGCATCATAAAGAGACATCAGAATCCTCCAGGAGATAATTCATAGTAGAATGGCTTTGTTTTCTAGATATAATTTACTTTGATGTTAGCATCTAATTTTGTTCTGTGCAAATTAATTCTTGAAAAGATTTGTTTGTCTACATTGGCAGAAATATACCACAAACTACACTAATACATTCTCTTCCGGTATTACTGGGGAAAAGGGACATGACATATGAATTGATAAGGACTGGGGTAAAGCCTTAGAAAAACTACAGGTATTATCAACTGGAGGTGCCAAATGTTAGGCACCCCCAGTGATTGCTTACCTGAAAAAAACAATTAAAAACTGAACCAATGTGAGGTATTTCTGTAGAAGCTCACTTGCAACAATCTTCTTCTGCCTTTGCCTTCTATTCTTCTGGCCAGCAGGCAGGCAGGCAGAAGCACAGTAGAGTGAAGAAGCCAGTATTTTGCTTCTAAGTTAGGCTTTTGCTCTACTGCGCATGCACTTTTCCAGACCAAAATAAAGAAAGAATAAACCAAAGAAGAGTGCTACAATGAGCTTCCAGTGCAGTGCAGTTTTAATGAGCAAACGCACCAGCCATGGGTTAAGCGATTATAACATTTATTATATAACATTTTGCTACCCACAGTCATTATACCTTAAGTTCTCCTTTAATTAACAGTCAAACTTGTATAAAAACACCAACTTAACCAGATTACCAGATTTTGTTTAAAGGTTTGGTTTAAATTTATGACCCCCACTAACCAAATAACTAACCAAATAGATACATTTAACTAACCAAACTAGACTCCACTTTAATGAGAAATACTATAGTTGGTAGCCGCACCTTCTAACCAATTGTTTTTCCTTAGGGTTGTCTCCCAACCGAGAGTCAGAAGCAACTCGGCATGGATGTGCTGACCACTCCTATATAAATACTTGGTTTGGTGCTCAAAGGCCGCAGGCTCAAGCACATTCCCATGTTCACAATAAGCACTATGCACTTTAAATATTAAGTCACTATGAATTGTTTAAAAAATGCACTTTATTTAATTTTGTTTTTATAATCACATAAGATATGATTGGAATGATCACAATGCGAACACAATAATTCAATTATTTATTCAAATTCCAAGTTGATCGTCTCAAGCAGGTATACACACTGTCTAACACAGGGGTAATTTAGGATTGTGCGACGTCATATACTCCGCTTTCTGTCTCTCCTTTGAGCACCAAACCAAGTAGACTCCACTTTAGCTTCACATGCAGAAAAGATTGCCTGTGTCATCCCAATTTTCTCCCTCCTGTTTGGTTTTACATTTCCTTTTAGCCTATTGTTTACCTTTCTTTGTTACCCATTGCTCACCCTTTTTTCCATTGCCCACTGTTCTGTTTTGCTATTTTTCATTAGGTTCAGATTTTAGTGATATCCATGTGTCTATTGAAACTGAGTTGACTGTTGTATTCTCCAATGAATTCCTACATGGTAAAAACCTCTATTTTAGGGAACTATTCAGAGCATATTTTAAGTCCTTATTTAAAAGTGCATTGATTATAAGACACAACACCATGCTAAACAAGGAAAAAAGCAATATTTTTATGGCTCATTACACAACTTAGACCCACATTTGACAAGAGATGCATAGTAATGCCCAATAGCAATCTGTCCCATAATGTGCTCGTATATCAAGTGCCACATAATAGCTTTACAAAACAATAGCTTTACAACAACTTAATGTCTGCGGTACAAAATGCTGCATTTCTATGAAGAGATCTGCTTCGATTTTCCAAAGTTGATTTAGAGATAATTGAATTGATTTATTTAAATTGTTTTATTTAGTTAACTCTTCTATGAATCATTGCACTTTGTAACAAAAGGATCAATCCACTAGTATTCTTGCAACACTTGGCATTCATTCATGTAATTTAGTTTGACTAAACCCACATTGTATAGTCAGAATTGATCATCGGTCTATTGTGTTGCGGATTGAATGGAGACCAAAGTGCTTATCTCTACTTATGGGAAACCAGTAATGTGGTTTTATTTGTTTAAACTATATATAATCTTCATTTGTTCTTTATGCTCAAGAAATCTCAACGTCTCTTAAAAACATTCCTAAAATCTAAACTGCAGAGTGCTATATTTTATTCCTACTGCTTTTTGCACAATTGTTGTTTGTCACACTTGAAGGCAGATATATCAAAATTGAATGTTTCTTAACACATCTCACAAGTTAGTAATGTTGTAGAAAATGTCTTGATGCTTTTCATTCTCGGGAATAATCATTTGTCACTTAAATTATCTTGAGCATCAAAACACTGGAGAAAATGTTGCTCACATTGCGCAAGCTTACCAAGGACTTTGTAGGTTAAGCCACTGAAAATTTGCAACTCTTGAGAACTCTTATGTAAATTGAGTAATACAAAGATTTTCATTGAAGCAAACTTTGTGATGCCATTGATTTAAATAGATCTTCACTTGAGCACCTAAAAAGAAAACTCAACCTGATGGGGATATATGTTTTTTCATCAAGCAATATGATTATTTTTGAACTTTGAGGAATCAAATCTGTTGGGACTGGAAAAGCCATCAGTTCCTGGAGGTCAGTGGACCAACAAAACATCTTGGAAGAGGTCAGAAGAATGTTAAATATACATATCTATTATAATAGTAGAAGGGGTTGCATTGAAGATCTCCCAATCAGAGCACAAAAAAACAAAAAATTGCTGTCTGTCAATCAGCAACATTTTTTCCTACAATGTTAATTAAAGCAAAAACTGTTTCTGCTACCAGAGTTGCAGGTTAATAAAGGCTGCATTCTGCTTCATCAAAACATTAGTATTTTGTCAAGGAAAACTCCTTTTCTTGAGTGCAATGCCACCGGTACGGAGAGGAGCTTGTGGCAGGCCAGGTATTTTGGAGCACACGCAGGAACTGTCACGGTCGGCACCCTAAATCCAGAACCTATGCTAAGCACCCTGTTCTCGGCTCTTGCTTCTGCCTTTATCCGCCGCTTTTCACCTCGGGAGAAGCCCTCGGATAATCGGATGCCGCCCGTCTTATTAAGAGAGTTGCCAAGTGACGGGTTCTGGACGAGCAAAGGGTCACGACGGTAAAGCAAAAAGTCTTTTGAGCAGAAGATCACACCACACTACAAGGCGTATGCAGAAAGCGTAGTCAAATCACGCCGGGTCAGGGCAGGCAGAGTACAAGCGGATTCAGGCAAGGGTCAAAGCAGGAGATCAATCAGGAGATATAGAACAGTCAGTTACCAGGGAGGGTCAGGATTTCAGAGCTCAGAATCATCAAAACAGGCAGGGGTCACAACAGGTATCAGAGAACAGACAGATAATTTGCTCAGAAGCACCAGGAACTCACAAAATATGATCCTATAATGGGCAGTGAAAAAATCTAAAATGTCTCTTTAAATACATTTAAATTTCGAGACATTGCACGTTGGCGTCAACACGCCAGCTGCGTGCACCAATAAATACAGCGCTCCCTAGTTACCGACGCATACTGAGGAGGAGCGGCCCCCGCCGCACCGCTGGACCACCAGGGCAGTGAGTTATTACAGGAACATAATAAGCAAGTGCCACATTTCACTCATTATGCTTATATGTATATGCCATGTCCTCTGATCCTAGTTCACACAAATGTTCATCATCACTAAGCCTGCATATTGTTTCCTAACCGAAATGTGGGCTCTAGTAGCAGGTAACAATTTTTCCATCATAGTTGCCCTTTAATTTCAGGTGGTGCAACCTGGTCCAAAGTTTTTTGGCAACCAATCAACAAAAACATTTATTCGGACTACTACCGATCAAAAAACATAAAGCAAATATCTGATTTATCACAGTTTAGCACCAACTTAAATCAATGGCAGGATGCCCACATTTTTGTTCAAGTTAGTAAACTGCTCTCAGATGTACCTGCAGCATAGGGGGTCATGTGGACTTCCATAGTGGTGCAGTTACATATATTTCAATTGTTTTTTTTTTATATTCTTGGTGCAAAAATGATTGCATGCAGGGAAGCCCAATGCTTTCTCTTGATTGCATTGTACAATATAAGGCACAAGCAACACAAAGGCACATGGTACAAGAGCATTTGGCGAGAGGCACTTTGGATTTAATCAATGGTGTCCATTTTAGTACCTACAACTGCAAATAAAAATAGTCAATGAGCCCTCAGGTGTCTTGTTATGAGAACAATTGCTGACACTGGTGGAAAAAAAAGCCTTTTCTCACATAGTATAAATGTATCTTCATGCGAGATAGAACAGTGCCATTATTTTATTGGCTTTTTAATACATGTCATGAAGTGCCTGGCTGCAGAGTGTATCTCCTCTGACGGAATCTAACTTATTGATTATTTTCCTCTGTTTATCACAATGGTGCTTCCCTGCAGGACAAACAGTGTCACAAGGAAAGTGTTTTTCAATGAGCCTTGTCACATCTAGGGAGAAAATCATTGAAAGCCTGTGGCTCCAAGATGTTGAAGATGAAGCAAAATAATTGGAATAAGCACAACTCGTTTTGATTTGTATGTTTTTAAACAATCTAAAAAAAGTGGCTAAATATATCCATAATAGGTTTTGTTTTATTAATAAAGTTTGAAATTAACTTTTTTTCATTTCCATTTATTTTCAATTACTGTATGGAGGGATATATCCAACTCTTCCAGAATGTCCGTTTTTGTTTATCAGTTGCTAATGCCTAAAGTTACTTAATGTAACATAGGCTGAAAATGTGTCCATCGAGTTCAACCTTATATGCCTACTGAAACCTGCAGTAAACAACAATGAAAGCTATAGGGCACTTTGACTGAACTGTTAGTTGAACCAGAGGAAGGCAAAAAAAAAAAAAACTCCATCTGAAGCCTCTCCAAGGGGAAAAAATCCTTTCTGACTCCAAGATGGCAATTGGAGCAGTCCCCTTTGTACTGAGTGATTGTAATTTCAGCAGCCTTGTGCTTTCTCACTTGCTAAAGTGCCATCAAACCCCTTTTTGAAGCTATCTAATGTATCTGCCGGTACAACCGATTCAGGGAGAGAGTTACACAACTTCACAGCTCTCACTGTAAATAACTCTTTGCAAATATAAAAGATGGACTCTCCTCTCTTCCAGTTGGAATGAATGCCTTGCGTTTGCTAGAAGGACCTACTGTTAAATAAATCAACAGTACACCTTCACACCAAATTGCTGTTATAAGTGACAGAAGGATATAACACTCCTATATATATATATTATCTATCTATATGTAGGGTTCCCAAAGTTTTAATTTCACCTTACTGCTCTGGAAATCATAGGTATATGACCTATGCCCTATGAAATATATCAACTTAACTTGGTTAAGAACCCCTACCACTTAATCATTTCTCAAAGGCAGTTTTCCTAAACCTTTAACTTCTGAGGCCCCAGCTGGGAGAAAGAGTTGCAATGTAAAAGTGTTTTAGCTATGGGAGGAAATGAAAGAAAACAGAAAAATCCAAGGGGATTAAAAAACAAACTAGACTGTGACCCAACAAAGTCAAAGCCAAAGCTCCAGTGCGATGAGGCAGCATCCCTAGACCCACAGAAGCTGTTGTATTCAAATATATATCTGAATATGAAATTATTTTACTATGGATTACATTTTTAATGTGAATATGACAGCATGAACACTAATTTCCAATTCAATACGTTCAGAAAGTGGATCTTATCAATGTACCAGAACCTTCCTATCATCAGTTCTTATCATTTTTCTTCAGCGACAGGAAGGATTCCTACAGAAACCATCGCTGAGGCAGCAGTATGGGGGAATTTGTTATCTTACTGTTGCAAAGCTAACTTCATTTGCCTATGTGTGAAGCTAAATAAGCTTGAAAAGAAAGACTGGCTTAGTATCCAAAGAATTTCAAGCCGCAGTAAAATATGTACATACAGGCATGTAAATCAAAATGCAACAATGAGAAAACGTCAGGTGACAATATTCAGCCAGGCATAAATAAAAGCACAATTAAAATTCATGGTTCCCAGTGTTTGGGAACCCAGTGCTTTTTAAAAAGAGAGCTGCATTTAGTAAGATAATGAACCAAAAACACGTCACCGGATTTGACAGGAGAATAATGTGGAATAAAAACTGCAAACAAACAATACTATGTGCAAATTCTGCTGCATTAATTTCTTATCAACAGCTTTGGAGAGAAAGTCCAACACAAAAGGTACCTTATTATAGTTCTCATTCTTTGTGTTGAGGTTTTATGCTTCACCGCAGGAATATTAAGATTTGCTCTCTATGCCTTAACTAATTAAAGGACAAGGCTGATGCCGTCATTCCCAGATGTTTATACAATTCCTAGGAAAATTCTATACTGCCCATGAGCCATGCCTGTACGTGCCTTGAGCAAGGGGACAGATGCCACTCTGGATGAAAATAAGTTAGGGCATAATCTTTCAGGCTTTGGCCCACATACAGTATATTCCCAACTGTACTTCTATATTAAATGCAATATAATTACTATGCTTCATGGTGCTTTGATTCAGCCTGATGAGCAATCACCTCAAATTTCCCAGTAGACTTTGTCAGAAACTGAAGGTTGTTCATTATCTGGAGGTCATTTTGTGGGTAACATGGAGAACCTGGATGCTGTCAACTGTAGTATGAGGCAGGCTAACCCTCCCTGAAGGTCTTATGAAGGCTGTAGGTGGGATCAGTGGAGGTTATGGGCGTAGTGGAAAAGCTGTACAGGAAAGTTTTGGGTAAGTTTAGCCTACATAGCCTTCTGTGTTAGAGACAGTATGGCAACAGTAAGCACAAAGCCTCACAAGAAAAAGTTCTTGCAGTTTTTATGGGATAAACCATGAGCTTAGTTTACCAATTTAAATAAATCATGAATTTTACTTACTGCACCACATTCAATTCCCATATTGCATGAATTTTCCATGAGAAAATCCATCCTTTACAGATATATAGATGTTTAATCATATTAAACTTTAATTGGATAAGTAGATGTGTTGTGTAACAATACATCTTACTGTTGCTCATTCAATACAATATACAGATATGGGACCTGTTATCCACAATGTTTGGGACCTGAGGTTTTCCGGATAATGGATCTTTCTGTAATTTGGATCTTCATACCGTCAGTCTACTAGAAAATCATATAAACATTAAATAAACCCAATAGGCTGGTTTTGCTTCCAATAAGGATTAATTATATCTTAGTTGGGATCAACTACAAGCTACTGTTTTAATATTAAAGAGAAAAAGCAAATCATTTTAAAAAATCTGTATTATTTGATTATAATGGAGCCTATGGGAGATGTTCATTGCGTAATTTGGACCTTTCTGGATAACGGGTTTCTGGATAATGGATCTCATTCCTGTATTGTGATTGTTGCCAATGCTTGCAGTTTGTGATTTTATGTGTTTGGTCATTTGAAATGAAGCTGGCCCCTGAACGTCAGAATGCGAAGTAAGGACTCAGGTCATTGTGGGCCAATCCTGGCTATACAGAGTTGTGGGTTTACATGTGGAACCTAGGCATGTAATCCAAACAGTACTAATAGTGGCCCTTGAGACTCATGGGTATAAACCTGGTAGAAGATGGCAGCACCTTGGGCAGTAAAAGGCAATGCCCAGTGAAAATATACTGCATATATAATTATGCTGAAGTGGAAATCTTTAAAAATGGCCTTTGCAGGCTGGGTATTTATGAAAACATATTTTATACATTACACAATAAAGTCATTTTCTTTCAAGTATATATAGAAATTAGCAAATTGAATTGTATTTGCATCATGGGATTCAGCACATTTTATCAATCTAAGGTTATTAATCAACACTGCCTTACCTGGAGATATTTTTTTATTTGGACTAACAATTCCAACAGAACATCTGAAATGTTGGTTAAACTCCTGAATCTCAACAAGATGGATATAGATTTGGGGAGTTATTTGCTAAGATCCAAAAAGTTCTCATTATTTTCTTAAAACCACTTCGACCAAACTCCCATCCATATTTTTGATGTCTGGCGGTTTAGAGAAGGTCTTTTATACTTTCCTTCCTTCACTGATGCAGATTTGGCTGTGTGCTTTAGGTTGTTTTCATCCTGAAAGGTGAATTTTGTTCTGGTTTCAGCTTCCCGGCAGAGTGCAATAGGGCTCTCTCTCATGAACAGTTCTGTACTTTGCTTCTTGTACTTGATCTGCCGTCATTACAGTGAGATTTCTTATACTTCAAATAGGATTCAGAGTGGGCTTCTCAAAAAACAATTCCTTTCTTGTCATCAGCGCTTGTTATATTCTAGCCAAAAGCACACTTTATCCAGTTTTTAACACAAAAGCTTGCAGCTTCTTTCAAGTTATAGCACCGCTGGCTTCACAGTGGCATTTTCATCTTGATTGGCCATAGGTTCTGTGCGTGCCATATACTTTAATCCTTATAATTTGCCCTACAGGAATGATATACCTATACCCTGATTTGCCTTACTGTTGTCCAATGTGACATGCACACCTAAAAACATTTGTACACAGTAATTCAGATTGACCAAATGGATACAAACTCTTACACATCCCTTTGATCACAGAGCGACATAATCTCATATGACATGTTGTTGAGGCTTCAAAAAAAATATAAAATTATTTACTTGCAATTTAGGATGCACTCACTTTTACTGAACCAGTTTAGAATGTAGAGGTATAAAAATCAACCAGAGATGTTTCAAAAGAAAGAATAGCATTAAAACCCCATCACTTCCTTAAATTATCATATTTGATTGGGAATAAATATAAAGTGCATCTGTTTTCTAAAAGTGATTAGTGCCTAGACTAAAAAAAAACAGCAAATCCCCAGAGCCTTAGAGTAAAAGAGATTTAAGAAAATGAATTCCGCACTTAAAATGGTCACAAGGCTGATGAGATTCAAATGATTCGTTAATTAAATTTGAAAAGTGAAGGTGAAAGATTCTTCCATAATTTTTAAAATAAATAAATAAAAGTGGAAAACTTGCCGACGCGCGTTTCGCATATGCTTTATCAAGGCAAATGGGCTCGCTAACCATTGCGTAGCTATTTAAAGCTTCCGCATATTACGTCACTTAGGTCTTGCGGGATGGTCACACCAGCAGGTTACATAATTGCATACCGGCGGTTTGGATCTATTGGTTCTCTCAGCACGTCAATCACCGATGTCTATCATCTCACAGACCCGACCTCACCTGGTTACCTCCCACCAAGGAGGAGGGAAAACATCACTGTTGTATTCAATGGAAGGACGGGTAACCATGGTAACCAAAAGGTTTTAATCATAGTTTTACCCGGGAGACCTACCTGGATTTACAGTTAATGTAACAGTTGACCTTATGATATTTTCCAAACAGATCATAAAAATTTGAGGTCTTTAATAGTGGATGGGCAAATTTATTCGCCAGGTATGAATTTGCGGCGAATTCCCGGCGGCGAATAAATTTGCGAAACCGCTGCAAAAAATCGCTGGCATAAAAAAAAAGGACGCCGGTGTATTTTTCACGGCGAAAAACTGATGCCGGCGTCAAAAGCGAGATGCTGGCGGCGTTTCGCAAATTTTTCGCTGTTTTGCGAATTTCGCAGGATATTCGCAAATTTTTCAGCAAAACCACACAAATTCGCACATCACTAGTCTTTAACATATTCCCACACATGTTACATTCTCCACATGAGAAACATCCTCTAATTCTAACGGATTTGGACGAATTGTGAAAATGACTATTAAACAGTATGGGGCTGATTCACTAAAGATCGATATTCCTTAACGCACAGTTTTGTTCGTTATTGGAGACGCATTATTTAAGGAATGTTTCATCAAATTATTTTTGCATGCGTTAATAGACACAGTGCAAGCGTTAATTCTACATTTCTGCACATCAGTATTCTAATCACATTGTGATATGTATAGAATAGAATTAATCCTAACGCATTATTTACTAACTTCTTTTCATGATACCTTGGGCAGGGCCGGATTTCTTCCCCGCCCGCCCCTAGGCCGCGCGGTCCTAGCGCCCGCCTTCCCAGCGCGCCGGCGAAAAAACGCCGGCACAGCTGGTGTAGTTGAATGTGGACGCGAACGTCCCCATAATGCGGCTTTTTTGCCGCCCTAGGCCCGGGCCTATGTGGCCTTGCCGCAAATCCGGGCCTGACCTTGGGCAGATCCATCATGGAATTATATAAAGTTTCCCAGGGCAAGGAATGACTATAATACTGTAAAAAGAGAATTCTATTCTGCCAGTGGCATCCCGAATGTCTTAATGCTATAAATTACACTAAAAACGTGAGACAATATCAAATGCCCTAAAATATCGCATACTATAAAATACTGCAGAAAATAACACGTTATAAAATACCGATCACAATTCAGCTAAAACGAACATAAAAATATTACTTCTTAAAGGAATTGTTCAGTGTAAAAATAAAAACTGGCTAAATAGATAGCCTGTGCAAAATAAAAAATGTTTCTAATATAGTTAGTTAGCCAAAAATGCAATGTATAAAGGCTGGAGTGATTTGATGTATAACAAGTCAGTCAGAGCACTACTTCCTGCTTTTCAGCTCTCTTGGTTTACACTGACTGGTTACCCTGGCTACCAGACAGTAACCAATCAGAGACTTGAGGGGGACCCACATGGGTCATTTCTGTTGCTTTTGAATCTGAGCTGAATGCTGAGGATCAATTACAAACTCACTGAACAGAAATGTACCATGTGGCCCCCCTTCAAGTCACTGACTAACTCAGAGTTATAGAGCTGAAAAGCAGGAAGTTGGATTCTGGCTGTTTTATTAGACATCTGTTCACTCCAGCTTTTATATATTACATTTTTGGCTAACTAACTATATTAGAAACATTTTTTATTTTGCACAGCCTATCTATTTACCTAGTTTTTATTTTCACACTGAACTATTCCTTTAAGTTACACAAGTGAACTTTTAGTGAATCGATCGTTAATTCTAAAAATATAAGAAGTGATAAAATGTTCAAGGCATGCTATAAATAACACTCACTGTTTCACCTTTAAAGAATCGGCCCCTATATCTTTTAAATTGGGGCTTCGTTTGTAGCAGACAGAAATAGTGATGGACGAATTTGCGGCAAAAAATTTGCGAAACGGCGCCGGCGTCTCTTTTTTGATGGCGGCGTCCATTTTTTATGCCGTCGTCCGTTTTTTATGCCTTCGTCCATTTTTGACGCTGTTGTCCGTTTTTTTTTTTACGCCGGCTGTGGTTCCGCAAATTTATTCGCCGGCGGTGAATCGCGGGAATTCGCCCATCGCTAGACAGAAACCCTTTCATCTAGAATAGTGGCCAAGGATTCATCCTCTTTTAAAATTGGCCAATGTTTATTAATGATATTTTGTATTTGGTAACTGTTTGTGTTATACTGTATGTAGTTATAAATCATACTGTGTTATTATCATAAGATTTATCTTTCACTTGTAATAACTGTGATCTCTCGGTGCATAGGGCTCTGTGGTATGCTATTCTTTAGCAGTTTGCCAGAATATTCTCTTTGTTTTAATCTTGTTTTTAATTCCTCTGCCTGTTCTTTAAAGATCTCAAAGGAGGAACAATTGTGTTTTAGCCTTAGAAATTCACCTGTGGGAAGTGACTTTTTAGTAGGGATGATAGTAGGGGTGATAGCTGGAAAAATTTAGGAGTGAATTGGTAGCTGTCTCCTTTCTGTAATTTTTTGTAACCAATTTGCCCAATTTTTGAAGATAGACTTGCACAGCAGAACCAGACTAAGGAAAGATATATGCTTCATTCATCCTTTTGTAAATATTATGACAGGAAAGAGCAATTAATCTTAAGGTGTGAATAAAACATAACTGTGTGAGTACAAGGCAATGTGCCATTTCATTCAATTAAAGACCCATAAACGGTTTTATAGCTCTTCTGGCTTAATTGCAATTTGTTTTGCAGTGTGTTTACAGTCATTTGCTTTGCACCTTCCCTTTTCCAATCACAATCAGCTCAGAGACTCATATGAAATAAAAGTAAAATAAAAAGATACAATTCCTAAAAGAATTGCATAACTTATGCCTGCGCTGATTTGTTAAACAAAACTGCACAAACACTTTTCTAAGCTGTGTAGGCCGACTGACTGGCTGATCCACATGTTCAGGTCCTAATTGTTAATTAGGTGTGCTAAAACCTGTCCACATTCAGTTAGACTGGTTTGAAAGGAGTCTAATCATTTAGTGGTTAGGGATGTTGCAAAAACTAACAAGAGCACAATCAGGCTTGAGCACAACAGACCAAAGATGGCCTATTTTGGCCACAGAATTTTTGCTTGTAATACTAAACAGCATTAGTTACACAAGTTTCTCAGTCAGCACCCTTCACCTCCAAATTGCTTTAACCTGGTGTACGTCCAATGGCTTCCACCTTCCATCCGTTCAGTCAAACCACATCAATTATTGACAGCACCAGTCAGTAGTTTATTTTCTTAAAATGCCTTTTTTAGGACATGGGCTCTGACCCCAAACATTTGGCAACATTTTAGACCGTCCTCAGTCCTTTCTCAAGCTACCTGACGTTGCCAAATGCTTGGGACAAGTTTCAAGCAGAAAGTCCCTGACCAAACATGTGGTGATCAGGTCGATATAATGCTTGCAAGACCCCCATCAGCCTGTATAAAAAGTTATTTTTACCCCTGGAGGCACAGGTAGGGTCGGATAGCAGAGACAGAGCAGGGGCTTTAGCGGATCAGCAGGTCATGGTGAGCATAGGTGTGCCCAATTGCACCCCTGCATGTTGCACAATGACAAGTAAATCAGATTTTTGCTAACAATGAAAGTTTGGTTGAAAAATTGACATGCATCCATCGAGTTCAACTTTTTTAACCTGCCTAACTGCCTCATGGGGGAAACAAGCATTTCCGACTCCCATTAAGGGGATTACATTTAAAAAAAAATTCAATATCAGTTGGCACCCTGGAGTATGTTTAAAGGGACAACATACACTCCTGTTCAGCATGAGCTGAATGAATGGGGCTTGTGCTGAACATACTTTTCACCTATTGTTTTAATTACCAAATATCTATTGTTTTTGTTATTCTGGCACGGAAAAAGAAAATGAAACCAGTTTTACTTTATCACTTCCTGGTTCTGCTGAGCAGAGGTGAATTGAAAACAGGTAATTACCAGTCCACTGAGAAGCTCTCTGATAATGAGCTGCTCAAAGGCTGAATCTTTGGGGAAGTATATAAGGATCTTTTTAACAAATAACTCTGCAAGTCAAATGAAATTGGAATATATGGATGCATTTTTAACACAATTGAATCAGTCGCATGACTGGGCAGTTAATATCAGCAGCTATACTTTGTATCGGAAGAACAAAGGAGGAGGAGGGGTATGTCTGTTTGTTAGGCAGGATATCAAAGCTAATATAAAGGAGGAGGTGATGTTAGAAAATGAGGGGGCAGAAGTCTTATTGGTGGAGCTCTTCAATGATTGTAAAGAGTCCAGTAAATTATTTGGAGGAGTATGCTATAGACCCCCTAATATAAGTGAGGAGGAAGAGGCTAAGCTCCTGATGCAAATTGAAAAGGCTGCTAGTTTGGAGAAAGTAATGATAATGGGTGATTTTAATTACCCTGATATTGACTGGGGCAACAGTACTGCCAGGTCAGTTAATGGGAACAGGTTTATAAATGTGTTGCATGACAATTTTATATTGAGTGAACATCAGTAAAATAGATTACATTCATTATATACATACGAACCAAGTTACTATACATTGGCTGTTTTCTAACCAGCAAAATGGGGACCTGTACTGTGATTGCAACCATAAGACAACACTGGCACTGAATGGATCATCATAGGCACATTGCTATGAACAGAAGTCACCCAGGGAAAAGGATCACATTACTGTATATGTGCATATAAACATACAATATGCAAAAGCAACCTAATATTTTTGTATCATGCTCTGCTTTTCTTTCTCTTTTATTTACTTTTACATCTTTTTCTTGCTCCTGCTCCTCTACTACTTGTCTTGTATGTAGTACTTTCTTTCACCATTTCTTTACTTTTTACATATTGCTCAACCTATTCCTGTACTTAAGCTGGTACCCCTCTTTTCTTTGAATCCCGCATTTTACTTTAATTCTTTCCTTGTTTTGCCTTCTTCTTTCTACCTTCTTATTCCTTGTTGAAGACTGGCATTTATTCTCTTTTCTCAGTGAAACAAAACCAGACATGCCCCTTGCCCCTGGAAACATAAATATGTTCCCATAACCAGCATGAATACAATCTTGTAAAAATATCCAAACCACTTATACCCTTAATGGGACTGCACTAGGCAAATCCATAATGGAAAAATAATTTGGAGTCCTTGTAGATGATAAACTTGGCTGTAGCAAGCAATGCCAGTCAGCAGCATCAATGGTAAATAAGGTCTTGAGCTGTATTAAAATGGGAATTGATTCACGACAGGAGGGGGTCATTCTTCCACTGCATAGAGCACTTGTAAGGCCCCAATTAGAATATGCCGTACAGTTTTGGTCTGCAGAGTTCAAACAGGACATTGTTGAATTAGAGAAGGTCCAGAGAAAGGTAACTAAGCTGGATGGCTTTTTAGCAAGTGAGGGAATACAGGGTTATGGAAGATAGCTCATAGTACAAGTTGTTCCAGGGACTGGTCTTATTCCCATCTTGGAGTCAGAAAGGAATGTTTCCCCCTCTGAGCCTTTCTCTGGATCAAATAGCAGTTAGGAAGGTTATATATAGACTTAAAAGGTTGAACTTCATGGGCGTATATCTATTTCAACCTAACTTACTATGTTAGAAATCCAATTTATTGTGCTTTTTTTTTTTTTTTTAGCAATGGTGTTTTTAGGTGTATACCTTGTTCACCTTCCAAACACTTTTTTTTCCAGTTCCGCTGTTTTCAGATTGTTCACCGTAAATGAAGACTTTTTTCAATTGCCTTCCATTTTTTATTTTTTACCGTTTCCCAAAATGTAAGTTTAAAGCTTAATGTTTGTGTCTCTCGAGTCTCAGTCCGGCAGCGCAGTGATCCAGGAGCAAATTCTGTATGTTACATTTTGCTACATTTAGGGGGTTATTTATTAAAGTTAGATTTTTTTTCTACTTGCAAAGATCATGTAGAAGTCAATGGCAGACGTCCCGAAGATATCCTGATTTGTGCTGGGATTCCAAAAAAGTAGATGCATTCAGGCGTCAAATCCAAAAAAGTTGCAGTATACAGGTGTCAAATTCCAAAAAAGTCAAATAATCAGATTTTTTTACGATCTCAAACCAACTGATTTTTCAGTGAAAATTTTGTGTTTTGCATAAACAACCCATAGAGAGTCATAGACGATGCTGTCCCTTGAAAATAGGGAACATTGGCAGCTACCTATGATATAACAGTGGTATTCTATCAGTTACTACTATCCAATACCCTCAAAAACATAGACACACAGATCAATCTACTGTTATGAACACTTTGGAGCCCAGCAATTCATTTGTAACCAGGTGGAGCACATCATGACTGTGCATACAAGTCAGCCCCTGTCCTGCAGCTCCTTCTCGCACACTATACTCAAATCTCAACAATTATTAACTGGGGTTATGCGGAAAGACCGGTAAAATAACAAATCTGTACATTAACACATGTTTTTATTATGAATATATATATTTAAAAATGCCTTTTAAAATTGAATGCCCATTATATTCTCGGATAAGATTGTTAAAAACAATATTTCCAAATGGGGTTTTCATTGTCACCTGCAAATAGAAAAGAATTTCATTTGTATCTGCATTCAGTTCCGCACAGCTGTGGAAGTTACACTGCCATTTCCACATGTGAGCATTAGCTTTAAACATATTCATTTCTGCAAACAAAAAAGGAGAATGCTTATGATTGCACAAACAGATTTTCATTGTCTAACACCTTAGCAGCAAATTGCGGTACATTGTTGTAATCTTTGTTTTGGAAGCCACTGAATGACTGCACTTGGATTGCATTTCTGCAATGGGAACTTGGTGCTCAGAAGCTGCCAAAAATTTCCTAGCCTCTCTAGGAAAACATTTTGCCATCTGCTGTCATCCAAGCAGGGTGTTCCTTTATTGATGTTACTGTAATAGTAGAAATATGCAGAAATGAAGACGTACCATGTTCTGGATAAAGATCAGTTTATCAGAAAGTACCACGGTACATCACTGTGAGCTACGTCTCAGTTTGGGGCAGGTGCGTGCATGACTCTGATGTGGTTTATGGACAATGAAAGTATCAGTACCGTGACTTTGTTTGGGATTTGTTGGGGCAAATTCACTAAAGGGTGAAATTTTGCCCGTGAAGGCTTTGCCACTTCACCAAGTGCAAATTTGCTACCACTATGCTAATTCATTAAAATGCAAAGTTGATTCTCTGCAGCTGAATGTTGGCGAAGATTAGCTAGCGTTAATTCATCAGTGTGAGCATTTCATAGCGAACGTTCACTAACATTAGTTTCTGCCTAGCGAAACTTCATTAGCACTCTTTGGCTTAGGTCAATTTGAATAGGGCAGGTACATATAGGTCATATATACAGTGTCAGACTAGGACACCAGGGGCCCACCCAAAAACCTTTGACGAGGGGCCCACCATTTTAATCATAGACCAGGGGCCCACTCTCTCCAGTACTATTTGTCTTCCTCTCCTGACTCAACCTCTATTCTCCTAGTCTCTTTTCTTTATATACTATACTCTATTTTTCCATCTATTTAGCATCTTTGTTCTCATAGAAATAGGGAATGGCCATAAAATAGGTCTAATGTTTAGCAGCAGGAGGGCCCACTGACACCTGGGCTCACCAGGACTTTGCATATATATATATATATATATGTCTTTATTAGTAATGTTGGTGCAAATGCTTGAATTGGACCCCCCATCTTTGACATCACATAAGGGGGGGCAAGCACAGCTATTAATTAAGGCTTCTACCATTGGAATCCAGCACAGGAAGGTCACGAGCAAGGAGAGTGGATGGAAGAGCTCAATCTGAACCGCTTGCGGAAGTTGACCTAAACCCACCGACTCGTGGGTAAACCCATGGGTTCTGCGCATCACTATAGAATAGGTTTCCCAATGTCAGTATGATCATTGATACATTTGGATACATGATCACTTTAATGCCTAAAACAGTGTGCCTGTGTGTCACATAATTATCCTTATAAAACGGGAAAGAGTGGAGCCAGGGGATTTGTGCTATCAGATAATATTGACTGTATCCCCTGGGTTTGGAGGTGAACATTGAGTAAACTTCATTACATTGTTCACTGGCAAGCCCTAATTCCACATACCCTCTAGTATAATAACACTGAATTGGCCAATCTAGAAAAAAGACAACCCTTATGTTCATTATTAAATTAAAGTGATTTATCGGTGCAGTTTTTAACTAAAGTCATTAAGGAAGTACTAAAGCTGAAAAAGAAATGTAGCGCCGTTGTTTACTTTTCAGCTGCAAGCAGACAAGTGCCCTCGAGCCTGCTATTTTATACTGCTATTCAACGAGAGCATCTGTATTAAGCCTTTGTTGTTTCTGTAGGTACAATTGTTAAGCTAGGAGAGGGAATACGGCATCTTTTATCCTTTCGATAAATATTGTAATCATGGCTGCATATGCCAGCTCCAAGCTCTGATTCTGACAGTATTTACCCGAAGCCATTTACTGTGTATGGTTCATCGTGTGCAACAATGCCCCTAAAGAATAAAAGAGGTTGGAGCCTGCACCTTGTTACTTTCTGCTCTCCCTCTACTTCTGCTAAAATAAAATATGAAATGTTCATGTCGGGCAGCTGCTTGATGGTGCAACACAGCTATTACAGGGATGCTAATGACTCACACAGTGGAGGAAAGAAAGCACAGCAGCACTTTAAAGGAAAATATACTTATTATGAGAAGAGGAACAGCAATAAGGAAAAAGATAGAGAAGGAGTTAGGAATAGACACTGTCCAATTGTTCATACAGACAAACAGAATAGCACTCTCAAATTCTAGGGCTACATAGAAGTTGCACAGAGATACCTGAACATTTTTAAGACAGCATTTTCATGACTCTTCATAGCAGTAACCCTGAAGCCTGACCAATGCTCTCATAGTGATCTCCCATAGACTTCATTTTAATCAAAGTTGAGTTCGTTTTTTTTGTAATAATAAAAAGTACTTTATACCTATCCAATAATAATTTAAAAGGTACCTTATACTTATCCAATAATAATTGAAAAAGTACCTTATACTTATCCAGAATAAGATCCTGTATAATTAACCCTTATTGGAAGGAAAATCAATCCAATTGGGTTTAATTAATGTTTAAATAATTTTTTAGTAGTAGTAGTAGTAGAATTCCAAATTATGGAAAGATCCCCTACATGGAAACCCCAGGCCCGAGCATTCTGGATAATGCTAATTCAGCACACTGCCCGTGGGTCATCATTAAACAGTATCTCTCCTTCTCTAATCATATTAATACTTCTGCTAAAACCTGCCGTTCTTCTTACACAGTATATCCAAGATACAGGTATGGGATCCATAAGTCATTGTAGACTTAAATGATGGCGATCCAAATTACAGAAAGAACCATTATCCAGAAAGCCCTAGGTCCTGAGCATTGTGGATAACAGGTCCCATACCTGTACATCCCTTTCTTTCACATATAACAGCCAAAACACTAATCCATGCCCTTATCCTATCCTGTTTAGACTATTGCTACCTGTCTTCCTGACTCCCATCTCTCTCCCCTCCAATCAATCTTAATCAATCTTAAACTCTAGGATTGTCCTGCTCTTTCCTAAGAGGAAACCTGTTCAGCCCCAATTAAAATCCTTAGCATGGCTGCATGTTAACGGAGAACTAAACCCTAAAAATTTACATGGCTAAAAATCCCATATTTTAAGTACTGAATTTATTTCACCAGCCTAAAGTTTTAGCTTGTCAATAGCAGCAATGATCAAGGACTTTAAACTTGTCACAGGGGAGTCACCATCTTGGAAAGTGTCTGTCACATGCTGAATGGGCTCTGAGCAGCTGTTGAGAAGCTAAGCTTAGGAGTAGTCACAAATCATCAAGCAGAAAATTAGGTTGGTCTGTAATATAAGCTGATGCTACAGGGCTGATTATTAAATTCTGATGCTGGTTGCACTGATTTCTGTGCTGCCATGTAGTAATTATCTGTATTAATTACTAATCAGCCTTATATTGTGACATTTCTATTCTATGTGTACTGTATATTGTGAGTGGGTCCCTAAGCTCAGTAAGTGACAGCAGCACAGTGCATGTGCAGTAAATCAGCAGAAAAGAAGATGGGGAGCTACTGGGGCATCTTTGGAGACACAGATCTTTACTGCTAAAGGGCTGTGGTTGCTTTGGGCTGCTACAGAAGCCCAAAACATAATGTACAACATTTCTACCCTCCTTTAGTTAAGATTTAGTTCTCCTTTAAAGCGAGAGGTGGCAGTGGATGGTATAAAAAGAAGGTGGCTCTGTGAGCAGTGGAGGAGACTGCTAGGAACATACAGTGAGACAAGAAATGTAGTGAGGAGCAGAGGAGCAAAGGGCTTTGAATGTTAGCTGAAGAATTTTACAGTATATGCTATTATTTGCTTAAAGGAAAACTATGCTACTAGCAATGTAGGGCTCTATAAAAAATATATTGCATAAAACAGCTCAAAAGTAAAATACTTCTTCATGTAAATAAACCATTTTCATAATAATATACTTTTTATTAGTGTGTGCCATTGGGTATTCCTAAATAGAAAATTGCCGTCCCCTGGGATCCTATGAATCACGGTGCACACAAACATACCAAACAAACCAGACATGTTAGGTCACATGAGCCAATTAACAAACAGTTCTGTCTTTTTCTTCCACACTTCTTCCTGTTATAGTTACAGTTGTATTATTTCTGGTCAGGTGATCTCTGAGGCAACACACAGACCATCACGAAATAGGGAGTTCAAGGCAAGATATGTAAAAGGGCAATATTTACTTAAATATGTTCTATCTATATACCAGTTTGGTAAGAGTCTTTAATATGCCACTTAATGTGATACAAACTATCTGTTGGTTAAGTATTAATTTAGAAGGTTTAGTTTTCATTTAAAGGGAAGGAGACTGGAATTCGAGTGCCAGGATATAGGCGAAATTTGCCATCATGGAACAGCTGTGAACAAGGTTGCACCAGAAGCATCTGATGCTGACACTAGTGAAATAGTGAGTTGAAATGTAAGCATTCCCACATTGGAGGAGATTGGATAAAGGGTGGCTAGCAAGGGATGGTTGTACAGTTGCAGTCGTGGGTGGGCTTCTCCTTGTGTGAGTAGAGATCTGGAAGTGATTAGGTTAAAAATAGGAGGGGGAGTATTGGGGTTTGCAGTAGATGTGGTAAGCTTTTTAAGAACCTTTCTTAATGGCCAGCTGTTTTGGTTAATTTGTGTGTCTATAGATTTGTGGCACTTATATTTAATTGTAGTCTTTACAGTTCTTGGTAAGTGGGGTTTAAGGTGCTTTGTAAAGGTTATGTGGACAGTTATAGAATAGATAAAGGGGTAGGGTGGCAAATAATCAACACTGCTCATTTTCATCACTCCTACTTAAAGATAAAGTAAATACTATATTTTAAAAGCCATCTGAAAAATACAGCTTACATCGTGCCAAAACCAGAAGCAGTTATCACTGAGGAATGACAACTGAGTAATGATACATTTAATTCAGGCAACTTAACTCTGAAACACAGGTTCAATGTGTTCTTGGAAACACAATATGAAAAAGGCCATTACCTACCAAGTGCCGCTGTTAAGTGCAATCTAATCTAAATGTGTGCGGTTTACGAGGGGAACATAATGTTGATTCCTAAGTGAAGTGAACTTGAAAAACTGCAAACAGATTTTTTTTGCCTTCTGAAGTTATATTATCTGACAGGAACCCTGATGTGTCCATGTGCAAAAGCCTACCTGCAACAGTCAACAATGATGGCTTCACACAAGGGTAAGCAAGATTTCTTTATGATATTGTATCTCCATCTCCAAGGACCCTTCAACAGGTCTCACAGTCATTTTCCTGCAGGTCATTCTAATATCACTTTAGTGACTTTCTTGGGGTGTATTATGCAACTAGCATGGTAGGAGTTTACCTTAGATCTCAAGATTATGACAGACATACAATTGTATTAGGATCATGAACACTGATGGGTAGATGCTGTAAACACTCAGCAGTTTAAGGAAGGGGTCCAGGTGCACCGTCCTGAACCTTCAGCTGAGGGAGCAGGGAGGAACCAATCTTCCAGGCAGACTTTTCAATTAAAAAAGTTTTTATTTATTGAAGAGTACTAGGAGACAGCCTAACACATTTCATATCAACAGGATACTTAATCATAGACTACATATTATTCTTCCCACAAATTATTTAAAACAAGAGAGAGCCATTTGGCTTTGTGAATACTAGAGTTACACATGTGGTGCAATAAGGGACATATCATTGGAGACCTTCAGAGTGACACACTAGTCAGACCCACCCTTAAGTTGTTGGTTAACCGCCATCTTGGGACTCTCTTGGAAGTAAAATCAAAACAAAGAAAACTTTATACAAAATAACACAAAACAATAATAAAACAATGTATCAACAATGTATATACATAGATAGCCAGAAAGATAATAAACACCCTGTTGCGTTTAATAAATAATAAACATACAATTGTGTAGCATACTGTTAGTCTGAAAATGACTTGAACAGATGAACCAACTGGTTCTTTTGCTCCATCAAGTTCATAGTACATTCATGTGTGCTCCATTTGATAATCTGATAATCTGATTTACTCTACATTGGTTGCAGAACCCGAGACATTCATTGAGAAGCCATCACTTCATATGTACAATATAACTACAAACCTGATGGAGATAAAAGTACATGTTTATCTTAGAGCAGGAGTGCCTATACGTTACGAACGCGAGTTCTATTTTTTAGAGATGTCCCATTATGATCTACTGCCATAAAAGCATTGTTAGAATTCTGTTCCATGGAAAATATTACTTAAATATTGAATTATGAGAAAATGTATATTGTTATATTTTACAACTATTTCTTATGTAACCTTAACTTAATAAATATCGGAATGAAAAGCATGAAATAGAAGGGTGATCTGTGTCTTGAGATTTACGGATCACCAACTAAAGGTCTACTGGTATATCCCGATCTACCTTTTGGGCACCCCTGTATTAGAGACTTGCTAGTGCCACCAAGTAGATTCATCCTGAAGCACTCAGTGCCTCTCTAAATAGTTCCTTTAAAATGTATTTTTTTTGTCATTACTGACGACTTAATAAAGGCTGATGTATTAAACATAGTAATAGTATTTCCAGGTACATTACAAATGACTTCAAAACCATAGCACACAAACATCACCCATATCTGAATTAACAGTCCGTATGTTTTCACTCCCTGCGTTAGAGTGTACACTATAGGGATCAAGCTATTTGTAATTGTTACAGGTTAAATGAATTGAATTGAAATGCACTGAACCTGTTTAACACCGTAGGAGAGATTGGCGCTATGCTATAAGTGTTCTTATGCTATTAGTGTTATTACAAGTAGTATTCTCAGATGTTCATACAATTATCAGAATAGCAAAGATTTTTCCAAATACTATTTAACCTTCCCTTGATTAATGAACAGTGACATTCTGACAGATGCATTTTTAGATTTAACAGTAAGGAGAGAGATGTTGTACACATCTCTCTTGGCAACTGTCATCGTAGTTTTGGAAAATAAAGTTGGTGCCAAGTGCATTTTATATGCATCAGCTTGAGCTCATTTTATTTAAACCGGCATCCATTTAACTCTTTTAGAATATAGTTGAGCTGCAATAAAGGTAAACATGTACCACAGGGATGATGTTATTCACCAACAACCTGTTCTTTCACATGGAGACTCACTTGGGTGCAATAGTATTCAGATAGTATGAAGTATGTGGGGTTACTGTTTAAATTATTTTACACTATTTTCATTAACAAATTATTTTCCAGAGCTGAAGTATGATTTGATGTCAAGGTGGGAGTATAAAAATAGCTGCATAAATGTAAACTCTCCTAATTATTTGCTTAGCTTTCTGCATCTTTGTATGTGATGGGAACCACTTGTGACCAAATCTAAATGTAATAATATGTATCTCACAATAAAATAAGCCAAGAAGATAACTCACAGAATGTAGAATGTCATTCAGGCACACCAAACCCAAACTCCCAGCAAAGGAAGCAGGAAACAGTATATACCAAAACAGGGGTACTGTATAATACAGCTGGCATTTGGGTGCAATTGTCATATCAGGTACCATTGCCCTTGAATCAAACTTTTATATACATGTGCTAATTGCTCCTACCATGCACTCAGTGAGGGTCATTTACCAAGTGCAGGGCAAGAGGCAAAGTGCAAAAAATGGGCACAATTATTCATAGTTTTTTTTGCATATGTCAACTGGTGGGGGTCTCTGCACTCCAAATATGATTAGTGATGGGTGAATGAATTCGACTGTCGCTAATTTCGTCGAATTTCCGCATGTCCGAAAAGTCACTTGCGTCAAAAATGGCTGTGCGTCGACACTATTTGGACGCCCATTGACTTTAATGCCGGTGTCAAAATTGGCGCGAGCGTCAATTTTCGAGTTTCACTAATAATAAAGAGGAGAGATTCGCCCATCACTAAATCCAATACCTGATTTCTGTCCATTAATACAATATTACCGCCTATAATTGGGCGTTAATGCGCATGCGCATGATTGAGTGGAACGCATATGCGTTCCAAACAAAGATTTAGTGCGCACACTTCCTGTTTTCGCATGTAATTGGGCGGAAATGATGTCACACGCCGAGCATCGTCTGTTTGGGAGTCTGTTTAACATGCCATAAGGTATTTAAACTGCATGTACTCACAAAATCTTCCTGCCTTTTTATATTGAGGAGTTTTTTGCCCCTGATGAAGACCACTGTGGTTTTCTGTGATGTCTGTAAGTTTTTATTAACATGATATAATAAATTTTGACTCTTTTACATAAGTCTGATTGTGAAATCCATAGATATATTTATTCCCATGTATACAGTGCTGTCTGCATTTTTTCCCTCCTTCCCCCTAAACTCTAGTGGGTGCAGGCCTTAAAGGAACACCATGCTTGGTAAGGACATGGCTACCTATTACCAGCTTGATCTGCTGTTTTCCACTGGCATCTGAATATCCAATCTGGCACTAGTCAGGCCATAGATGCAATGCAAGTGCTTTTAAATGGGTGCCCTTTTGCGCCAGTTAGAGCTCTTTCACTTCCATCTGCAATCAAACTAAGTGACGCCTATTACAAACACATGATGAGCACACTGAAATGTTTTGTTATAATAGCTCTCCCTACAATACATTAATGAAATGTCTGAGAAATACTACTATGAAATTTAGAAATGCCACAATCACCACATCAAACTTAAATTAGAGGTTTCTGCAGACCTCCGCTACCCCGGAGTAGAATCTCAAAACAAACACAGATAGTCCAATCTTGAACCACATTTTGCAAAAGAACATATTCCTTCTCTGCGGTGTCTATTTATTAGTGTGATGTGCAAGGCAGAAGAGACATGCTGTGTTTACTGACTGCAAATAGGAATTTGGGACTCCAAGGCATTGGCAACAAGCACAGTCCATTGAGAAGGTCATAGATGCTATAATTGTATTTCCTTTATTTGACGGTTATCGAGATAAGTAATTTTAAGGACAAACCAAAAAGCACATTCAATGCATAACTAGATTTAAAGGGATCCTGTTATCGGAAAACATGTTTTTTTTTCAAAACGCATCAGTTAATAGTGCTACTCCAGCAGAATTCTGCACTGAAATCCATTTCTCAAAAGAGCAAACAGATTTTTTTATATTCAATTTTGAAATCTGACATGGAGCTAGACATTTTCTCAATTTCCCAGCTGCTCCCAGTCATGTGACTTGTGCCTGCACTTTAGGAGAGAAATGCTTTCTGGCAGGCTGCTGTTTTTCCTTCTCAATGTAACTGAATGTGTCTCAGTGGGAAATGGGTTTTTACTATTGAGTGTTGTTCTTAGATCTACCAGGCAGCTGTTATCTTGTGTTAGGGAGCTGTTATCTGGTTACCTTCCCATTGTTCTTTTGTTTGGCTGCTGGGGGAAAAAGGGAGGGGGTGATATCACTCTAACTTGCAGTACAGCAGTAAAGAGTGATTGAAGTTTATCAGAGCACAAGTCACATGACTTGGGGCAGCTGGGAAATTGACAATATGTCTAGCCCCATGTCAGATTTCAAAATTGAATATAAAAAAATCTGTTTGCTCTTTTGAGAAATGGATTTCAGTGCAGAATTCTGCACATGACAGTATCCCTTTAAAGAGCTTGCGTCACATTGTTATATAAATTGAGCAGTCAAGATGCTTGAAAAATGTTTCTACCAAAAATAATTCTGTTTTAGTTATCATTCTTTATGCAGCGCATCTGAAATGTAATTGATAAGTGCTTTGACCATGCCCTATACCATTGCTCTATCTATACCGTTGCCACTATACAGGCACTTCGCTGTTTTTAAAGAACTTTGTTCCAGTCAAAGAATAGCAATCTAACTCATTATTGGGTTTCTATGTACAGTATGCACAAGTTGCAAAAGTATTTTTGTAAGTTCATACCTTCCATAAGTGGCACCATTGGATGCGAACACTGGAATCTGGTTGCTGGGGGCAGCAGAAAAACAAATTGACTTCAGTTTAATAATTATTTATATTTTTATTGCCTACATCTTTATTTAAAACTCTTATTACAGTATTTTCCTTCCCCAGCTGCGCCTTGAGTGCAAGGGTAAATAAGCCGTACCAACCAGGTGGCTGCTCAAAATTGAAGTCAACTGCAAGCTGTCTTAGAATACCACTGTCTGCATCATATTAAAAGTTAATTTTAAGGTGAACTGTGCCTTATAACACATACATACACATTATATATAAATTATATAACATTAACAAATACTATTTATGCCCATGCAAATATGTTCTATTATATTAGCATTCCTAAAATATGAGATCTCCAATACCTGCATCTATTTCTGTCATCTTTGCCCTTTTTCAGGAAGAATGGTTTTATTTTGGAGTCTTTTTCCAAATGATACAGTGAAGGAATAACATTTAAAAATCATGTTTAGAAGTTTCTCAGGTGCATGATCATAAATAAAGTACCCAGCAAGTTTCACAAATATCCACACTAGGGAATTCTGATGTTAGCAGCATGCAATACTGACCTTCAACTCTGCTAAGAATCATTATTTCTAACACAACTGGCAATTATTTCCTTCATAAATCTACTCTTTGGTCATTGCAACAGCATTAGCAGTACTGTATATCTTCATCCATGCCTTCTGAATGGCAACTTCAATCATGCAATGCCAGTTATGAGGTACACAAACCTCTCTCTTAATGCACAATTATCCTACACACAAGTTATCGGGATGAACTAGAAATCTGAACACTACAGCAGTTCGAAAAGTTTTCACAACCACTAAAGCATTGGCTCTGTGTCCAATTAAAAGTGGAGAAATGTATCTAGAAAGGGTTACTTTAAATTGCATTCATTATGCTTTTGAGTTATTTCTGCTAAATACAGGGGAGGGGATGTCAAATTTGTCGAAAGCCCCCTGAAATGATATCTGGTAGGAACTGGCAGTTATTGATTAGGCTGGCACAAAAATCCCATTGGGACCTGTGCTGGCCCAAAATATGTAGTGTAGACACAACAATGTACAATATAAAAATAAAAATGGCAGTTTAAAGAGAACTAAACACTAAGGGGGTTATGTATTACATTTAGAATGCCAAAAACCTCGAAAAAGCCAAGTTTTTTTTACTATAAAATCTGAATTTTTTGTAGAAAAACTAACTATTATTATTTTATTTTTTTTGAAGGCCTGGATCATTACAGTTGTAGGGCTGCTGAACCTAGCTGCTGGTAAAGTAAGTTGATAATATACGATACAACATTTCTAACCATAGTCATTTTAAGGGTCTTATTTATCACAATCCAAATTTTACTGATCCTTTTAATATAAAAAGGTATGACCAAAAAATAATCCACAATTGGACCTTATTTATTATTAAAAAAGCACGTAAGAATCAAGCGAAAATCCGTTTCGTACAATTTTTTCCGTTTTTTTCTCGAAATGTTTGATTTTTTTCAAGTTTTTTTCCCAAAAAGCAAGAATTTTTCAGACATTTGCATGAAAAAGTCATAACCCAAAAATCCGGCATCTCAGACCTACTGAGATTATATATAAGTCAATGGGAGAGGTCCCTATCCTATTTGAAAGTTTATGCGGCCTGCGTTGGAATTAGCCTGAAAATCGGACTATTTTAGACTTTTCGGGCAAATATCTGCAAAATTCTGGCTTTCTGGGAAAAAAAACTTGAAAAAATCCAGCAATTCTGCAAAAAACTGTACAATTCGGATTTTCGCTCGATTGTTACGTGCGTTTTTAATAATAAATAAGGTCCAATTGTGGATTGTTATTTGGTCGTACTTTTTATATTAAAAAAATCTGAAAAATTAGGATTGTGATAAATAAGTCCCTTAAAATGACTATGGTTAGAAATGCTGTATTGTATATAATCAACTTACTTTAACAGCAGAGAGGTTCAGCAGCCCTACAACAGTAATGATCCAGGCCTTCAAAATTGTTAGACCATCTTTTGTGAGTCAGTGACACTGCACATGCTCACTGTGCTTTGGGCAGCTGTTGAGAATCTAAGCCTAGAGGTCTTCAAAAATCATCAAGTGTCAAAAAAGTTGCATCTGTAACAAGCACTGATGCTACAGGACTGGTGATTCAATTCTGATGCACAAGGCATTAGGTTTCAAAGTTGCCAAGTCATGTAAATCCAACTAATTAGGCCTTTTTTCATAACATATAATTTATTCAATGTATATATTGAGTCGGTCCCAAATATCAGGTAAGTAACAGCAGCACAGAGCATGTCCAGTGAATTAGCAGAAAAGAAGATGAGGCTGGGGGAATCTCTGGAGACACAGAGGGGCAGATTTACTAAAGGGCGATAAATTCGCCAGCGTGACATCATTTCGTTACTTCGCCGATTTACTAACGGTCACTGGCGTAACTTCACTAATGAAGGAGATTGACGCTAGCTGTAATTCGCACCCTTACGCCTGGCGAAGTTGCAGTCTAGCGAATGGACATAACTATGCAAATTCACTAAGATGCTGATTTTACTGAATGTTACCTCTAGAGCCAGACTTGCCTTCGCCACCTTAGACCAGGCGACGTGCAATAGAGTAGATAGGACTTCCTCAAAAAATAGTTGAAAATGTTTCTGTCTCAAAAAATGCTGGCGACTTTTCATTTTTCAGGGTGATAGGCTGCAAAATATTGTAAATTTTTTCTGGGGTACCCGGGTTCCCCCTACATTTCCTAACATATGGCATATAAACTATACACTGGGCTCTTGTGTAGGGCAATATAACAACTCTATTTTCTTTTATTAAGGTTTCCCGGGCTTGTGTAGTGTAATGTATTGGCTGCAACATATACGTTGATTCAACTTTAACTTCCCGCTGTATGCAAATAAGGCAACTGTAGCGAAACTTCGCTTCAGTTGCTGCAGTAATGCTAGCGCTACTTCGCCAGCGTTCAGCGCCCTGGACGCGACTTCGTATTTTAGTGAATAAGCGCTGTCCTGACGAATCTACACCTGCCGAAGTGTTGTGATGCGAGTGAAGCCGTCGCTGGCGAATTTTCTGAGGTTAGTGAATTTGCCCCCGAGGGCTGTGGTGGCCTAGTGCTGGTACAATAGCTCAAAGTACTGAATAAAGTGCAGCATTTCTACCCTTTTTAAGCTTTAGTTTGCCTTTATATAATACTGTGAAGAGTTGGTTGGCATATTTATTTAGTTATTTTTATTTTGCCAATTTGGATATGGTCCCTTTCCTGATGCATCTACTTTGGTTTTTAATGTGATCCTGAAATTGAACCAGGGAACACACAACCCGATCAGCCCGAACATACAAATATTAGGGTGTATGGCCTCCTTCAGAATAAGGTGTCTAAATTAAAATAGACAATAGGCAGAGCAGTGTATAAGATGTATAAATAAAAAGAAATAATATTCAAAACAGTCAATAAACAGCACAATGGCTCAGTGTTTAGCATTGCTGCCTAGGAATGTTAGGATATGCATCCAGGGCACTTTCTTCTACACTATCTACATGGACTTTCTATATTCTCTTGGTTACTCCAAAAGTGTGTGTGAGTTTTTCCAGGTACTCTGAGTTTCTCTTACACTTCCAAAACAGATAAACAGGGTCCTAATAAAATCAGCCATTGGGGTATATTTATGAAAGAGCGAAGTTAGAGATCACCACAGTCCTCTAGAGTGAAATGCTGCATCTCTCCATTCATTTCTATGGGATTTTTAAAGGCGCATTTATCAAAGGGTGAACTTTTACTTTACTTTGCTTTCACCCTTTGATAAAGACGTCTTTAAAAATCCCATACAAATGAATGGAGAGATGTAGCATTTCACTCTGGAGGACTGTGGTGATCTCTGAATTCACTCTTTCATAAATATACCCCTAGGGGCACATTTACTTAGTTCGAGTGAAGGATTTGAATAAAAAATACTTTGAATTTCAAAGGGTTTTTTTGGCTACTTCGACCTTCGACTACGACTTCGAATCAAACGATTCTAACTAAAAATCGTCTGACTATTCGACCAATCGATAGTCGAAGTACTGTCTCTTTAAAAAAAACTTCGACTAGCTACTTCGCCAGCTAAAACCTACCCAGCACCAATGTTAGCCTATGAGGAGTAATTTCTGATCGAAGGAAAATCGTTCGATCGATGGATTAAAAGATCTAACGAAATGCGGTAAATCCTTCGACTTCGATATTCGAAGTCGAAGGATTTTACTTCGATGGTCGAATATCGAGGGTTAATTAACCCTCGATATTCGACCCATAGTAAATGTGCCCCCTAGTGTTTAAATATTATCAACACCATAGACTTTTGGGTACCTACATGGATAGGAACTGATGTGATTGTTATAATATCTGAAAGAGCTGAGGAATATGTCAACATTATATAAAGGATATTACTAAATTTAAAACAAAATATGACTATAAAACCCGTACAGTTATGGGATTCATTATCCAGCAAATATGTTATCCAGAAATCTTTGAATTACAGAAAGGCCCACCTCCCAAAGACTCTATTTTAATAACATAATTCCCATTTTTAAAAAGTAAATCCTTTTTCCTCTGTAATAATAAAACCAGAGCTTGTACTTGATCCCAACTAAGATATAATTAATCCTTATTATAAGCAAAGGAGCCTATTGTGTTTATTTAAATCATTTTTAAACAGACTTAAAGTATGAAGATCCAGATTATGGAAAGACTCCTTATTTGGAAAACCCCAAGTCCCTAACATTCTGGATAACAGGTTCCATGCCAGTACTAAGAAAATAAAAACAAATGCTTTTAAACTGTTGTTTACTTATATTCCTCATTTACAGGTTATTGTTTATCAGAAGAGAAGGACAGAAGGAATCAAGTAGAAAACATGATTTGACTGACCAAATATAATTGTATAGAATCGGGCTGAAAAGGAAACAAACATTAATATTTGCAAAAATGAGAACTCACAAATGTTGGCATAGTTGTAATCATAAAATAAAATCATGGCATAAAATCCAAACTTTGTTTCAATAGCACAGTATTTATTTCTGTGGAAAAGGGGTGCTAATGAATTGTCTTCTACCAATTATTGAACAAAATTTGAACATTCGTGTGCAAAATGTTGAGCTAATTATGAGAACAGTTCATGTTCGGGAAGACATCATCTTTCATACATATATATATATATATATATATATATATATATATATATATATATATAGTTATGATTACAGTTTTACTAATGTAAGATGAAAAGCTGCTGCAGCGAGAAAGAGACCGTAACCATGTGCGGTACATAACCACTAAAGTTCTCCGGGAACCCATAAAAGCAAGAGAAATACAGGTATGGGATTCACTATCCAGAATCCCATTATCCAGAAAGCTCTGAGTTACAGAATGGCCATCCCCCATAGACTTCATCTTATCCAAATAATCCAATTTTTTAAATAAATGTATTTCCTTTTTCTCTTTATTAATAAAACAGTACCTTGTAATAAGATATAATTAATCCTTATTGGAAGCAAAACCAGCCTATTAAGTTTATGTAGGGGGTTATTTATCAAAGTCCAATAATAAAGCTTGATAAAGGGTATTGAACCCGAAACATGTTGGGGCCCATTTACTTAGCTCGAGTGAAGGAATGAATAAAAAAAAACTTCGAATTTCGAATGTTTTTTTGGCTACTTCGACCATCGAATGGGCTACTTCAACCTTCAACTACAACTTCTACTTCGAATCGAACGATTTGAACTAAAAATCGTTCCACTATTCAACCATTCGATAGTTGAAGTACTGTCTCTTTAAGAAAAAACTTTGACCCCCTAGTTCGCCACCTAAAAGCTACCAAAGTCAATGTTAGCCTATGGGGAAGGCCCCAATAAGCTTAGGTAGCTTTTTTAGGTCGAAGAAAAATCATTTGATCGATGAATTAAAATCCTTTGAATCGAAAGATTCAAAGGATTTAATCGTTCGATCGAACGAATAGCGCTAAATCCTTCGACTTCGATGTCGAAGGATTTAACTTCAACAGTCGAATATCGAGGGTTAGTTAGTTCGACCTTAAGTAAATTTGCCCCGTTGTGTTTACCACTGCCTGGAATAAAAAGTTTTTGCAGTAATACTGCTGGAGTTCCTCTTCCTTCTCCTATACTTCTCCTATACTTGGATCCTCTGAATAACTTCATGGAAAATGAACTACTTTTCCTGAACTAAATGAGAAACGGGAAACCTATGAGCTGTCAGTTGAGCAATACGCTTATATATCTACCTGAAATACAGGGTGATGTACATCATTAGCAATGTGATACTGTGGAACAATATTATATCTCCTGAACACATTGTAGATATTCCTTTACATGCCTTTATGTAAAGTGAAGCTGCACTTAAGCAATTGCTTGAAGAAATAAAAATAAATGGCTTGTTAACGGTTCATCTTTCTCAAATCTACAGTTCCATTCTCTGCATTTATTTTTCCCATTACTATTTGTTGTAACTGTTCATTTAATGGAGTGTCTATTTAATGGTTTGGAGAAGATATTTTATCTTTCAGACGTGCCAGGGAAGAACCATGCAGCAGGATCTGTGAGGAGACAATATGAATCAATATCCGTATCCTGCATAACCTCTGAACCTATCCAGAGAGGTCAGCAATGTCAGACTGGCCCACTGGGATACCAGGAAAACTCCCGGTGGGCCCAGGTGTTAGTGGGCCCTCATGCTGCTAAACACTTGGCCTATTTCATGGCCATTCCCTATTTCTATGAGAACAAAGAGGCTAAATAGTTGGAATAATTGATTATAGTATAAAGAAAACAGACTAGGAGAATAGAGGTTGATGAGATGAAGAATATTCTGAGAGTGGGCCCCTGGTCTAAGGTTTGGTGGCCCCCCCCCGACACTGGAGGTCATGGAACAGGAACTCATGAACGAGTATTAGACAGATTTAGGATTCACAGTACATTCTGGGAAGGTACATATAGAGTATTCAGGCTCATGTCTGCAATAAGTAGTGACTGAAAAATATTTCATTTTGTTTTGTTGCCATTTCTTTTACAGAGAAAAATCAAGGCTAAAATGTTACAGTTCATACTGGGTAAATGAGTATTAAGGGGCACAATATTGCAACCCTGAGTTCTCTATCACTTGTGCCTGGGACATTTTTTTAAATGATTACCCTTTTCCCTTCAAAATCAGTGCAGAAAGCAGTATATACTATGAGAGTGCAGGCAGCAGATTTCTATCACCTATTAGCTGTGCATATGCGTAATTGGCGGGTCGCAATGCTGTGGAGGCAGACATGACGTCACACTGCTCTGAGAATACGAACGCTAGTGCATTATAGTTTGGCACCAAACAGGGTATATATTCTGCAAGTAAAATGGTATGCACTAGAACTCCATTGACATAGGCTTCTTGCCTAAACGTTGGGGTATTTCTCTAATTCAGAGTATCCCCTTTCATACTTGTATGCTGTTTATTGCTGGGTGGTATGTATCTTTATGGCCCTGATGATCATTGCCAAAATGTGCTGACTTGTATATATTCTAATGTTTGTTACATATAAATCTTTGATAAAGAAAGTTTAATTGCAGTACCACCTTCTTTTTTGTACTTGATTAGTGTGCTGTTGGAGGTTTGAGGGAAAGAAGTAAAAAAGCACAGTATTTAAATTGTTGGACCCACTTTAGGGAGATATTCTGAATCTCAGGAGCACAGCACAATAGATGATGTTACCAGATCTATTACATTACAAGAAATACAAAGCTCTGGCAACAGATATAAGATGTTTCATTCACTGACAGGACAGATGTTGACTAGTGATGGGCGAATAAATTCAGAAGGCATGGATTTGCGGGGAATTTCCGTGTTTCGCCGCCTGCGAATGTTTTTACGAAACTTTGTCAAAAATTCTCCAGCAAAAAAATCTGCTGCGACATAAAAAAATTGTTGCGTGTTTTTCGCCATTTCACAAATTATTCATCGAGATTCGGACAGATTCGCCCATCACTAATGTTGACAACAGACAAGTAAATATATTGATATCCATGATACATATGTGTGGGCGATAGAAAAATTAAAAAGGTTGTGGCTGTAGTTGGTTAAAAGGAGACTTACAGAGAGAAGTATTTGGACAGCACTGTGGATGACCTCGAGGTACTGATATTCTATGATGCATCCCGTCACAGAAATAAACGAGTGATCTCCCAGATTCTTGCTTGGCGGAGCAGGCACAAGCCTCCACACACAGCCCGGTCCATGTTCTCGCCACCATGAACGATGGATGGAGATATTGAAGGTCATGAGATCAGTGTCCTGTGGTAAAAAGCAAGTACTACTTTAATCAAGAACATTATAAATATATTATAAATAGTCTGGCTTTCATAAATACTAAGTGGTGAATAACAAACTGTACCAAATAACAAATGCATAATAAAGATAAAAGTGTCCTAAGGGACATTTGTGGTCACAACACTAAAGGCAGATATCCCTGTAATCTGTGGCAGATTACCATAAGCAATGCAGGTGGTCATTCCAGACTCATGGTTTTCAGGGGCACCAGAAGGCAGGAGAGGGGACAGGATGTGGTGGACCTGGGGCTGATCGGGGTAGAAGTGGGGAGGATCAGAAAAAAGGTGGAGCTTTGCACCTACCACCATATCGGAAATCACTAGGTGAAGAGCACAATTGGTGCCAGCTGGTGCAAGGCAATTCTTTCCTTTAAGGGATTCTGTCATGGTTTTTATGATGTAGTTTTTATTTCTAAATTAAACTGTTAACACTGCAAATAATTTACTCTACAATAAAACATTCCATTCGTGAACCAGAAAGTGTATTTTTTAAAGTTATAATATTGGTGTGTAGGCAGCCATCTTAGGTCATTTTGCCTGTGCTTTCAGGAAGAGTCAGCACATTAGGATGGAACTGTTTTCTGGCAGGCTGTTGTTTCTCCTACTCAATGTAATTGAATATATCGCATTTGGATTTTACTATTGACTGCTGTTCTTAGATCTACCAGGAAGCTGTTATCTTGTGTTCTGTTGTTAGGCTGCGGGGGGGGGGGGGACGATATCACTCCAACTTGCAGTACAGCTGTAAAGAGTGACTGAAGTTTATCAGAGCACAAGTCATATGACTGGGGGCAGCTTGGAAACTGACAATATGTCAACTCCCATGTCAGATTTCAAAATTAAATATAAAAAAATCTGTTGGCACTTTTGAAAAATGGATTTCAGTGCAGAATTCTGCTGGAGCAGCACTATTAACTTGTGCATAATGGGAAAAAAATCTCTCTGGTGCCCCTTAAGTCGGACATCTGAATGACATGTAAATAAAAGAGTTCGGGGGGGGACACCTATGTGCTACTATACACCTACTATACACCTCCCATTAATACAGAACTGCCAAGTACAGGTACTGAGAGGAATGCAGGTACAGGTACTTGTGCTCCATTTTGCATAGTGTAAAAAAACATGGTAGCTGGCACCTCTTCTTTGCATCCTGCCCTGCAATCAGTAAATTACCTCTTATGTGTCTGAAAGGCAAATTCTCACCCACTGCTATACAAATTTAATATTTTATAAAATAGAGAAGCAGACAGTATTAACCATGCAAGACTATTCGTTGTCTCAAAATATCAGCAGTTATGTCATGCATTTAAGGATACAACCCTAAAAATTTAGATATTTATGAATGGTTTATTCTGGCATGGTTGTAAAATATCCTTTGCTAAGCAATGATATTACTTTCAAAAAAAGTCACTTTTAAGTTTTCTGTTACAAGTGTAATGGAATGCGGTGCGTGACCTGCCATACTACAGTATATTCATACCTTAAAGGAACAGTTCAGTGTGAAAATAAAAACTGTGTAAATAAAAAATGTTTCTAATATAGTTAGTTAGCCAATAATGTAATATATAAAGGCTGGAGTGAACAGATGTCTAATAAAACAGCCAGAATCCAACTTCCTGCTTTTCAGCTCTATAACTCTGAGTTAGTCAGCGACTTGAAGGGGGGGCCACATGGGTCATTTCTGTTCAGTGAGTTTGCAATTGATCCTCAGCATTCAGCTCAGATTCAAAAGCAACAGATATGACCCATGTGGCCCCCCTCAAGTCTCTGATTGGTTACTGCCTGGTAGCCAGGGTAACCAGTCAGTGTAAACCAAGACAGCTGAAAAGCAGGAAGTAGTGTTCAGACTGACATGTTATACATTAAATCACTCCAGCCTTTATACATTACATTTTTGACTAACTAGCTATATTAGAAACATTTTTTATTTTGCACAGCCTATTTATTTACCCAGTTTTTATTTTTACACTGAACAATTCCTTTAAGATCTGGCTGTAGGCTATAGCTATTATGGAAGAAAGCTGTGACAAACCAGAATGCTGATCTGAGATATCTGTGTTTTTTACTGAGCAGTAACTATGGTTACTGCTTATTAAAGAAGTTCTGATAGCTTCAGATTGGCAAACTTTTCCATAATGTGTCCAAAAGTAGTTTAACATTTTGAAAACTTGCCCAGAAACTTGCTTTAACTTTAACCCTATGCTCCTCTTGTTTAGAGAACCTTTGATCTCTGCTGCTGAATATTAACAACCCATAGAAAAAGTAATGAATTTTAGTATTTTTAGTTCTGCTTTGGAAATGTGCTACTTCATTGAAAAACTTTGCTCTGTTCTTAAATCTGGCTCTTGGTTTGAGAAAAAGATAAAACTTTGCTAAAAACATACTCTTAGGTTTGGTAGGAAAGGACTTCTCAAGTTTTGTGAACAAAGGCGGACAAACTGTCATTAAAGGACATGTAAACCCTCACAAAAAATGTAATCAGTGAACAATCTATTTAAATTCTTTAAATACCTGCCATTCCTATAGTTAAAAGGCTGTAGCGTCCACTTAGTCACTTAGGATTCCTTCTCCTCCTCTAACCTACTGAGCCCCTCCTTTAGGAATTTGCTTTGGCTGTTGGCCACTGAGCATGCTCAGTTATTTTCAGCTCAGATTACTAAACAGGCCTTCTATTCTATCAGCAAATGTAGAGATAGCATTGGTGGTTCCCATAAAAACTCTGATCTAGCTGTCTGCTCCTAGTAGGAAATTGTGACAGAAATACAGATGTAAATTGTGTTTTTTTATTACTAAAAGAATGATATTGCTGGAATTTGAGCTGTTTTACTCACATAGTAACTCTGCAATCAAAATACAATACCTAATATGGCATGTTAAAGTGCCCAATTATCCATGCATATTTCCTTGTGAGGATTTAGAAGGCTTCTTTTCAATATCTCAATGGCATGGTAGTTAAAGGCAAATACATGATTGAACTCCAATGAGTGATGGCTGAGAGACTACACAAACATACAGTGAATGGACTATTATACTACTAGCTGAGGCACATGCATGCTAGAAAATCTGCATTCCCTAAATCCCCTTTTTGCTGACAGATGACATGCATGAGGCATTCCAAACATACACAATACAGTAAATGTACCACAATCTTTGGCAGTGCAGACTATTGGTTAGACCCTCTTCTGCCAGTGACCAAAGCTTTGCATGGTATATTTGCCTCCTAATTGGAGGAATGTACATCAAATAGCCCCATGGAAGTAAACTCAAATATGAGCGGCCATCAACTAAGCTTCCTTCAAGGCAGACATATTTTTTGGTGCAGCAATATTAAAAGCAGCCATAATATGCTCCTAAATCTAAAAAAGCTGCATTGAATGCTAACTGGCATGGCACAAATGTCCATGAAGACAGGGCCCTCAACCTAATGCCAACCCTGTGTGCTAAGGCTGTTTAGTTTCAAAGTAGTGCTCTAACTTAGAGACGCACAGCTGGTACCAACCCATAATCCCATCAGAGCCTACTGATGCCAATGTAATTAGAATTTGGTGACTAAATGTAATGTATTATCATGGTCTATCTCCTGTAACGCCACTCGTCCAAGTGGTGCCGTCTCTGGGGGTTTAGGTAGATTGCAGGGATCGGATTGGTCTCAGAAAAACACAGTTCATACTCAGCATTGAGTTTTTAAGCTGACCGCAATCAGCTTTATTCATATATAACCGGCACACAGGAGCATATTGGAAAACAAAACATAAAAAGAAATCCTAGCCTGTCCGGCTCTAACTAACATACAGTCGCTCCCTCTCTATACAATAGAGAGGATCTAGCATCCAACTCTACAAAAACAGTAGTTTGTTTGGTTACTCACTGTGTCCGGCTCTCTCCTTACTGCATGCAGGCAGTTCCCCAGGAAGAGAGAGAGAGTAACTCTGGAGCTACACTGTTTAAAGGGATTTCCCCTGAAGTCTAACGAGGCCACTAATTAGCCAGGCTTCATCAAAACCTGGATAGCCTGGTGAATGGAAGTCCCACCCGCTCACTTCCATTCACTCCAGGGCCCTTTTTACCGGCTTTTCCAAAAGCCAAATGCAGTGAAAGAACACTCTTTCACTGCTGACATACTTTCCCTGGAGCTTAGTATATATAAGAGAGAAATCTGGGAGAAATATAAACACCTTCCACCTCTATTCCAGCATTTCTCTCACACACCCTCCCCCTCTGTTTCGACGTAGGGGTCGGAACACAATTAGCCTCAAGACAGTGTACCCGGGATAAGGCATCTGCATTTCCCAGCTGGGACCCCGGTCTATGCTCCACTGTGAATTTGTAGTTCTGAAGGGCCAGGAACCATCTTGTCACCCTTCTATTCTTTTCACGATTTTCACACATCCATTTAAGGGGGGCGTGGTCAGTAACTAATGTAAACTGGCGGCCTAACAGATAGTATCTAAGCTCCTCCAGAGCCCACTTCACTGCTAAGCATTCCTTCTCTACTGTAGCATAGTTTCTCTCATGGATGTTCAGCTTTTTACTCAGGAAAACTATAGGATGCTCTGCACCTTCTCTGATTTGGGACAGTACTGCTCCGACTCCCACATCGGACGCATCAGTCTGTACAATAAATGTCTGTGTGAAGTCTGGGGTTATCAGTACTGGTTGGCTACATAAGGCTTTTTTCAGGGTCTGAAAGGCCTGTTCTGCCTCAGGGTTCCACTTGATCATTATGGACTTGGTCCCTTTTGTAAGGTCAGTCAGAGGGACAGCTATAGTAGCAAAGTTAGCTATGAACCGTCTATAGTAACCAGTGATCCCCAAAAAAGCTCGAACCTGTTTTTTTGTGACTGGTTTAGGCCAGTCTTGAATTGCCTGCACCTTGTTAAGCTGAGGCTTAACTAGCCCTCTACCAATGTTATACCCCAAATACTTGGCTTCTTCCAGGCCTATGCTACATTTTTTTGGGTTAGCGGTCAGACCGGCCATTCGTATGGAATCAAGCACGGCCTGTACCCTAGGTAGATGGGATTGCCAATCCGAGCTATGGATAACGACGTCATCAAGGTACGCTGCTGCGTAGTGCCTATGGGGCCTTAAGATTTGGTCCATGGTACGCTGGAAGGTTGCTGGGGCTCCATGTAACCCAAACGGCAACACTACATACTGGAACAGACCTTCAGGAGTACTAAAAGCAGTTTTCTCTTTGGCTTGATCCGTCAGGGGAATCTGCCAATAGCCCTTGGTCAAATCTAAGGTTGTCAGGTATCTAGCCGTCCCTAGTCTCTCAATTAACTCGTCCACACGAGGCATAGGGTAGGCATCAAATTTGGAGACCATATTTAATTTTCGAAAGTCGTTACAGAAACGCCAGCTCCCATCCGGTTTAGGTATTAAGACAATGGGACTGGACCACTCGCTATGCGACTCCTCAATGACTCCCAACTCTAACATCTTTTTAACTTCCTGAGATATGGCTTCTCGTCTAGCTTCAGGCACCCTATAAGGTTTTACGTTAACCTTTACCCCAGGTTCAGTTATGATGTCATGCTTTACCAAAGAGGTTCGTCCAGGTTTCTCAGAAAAAACCTCCCTATTCTGGATTACAAAGTTTTGTACTTCTTTCCTCTGAGTGTCTGACAAGGAGTCTGCTACGTTAACCTCTGGCACTAAGGGTTCTGCCCTTAGAGATGAAGTAGGTTTGGTGAACAATGTCATTCTTTCTTTCCAGGGTTTTATAAGATTGACATGGTAAATTTGCTCGGGTTTTCTTTTACCCGGTTGGCGAACCTTATAATTTACTTCACCAATCTTTTCAAGGATCTCAAAGGGTCCTTGCCACTTTGCCAAAAATTTGCTTTCTACCGTGGGTATTAACACAAGTACACGATCACCAGGGGAAAAATTGCGTACTCTGGCACCCCTATTATACACCCTCTGTTGAGCTTCTTGTGCCTGCTCCATGTGCTCTCTTACTATGGGCATCACCGCGGTTATCCTGTCCTGCATTTGGCATACATGCTCAATGACACTTTTAAAGGGGGTGGGTTGTCCCTCCCAAGTCTCCTTTGCTATGTCCAACAAGCCCCTGGGGTGCCTACCATATAGCAACTCAAACGGTGAGTATCCCGTAGATGATTGAGGGACCTCCCTTATGGCAAACATCAAATAGGGTAACAGGTAATCCCAATTTTTCCCATCCTTGTCTACCACCTTCTTAAGCATATTTTTGAGCGTTTTATTGAACCTTTCGACTAACCCATCAGTCTGGGGGTGGTATACCGAAGTGCGAAGTTGGACTACTTTAAACAGCTTGCACAAATCCTTCATGACCCGGGACATAAACGGGGTGCCTTGGTCAGTGAGTATTTCCTTTGGGATTCCTACCCTGCTAAAGACATGTACCAACTCTCTAGCAATGGATTTAGAGGAGGTATTACGTAGAGGAATGGCCTCGGGGTATCGGGTAGCATAATCCATTATTACTATTATATGTTGGTGTCCCCGTGCAGACTTTACTATTGGGCCCACCAAATCCATGGCTATCCTCTCAAATGGCGTCTCTATCACAGGGAGAGGGACCAAAGGGCTCCGAAAATGCGGCCTAGGAGCCGAATACTGACAGTCTGGACAGGAACTACAGTATTGCTCGACTTCACCATGTATTCCTGGCCAGAAAAATCGTTGCAAAATTCGCTCTTTGGTCTTCTCTACACCTAAATGTCCGCCCATCACATGTTTATGTGCAAGGTCAAGTACCATACGCCGGTATGGTTTTGGGACAACCAGCTGCTCTACCCCGTCATTTCCCTTTTCTACTACCTGATATAGTAGGTCATTTTGGAGGGCTAAGTAGGGACAAGAGGGGCTAGAGTCAGAATCTATAGATTTCCCATCTATCATTTTTACATTGGCCCTTGCTCTAGACAGTGTGGGATCCTTTAACTGCTCTGAAGCAAAATTATCCCTCCTAATGTCCAAGTCAGGCATGTCATTGTCTTCCTCAAACGGGTCTACATGAACTTCCCCATCTGGTATAGTCTGGTCAACCTGTGGTTCCCTGTCTACCTCATCAGATTCCCCTGCTAATACAGAAAAGGGAAAATCTGCAGTAACCTCACCCTCCGGTACACCCTCAGACACTTTATTACCGGAATCAGGGCGGCTTCCCTTTGAGTAGGATTGGTCCATAACCTTGTCAGTTTCCCACAATTTCCAGAAATGTGGGAAGTTTCTCCCCAAAATTATGTCATGTGGTAAAGTGGGAACCAACCCTACGGGGTACCTTAATGTCCCGTAGGCAGTTTTGATTTCCACTTCAGCCATAGCATACTCGCGAGTATCCCCATGAATACATGTGACCCCTACCGTCTCAGGCCCATACTGAGGCGTTTCAATCAACAAAGATTTCATCAGGGTAACCTGGCTACCAGAATCTAATAATGCATTTACTAGCTTTCCTTCCACAATAACATCACACAGGTACTTATCCTTCCCTGTCTTTGGAAGGGCAGTACATACAACCTGAGCATACATTGACGTACGTCTCTTTGTTAAGGCAGTATCACACTGCATAGGCTCATCAGTTAGGCTGCAGTCGGCAGCAAAGTGTCCCAGCATATGGCACCGGTAACACCGCACCAAGTCTTTATTGGGTCCTCTGCGAGGAGGGGTCCCTCCTGACACATTTTGGTAGTCTCTGGGTCTAGTGCCTGTAGATTCTCCACGTTGGAGCATGCTCTTATCGGTCGTAGGTCCCTTTTTCCATGCAGGGGTTTGCTGGATATTCCAGGAAGTTTCCCCTTTGGAGCTAGGGTGTGCTCCACTTGTTGAAAACTGAGTAGCTCTTCGGCAGAAAGGTACCTCTCTACCATTTCCACAAGCTGGTCTGCAGTTGTTGGGTCTGCATGGCTTACCCATTTGCGCAAAGGTGAAGGCAAAGACCTAAGGTACCGGTCCATCACTATCCGCTCCACGATCTGTGGCCCTGTTAGGGTCTCCGGCTGCAACCACTTTTTAGTTAAATGAATTAGGTCATGCATCTGGGAGCGTGGAGGCTTTTCTGCCATAAACATCCACTGATGAACACGCTGGGCACGGACCGAGAGGGTGACCCCCAGCCGGGCCAAAATCTCAGCTTTTAGTTTGTCATAATCTTTAGCGGCAACATGATCCAGATCAAAATAGGCTTTTTGTGGTTCCCCAGAGAGAAAGGGTGCCACCAGGCCTGCCCACTGCTCTTTAGGCCAGTCCTCTCGCTCTGCTGTCCTCTCAAATGTGGAAAGGTAAGCTTCAACATCATCACTTGTTGTCAGCTTTTGCAGATAGTAGCTAGCCCGTATAGCAGTTGGTTTAGCAGTTTCTGTAGGGGGTGCTGCCACACTCCTTGCAGCTAGCTGCTGCACTACCTCTTTGAGGAGCTCCCGGTCTTGTCGCTGCTCCTCTCGGTTTGCGATCAGCTGTTGCTGCTGGACTCTGGTGGCCTCTTGCTGAGCAGCCGTAGCCTGTATCAGGGCCTTGAGAACGTCGTCCATATTGCCCTGCAGCAAAACACTTTATAATGCACCGCTGAAACTGGGTTTCTGGCCCTTTAAATCTTCAAAAAAAAAAAACCAAACAAAAAAAAAATATATATATATATATATTTTTTTTTTTTTATTGCCCGCATCCTCCACCATATGTAACGCCACTCGTCCAAGTGGTGCCGTCTCTGGGGGTTTAGGTAGATTGCAGGGATCGGATTGGTCTCAGAAAAACACAGTTCATACTCAGCATTGAGTTTTTAAGCTGACCGCAATCAGCTTTATTCATATATAACCGGCACACAGGAGCATATTGGAAAACAAAACATAAAAAGAAATCCTAGCCTGTCCGGCTCTAACTAACATACAGTCGCTCCCTCTCTATACAATAGAGAGGATCTAGCATCCAACTCTACAAAAACAGTAGTTTGTTTGGTTACTCACTGTGTCCGGCTCTCTCCTTACTGCATGCAGGCAGTTCCCCAGGAAGAGAGAGAGAGTAACTCTGGAGCTACACTGTTTAAAGGGATTTCCCCTGAAGTCTAACGAGGCCACTAATTAGCCAGGCTTCATCAAAACCTGGATAGCCTGGTGAATGGAAGTCCCACCCGCTCACTTCCATTCACTCCAGGGCCCTTTTTACCGGCTTTTCCAAAAGCCAAATGCAGTGAAAGAACACTCTTTCACTGCTGACATACTTTCCCTGGAGCTTAGTATATATAAGAGAGAAATCTGGGAGAAATATAAACACCTTCCACCTCTATTCCAGCATTTCTCTCACACACCCTCCCCCTCTGTTTCGACGTAGGGGTCGGAACACAATTAGCCTCAAGACAGTGTACCCGGGATAAGGCATCTGCATTTCCCAGCTGGGACCCCGGTCTATGCTCCATTGTGAATTTGAATCTGGGAGAAATATAAACACCTTCCACCTCTATTCCAGCATTTCTCTCACACTCCCAAAAAGTTCCTTGTAGGTTAGGAAGAAATATGGAGCTGAATTAAATGAGGCCCAGTATGGTTAGCAATAATATTTAGAACATTGTAGCTTTTGCCTGACTTATTTTACAAAAGTGCACAAAACACATAAATAACAATAAGGCATCAATTTAGCAAATGAGCCTCATTGCTTCCTATGTAGATGATCAATATTCAGGATTTTTCCAAAAAGTCATTTGGGGCAGAACTGTATCAACACTTTTGCAGTGTCCAGCAGCCACATACACTATAACTGGGGCATTGGGCAAAATAATTCCAAGTACAGATATGGAAGAAGACAATGCTTGTGGCCAGACTATGTAATGATAAATATATATATATACTGTAAAATAAAAATAAAAACTGTTACAGAACAGGCAAACAAATAATAATTATCTCTTGCAATAGTTAAAGGCCATTTTACCAACAAGACTTAAAAAGAAGCTCTTTGCTTTTATTGTAGATAGGCTGGGCCAAGTGTGGCAATTTAAGTGCTCATTAAATCCTCATTAGAATAAAAGGACACTGCAAAGCAGTTACGCTTAATTACGTTTAAAGCATGCAATTGTATTTGTGTTTCATATGCGCTGTCACTAATACCAGGCTTGCGAGAAGGTTACACAATAATGTTGCCTTTAACTAGTGATTACCATTTAGCAAACATTTGGGAAAAAAATGGAGAGGTTTGTTCATGTGTTTATAAGCAAAAACAGCAATGATCATATACAACTGCGTCTTTACCACATTGACATAGAGACAACATACAATGAGGGCGTTTTACACATCCAAATTATTGCGGTTGCATACATTTTGCTAAATCTACTGCAATTACATCATAGTTACATAGTTAAATTACATAGTTAAATTGGGTTGAAAAAAGACAAAGTCCATCAAGTTCAACCCCTCCAAATGAAAACCCAGCATCCATACACACACCCCTCCCTACTTTTAATTAAATTCTATATATCCATACCTATGCTAACTATAGAGTTTAGTATCACAATAGCCTTTGATATTATGTCTGTCCAAAAAATCATCCAAGCCATTCTTAAAGGCATTAACTGAATCAGCCATCACAACATCACCCGGCAGTGCATTCCACAACCTCACTGTCCTGACTGTGAAGAACCCCCTACGTTGCTTCAAATGAAAGTTCTTTTCTTCTAGTCTAAAGGGGTGGCCTCTGGTACGGTGATCCACTTTATGGGTAAAAAGGTCCCCTGCTATTTGTCTATAATGTCCTCTAATGTACTTGTAAAGTGTAATCATGTCCCCATCGCAAGCGCCTTTTTTCCAGAGAAAACAACCTCAACCTTGACAGTCTCCCCTCATAATTTAAGTCTTCTGTACCTCTAACCACTTTAGTTCCACTTAGTCTCTGCACCCTCTCCAGCTCATTTATATCCCTCTTAAGGACTGGAGTCCAAAACTGCACTGCATACTCCAGATGAGGCCTTACCAGGGACCTATAAAGAGGCATAATTATGTTTTCATCCCTTGAGTTAATGCCCTTTTTTATGCAAGACAGAACTTTATTTGCTTTAGTAGCCACAGAATGACACTGCCCAGAATGAGACAACGTGTTATCTACAAAGACCCCTAGATCCTTCTCATTTAAGGAAACTCCCAACACATTGCCATTTAGTGTATAACTTGCATTTATATTATTTTTCCCAAAGTGCATAACCTGCATTTATCAACATTGAACCTCATTTTCCAGTTTGCTGCCCAGTTTTCCAGTTTAGACAAATCACTCTGCAAAGTGGCAGCATCCTGCATGGAACCTACAGTTCTGCACAATTTAGTATCATCTGCAAAAATAGAAACAGTACTTTCAACATCAGGCACCTTATCTTCTTGAACTTTAAGGGGATGATTTGGTTTAATTTTTTGGTTTATTTTTTTTATTTTGCAGTTCTTAGGTCCACTCATTAAAAAACTGGGTATTTAAGCAAGACAAAATTTATAGCATTGTATTAATGGTTGCCACCTGTCCGGTTTTGACCTGGACAGCCCGGTTTTTTGAAGGGCTTTCCAGCTTTCAAATGGAGGTCATTTATCCCCAAAAAAACAAATGCTCCGTATGTCAACACATTTATTGCTATTGCTACTTTTTATTACTCATCTTTCTATTCAGGCATCTCCTATTCATATTCCTGTCTCTTATTCGAATCTGCGCAGGGTTTACAAGGTAATTTGGACCCAAGCAATCAGGTTGTAAATGCAAACTGGAGAGCTGCTGAACAGAAAGTTAAATAACTCAGAAACCACAAATAATAAAATATGAAAACCAGTTGCACCTAGTCTGGGAGTATCGCTCTCTACATCATATAAGAGTTAACTGAAAGGTGAACATCCCCTTTAAGCAACAATAACAAATCTCATTGACTATTCATGTTAGCTGCAGTATTAAGAATAAACCAATAATATAAGCTGGTGAACCACCCCTTTAATGAAATGTCTTTTATATAGTAGGGAATGACCTTGATAAGAAAATGGGCATTCTAGTGTAACATTTTAAACTACAGTCCTATCACATACTGAGACCTAATGATAAGTCTACAGTGCTTGTTACCTGCCCAGCACTATATTGTCACGCTACAGTATTCCCTAAGAAACATGCTGTAACACCTAAGCCATTTAATAAAAGTTCTTCTACAGTGTCTAAACATTAAATATACATTTCTGTTCTTATTACAGCTCTCTGGTATAACAGACACATCTGAGCATCCAGTTACCTGCCACATAAGACATTTTGCAGGGAAGAAGTGACACATTTTTGACAGCTGTGATTGCAGTTCTATTCTCACATACACTTCATCCGTCTTGCACAGAATCAAGTGGCTGATAGTATTTAAGAAAAATTCTTGGCTCATGCTGCAATCATATGTCAAAATGCATCAGAGAGTATCCGAAGAGAGGGTGCTTCGCAGTTTAAGGCTCAATTTATTGGCAAATTGGCAACTATAAAAATAGCTCATTTAAATAAAACAGGCAATAATATCTGTAGCCGAGTGGAATAAAATACTTTGAACATTAAACCTGCTTTGTTTTTTCAGATATTATTACCCTGCATTTTATGCTCCTATAAGGAAATGTTGTGTCCTATTTTACTGTAAGTAGTTCCGAGATGAGTTAATTCAATATAGGTTTGATCTTGTTTAGAGTTGGCTGGGGGAGCAGTTTTCACTTTCCAGGTAAAATGTTTCTTGAAATTTCCTTACTGGCCAGGGGTGTCGTGTGTCCCTAGTCTTTAAAAAGGGGAGGCACCATTTATTCTGTCTTTTTTTGGATCCCACTTGTTGGAGAGGTGGATGGTGCTGGAGAGAGCGTGGGAGAACTCAGTAGGTGTAGCTAGTGTAGGAGATTATAGCTCACTGGATGTGACAGTTAGGCTAAGGGTAGTTAGCAAGTAGCAAGAAACTCCAACAAGTATAGAAGTAGTGTTAGTACCCTCAGTGTCACCCACCAGTGTAGGAACTCAAGTGGTCAGGCTCATTTTTTAGTTATTAATGCTGGCTGTTATTTATGCCCTTCTGTACTATTAAGGGAAGTAAGAACTGACATACTGTAAAGGGATATATATACCATTTTAAAGTAGCATCTCAGAGATTGTTTTAGGATCCAACAAATAAAGAGTTACCTGTTACTTTAAAGAACCACTGCACCCGAGTTACTGAACATCTGCAAAGAACATGAATTACCTTTCCTCCATACCTACAGTGAGGGCCCACCTAAGAGAAAGAATCCTGCGTAACACATTTGCAGGGGGTTGCTAGACTAGTTTAGTAGGAGAAAAGGCAGTGTCCTCTGCAACAAAGGGTTATATAGCTCCTAAAAAGCTTTCCACTCCTATAGAAATCTTTAAATGAGAACATTGTTTCATTCTTGATAAATTCTTTAAATAAAAACACAGAGTCACAACATTTTACAGTGTGCTCTTTTATACAGTTTATATCGTTCTGACTTCTAATGACATAACTATTTCAGGTTGAGTTAACTGGTTATATTTCTTCTGCTTTTTTAATAGATGGGATCTGTGGAGAGAGGGTGAAAGTAATATGAGAGCACTTCTCCAGTTTGCTTGGACCAACAAGACTGCAATTGTTGAGAGTGAGAAAAAGTGTGTATTTCCTAAAGTGGGAACGGAAATGGGCCATATAAATGAACTCACATTTAGGAGAGTCTGTGTTTCTTGGCATATATTCTTTGAAATGCTCTGAAAGTATTTTCTTGTATGATGATAATGACTAAAATCCTCTAAAATCAATATAATTTTTTTTTAATTTTTGCTTCCATGTCATTCTTCAAATACATAAAACCCCCACCCCCCATCCTTATGGTCCCACTTCCTTGGAAAGGAGCAGGTGCAGTGCCCCATGCCAAAGGCTCTTGCAAGTTTACTTTGTCCTCTGTGGTTGGGTATATAAAATGATTTGCTTGATTTTAAACAACTGATTGGTTTATGTACATATTTGCTCAAATGGACACTATTCTGATAAAGTTAAAATGTTTGTCCTACTGAGTTAAGTCTATTAGAAAACACAATTTTTCTTAACTACTGAAAAAAATAAATGTGAATTTTGTGCAGGCATACATGTATCCACATGCCTCTGTCGTCTTGCTTTCTCTTAAACTGCAACAATTCTGTAATATTTTATGGCTGCTATTGAAGTTATAAAGACGCATTCAATCCACAGTTGTATCAAACCTTGGGAAACTTGATTAAAGATTGATTAGCAGAACAATTAAGATTTGAATGTTACTTACAAATAAGTAATTTCAAGAAAATCTATTTCTTTAGTAACACACTAACTACTTAGTGTACACCATAAAGCTGCATAAAACAGTAAAGAATGTTTAAGGAAGTGATGCGTGTAACCTTTTAATGACCATATATTTGTATTTATTGACTGTTCAACACTGTTTAGACTTTATTTTTATTTAGACTTTATTTTGTTTTGTTTTGTTTCTTTGAAGTAATTAGTCTAGGACTGGGGAAATAAGATTGTAATAAGCCATCCAGTCTAAAGAATCAGATAAATAAGAAAAATAAGAATTACTTTTTTTTTCTTTAAAGCTCTGCACCTGATGCTGTCTCCTGAAGATTCTCTTCTCCCAAATACATTCTTCATGTTCATCCATGCAACTACAGTTACACAAGGTATACTGCAATTATGGCATCTATCTGGCAGATATTGTTTCTTTCAACTCCAATAATTTTATTCCATTTTCTACCTTTATTTTCTAGATGTATTGATTTTTCATGCTTTTAAAAGCTAAAACTATGGCAGAGTTATAGCGCAGAGTTAAAAACAGAGCAGTGTATGTGATGACACAGTGTTCTATGAATATAAGTTGGAGCATCCACTTTTAGTAACTAAAAGCATATATAAGGCATAGCTACTAAAAATTGGGAATGTGCACAAGGATACAACAGTCTCACCATATGTGTAAAGTAAAATTTATGAACAAGTCATATTCTTATGGTTTGGTTTTCAAGCACCAACCTATTTAGGGAGAACAAATACTATGATTTAAAGGCAATTGTTCATAACTAACCTTGTTACAGTCCCTCAGACAGTTATATGTGAGCAGGGCATTCTTCAATTGTGTGGCTGTTCTTGGAATGAAAGTGGCAATGAAGGCTGAACCTTTTCATATAAGCATAGAGTATTCTTTTCTGAAAGGGTTGTAAATGGCCAAGTAAGATTTCAAGAACCATTCCATCATCTCCTCAGTAATTGTGTGTGCGATCGCAATTCTCCATATTCTGTTAGTGTCTTAACAGGGGGTCCCCAGCAAGACAATAATTACATTACAGGACATTTTAGGCAAATAGGGATTTTTTCCCATAAAAGTATCACTGCACCAGAGGCTTTCAGACTAGAGGAGAAGAACTTTCATTTGAAGCAACGTACAGTAGGTGGTTCTTCATAGTGAGGGCAGGGAGGTTGGGAAATGCTAATAAGAGTTGTATTGATGTGCAAGCGAGCAAAGACTGTAGCATGATCTAGATCAAAGTAACCGCTGTATTATGGCTTACTATAAAATTAGATGACGAAAGTACAATAAAGAAAAAGAAAAAGCAAAACTGTAAAGTATTCTAAATAAGCAAGAAAAAAATATTTCAGCACATATAGGTGTCTTTTATTGAAGAGATTTTATTAGCACTCTTCAAGTAGAATATGGTACTAAAATCCAATATTCAAAGTAGTAAATAGATATGTTGTAGTTTGTACAAGTACAAGTTTTGAAATCTGACACCAGTAAGGTCTTTCCCAAGTCCTCTCAACCTTGTGACTTTTGTTCTGATAAGCTTCAGTCTTTGTTTACTGCTGGAGTCATGTCAAAACCCCTTCCCTCCCACAGCAGCCCACCCTGACACCTCTGCTACAGGATTCAAGTTCCTGAATTGAGCTCCATGTTTTCAAGCATCCAACCTAGCCACCAAACCTGAAGCCACAGGTCCTACCTCACTGCCCTTTGCCCACTTATTTTCCCTTATTTGCACTGTAACAGTAAACTTACTTTATGTGGGGGTCATTTATAAACTTTGTGCAGCACAGAATGGTTCGCACAGTGGACACTGTATATTTGCCCTATGCATGGTTGTATTTATAAAACTGGATAAGAGTGGTGCATTTAATGTGCAAATAGAATTGCAAATAGTTTTTTCGCACTGTGAATGTCCATAAGAGCTTATTAAATATGGCAAAAATTGCAAATTGAGAACATTTATGCACAAGCTTTGCGTTTGAGTTATGCCACTACTTTGCCGGAGGATAAATTGTGAAAATTGTGAATTTAAATTACTGTCAATGGATTTTTCGCACACAACAACATTTATCACCATTATTATCATTTGACATAAGTAGTTTGCAGGTAGATTATTTAACTTTAATTAGATTAACCAACAATGGTTATCGGATGAAACAAGAGGATGGGACAGCCCTTCTTGCAAGATCTTAGAAGCTTAGAAGCTCCTTTTTCGCCTCAGGCGAATACATTCGGGAAATTCCTGCAAAAATTCGCCTGCGTCAAAAAATCACTCCGATAAGTCACTTGCATCAAAATCACAGTGCGTCAACACTATTCGGACGCCCATTGACTTTTACACCAGCATCAAAATTGATGTGAGCGACTTTTCAGAAGTGGGCTTCAATTTTTTGACTTTCACAATTTTTTCCCGAATTTTTCGGCGGAGTGAAACTGGAGAAACCCAAAACTAGCTTGCACACTAGAAGCTAGGACCAGATTTCCACGTGAAATTCTTGGTTAGAAAAGTCTATTTTAAGGGCCTTCATTCCTGCCAAACATTGGTCCTGGTCTCCATCTTTTCATATACATTTTCCAGTTCTTCTACTTTCCTTGTTTCTCATTGTCTTTTCTTTCTACTTAAAAACTCATGTCACCCAATCTTTAAAAACATGAAAAGGATAAAAATGCAACATACTTTAAACTGCACCTTTTAATATATTTTGTTCTTTGATTGCCATAATACCATACAACATTTTCCTCACAAATAGGTAGTAATCTTGCTCAGTTTTATGATGTTTTAGGTGTGCTATTAACTTGTCTTCACTATCATCATTACATTTCTTAATCAGGCCTTTACACTGCATTACAAGCTTACTGCACTTATGATTTCCAATAAAATTCTTATTTTAAAACTGCATTTGCATATCAATACCTTCGTTGATTTGCAACTACATTATAATGGCAATCGTATCTATTTCAAAGACATAGAGAATGCATTTGCAAGTGAAATCTCTCCGGGGTAGAAAATCTTTTTAACTATTTTATAGAGGTTCTTTTTACAATATGTCTATTTCCACAGTTTTCTGTTTTCATATTCATTTGCATAATGACAGTTTTCAGCACATCTGGCACAGGACAACCAGCTGTTCAAATGACCTTGTTTTATTTGATGTTTTTTTCAACAGTGTGACATGCAATTAGTTGTCTTGAAAAGGAACAGGAAAACTGTTTTAGTCTTTTTTCATTTATTCTATATCAAAGCTTACTTCCTCTATATTTCAGTTTCAACTTCATTTTATATTTAATATATGTCATTTATATTAGTCAAACATCAAACGGCACAGTCCCCTAAGGTCATTCCCTAGGTACTGTTTGGAGCACAATATGCTTCAATAGCAACTAGAGCTTCCAGTCAAGTGCCCTAAAGCCCATTTCCCAGTCATGATCTCAGTTCCTGCAGTGACTTAACCCTTTCCCACCAATCCATATCCTGACACCCCCCCATCCACTAAAACTTCTTCCCTGTCCTTTCTTACACCATCAAGGCTCCTTTTCTTAATGAAATACCCCATTATTTGATCATTGTAAAGTGTTGTGTTTGGATGGAAGTTGTGATGTTTCTGCTGAATGAAGACTAAAATACAGCTAAAGACCTGGTGTTTGAGGAGTCTCATTGACTGTGTAAACCACTGATCCACCTATCATTTTAAATTCCCCCACAAAAGACAATTAGGCTTGGACTGTTGGCCACACACAACATATATATTTCATCCTTGAAAAAAGGTCCCAACAGGGCCCGAAACGTCGGGAATACGATGCAACAATAAAGTAATTGGTTTTTATAACAGGAAGTGCTGGTCTGAGAATAATTGGTATATATATATATATATATATATATATATATATATATATATATATATATATATATATATATATATATATATGAATGAATCCCAAACAGAAAAATGAATCCCAAACAGTTTTGTTGATGTAATGAGTTTGCACCAAGGTCGAACTGGACATTGGGGGGCCCACCGTATTCCAAACCTCTGGGGGGCCCTCACACGCATGCGCCAACTGTAGGCCCATGAGCGCATGCACAAACACTGGCACGCACATACATTGTCTGGCGCTCGCCACCACAGTTTTTTTTTTTTTTTGAGGCCCAGCCCAGCCCCGTCTGGGCTGGCGGGGGCACATGAGGGCCGGGGCCCAGTGGGTTTTTTCCAGGTGTCCCGCTGGCCCAGTGTGCCCCGGGTCTGCCCCATAACTGCTCCTTTTCCAGGACATTTTATCTTTAAACACCCTTGTGTAAAGTCCTCCAGTCCTCCCAAAATCTAAAACAGACACCAAGGCTCCGGCCAGGGCTCACACTTCTGCCCATAACAGCTGCCTTTTGCTTTGTGAAGAGCTTTCCTCTACTCAGATGCCGCAATGTCTTAAAGTGAGAGAACCAAGGCAAGAGTTCTGCATCAGGATGCAGTGCAAAGTCAGGATCCAGAAGAATGGTCAGTAACAGGCAAAGTTGGGTACAGGTAGCAAATCAGCAGTGGTCAGGGACAGACAAGGGTCAATAACAATATATACTTAAGCGCACAAGTCAGTAACATCCGGGAAGAGGCACATGGAAGACGCCCACCACCTCCCTGGTATCATCACACCCATGTTGACCATACTGAGTCTGCTTGTGTTTGGCAATAAAGATATGTCTTTGTGCCTCCATCTGCATTGAGGTCGCTGGGAGCAACATAAAAGATAATTGGGAATCACCACTGGTTGGGGATAACTGTTCTAAAATTTTTACTGGAAATTTATAAAAAAATAATAAAATGAGGTTATCAGGCTGGAGGAGTGAGACGCATACTGTAGATGGTATTGCATGACTTTCTGCATAATCCTCCTCCTCAGTATATCAATTCCTCTTCCACACTCATTTGTCATTAAAAGAAATAAAATATTCAGAGATACTGAAGGGATTTAAGATTGGACGTGTTTTATGTTATGAAATCCATACAAAGCAGAGCAATTAAACAAAAAGCAAACATACCAAATTTAATGGATTGGTTTCCTCGTGTCTGACAGAGGATAAAGGCTACATGATATTCCTAATATTGATCTGCTTGTTAAACACTCATCTCCATTTCTCCTTGTATGCTGATTTGTTCCCATGATATTAGTACACTAGTGACTTGATACCCTGCTTCTTACTTCCCTGCTTCTTACTTCCATTCTTAGCAGTTGGCTATTGATGATCCCACTGTATGACCAAGAGCTCTTTTCATTTAAATAAATATGGCTCCTGTGCTGAAGTATTGAAGCATGAGATACCACCTTAAGGGTGGTAAATCTGCTCGTTCCTTATATAACTTTAGAAAGACTAGTAGCCCTCTGGCATAATAGGATTCCTGCACTTTCCACCTCCATATTCCAACCTTTTTCAGCAGTTTGGCCTGTGGCTACACTCAGTTTACAGCCCTTAATCCCACACAGGTCGAGTATTTTATATTGCTTTCTTGTACTTAATGCATCAGCTTTTCAGTTCATGTTAGGCATTATGAATTGTTTGATTTTATTGCCGAACAATCATTCCTCAATTGTAACAATGGAAAGCATCAAGGAAAAATGTGTAATGATTACAGACGTATTGGATTGCTGGCCACAAATGAGTACTTCAAAACATTATTTAATCAATGGATGAAAGACTTTTCATTTAATTTCCGAAGTTTGGGAAGGCGCCATTTACAAATTGTCAGATTTATCCTTTCCCTAGTTGGCTCTGCTCCACGTTCTCATTTACTTGACTTATGGAATGATAATTTCACATCTAGCATGATAGAAATAGTGTGTGCTAGTGGATAATTTAACATTTTTAATTAAAAATTAGTTTCACATAATTTTGCAAAGGTTTTAATTGTCTGCTCTAAGGAGAGCGCATTATACATGTAATACACAATACTGTATAGAGGATAGACACAATATGCGTCATGCCAAATGCTGGAAATTATGCCAACTTTTCCAGCACAACTATGTCTGATTCGCATCATAACCCAAGTGCAATTTTAACGTACAAGCCGATATTGAATTTGGCACAACTCCCCTGGGGAGAACTGTAATGCTGGAATTATGTGGGAAAATGTTGCATTGTGGATAAAAGATCTGAAATTTGTACCTAGAATTGCACATTGCACAGTGCAGGGTGGTAAGTAAATGACCCCTAATATTTATACAGAAATAAGGTGAGGTATTAAAGGAGAAGGAAAGGCATATTTAATTAGGGGTGCCAAAAATGTAGGCATCCCCAAGTGATCATATATACTTACCTCACACTTTGGGATGGTGCCCCTATCTTATGCCCCTTATGCAGAAAACGCCAAGTCCCGAGCATTCACAATAACAGGTCCCATACCTGTACTACATTTCCCATTTGTATTTCACTGAACCAGGGTGGCTCCTATCATGAGGCAAGGTGAGATCCATGCCTCAGGCGGCAGTGAGAGGTCAGTTACTATAACTTTAAGTGCTATTGTGCTCATTGCACTAGTGATGCGGCATTGGGGGATCGCCTCTGCACTGAACACCCCCAACAGCGCCTTCCCTCCCAGGTACCGCTCTCTTACCTCCAGCTCCCGTTCTAGTACCAACATCTCAAATCTGACAGTTGCTCTAATGCACTAATCTCTAGCTGTACAGAGTCAGACTGATCTTGCATTGCAAATAGTCTGTCCCTGCTGACAATTGCTTCTTCAAAGTGGAAAACAATTGGTTTTCTCGGCTCAGTGCAACGCATCTTATGTGATCGTTATAGTGTTTTTTTTTCTTAATTCTTTCATTAAATGGTTCTGCTGTTCTGACTTGCACATGTCATTCTATTAGCTCAAGTTGCCAGCAATACACTGAATCATCTCACTGCTCAGATTTCTCGCTCTAGAATAGAGAGGCTATTATATAACATGCCAGTCTGACACTTGAAATCAAAGAGGTGCCATTTGTGTATGGAAACAGGTCTAACCCTTTCTGGAAACTGCAGCCGGTGGTTTTGAAATACACAGCATATTGCTGACAAGGGACAATGTCTTTCACTGCAAGGATAACTTGACTTTTACCATGTAACCATCTCCTACATTATTCATGTATATTACCCAGAGTTTATGAGATTTGACAGCCATTGATTTTGGAAAGATCCTGTTTGCATTTTCATGCACTGAAAACACTTAAAATATTTTTCTTTGAGATCATACATGAAAAATGTGTCTAACTATAATTTGGGCTAAAACCTCTACAAATTCCTCCTATATTTGAGTGCCCCATAGATTCTCTTAAGTCCCTGTATGTCTAACAAATGACTGGTGGGTGCTTTTTGAGAATTTCTCATTAAAGTAATACAACAAGCAACTTATCATTTATTTTTATAATGAGGGAGAAAATACTTGACACATTGAGGCAGATTTATTAGTTGGAATGGTAAATTCGAATTTTCAATTTGGATTTTTGGTCAAAACTCAAATTTAATTTGGGAAAAATCCAAACTTAAATTCGAATTCAAGAATTATCATACCTCGGCCCTGGGGACAACTCATATTCGATAGTATGCCACCTAAAACCTGCCAAGTTTATTAATAAGTCAATTGCAGAGGCCCAGTGGCCCATCCTGACATTTAATTTATTTGGAGAAAAAACTCTAATCAAATTCCGTTGAAATAAGATTTGAGTTTTCGGGTCAGTAATATTCATTTCAGTTTTAGATGTTGGAGTTTTTTCTTAAATAAGAAACCATTCGAGTTTCAAGGTCATTCGAGTTCATTTTAGGTAAAAAAATCACTCCATTATGTCCCCTTTAAAGTTCTTCTGAAATTCCTTTGACTAGTGCTTGTACTGGGTACCCCCTAAACTGGCCTCATGACATTACAATCCATGGAAAGCCAAAGTTGACCCCAGCATGAAACTGAGTTTACACCTATTAGAATCAGCTACTAATTTGTAATGAATACCAAACATTCAAGAAAAAAAACATTTGGAGCTATGATTTAATACCAAAGGTGAATTTTAGTAAAGTGACTGGAGTCTATAGCTGTAACACAATGTTGCCCAAAGACAATTTCCAGACTATGCCAAATAAGATGGATAAACTACTCAACTATGCTGGAATATACTTGATTCTTAAAGGAGAACTAAAGCCTAACTTAAGAAGTAGCTAGAAATGCTGTACATTTTTTGGGGGGCTTCTGTACCAGCTAAAGGCAACCACCACAGCCCTTTAGCAGTAAAGATCTGTGTCTACAAAGATGCCCCAGTAGCTCCCCATCTTCTTTTCAGCTGATTCACTGCACATACTCTGTGCTGCTGTCACTTACTGAGCTTAAGGTCCACTCACAATATAAAGTACACATAGAATATAAATGTCACAATATAAGGCTGATTAGTAATTAATACAGATAATTACTACATGACAGCACAGAAACCAGTGCAATTAGCATCAGAATTTATGCAATGTAGCATCAGCTTATATTACAGACACACCTAATTTTCTGCTTGATAATTTGTGACGACCCCTATCTTAGCTTCTCGACAGCTGCTCAGAGCCTACTGAGCATGTGAGTATAGCAGTTTCCAAGATGGTGACCCCCTGTGACAAGTTGGAAGTCCTGGATCATTGCTGCTATTGACAAGCTGAAACTTAAGGTTGATGCAATACATTCAGTATATAAAAAATGGCATTTTAGCCACTTTCATTTTTAGGTTTTAGTTCTCCTTTAAATGTACCTTTGTGTGTATCCTTTATAATTGCAAAAGCTCAAAAAGATCTCATAATTGCCCTTGTGCTTGAGAGAATAAAACCCCATAACATATTTACCTTATTATTCCTTCCTCCTTCAAAGCTTGCTCATCTGCTTATCCCTTTGGGAAACCTATCTTTCTTATTAATAGATCAGGTTGTGACCTTTACGTACTCATCTGCTTTTCCTGCCATAGATTATTGCAGTGAAGAAGTTGCTTATTAAACACACAGACAGTTCAGATAACATCAAACAGACTTAAAAGTATAAGAAATGAAGACTGAATTCTAGGCCATAAATGCATAAAACCGTGTAAACCGGTTCATTTTCTGATCACATTGCTGGGAGAAAATGAATCATTCCAGGTACCTGAGCAAAATAATTTCAGACATAGAGAGATGGCAAACACAGGCTTTTTGACAGGAGCATATAATGGGATACATACAGAAATCCACAATTTCCAGGAGCACCATTCGTTTACATGAATATACATTATTTCTGGGAAGCAGAATGACAGGTCATGCCACATATAACATGGAAGGTTATAGGGGTCATTTCAGTTACTTTTAGTATGATGTAGAGAGTGATATCCCGAGACAATTTACAATTGGTTTTCTTTTTTTATTATTTGTGGTTATTGAGTTATTTTGTTTTTTATTCACTAAGTTTTCTATTTGCAATTTCAGGCTGCCAAATTACCAACTATGCACCAATCTGTATAATAGACTGGAATACAAAGGGGAGAGGCCTGGATAGAAAGATCAGTAATTAAAAAGTAGCAATAACAATGAATCTGTAGCTTTACAGAGCATTTTTAGATGGGATCAGTGACCCCCATTTGAAAGCTGGAAAGAGACAGAAGAAGGCGGATCATTTTAAAAACTATATAAAAAAAAAAATAATGGAGACCAATTGAAAAGTCGCTGCGAATTGACCATTCTATAACCTACATATGGAGGAATAAATTATGTTTACTTAGCTGAAAAAAATATGCGCAAAGACCATTGCGAATGCTAGAGATGTTTGCGTCCTTTTTGCCCAATTATAGACTTCAACGACTTTCTCACAAAGTTTGCGACCAAATGGCTTTTACAAGCATTTGCAGTGTATATAATAAAATTTTGCAATCACAAAGCATTTTTTTTGGGACACAATATTTAACAAAACTCCAGAGCAGGTATTAACAATAACCTTTGCTTAGTGATTTAATATTCGCCAAAGAATGATTTTATATTGCGGGCAGCGCTAAACATTCTCAGTACACTCCATTTTAAAAATTACATTCCCCCTTAAACCTTAACTTAAAGGGAAACGACCACCTTAACAGAAGCACATCCCACCATCAATGTTCCCAAATCTAGTGGAAAGCTCTTCCAAAAAAGCAGAGCCTTTTGGGGAATGAGATATCGGACATTCTGGTGTCCAGATACTTTTGGCCATAGAGTGTATTTACACTTCCCCCGTGGTAGCACCCATAGGGTGCTATGATTCAAATCAGCATGTTACGGTAAATTGACTGGTCGTGAACAGGATAGATATAGTTATAGTCACAATACACAGTAGACATTTCCCATCCCAGACAGAAGTCAAGAAGAACCAGATCAGAAGGTTTATTTTCATGCTATAAAGAAGAATAGACACATATTTTACAGAGACTGCCAAGATACAGTCCTCTAGGTATCTTGCTTCTTCATTATAGCTGAACACATCATTACCTAGGGGTCATTTTATGTCAAGAGATTATTGCTCCCATAAGTTTACAGTTTTTAGTATCACTTTTATTTACTAGAGACTTGCAGAATTTGTTTCCCAGTTTGTTGTATGTTCCTACTCTGGCCTTTATATATATATATATATATATATATATATATATATATATATATATATATATATAGAGAGAGAGAGAGAGAGAGAGAGAGAGAGAGAGAGAGAGAGAGAGAGATGAAGGATTTTGCCAAATATATATATATATATTTTCTAAAGCATTAGGAAGTTGGCTCTTTTAACCTGGGTGCTGTTAGCATTACAGCTCTCTGGCTATGGGTTGGTTATAACAACAACCATGAAAAATCGTTTCAGAAGGAAAAAGAAATTACAGTAGATCAGTCATGTGGCCCTCCAAGAGATTTGTATGGCCCTCAATCTACAGTTGCCATGACATCATCAATTTAATATATAAAGAACATTAAACCAAATGTTAATGTAGGATTCATGGGCTTCTTTTTACATCAGTTTTATATTTAATTTTGAAATCTGACACAGGGCTAGACATATTTTCAGTTTTCCAGTGACTTGTGCTCTGATAAGCTTCAGTCACTTTTTACTGCTGTACTGCAAGTTGGAGTGATATCATCCCCTCCATTCTCCCCCACAGCAGCCCATCTGCAGAACAATCAGAAGGTAACCACATAACAGCTCCTTGGTAGATCTAAGAACAGCACTCAATAGTAAAATCCAGGTCCCACTGAGACACATTCAGTTACATTGAGTAGGAGAAACAATAGCTTGCCTGAAAGCAGTTTCATCCTGGAGTGCTGGGTCTTTCTGCACATGACCAGGCAAAATTATCTTAAATTGCTGCCTACACACCAACATTACAACTAACAAAAATACACTTGTTGGTTTAGGAATAACATGTTACATGGTAGAGTGAATTATTTGCAGTGTAATTTAGAAATAAAAACCACACCATAAAAATCATGACAGAATCCCTTTAAAAGTAGTATGGACACTCCTGCTGTAGGTAAAACCTGCCAGTGGGTGGTAATAACTGTTATGAACATATGTCTTAAAAAGGTACCAACATCTTGTTCTAATTGATGATTAAATTTACTAGAAAATCATATCCCTGACCTCTCCATTCTCTTGCCTGATAAGCAAACCATATTACGGCTTAATGGTTGAGAAGGCCTGTTACAGCCCACAAGGCACAACATGCGTTGGGCTACATATTGAGATGTTTTTTTCTTTAAATAAACTACCTTTTAACTACATCAACCGCCCTATCAGATCGGCTAAGGAAATAATAAAAAATGTCCAAAGACCAACGAAGTGACTAAAGGTATGGAAAATAATGACTGTTGATGCTAAAGAAGATATGTAAGGTTTAACTTCTCTAGGGAGAAAGAACACAGTACATATATAGTTACATAGTTAAATCGGGTTGAAAAACCACAAAGTCCATCAAGTTCAACGCCTCCAAATAAAAACCCAGCATCCATACACACACCCCTCCCTACTTTCACATAAATTATATACCCATATCTATATTAACTATAGAGTTTAATATCACAATAGCATTTGATATTATGTCTGCCCAAGAAATCATCCAAGCCATTCTTAAAGGCAATAACAGAATCAGCCATCACAACATCACCCGGCAGTGCATTCCACAACCTCACTGTCCTGACTGTGAAGAACCCCCTACGTTGCTTCAAATGAAAGTTCTTTTCTTCTAGTCTAAAGGGGAGGCCTCTGGTATGGTGATCCACTTTATGGGTAAAAAGGTCCCCTGCTATTTGTCTATAATGTCCTCTAATGTACTTGTAAAGTGTAATCATGTCACCTCGCAAGCACCTTTTTTCCAGAGAAAACAACCTCAACCTTGACAGTCTCCCCTCATAATTTAAGTCTTCCATCCCTCTAACCAATTTAGTTGCACTTAGTCTCTGCACTCTCTCCAGCTCATTTATATCCCTCTTAAGGACTGGAGTCCAAAACTGCACTGCATACTCCAGATGAGGCCTTACCAGGGACTTATAAAGAGGCATAATTATGTTTTCATCCCTTGGGTTAATGCCCCTTTTTATGCAAGACAGAACTTTATTTGCTTTAGTAGCCACAGAATGACACTGCCCAGAATTAGACAACATGTTATCTACAAAGACCCCAAGATCCTTCTCATTTAAGGAAACTCCCAACACACTGCCATTTAGTGTATAACTTGCATTTATATTATTTTTGCCAAAGTGCATAACCTGCATTTATCAACATTGAACCTCATTTTCCAGTTTGCTGCCCAGTTCTCCAGCTTAGACAAATCACTCTGCAAAGTGGCAGCATCCTGCATGGAACCTATAGTTCTGCACAATTTAGTATCATCTGCAAAAATAGAAACAGTAGGAAGACCTTCTTTCCCTGGTGCCCTTCTGTGCATTTTTTGAATGAAAATCAAAGGGTAAATGAATGCCAATGGGCTTGTGCCCAATGTCTGTTTATTGTACTTTGTCTTGAGACTTGGAAAGAAACAACCACCATGCAAAATGTCGGTAGGGGCACATGCAGCTTTGCCAGTGGTTCCAAGTTAAACACTGATTTTCAGTTAGCAGAATATTGCAGTGGTTTTGTGCATTTGTTATTAGCACTTTTCACCATAACCCCTCTCCAATTATAAATTGCTCTATGGGGATTATTTCAATGTTCATATTTTGTTTGATTTTCCACGTATCAAAATTTGTTTGCGCTAAAAATCATTATTGTGAATAATAGCATAAAAAACACTAATTTCCAATATATATTCAGCGCATAAAAACACAAAAAACTTGGATGCAAAACTTAGGCATATAAAAGCTGTGTAGACGTCAATGGGAGTAGTCCTAGCCAAAATGTAAACTACAGCTTTGGGACCTATTACCCATAAGGCTAGGCACCTGGGGTTTTCCAGATAAGGAATCTTTCCGTAACTTGGGTCTCCCTACAATAAGGGGCAGATTTACTAAAATTTGCATTTTTGTTTCTATCACAAATCACATTTTATCTCAAAATTGTTTTTTTATTAAAAAAACACACTAAAATTTATTGTGTAAAAACTATGAAAAATTTGAATACAAATCTTCCCCAAGTAAAAGTAGCCGAGGTCCCATAGAAGGGAGCTGCACTTATCCTATTGGACCTTTTTTACGTCTAGATGTTTTTGCTAGTAATTGCTTCAAAAACAAACATTTTTAGAAATATTTGTATTTTTTTTTTTTTAGTTTTTTTTGTTTCTTTGTACTTTTTATATTCAGATCGTTTAATAACTTTCAAAACATTCAAGAGTTTAGAGAAAGAGTTTAATCGTGGTTTCAAAAACTTCTAAAACCACTAAAATTCAACCTTTCAGAGGCCTTTAAAGGGCATGTAAAGGCAAAAAAATGAAAAAGAAACATATCTCCAATATACTTTAATTAAAAAATGTGTACCATTTTTATAAGAAACCTGACTGTATGCAGTGAAATTCTCCCTTCATTTACTGCTGTGGATAGGAATTGTCAGATGGTCGCTAACTGCTGAGCAGGGAAACAATCATACATATGAACAGCAGGGGGAGCCCCCGTCTTACTTCCCAGCCATGCAGAACTCAAGCAGATTTGTTTATGACGATCCCTAAGCAGCCCAGACCACACTGAGCATGTGCACAGTCTTAGTCTTGCAAAGATGTTTAACAAAGTTACAAGATGGTGACACCTTGTAGCCAACTTTGAAAGCATAAATTATTTGTTTGATTAGGCTTGTGGTGCAGTAAGTTCATGTTTATATTTAGTTTACAAAATACAGCATTTCTAGCATTATTCTATTTTAGACTTTACATGCCCTTTAAATCTACTAAAAAATCATTTAAACATTAAACCCAGTAAGATCTGAGATGGGATCAAGTATAAGGCACTGTTTTATTATTCAATATGTAAAGATAGTCAAACCCGGAGCACACTCCGTTTATAGATGCAGTTAAAAAGTATTTATCAAAGCAAAAACATCTCAAAAAGCCCTATGTGTTTCGTGCCTTGTGGGCACTTAGTCATAGGCTAAAGAACATTTTAACATACAGTCATATTTAAATGAAAGAAGACCAATCAGAAGCATTTCCCAAACAGCAAATCCAAAGATAGACAACTAAGAAGGACCAATTGAAAGTACTGAGAAATACTATAGATGGTAGCCGCACCTTCTAACCAGTTGTTTTTCTTTAGGGTTGCCCCTTAAACCGAGAGCTAGAAGCAACTCGGCATAGATGTGCTGACCACTCCTATATAAATATTTGGTTTGGTGCTCAAAAGAGAGACAGAAAGTGGAGTATATAACGTCGCACAATCCTAAATTACCCTTGTGTTAAACAATGTGTCTACCTGCTTGAGGCGATCAACTTTGTATGGAAATAAATAAATAAATTATTGTGTTCGTATTGTGATCATTCCAATCATATCTTCTGTGATTATCAAAACAAGATTAAATAAAGTGCATTTTTAAACAGTTCATAGTGACTCAGATATTTAAAGTGCATGGTGCTTGATTGTGAACATGGGAATGTGCTTGAGCCTGCGACTTGGACTGATTAAAGAGACATCATAAAAAGTAACTTTTATTTCAACTACTAAAAATTCATTGATTGAAAGGGAATTAATTATTAAAACCACTAAAAACAATTAAAATACAAGGGTGGAAATCGGATCTGGATTTCGTATGAAAAGGGGTGACAGTGTAAATGTTCCCTTAGACTGTTCCCATATAGATCTTACGACACCCGTTTCCCTATACTGGCTGAATAGTAGTCAGGGAGTACGTTAAGGATAAGTTAGCACTGAGGCAGTGATCTCCAAAGCGACTGAGCAAAGGTAAGCGAGGATTGGGGGTTATGGGGAGGTGCCCCTTAATTATCAAGCGTGATATGTCAGCCACTGTACAGTATGGTGTGCGCAAAATTTAACTGACAGTGTCCTCTCAGAGGCACCTAAAGCATTATGGCCTATTCCCTAGACACTACAAAAGCAACACATCACACTGACAGATCCACTAAACTGGACGGTCTGAGGATAGGTTCCCCCACCCAGAATATATCATCCGTTCCTTCCCCCCTGGTCCTCTGACCCACTGCGTGCTTAGGTAAGATTCCTTATAGTTCCCAGTTTTTTAACCGCTAAGTTAGCGGCTAAGCTACGGTGCCTGACGCACGTTTCGCCGGTTAGGCTTTTTCCTCCTTTGAAAAAGCCTAACCGGCGAAACGTGCGTCGCAATTCAGTTTTTTTCTTTTCAGGTTTCTTAATAAATAAAATAATCATGTTTTTTTTAAATTGTGAGTCTGTTCAAAGTAGAAAAATAACCTTTAATCCAAATTTTGATAAATAGGCCTCCCCAATGTGTCAATGCAATTAGTGCTTTTTTTTTTTTTTTTTTTACATTTTAGAGTTAAAAAAAATATATAGTGTATAAAGTATGCCCTATTGTAAAATATAAGGATATTATAAGTCACAGAGGATTTCCATTAACCATATAAAAACACAAGGCTGAAGGTTAGTTCTAGGGGCACATTTACTAAGGATCGAATTTTGAAGTTAAAAAACTTCGACATTCGACCATCGAATTTGAGCACGACGATAGTCTAAGTATTTTTTCAAGCGAAAATGGCCATTTCAGATCGAAGTAAAATCGCACCATCGAACGATTTAATTGAAGGAATATCGCCTTCGATTAGAAGGTTTTGGTCGTAGCATATAGTCGAAGAGGATCGAAGTGAACCTTTCCCCATTTGTATTCGAAACGATCGATTCGAAGTTTTATGCCCCACTTTCTTTCTGCCATTTTTTCACACAGGAAGCCCTCTACTGGCCATTTTAGGTGCATTTTCGGCCTGATTGCACACTTGCTATTTAGACTACACAGGTGGAGGAGGTATCTGAAGGCAGGCTTAAATTTTTGGGAAAAAATGGCGGGGAGGATTGAGGATTGAGGAGGAGGAGGGGGAATGTCTCTCCAGCCCTGGGGAGGTGCCAACGGTGGCTGGATCCCGCATGATGTGGATGAGGAGGGGGAGAGAGGGGGGCACAGGCTGGGGAGTCACTGGGAGGTGTTCCTGGGTTGGAGGAAGAGGAGGAGGAAGAGAGTGGGGGATCCCGTAGTGGGGGTGAGAGTAGGGCAGATGGGTCCCGTAGAGGGGGGCAGCCTTGGTCAGGGGGGTCCCATAGTGGGGAGGAGAGTAGGGCAGGGAGGGTCCCATAGTGGGGGTGAGCGTAGGGCAGGGGGGTCCCTTAGTGGGGAGAAAAGTAGGGCAGAGGGGTCCCTTAGTGGGGGTGAGCATAGGGCAGGGGGGTCCCGTAGAGGGAGGGAGAAGTGTAGGGCAGGGGGGGCAGAAGCATAGTGTAGGGAGGGTGTCCCCCAGCCCTGCTGCATGTCATCTGGGGCACACAGCGTGTCACGCACCCCACCCAGGGCTCGGAGAGGTTCCCCCAGGAGGAGGCCACGGAGGCTGCCCAGCAGCGAGGAGGAGGAGGCAGCACCAACTGCCTCAGAGAGGGGAGAGGAGGAAGATAACGGAGGAGAGGAGGGCTCCACCACCAAAATGGCCCAAAGATTTACCAGTGCCAAGAATGGAGCACTAGTGGGCGAGGTGGTAGCGCGATGGGATGTGCTATTTTGGTCGTAGCATATAGTTGAAGAGGATCGAAGTGAACCTTTCCCCATCTGTATTCGAAACTATCGATTCGAAGTTTTATGCCCCACTTTCTTTCTGCCATTTTTTCACACAGGAAGCCCTCTACTGGACATTTTAGGTGCATTTTCGGCCTGATTGCACACTTGCTATTTAGACTACACAGGTGGAGGAGGTATCTGAAGGCAGGCTTAAATTTTTGGGAAAAAATGGCGGGGAGGATTGAGGATTGAGGAGGAGGAGGGGGAATGTCTCTCCAGCCCTGGGGAGGTGCCAACGGTGGCTGGATCCCACACGATGTGGATGAGGAGGGGGAGAGAGGGGGGCACAGGCTGGGGAGTCACTGGGAGGTGTTCCTGGGTTGGAGGAAGAGGAGGAGGAAGAGAGTGGGGGATCCCGTAGTGGGGGTGAGAGTAGGGCAGATGGGTCCCGTAGAGGGGGCAGCCTAGGTCAGGGGGGTCCCATAGTGGGGAGGAGAGTAGGACAGGGAGGGTCCCATAGTGGGGGTGAGCGTAGGGCAGGGGGGTCCCTTAGTAGGGAGAAAAGTAGGGCAGAGGGGTCCCTTAGTGGGGGTGAGCATAGGGCAGGGGGGTCCCGTAGAGGGAGGGATGAGTGTAGGGCAGGGGGGGCAGAAGCGTAGTGTAGGGAGGGTGTCCCCCAGCCCTGCTGCATGTCATCTGGGGCACACAGCGTGTCACGCACCCCACCCAGGGCTCGGAGAGGTTCCCCCAGGAGGAGGCCACGGAGGCTGCCCAGCAGCGAGGAGGAGGAGGCACCACCAACTGCCTCAGAGAGGGGAGAGGAGGAAGATAACGGAGGAGAGGAGGGCTCCACCACCAAAATGGCCCAAAGATTTACCAGTGCCAAGAATGGAGCACTAGTGGGCGAGGTGGTAGCGCGATGGGATGTGCTATTTGGGAGTCGGTCCCATCGCATCTGTGCTGCCAGACGCCACCAACTCTGGCAGCAGGTAATGGACAGTGAACACTCTAGGTGCTTTACACAGGGATCGCCCCACTGTGTACAAGTGCTTCACTGACCTGAAGCGCTGGCTAAGGGCAAAGCTAGTTACCAGGAGAGCTAAAGCCCAGAAGACCGGCGGAGGGTGTGTCCCTCCACTCAGACTGCAACCCTATGAGCACCGACTTCTGGACATTATGGGAAAAGAGGGCCGTGAAGGGCTGGACACAGACTGGAGAAGTAAGTAGACTTTTATAGAAACAAATATCTGTCTTCTTTTTTTCCATATTCCCATCATTTAGATAAATGCCTAATTTCCCCTTTAGCATTTCACTTCTTTGGTAAAATATTGCTCCTGTTTTGCATTAGAGGAGTTTCTCGTGCTTTTCTTTACAGCTTTGCTGTTTGTTTATTACTAGTTATTAAGTGCAGCTGTAACATTGACAAAATGGCAACCATTTCTTTATTAACCATTTCCCCACTATAGCCCAAATGTTTAGAAACTGCATTAAAGGGGTTCACCTTTAAGTTAACTTTTAAGTATGTTATAGAATGGCCAAGTCTAAGCAACTTTTCAGTTGTCCTTCATTATTTATTTAGTATATTTTTAAAATGAAATGACTCTTTCCAGCTTTAAAATGTGGGTCTAGAAAGAAAGGCTCTGTAAGACTACACATGTGATGTTATTGTGAGTTTTTATTACTCTTATTACTAATCAGACCATCCCCTAATTATATTCCAGTCTCTTATTCAGATGAATGCATGGTTGCTATGCTAATTTGGACCCTAGCAACCCGATTGCTGAAATTGCAAAGTGTAGATCTGCTGAATAAAAAGCTAAGTAACTCAAAAACCACAAGTATTGTCATATATTACATTCTCTCCTGCTCGCATCATTGCAAATATTTTTAAGTTTTAACCATTCCATCTCGCTTGCTGTGCCATTATAGATTCAAGTTTAACCATTTCATCTCCCTTGCTGTACCATTCCATTGGAGGTAGTATTTGGAATGAGAAATAAAATAGATTTGTAGCATGTGGGAGGTCTCTACACCAGGCTACTAGCCAAGTACACTTGCAATTCCATATGATTTTGTCTTTTATTACCCTTTTTGCTTTCTTTATTCACAATTGCAGTACCGCCGCAAACATCATGGCCTGACTCGGACAGTGACCAGGACCAGGATGATGCCGCTCAGCAACCCCAGGAAGAGGGTGAGGCTGAAAAGCCAGATAGAGCCCCGGAAGCTCAAGGTACAGACATGTTCAATGTTTGTGACCAATGTAGTTGCTCCCTCAACTTGTTTAGAACATTACTTATGTCCTATTTCACATTACAGAACACTGAGCTGAACGCTGAGCCCAGACGTCGAGCCCAGACGCCACCCAGACGTAAGATCAATGTTTATAACCCCTTCCTTTATTTGTCTGTGTGTCACCAAAGATGCCATGTCATGGTTAAGCTGAGCTCAGGAGAGGTGGTTAGGAGAACAAAAAAAATTTTTGTCTAAAAAAAAAAAAAACATGTTTTCAAAGCTACAGACTGGTGTGAAATTTCCAAATCTAGTGTTGTGTTTATACCACCCCCCCAAACGAAAACACCACCCCCAATCGAACTCGGAACCTTTTGTAACCTTTTGTAACCTTTTGTTTGTTGTGGGTTATGCACATGTCCAATATATATATTTATATTTGATGTTTCCCGTAGGTCGTGCTGCTGCCACTGCTGCTGCTGCAGCAATTGGGGGACCACCATAGGAGGAAGGACAGCGAGTGGGTCATCAACCTGCAGCGCAACCGGGGCTCGTCGACACGATGGTGGCTGCCATGCAGCCTAAGCTCCATCAGCAGCGCCGCCAGGAACTCTGGATGAGGCGGTGGATGGCCCAAATCCATGCTGACATTTGGGAGACCCGGATGGCCATCCATCATGGATTCCAGGACCTGGTGGCAGCCCAGCCTCATCGACCAGGGGGCTCTGCTGAGGGTGAAGTCCCTGGTTTACCTGCTGCTCCCCCTCCACTTCCTGAAGCTCCTCAACATCGGGGGGAAAGGGGGCATGGAAGGGGACAAGGTCCTGTCCAAGGGGACAAACGTCCCTAGCTCCAGTCTGTGTCATTTTCCAACTGACACTGGCCTCTTTGCCTATTTTCTCCTGGTAACAAACTTTGGCCTATTGATGCTTCAGGTATCACTTTGTCTGTTTTAAGTCAAAAATGTTTGCACACTCAAAACAGAAACCAATTGGACATAAGGGTGGTTTGAAAAAAAGAATTTTTACTATAATTCAAGAATACATTTCACATAGATAATGCCATACAATACATGGCGCAATTTATACAATGTTAAAAAATAGCAAATCAATCACCCATTAGTCACATTTAGCAAGCAAGATATCAGCAAGGGAGCGGATACACCTACCAGAAAAATGAGAATGGCCCCAACGTTTCGGCACCAAGGCCTTTGTCAAGGGGATTCCCTTGACAAAGGCCTTGGTGCCGAAACGTTGGGGCCATTCTCATTTTTCTGGTAGGTGTATCCGCTCCCTTGCTGATATCTTGCTTGCTATATGTGACTAATGGGTGATTGATTTGCTATTTTTTAACATTGTATAAATTGCGCCATGTATTGTATGGCATTATCTATGTGAAATGTATTCTTGAATTATAGTAAAAATTCTTTTTTTCAAACCACCCTTATGTCCAATTGGTTTCTGTTTTGAGTGTGCAAACATTTTTGACTTAATATTGACATTGGTTACCTATGGTAGGGGTAACATCTGTTTTTGCACCTCCTGCTAATTTCTAAATGCTTTTTGGTGTGCCCTCCATTCATTATTAATCACTTTGTCTGTTACCCAGCAATGGGACTGACTCCCAAACAACACATGCCATTGTTTACACTGTGCTCCATTCTCATCACTGAGGGGTGCCATTTTAAGATCTATTGGCACCCTTTCCAATAACATCTGGAAAAGCACTTCAAAACATCTAAGTGCATTTGCTCTAACATATGTATATACGTATGGTGTTATCAGCACCAAGGTGTGCCATATCTCATCCAGTGGCGCTCTTTCCAAAAACATCTGGAAAAGCACTTACAAACATCAAAAAGTGCATTTGCTCTAACATATTTCTATGGCGATGCTGCAGTGTTGCCCCAACACATTCACTTGCCAAAAAATATTACATGTAAGGGTCAATGAATTCTAAACATTGCAAGCATATGACCACTTTCTATTGTGTATTTATCACTAATGCAGTGTTGCTTCAAAGGTAACATGTGCTAATCAAGCTCTGTATGAATGTGTTTTACATGTTATGTGCATTCATGTAACAATAGCCTATGTTCTGCAACTGTCAACACATTCAAGTGCAAAAAGTGTACCTTGTACTTTGCACTATGAATTATTGTTGGCTACCTATGGCCTACTTTGGCTACCCAGCACTCATAATATGTGCTAATGCCTACTACTACCTCCTACTCCACCACCTCTGGTACTTAAATAGCAAGTCAGAGGTATACGATACGCCTTAAAGGCACAAAGCATTGATTTTTACGTTGCACTTGCAACTATTCCAACACATTACCTGGCCAGCACTAACCTCATATGTTTTGATACTTTCAAACATCCCATATTGTCATATATTGACAAGTGTCATTTGTATATCATATTGATTGTTATATTCTTGTTTTGTACACTCCTCAATGCCAAACATTTTTTGTCTTCTTTAATTTATGTTAACTTGCCCAGCATGGTCACAGGGGTGCATTATGAATCTCATGCAAGAAATGCTTTCCCATAACCCTCTAAACCTTTTGTAAAGCTCTGGCCTTTAGTGCTCAATGAGGGCTGCTATATATTGAAATGAATGCTGAGACTGCATTCCTCCTGTGTGTTACAGCTAGGCTACATGTTCAATTGGCTGTAAAAATGCTTATGTGGTGTTCAACAAACAAACAAACTTTTGTCACAAATCCATATTGTCATTTTATCCTTATAAAAATGTTTGAGATTTTGAACAAGATTTTGTCAGTAAACCCACAAAACCAAAAACTGCGTCTGTTTGACAAGACCAACATATTAAGGCCAAACAACAGACCTACGTATTAGTGCATTTCAGTCATTATTGAGTTAATATCGATGAAGGCTCCTAGAAAGACTCTACCTGATTATCATTAGATTGATTAGTAAACATTATTACAATGGGGGACTAAAAGGTTGAAAGGGTAAGCAAATGACAACATTCCCAGCTGAATAAGATGCTTTGAAAGGTAAGTGAAAATATTGGAAAAAATCACAAGCACAAAAATTGGATTTAGGAATAGGGATGTAGCGAACGTCGGAAAAAAAGTTCGCGAACATATTCGCGAACTTGCGCAAAAATGCGAGCGGTTCGCGAACGGTTCGCGAACCCCATAGACTTCAATGGGAAGGCGAACTTTAACATCTAAAAAAGACATTTCTGGCCAGAAAAATGATTTTAAAGTTGTTTAAAGGGTGCAACGACCTGGACAGTGGCATGCCAGAGGGGGATCAAGGGCAAAAATGTATCTGAAAAATCTGCCTGTGTGTGCTTGGAAGAGATAGTGTAGGGGGAGAGCTGTTAGTGATTTCAGGGACAGATGATAGTAAGTTTGCTGGCTAGTAATCTGCTTGATACTGCTCTGTATTGGAGGGACAGAAGTCTGCAGGGATTTGAGGGACATTTTAGCTTAGGTAGCTTTGCTGGCTAGTAATCTACTGTTCTCTTTAAACAACTGCCATACGTTGACCTTGTAGGCATTGTTTGCCCAGTTTTTTTGGACGCAGCCACTGAAGCACAGTTGCCAGAAAAAATATGCCATATAAATGCTGAAAATAGTCATTTTTCGCCATACGTTGACCTTGTAGACATTGTTTGCCCAGTTTTTTTGGACGCAGCCACTGAAGCACAGTTGCCAGAAAAAATATGCCATATAAATGCTGAAAATAGTCATTTTTCGCCATACGTTGACCTTGTAGACATTGTTTGCCCAGTTTTTTTGGACGCAGCCACTGAAGCACAGTTGCCAGAAAAAATATGCCATATAAATGCTGAAAATAGTCATTTTTTGCCATACGTTGACCTTGTAGGCATTGTTTGCCCAGTTTTTTTGGTCGCAGCCACTGAAGCACAGTTGCCAGAAAAAATATGCCATATAAATGCTGAAAATAGTCATTTTTTGCCATATACGTTGAGTCAACGTATGGCAAAAAATGACTATTTTCAGCATTTATATGGCATATTTTTTCTGGCCTCTGTGCTTCAGTGGCTGCGGCCAAAAAAACTGGGCAAACAATGCCTACAAGGTCAACGTCGTTGACCTTGTAGGCATTGTTTGCCCAGTTTTTTTGGCCGCAGCCACTGAAGCACAGAGGCCAGAAAAAATATGCCATATAAATGCTGAAAATAGCCATTTTTTTGGTCGCAGCCACTGAAGCACAGTTGCCAGAAAAATTATGCCATATAAATGCTGAAAATATAAATTTTTTTGGTTGCAGCCACTGAAGCACAGAGGCCAGAAAAATTATGCCATATAAATGCAGAAAATATGCATTTTTTTGGACGCAGCCACTGAAGCACAGTTGCCAGAAAAAATATGCCATATAAATGCTGAAAATAGTCATTTTTCGCCATACGTTGACCTTGTAGACATTGTTTGCCCAGTTTTTTTGGTTGCAGCCACTGAAGCACAGAGGCCAGAAAAAATTAAACCAGTAGGGTTTGCACCCTAGTTTGTAACGGTGGCGGAGGGAGGGAGGAGGACGCTAAAGGACAGCTGTGTGTGGAGTCATGAGGCTTGAAGAGAAGGACAGCTGCATAGAAGTCAGAACAAGTCTTCCGGCGTGCAGTAACCCTCCGAGATCCACCCCTCATTCATTTTAATAAAGGTCAGGTAATCGACACTTTTGTGACCTAGGCGAGTTCTCTTCTCAGTTACAATCCCTCCTGCTGCACTGAAGGTCCTTTCTGAGAGCACACTTGAGGCTGGGCAAGACAAGAGGTTCATGGCAAATTGTGACAGCTCTGGCCACAGATCAAGCCTGCGCACCCAGTAGTCCAGGGGTTCATCGCTCCTCAGAGTGTCGATATCTGCAGTTAATGCCAGGTAGTCCGCTACCTGCCGGTCGAGGCGTTCTTTGAGGGTGGATCCAGAAGGGTTGTGGCGCTGCCTTGGACAGAAAAACATTTGCATGTCTGACGTTACAGACCGGCCAAAGGGCTTTGTCCTTGCAGGTGTGCTCGTGGCAGGATTACTGGCACCTCTGCCCCTGGAATGTTGATGAGTTCCTGAAGTGACATCACCCTTAAAAGCATTGTACAACATGTTTTGCAGGCTGGTTTGTAAATGCCGCATCTTTTCGGACTTGTGGTATGTTGGTAACATTTCTGACACTTTATGCTTGTACCGAGGGTCTAGTAGCGTTGCGACCCAGTACAGGTCCTTCTCCTTAAGCCTCTTGATACGGGGGTCCTTCAACAGGCATGACAGCATGAAAGACCCCATTCTCAAAAGGTTGGATGCAGAGCTATCCATCTCCGCTTCCTCATTATCAAGGACTGCATCATCCACGGTCTCCTCCCCCCAGCCACGTACAAGACCAGGGGTCCCCAAAAGGTCACCACTAGCCCCCTGGGAAGCCTGCTCCTGTTGGTCCTCCTCCTCCTCCTCCACAAAGCCACCTTCCTCCTCTGACTCCACTTCTGGCACCTCTCCCTGCGTTGCAGCAGGTGCCTGGGTTCGTTCTGGTGATTCCGACCAGAAATCGTGCGCTTCCAGCTCCTCGTCACGCTGGTCTACAGCCTCATCTGTCACTCGTCGCACGGCACGCTCCAGGAAGAAAGCGAAGGGTATTAGGTCGCTGATGGTGCCTTCGGTGCGACTGACCATATTTGTCACCTCTTCAAAAGGTCGCATGGGCCTGCAGGCATCGCGCATAAGCACCCAGTAACGGGGGAAAAAAATCCCCAGCTCTGCAGATCCAGTCCTACCACCCAGTTCAAAAAGGTACTCGTTGACGGCCCTTTGTTGTTGCAGCAGACGTTCCAACATAAGGAGCGTTGAATTCCAGCGAGTCTGGCTGTCAGAAATCAAACGCCTGACTGGCATGTTGTAGCGCTGCTGAATGTCAGCAAGGCGTGCCATGGCTGTGTAGGAACGTCTGAAATGGGCCGACACCTTTCTGGACTGGGTGAGAATGTCCTGGAATCCTGGGTACTTGGAGACAAAACGTTGGACTATTAAATTTAACACATGTGCCATGCAGGGCACATGTGTTAAATTGCCCAGTCTCAACGCTGCCAACAGATTGCTTCCATTGTCACACACCACTTTTCTGATCTGCAGTTGGTGTGGGGTCAGCCACCGATCGGCCTGTGACTGCAGAGATGACAGGAGTACAGATCCGGTATGGTTTTTGCTTTCCAGGCACGTCATCCCCAAGACAGCGTGACAACGGCGTACCTGGCACGTCGAATAGCCTAGGGGGAGCTGGGGGTGCACAGGTGTGGAGGAGGAGAAGGAGGACCCAGCAGCAGAGTAAGAAGAAGAAGAGGAAGAAGACGAGGTAGAGAGCGATGGAGGAGTAGAGGTGGTGGCAGAACCGCGTGCAATCCGTGGCGGTGACACCAACTCCACTGTTGTTGTTGTTGAGCTACCCATTCCCTGCTTCCCAGCCATTACCAAGTTCACCCAGTGGGCAGTGTAGGTGACATACCTGCCCTGACCATGCTTGGAGGACCATGCGTCAGTAGTCATATGGACCTTTGGCCCAACACTAAGTGACAGAGATGCAGTAACTTGGCTCTGCACATGTTGGTACAGGTGTGGTATTCCCTTTTTAGAAAAAAAATTGCGGCTGGGTACCTTCCACTGCGGTGTCCCAATTGCTACAAATTTGCGGAAGGCCTCAGAGTCCACCAGCTGGTATGGTAAAAGCTGGCGGGCTAAGAGTGCAGACAAGCCAGCTGTCAGATGCCGGGCAAGGGGGTGACAGTCAGACATTGGCTTCTTACGCTCAAACATGGCCTTCACAGAAACTTGGCTGGTGGCAGATGACTGGGAATGGGAACAGGTGGTCAAGGTGGAAGGCGGAGTGGAGGGTGGTTCAGACGGGTCAAGGAGAGCAGAGGTAGAGCAGTAAGATGCTGGACCAGAAGGAGTGTGGCTTTTAGTTTGCCTGTTGCCTTTGAGGTGTTGCTCCCAAAGTGCTTTGTGCTTGCCGCTCATGTGCCTTCGCATAGAAGTTGTACCTATGTGGCTGTTGGGCTTACCAAGGCTCAGTTTCTGACTGCACTCATTGCAAATTACAATGCTTTTGTCAGAGGCACACACATTAAAAAAATCCCACACTGCTGACTTTTTGGAAGTGTGCGATCTGGCGCTAACAGTAGAAGTTGGCGGCATTGGCGGCAATGGCGGGTGCGTTGGCCGGCTGAACACAGGTGCCGATACATGTTGTTGCCCTACTGATCCCTGCGGGCTGTCCTCCCTGCTTCTTCTAAGTCTTATTCTCCTACTGCCTCTCTGACTCTCCGTCTCTCCATCTGAACTACCCTCCTCTTGCTCTCTTCTACTAGGCACCCACAAAACATCAATCTCCTCATCATCATTCTCCTCAGATGCATCAATTTCTTCTGACACATCACAGAAGGAAGCAGCAGCGGGGACCTCGTCCTCATCACTCATCATTATGTCCATCTCTGTCGTGTTCTCTGCCAGAATTAAATCTGGTGTAACGTCCTCATCTCCTTCATCTTCTTCTGGCAATAATGGTTGCGCATTACTCAGTTCAAGAAACTCATGGGAAAATAACTCCTCTGACTCCAGTGAAGAAGGGGCACCGGTGGTGGAGGAAGTGTTACGTGGGGTGGCCATAGCAGTGGAGGATGAGGAGGATGTTGTGGTAAAGTTAGAAACGGTAGAGGATGGGGTGTGCTGTGTAAGCCAGTCAACTACCTCTTCAGCATTTTGGGAGTTCAGGGTCATTGGCTTTTTAAAACTGGGCAATTTGCTAGGGCCACAGGATTGCATAGCAGCACGGCCCCTAGCACGGCCTCTGCGTGGCGGCCTGCCTTTGCCTGGCATTATTTTTAAAAAAACAACAACAACAAAAACTCAGTTGGTTTTTCTGGAAACGATAATACACACAGCTAGATGACAGTTTGAAGAAAACAGTGTGCAAATAATGCCTACAAGATCAACGTATACACTACTACAGCGGTGGATACGGATTACGTAAAATATATGAATGCTGCTTGAAAAAAAGTAACTCAAGTGGTTTTTCTAGAGACGATAATATTATCAATATTTAGACAAAATGTGAACAAGCTCACACAGCTAGATGGCGGTTTGAAGAAAACACTGTGCAAATAATGCCTACAAGGTCAACGTATACACAGCGGTGGATACGGATTACGTAAAATATATGAATGCTGCTTGAAAAAAAGTAACTCAAGTGGTTTTTCTAGAGACGATAATATTATCAATATTTAGACAAAATGTGAACAAGCTCACACAGCTAGATGGCGGTTTGAAGAAAACACTGTGCAAATAATGCCTACAAGGTCAACGTATACACAGCGGTGGATACGGATTACGTAAAATATATGAATGCTGCTTGAAAAAAAGTAACTCAAGTGGTTTTTCTAGAGACGATAATATTATCAATATTTAGACAAAATGTGAACAAGCTCACACAGCTAGATGGCGGTTTGAAGAAAACACTGTGCAAATAATGCCTACAAGGTCAACGTATACACAGCGGTGGATACGGATTACGTAAAATATATGAATGCTGCTTGAAAAAAAGTAACTCAAGTGGTTTTTCTAGAGACGATAATATTATCAATATTTAGACAAAATGTGAACAAGCTCACACAGCTAGATGGCGGTTTGAAGAAAACACTGTGCAAATAATGCCTACAAGGTCAACGTATACACAGCGGTGGACACGGATTACGTAAAATATATGAATGCTGCTTGAAAAAAAGTAACTCAAGTGGTTTTTCTAGAGACGATAATATTATCAATATTTAGACAAAATGTGAACAAGCTCACACAGCTAGATGGCGGTTTGAAGAAAACACTGTGCAAATAATGCCTACAAGGTCAACGTATACACAGCGGTGGATACGGATTACGTAAAATATATGAATGCTGCTTGAAAAAAAGTAACTCAAGTGGTTTTTCTAGAGACGATAATATTATCAATATTTAGACAAAATGTGAACAAGCTCACACAGCTAGATGGCGGTTTGAAGAAAACACTGTGCAAATAATGCCTACAAGGTCAACGTATACACAGCGGTGGATACGGATTACGTAAAATATATGAATGCTGCTTGAAAAAAAGTAACTCAAGTGGTTTATCTAGAGACGATAATATTATCAATATTTAGACAAAATGTGAACAAGCTCACACAGCTAGATGGCGGTTTGAAGAAAACAGTGTGCAAATAATGCCTACAAGGTCAACGTATACACAGCGGTGGATACGGATTACGTAAAATATATGAATGCTGCTTGAAAAAAAGTAACTCAAGTGGTTTTTCTAGAGACGATAATATTATCAATATTTAGACAAAATGTGAACAAGCTCACACAGCTAGATGGCGGTTTGAAGAAAACACTGTGCAAATACTGCCCACAAGATCAACGTATACACTACTACAGCGGTGGATACGGATCTCGTAAAATTTATTATGGCTGCTTGAAAAAAGTCACTCCGGTGTTTTTTCTGGAGACGGTAATATTATGGATATTTAGACAGAATGTGAACAAGGTCACACAGCTAGATGGCAGTTGGTTGAATAACACACTGGGCAAAAAATGCCTACAGGGCAAATAATGCCTAAATGGTCAACTTATACACTACTACAGCGATGGATACGGATTACGTAAAATATATTATGGCTGCTTGAAAAAAGTCACTCCGGTGTTTTTTCTGGAGACGGTAATATTATGGATATTTAGACAGAATGTGAAAAAGGTCACACAGCTAGATGGCAGTTGGTTGAATAACACACTGGGCAAAAAATGCCTACAGGGCAAATAATGCCTAAAAGGTCAACTTATACACTACTACAGCGATGGATACGGATTACGTAAAATATATTATGGCTGCTTGAAAAAAGTCACTCCGGTGTTTTTTCTGGAGACGGTAATATTATGGATATTTAGACAGAATGTGAACAAGGTCACACAGCTAGATGGCAGTTGGTTGAATAACACACTGGGCAAAAAATGCCTACAGGGCAAATAATGCCTAAAAGGTCAACTTATACACTACTACAGCGATGGATACAGATTACGTAAAATATGTTATGGCTGCTTGAAAAAAGTCACTCCGGTGTTTTTTCTGGAGACGGTAATATTATGGATATTTAGACAGAATGTGAACAAGGTCACACAGCTAGATGGCAGTTGGTTGAATAACACACTGGGCAAAAAATGCCTACAGGGCAAATAATGCCTAAAAGGTCAACTTATACACTACTACAGCGATGGATACGGATTACGTAAAATATATTATGGCTGCTTGAAAAAAGTCACTCCGGTGTTTTTTCTGGAGACGGTAATATTATGGATATTTAGACAGAATGTGAACAAGGTCACACAGCTAGATGGCAGTTGGTTGAATAACACACTGGGCAAAAAATGCCTACAGGGCAAATAATGCCTAAAAGGTCAACTTATACACTACTACAGCGATGGATACAGATTACGTAAAATATGTTATGGCTGCTTGAAAAAAGTCACTCCGGTGTTTTTTCTGGAGACGGTAATATTATGGATATTTAGACAGAATGTGAACAAGGTCACACAGCTAGATGGCAGTTGGTTGAATAACACACTGGGCAAAAAATGCCTACAGGGCAAATAATGCCTAAAAGGTCAACTTATACACTACTACAGCGATGGATACAGATTACGTAAAATATGTTATGGCTGCTTGAAAAAAGTCACTCCGGTGTTTTTTCTGGAGACGGTAATATTATGGATATTTAGACAGAATGTGAACAAGGTCACACAGCTAGATGGCAGTTGGTTGAATAACACACTGGGCAAAAAATGCCTACAGGGCAAATAATGCCTAAAAGGTCAACTTATACACTACTACAGCGGTAGTAAAATAAAAAAAAGTTAAATAAAAAAAAAATGAATATTAAAAAAAAAAAAATTAAAGTTGGTGCTGCTGAACTACTAGGAGCAGCAGATTAGAACACCAGTCCCACTCCCCAACACTGCTAGACTAATAGCACTGGGCTCTTATAGTAGTAGTAGTAGTAGTAGTAAAACAACAAAAAAATAAATAAAAGCAGTCCTTACAAGGACTACTGTTATTGCAGCAGTCAGCAGATGAGATCAGAAGCAGGACAGCTGCCCACTGCAGCTACATACAGAGCACTGCAGTAGAAGGTAGATTACTAGCCAGCAAAGCTACCTAAGCTTAAATGTCCCTCAAACCCCTGCAGACTTCTGTCCCTCCAATAACAGAGCAGTATCAAAACGATTACTAGCCAGCAAACTTTCAACTGTCCCTGAAATCACTAACAGGCAGCAGCTCTCTCCCTACACTATCTCTTCAGCACACACAGGCAGAGTGAAAAAACGCTGCAGGGCTTCGGTTTTTATAGGGAAGGGGAGTGGTCCAGGGGAGAGCTTCCTGATTGGCTGCCATGTACCTGCTGGTCTGGGGTGAGAGGGCAAAAAAAAGCGCCAACAATGGCGAACCCAAAATGGCGAACGTCGCGCGACGTTCGCGAACTTCCGGCGAGCGCGAACACCCGATGTTCGCGCGAACAAGTTCGCCGGCGAACAGTTCGCGCCATCCCTATTTAGGAATAAGGGCCTAACAAAATATATAATTGGCCTTGAACACACCCTGAAATTAACTATTTTCTGTGGTTTCACAGAACCCCCAGTGAGTAAGAGGCATCGTAAGTGCAATTTCATCAACAACTTGGTAGGAGACATGCCTTCCCTTCCTTATTAGTTAATTGATTAACACACATCCAACCTCAAAGTCAATCAAGTGCCATTAACTACAATCTCTGCCAAAATCAATTAATTGAAGTAAAGTACACCCAAGAAGCATAATGCATGTATTGTTACAAGATTGTAGCTAGTCTATGCCAAATACATGCACATTCCTTTAAAGGAATCTGTCAAATGGCTTTATAGAAAATATAACATATAACTTACCGACAAGCCAGCCCTCGGGCATTTGTAGTTGGGTGAAGAGGTGATTGGGAGCTGAGTGAGGGAGGATAAAAACATCCTGGACACTTCCAGGAAACACAGATTGTTGTAACGGGAGCGCTTACAATGACGTTTGTGCTCCTGTTGACGGGGAGGTGGTGTGTGATCAATAGATGAAAACTAGGGATGCACCGAATCCAGGATTCGGTTCGGGATTCGGCCAGGATTCGGCCTTTTTCAGCAGGATTCGGATTCGGCCGAATCCTTCTGCCCGGCCGAACCGAATCCGAATCCTAATTTGCATATGCAAATTAGGGGCAGGGAGGGGAATTGCGTAACTTATTGTCAGAAAACAAGGAAGTAAAAAATGTTTTCCCCTTCCCACACCTAATTTGCATATGCAAATTAGGGTTCGGATTCGGTTCGGTATTCGGCCGAATCCTTCGTAAAGGATTCGGGGGTTCGGCCGAATCCAAAAAAGTGGATTCGGTGCATCCCTAATGAAAACAATCAATGAGTCATAAGTAATTAGGGAATTGTCCAATTTAGAAAAAGTCCTGCTTCAATGTTATCCACTGTGCCTGAGTTGAGGGTAACAAAATGAGCCTAGGCGATGGCCTCTTTTAAAGTAAAATAGCATCAGGTGTAGGTTTTTATTGGTAATTCAATGTTTCCCAGCATTCCCATTAACCATTTACTGAAGCCTAAGGATAGATAGGCTCAATCAAATATTCTAATTAAACAAACTTTGAATATTCGATTATCAAAGTGGGAGATGGAGCTCGGCAGGTCAAAGTTGGGGAATAAATAATTTTTACAATTTTTAGAATTTTAAAAATTTTATCAATTTTGATAAATTTTCGAATCCTTTGATATTCAAATTCGATGATCGAAGTCGAATAAAAGGATCTTATAGTCGAAGGAAAAAACACTTCGATATTTGAAGTTTCCTACTTCGATATTTGAAGTTTCCTACTTCGAATCGAAGTTGAACTATACCCTAGTCGAAGTACACAAAAATAGCTCGAAATTTGAAGTTTTTTACTTCGAACCTTCACTTCGTTCCTTGATAAATCTGCCCCTTAATATCCTCATACTTTATTTATTTTAATACACAAGTTTTAGTGAGTAATGTGAGGAAAATGACATCACTAAGCTCCATTTATAACTGATGACAACCCTAAGAGCCATTTATAAGGATATAATTTACAGGATATTCATGGCTTTTTTGTATTATATAGTGAATAAAGTACCCCCTCTTGTAAAATATAAGGATATTATAAGTTACCGAGGAGTTTCATGACCATATAAAAACACGGGTCATGGAACTCCGAGGTAACTTATAATATCCTCATATTTTACAACTAGGGGGAACTTTATTTATTATAATACACAAATTTCAGTGAGTCATGTGACAGAAATGACATCAGAACTCACCGTTTATAACTGATGACATCAGAACTCACCGTTTATAAGGATATAATTTATTAGATATTCATGACTTTTGTGTATTATATACGTATACATCATTGATGTAAAGCAAGCCTGCCGTTCAAACACATCTATGCTCATTTCAAATAATAAATAATAATAATAATATTATTTCAAATAATAGTAATAAAAGTGACAAAAGTTAGACAAAAAAAAATTCCATTTATTATTTTTTGCAAATACAAAAGGAGTTTTGGTAATAGGAGGTGATATTAGAAATGCAGAATAATCTGCTAAACTGACCTTAGAGAGTCCACCAACTTCCAAGTAGAAACAGATGATAAAGACATTCCAGGCAACCCAGAAAGCTGTCCAAATTGTGTACTAAACAGAAAGAGCAAAAGCAAAAATATAAATGTAGAGTAAATGAGCACCATCTGTCTGGAGAGACTAGTTATCTCAGATTCTACGGCACCTTTCTGCCTTATGATTATGCTCCATGGAGCAGCTCAGAGAGCCAGAATCATATATTTCACCTGTGTATTTCTGCTTCTGCTACTCGGTATTGATGCTTTGGGAGAGCAGCCACTTAGCTATTCACTTGCAAAGAGAAAAATATCTGTCTGCACCTTCACACACACTCTCAACTCAGGTCTCCAAATAATGATCTGCACATACACATAGTGCCAGACTTGCTACATTCACATAACGTGGAGGAAAATGATCTACCACTCTTTCGCCAAAGGTTGCTTCACTCGATCACATATGCAGTAGTTTAATAAAAGCTGCAAAGGCTTCACTTGTGGGGGAATGTAATAAAAGTCGCAAAGAGTACATGAGAACTTTTATTAAATTCGCTTTTCACTGGGGCAAACTATAAAGTTCACAAACATTCCAAGTGTTTGCTAAACAGTTTTTGGGTTTGCAAAAGCTATATTCAATTCACACAATGGAAAATTTGTTTGAACAAATGCAGAATTTTACACTTTCGCATATTTTTTCCTTTACTGACTTTTATTTTATTCCCCCATTGGTCTAGTAACCCATAGCAACTAATCATTAAACTATAGCAACTAATCAGTAACCCATGGCAACTAATCTGATGTTTGCTTTCAAACTCCTTACCAGTAAATACTTCCTACTGAATGGTTCCTATAGGTTAATAGAGAGATGAAAATGTTTGACTTTAATTACATTAATGCTTATATATCAAGCTGTTCGAGTTTCCTTTGATTATGGCACTGGGGATAAGCAGCTTTGGGAAGTCTTTATACTATTTTTCCAAAGTGTCTTTTAAGAAACAATTAATTTGAACCAAGCTCCCACAGCAATGTTTTCCTCCCCCCCCCCCATTATACATATACTGCATCACTGATGACTTCCCTAAATTAACTGAGTCTATGTTGTGTCCAGAAAATGCAGTTCTTGGAGAAAAGGCACATGCATACTTGATGCCAACCCATGATTCTGGGCCTTGTTGCCCATCCCCAAGAGCAGGGCTGAAAACAGTAATGATTAAAATAGATAGATAGATAGATGATAGATAGATAGATAGATAGATAGATAGATAGATAGATAGATAGATAGATAGATAGATGATATATAGATGATAGAATGATAGATAGATGATAGATAGATAGATAGATAGATAGATAGATAGATAGATAGCCAATAGATAGCAAAATCAATAGATGAAAGATAGATGATAGATAGACAGCAATTGATAAATAATAGACAGTTAGATAGATGATAGACAGCAATAGATAGATATATGATAGATAGAGGCAGATATAGATGATAGATAGATGACAGATAGATGATAGATAGATAGACAGACAGACAGACAGACAGACAGATAGATAGTAGCTAAATACATAGAGATGAAAAGACAGACAGATAAAAAGATAGAGAGATAGATAAAGCATTTTATCATTCTTACCTGTCAGTATCATGGCTGGTGCATCACAGAATGGTTTAATAAGCTTACTTGGCAGAATATTTTACCTTTTATGCTGGAAACATTTTAGCAGCTCTATCTGCTAGAACATACATTCTTGCCAGTCAGAACATTTCAGAGTCAACATGTCAACTGTAAAAACTTACCGCCACTATGTATCTCGGCCTGTACTGTATAGTTCCAAATAATCCCAATATGACGACAATGATGTGAAGAAAATTCCCAAGAATCGGTGCCCATTGGTATCCAAGGAAATCAAATATCTGTCTTTCCAGTGCAACCAACTATTGAAGAGAACAAAAATCATAGTTAGTCATTAATACAGAAGGTGAACAACTATGAAAGTTAAATATTTATTGAAGAATGTGAACTAAAATATATAGGGAATAATGTACCCCTCCTGTAAGTCATAAGGAGTAGTAGTTGTCAAACAGTAACTCCATAACCTTATTAAAGCACAAGGTTGCAAGCCAAGTGCTTTTATACAGGTCATGTAACTCAGAGGTGTTTTAATATCTAATATGTTTATATTCTACAACAGGGGGCACACTATTCCTTGTAATACACAATGACGATTAAGCACTCGATATAACGGAGACATAACTAAAGTACCATTTATAATGATATACTGTAATTTACAGTGACTTGTAATATACTGTATATACAGACACATATACAGTAAGTGCCATCCTATTATAATTAACCACTTCATTTTCAAAAATAGTTTAAAAAAAAAAATACATTTTTATTAATAAATGTTTAAAAAGCCTTAGCTCCCTCCAAAATAATTAGGTGCTTCCTCAATGGCAAGAACAACATCCCTTTCCTGATAATCCCAATATGGTCCTGAAGAATTCTACCCTATAATGCCGATCATTTAGTTAACTCCATGTAATGCTACTGTATTTTGAAAAAGATAAATTGAGGGATAATGCTGAATCCATCCCTGCTCCAGGGTACATTGGATTTGCAACAGTGAATAGTGATTGTTTGGCATTGCGTAAAATCAATGTGTGGTGCCTCCAGGGACACCTTCATAAGAGCATAATCATGATGAAGGGAAGGCTAGCCTTATTCAGATGCTTACTGTATAATAAACAACAGCTACTGGAAATGCATTGTGCCTTGAAATATCGTTCCTTCCTTTATATCTGGCCTTCCTGTTCTTTCTGTCCCTTAATAATGACATTAAAGGAATTGTTCAGTGTAAAAATAAAAACTGGGTAAATAGATAGGCTGTGCAAAATAAAAAATGTTTCTAATATAGTTCGTTAGCCAAAAATGTAATGTATAAAGGCTAGAGTTACTGGATATGTAATATAACAACTACAACACTACTTCCTGCTTTTCAGCTCTCTTGGTTTACACTGACTGGTTACCCTGGCTACCAGGCAGTAACCAATCAGAGACTTGAAGGGGGGCCACATGGGTCATATCTGTTGCTTTTGAATCTGAGCTGAATGCTGAGGATCAATTACAAACTCACTGAACAGAAATGTCCCATGTGGCCCCCCTTCAAGTCGCTGACTAACTCAGAGTTATAGAGCTGAAAAGCAGGAAGTTGGATTCTGGCTGTTTTATTAGACATCTGTTCACTCCAGCCCTTATATATTACATTTTTGGCTAACTAACTATATTAGAAACATTTTTTATTTTGCACAGTCTATCTATTTACCCAGTTTTTATTTTCACACTGAACTATTCCTTTAAAAGTCGACTTCCAGTTAATCTCATCACTTGCAATCAGCTTGTTCTCTTCATCTAATGTTAGCGTGAAACAATAGTTTCCTACACAGACTTTATGGCTCTGCTCAGAAAACTCCCTGCAAGGAAACATAGGTTCTGTTGTTTTAATTTGCACTGTAGGAAATTATATTTGTTTGACAAAAATGGGAAAAAAACACAATCAGCAAAATAAACTGACCCTATATCTGAATGTTTAGAGTTCCCACAACAACTGAACCATAAGAACCTTTTATAAAAAAAATAAGGATTGATAAACATTTTGGTAGATTATTGTATAAAATGTAATATTTCAGTGTAATGGTACTTTTCTCTGATAACAGCTACAGGTAGTTTTCATAGCACATATTGAAGTCACCTTGTACACTGTGGGAATATATATATATATATATATATATATATATATATATATATATATATATATATATTTATAACAAACAAGGGAAAGTTGTGCTCACCACTATTTTTTAAAACCATTAGGCGGGGGTGCAATGAGGGTGTGACCACAAAATACATATAGTCAAATACAAGAGTCCTCTGCACTCAACCCATTATTAGGGATGTAGCGAACCACCGACAATGTGTTCGCGAACACCGGCAAAAAATGCGAACAGTTCGCGAACTTTGAACATCCGAAAATCGTTCGATTCGAACGATCGAAGGATTTTAATCGTTCGATCGAACGATTTCCGTTCGAATCGAACGATCGAAGCCATTGGATCGAATGATTTCATTCAATCCAATGGCTTCGATCGTTCGATTCGAACGAAAATCGTTCGATTTTAGCGATCGAATGGTCGAATGGTCGAACGATTTTGACGCGAACGCCTATTGGCGAACGTCGCGCGACGTTCGTGAACTTGCGGCGGACGCGAACAGTTGAAGTTCGCGCAAACTAGTTCGCCGGCGAACAGTTCGCTACATCCCTACCCATTATCAATATATTTAAGACAGAGACATTTTGTGCATACTGCTACTGAAAAATGCCTTACCCTTTAAACAAAACAGGGATTGTTTGTCCATATATTGCAATATATTTAAGCTGGCCAACTACGTCAAAGTCATCCCATATCTGGCCAGTCCTATGCTCAATTTTATCTGATTCATTAAGAATTCTATTGCTTCATTATACATTTTACCCTATATATATATATATATATATATATATATATATATATATATATATATATATATCTGGAAGCAGGCGAGCACACACAGGTCTTAGTTGAAAAACAAAAGGTGTTTATTAAACAAAAAACTAACGTTTCGGCTAGCACTCTAGCCTTTCTCAAAGTACAAATGCACACTAAAAACCAACCTTTTAAACCCCCAGTGGCGGGAAGGGAGGGAAAGTGATGTCATAGGTCAGGAGTGTTAAGTGGATAAACAGTATGCAACAAAAGGGGCGTGGGAGTAAAGTGAAGTGAAACCATCAAAGAAAAAAAGGGAGGTTAATAATATATACATATCAAGGCAAGCAGTAATTGCGGAAAAAGTTCATGTTAACATTAATATATACAGAGAATAATAAAAGCACCAACGCTGATTTGACACAAATAGTGAGATTTAGACAATATCGGTAGTTCGTTACTCAAAGTCAATGCAACATAAAAATATATGAGTTCATAATAGAGATACAAGTCCCTTGACCAAGTGGATGTATAAAGCGATACAAAGTTGTATCTACGCTTGAGGGAAAAAAACATTGTGTGGTGTCAGTTAGTTAACACATTGATCGCCAGGTAGGTCATCATGGAGGGAAATGTCAAGTAGTGACAGATGTAATGGCGGTTCCACAGCGGTTACCTGTGTTTGTCGACTGGTCCGGCCGTAAAAGTGCTGGAACGTAGTGTACCTTGTTGTGGGCCGTGGGATCCATCAGATCAGAGGCAGGAGATCGGTAGCGTGATGCGCCTTAGAGTGCGCAGCGGTGTGGAGCATCCAGTGGTGCTGCGGCTGTTCGAGAGCTACCGTGGATATCAGTCGGAGAAACAGCAGAGAGGTTTCGCTTGTATTCAAGGCGTGGAGTCCGCGGGAATGGTCATCATGGAGATGAAGTAAGGGGTGTGGTATCAGCAATAGATCTGGTGTAGTTCAGGCTGGCTGTAAACTCAATGTGAAGGCGAGCGTCGCTAGGGCCTGGAAGGGTAGCAACGAGATTAAGTTCAAGGATCAAAGTTCAAAGTTCACTTATTTCTAACAGGAGAAAAATAATCACAAAGTAATAGATAACAGGATCACAACTAGCGATCTACAGGTATTAGGTACAGAACAGAATGGGGAATAGTCTGCTGTGAATAAAAGGGAGATGAATGTGTATCGTGCTGCAGGCTCATGGTAATTGCGAGGGGAGGTACACGTAAGGAGGGAACATAAGGAAGGGTGGGTATGGGTACGTATCGGCAGTGGCAGAAAGTGGCGAGGCGATGGTACGTGCTCCTAAGCTGAGGCGGAGTCTGTCCGAGTGGCTAAAAAGCAAGCCAACGGTAATGTCAGATGTTGTTAAAGTAGATGGCCTTCTTGTCTCTTAGACTCTATTTGCAGCTAGGTGGTTGTACCCCCAATGATACACTTCCAGTCGTGCACATTACTCGGGAGGGTCACGTGTCTGAATGCCCCTGCGATCTCAAGGTGGATGACCGGACCCCTTGCCCAGTGCACTTCAGTTTGCAGATGCTGGTTCTCTTTGAACATGTCCCTCAGGACTTACCATATTTAAACCTGGCTCTTTCACCATAACCTTTATTAAAAATAATGGTCTAGCCAAATTTAGGTTGAGCCATCTACTTTAACAACATCTGACATTACCGTTGGCTTGCTTTTTAGCCACTCGGACAGACTCCGCCTCAGCTTAGGAGCACGTACCATCGCCTCGCCACTTTCTGCCACTGCCGATACGTACCCATACCCACCCTTCCTTATGTTCCCTCCTTACGTGTACCTCCCCTCGCAATTACCATGAGCCTGCAGCACGATACACATTCATCTCCCTTTTATTCACAGCAGACTATTCCCCATTCTGTTCTGTACCTAATACCTGTAGATCGCTAGTTGTGATCCTGTTATCTATTACTTTGTGATTATTTTTCTCCTGTTAGAAATAAGTGAACTTTGAACTTTGATCCTTGAACTTAATCTCGTTGCTACCCTTCCAGGCCCTAGCGACGCTCGCCTTCACATTGAGTTTACAGCCAGCCTGAACTACACCAGATCTATTGCTGATACCACACCCCTTACTTCATCTCCATGATGACCATTCCCGCGGACTCCACGCCTTGAATACAAGCGAAACCTCTCTGCTGTTTCTCCGACTGATATCCACGGTAGCTCTCGAACAGCCGCAGCACCACTGGATGCTCCACACCGCTGCGCACTCTAAGGCGCATCACGCTACCGATCTCCTGCCTCTGATCTGATGGATCCCACGGCCCACAACAAGGTACACTACGTTCCAGCACTTTTACGGCCGGACCAGTCGACAAACACAGGTAACCGCTGTGGAACCGCCATTACATCTGTCACTACTTGACATTTCCCTCCATGATGACCTACCTGGCGATCAATGTGTTAACTAACTGACACCACACAATGTTTTTTTCCCTCAAGCGTAGATACAACTTTGTATCGCTTTATACATCCACTTGGTCAAGGGACTTGTATCTCTATTATGAACTCATATATTTTTATGTTGCATTGACTTTGAGTAACGAACTACCGATATTGTCTAAATCTCACTATTTGTGTCAAATCAGCGTTGGTGCTTTTATTATTCTCTGTATATATTAATGTTAACATGAACTTTTTCCGCAATTACTGCTTGCCTTGATATGTATATATTATTAACCTCCCTTTTTTTCTTTGATGGTTTCACTTCACTTTACTCCCACGCCCCTTTTGTTGCATACTGTTTATCCACTTAACATTCCTGACCTATGACATCACTTTCCCTCCCTTCCCGCCACTGGGGGTTTAAAAGGTTGGTTTTTAGTGTGCATTTGTACTTTGAGAAAGGCTAGAGTGCTAGCCGAAACGTTAGTTTTTTGTTTAATAAACACCTTTTGTTTTTCAACTAAGACCTGTGTGTGCTCGCCTGCTTCCAGATATACATTACTATTTTGCTGTTAGCACCCAGGCAACAAGACTTTTTAAACGAGCTGTGCTGGCTTTTTTTGCTCTTTGTTTATACTTTCAAGCCGTGGCACCCGAGTCCTGCACCTTTAACCCCACTTTTTGAAAGACCAACTTTCTCACCTTTGGCGATGGAACATCAGGAGGGAGCCGAACCAATCGATATCCCTCTCAGTGGATTCCAGTTTTCGGACATCGAAGCTGCAGACATCCTATTCACTGAAACCGCCGATGATCTTGTCCCGACAGCAACTACATTTGATCTATACCACCATCTTCTACGCTTGAAGGAACGGGAAGTCGATCTCAAGTTACACGGCATCTACCTCTCCGACTTTTACAAACGGCACCACATCCCAAGGGGCTTCAGGGTGAAAAACATACCCACCATTGGCCGGAACAACACGGACTCTTGCAAAAAGTGGTGCCAAATTCTTAATAAATGTTCCATGGACTTAATGCTACTTGTTATTGATGAAGTCTCCAAAAACCTAAGGGTAGTCCGCACTGAGATCACAGCCTATGAGACAGCTAATCTACACACCTTACGTGCCGATAGAGACACCAAGTGGATTGAGAAACTTGAACACCAGCTGATCCACTATACTTCCGAGCTGCACAAATTTAAAAGAAATAAAATACAGATCGTTAACACTGACTACCAAAACAGGCGAGTCTACAGCTGGCTCACTGGAGGAGATACGACTGGGCAACGTTTCAACAGACCGCATAGACAGCGGGTGGGCTTCAGCGGGTTTGACTCCTCTCCTTACACCTCCTCCCCTTCAGACACTGACTCCTTCACGCGAGGCAGGGGACGCCAGAGGGGCAGATCCACACGACCTACAACTACTCCCCACACTTCTACCCCTGATCATCCGAGCGGTTTTTTAGGATCAGTCACCCGATCCAAAACAAGGGACGCCCCCACAAGAGACGTGGGGGATATCGACACAAGACCCCCCTACCCATACAGGAGGAAGTAGTCTTCAACCTGAGCTCCCATACCCTCAGTCCAGCTGAACACAAACTGCTTACTAAAGGCCTCTCTTTTGTACCAACCACGACCGTCAGTTCCCTTGATCTAATGATTGACATACACCGGTTTCAGCGCACTATGAAACTTAAAGAACACTTCAGAACCAAGACCACTAATGTCACATCTCCTTTTCGGCCTTCCAGCACTTTTGAACCCACCAATACGCCTAAGTCCATTGCTGCTTTCACCAGGCTCATGATGGATGAATCACTTAAACCCAGAGACCAGACTAACAGGTCAAACATTACCAAAGCCGAGAGAGAAGCCATCACCACGCTTGCCAAAAACGCTAACATCGTTATTAGACCAGCTGATAAGGGTGGGGGTGTTGTCGTCATGGACTACACATCATACCGCTCTGAAATATTGAAACAACTGAGTGATACCTCCACCTATCAAGTATTGCAGTCTGACCCTACAGGCCACTACAAGAGAAAGGTTGACTCCATTCTAAATGCAGCTCTCTTTCAAGGCCTCATTTCTGAATCCACACTAGGCTTTTTGACACAGGAGCATCCAGTATGCCCAATTTTATACACTCTTCCAAAGATACACAAACACTTGAAGGACCCACCTGGCCGCCCTATTGTTAGCGCCAGAAATTCTGTACTCCAACCACTGGCAATTTTTGTTGATTACTATCTGCAACCGCTTGTCCAGAAGGGCATCACCTATCTCAAGGACACGGGTGACTTACTGCAAAAACTACAATCCTGCCTACCGGTTCCATCGAATACTCTTCTGGCTACAATGGATGTCACCTCTTTATACACAGTCATCCCTACAGAGCTGGGTATACAGACTGTAGCTGACACCCTTTCCCAGCACAAAGATCCACAACGGCCCAATACAGGCTTCCTTCTTGATCTTCTCGGCCTTTGCTTGAGGCTCAATTACTTCAAATTCGAATTGAGCTATTACCTACAACTTAGCGGCACCAGTATGGGCTCTAACGTGGCACCATCCTTCGCCAATCTGTTCATGGCAAGCTTCGAGGACCAACACATTTTCCCTCAGTATGGACAATTCATATACAGACTTTGGCGCTATATAGACGATCTTTTGATCCTATGGGTTGGCACCGAAGACCAGTTCACAACAATGGTCAGGGAGCTTAATGACCTCCCCACCCCAATTAAATTCACTGCTCAGATCAACTGCAAAGAAATACCCTTTTTGGACATCCTATTATCTAAACAAGAAACCACATTGAGCACTACAATCTACCGCAAGCCGACTGACCGCAACACCCTGCTGCATTATTCTTCCTGCCATCCACCACATTTACTCAAAAGTATCCCATACTCACAGATGGTACGAGTAATACGCAACAACAGCAACCCAATACATCTTGCATCACAGCTGGACGAGCTAACACTACGCTTTCTACAACGTGGCTACTCTGCAGATGAACTGACAGAAAGTCGTAACAGAGCAGCCCAATTGACTCACGCTGACCTCATTTCCACACCAACCCACGCCAAGAAAGCCAATGATGACCGTCTTACTTTTCTTACCACCTACTCGCCCAGTACCAAAACTTTCATGCAAACAATCAAGGATCACTGGACGATTATACAGAGGGACAAAACTCTTCCACCAATCTTTAAACAGTTTCCTAGGTTATCATACAAACGTGGCTCTTCTTTGAGAGATCTGCTGGTCAAGACTGACCCCACACCCTGCTATGACACCTCCAAGACTTCGACCTGGCTGTCAACCCCCAGAGCCGGGTGCTACCGCTGCTCTGACTGCACCACCTGCAGACAACTGATCACAGGCCCCTCGTTCACCCATCCACACTCTGGCAAACACGTTGTGATCCAACATCGGGTCACTTGCACCACCAAGTTTGTCATCTACATCATCAAATGTCCATGTGGACTTTTATATGTGGGCAAGACTATCACCACCTTTCGAGACCGCATGGCCAATCACCGCTCCTCCATACGGACAGCATTACAAAAGGGCTCAGGAGACACCCCGGTCTCTCAACATTTTGTCTCCAATAGACATACCTTAGCGTCCCTTAGGAGCATGATTATTGACCATGTCCCGCCCCTGGCACGAGGGGGCGACCGAGAACGGCGGTTACTACAACTTGAGCTCAAATGGATACACCGTCTGGATACCTTGAACCCCAAAGGACTTAATGAGATGATCTCATATGCTCCATTTTTCTGAACTGCCATAATAATCGTAACCATTCATTTTTTGGCAGTTTCAACATGTTTACCTGATACACACAACTATATGCGACATCGATTGCTGCCAGACATGATTAACTGCGACCCCATTTGTTTTCCCTTTACCATGCGTTAGTCTCCCTCTACCCTGTGTTAGTTTCCCCTGTTAGTTACCCACCCCCTGTCTTTCCAATACCCCCCATGCTCTGGCTTCTGGCACATATGAGGCATTCCTTGTGGCCTTCTTGTCTCTTAGACTCTATTTGCAGCTAGGTGGTTGTACCCCCAATGATACACTTCCAGTCGTGCACATTACTCGGGAGGGTCACGTGTCTGAATGCCCCTGCGATCTCAAGGTGGATGACCGGACCCCTTGCCCAGTGCACTTCAGTTTGCAGATGCTGGTTCTCTTTGAACATGTCCCTCAGGACTTACCATATTTAAACCTGGCTCTTTCACCATAACCTTTATTAAAAATAATGGTCTAGCCAAATTTAGGTTGAGCCATCTACTTTAACAACATCTGACATTACCGTTGGCTTGCTTTTTAGCCACTCGGACAGACTCCGCCTCAGCTTAGGAGCACGTACCATCGCCTCGCCACTTTCTGCCACTGCCGATACGTACCCATACCCACCCTTCCTTATGTTCCCTCCTTACGTGTACCTCCCCTCGCAATTACCATGAGCCTGCAGCACGATACACATTCATCTCCCTTTTATTCACAGCAGACTATTCCCCATTCTGTTCTGTACCTAATACCTGTAGATCGCTAGTTGTGATCCTGTTATCTATTACTTTGTGATTATTTTTCTCCTGTTAAAAATAAGTGAACTTTGAACTTTGATCCTTGAACTTAATCTCGTTGCTACCCTTCCAGGCCCTAGCGACGCTCGCCTTCACATTGAGTTTACAGCCAGCCTGAACTACACCAGATCTATTGCTGATACCACACCCCTTACTTCATCTCCATGATGACCATTCCCGCGGACTCCACGCCTTGAATACAAGCGAAACCTCTCTGCTGTTTCTCCGACTGATATCCACGGTAGCTCTCGAACAGCCGCAGCACCACTGGATGCTCCACACCGCTGCGCACTCTAAGGCGCATCACGCTACCGATCTCCTGCCTCTGATCTGATGGATCCCACGGCCCACAACAAGGTACACTACGTTCCAGCACTTTTACGGCCGGACCAGTCGACAAACACAGGTAACCGCTGTGGAACCGCCATTACATCTGTCACTACTTGACATTTCCCTCCATGATGACCTACCTGGCGATCAATGTGTTAACTAACTGACACCACACAATGTTTTTTTCCCTCAAGCGTAGATACAACTTTGTATCGCTTTATACATCCACTTGGTCAAGGGACTTGTATCTCTATTATGAACTCATATATTTTTATGTTGCATTGACTTTGAGTAACGAACTACCGATATTGTCTAAATCTCACTATTTGTGTCAAATCAGCGTTGGTGCTTTTATTATTCTCTGTATATATTAATGTTAACATGAACTTTTTCCGCAATTACTGCTTGCCTTGATATGTATATATTATTAACCTCCCTTTTTTTCTTTGATGGTTTCACTTCACTTTACTCCCACGCCCCTTTTGTTGCATACTGTTTATCCACTTAACATTCCTGACCTATGACATCACTTTCCCTCCCTTCCCGCCACTGGGGGTTTAAAAGGTTGGTCTTTAGTGTGCATTTGTACTTTGAGAAAGGCTAGAGTGCTAGCCGAAACGTTAGTTTTTTGTTTAATAAACACCTTTTGTTTTTCAACTAAGACCTGTGTGTGCTCGCCTGCTTCCAGATATACATTACTATTTTGCTGTTAGCACCCAGGCAACAAGACTTTTTAAACGAGCTGTGCTGGCTTTTTTTGCTCTTTATATATATATATATATATATATATATATATATATATATATATATATATATATATATATATATATATATATATATATATATAGATATATATATATATATATATATATATAGATATATATAGGGACTTTTTATATACTGTATTTCTGTATATTTTATTTATATCATGACAAGCTTGTACACTGCTGACTAAATAGATGCCTCTTTTATCCATGTGTCATGATCAGTATCAGGGCAGAGATTATATTATTCAAGCCTGATGAAAACTGATCGATAAGTATAGACAGCATATTGGACTATAAATGAAGTCCACGATGGGTCAGAACTGTATTTTTCTAGAGAAAATTTCCCATGATGCTCATAGACTGCAGCCCCTACTGTTCCATTGTGCAGAAACAGTGTTATTTGTGCAGATAATGAATGCACCGCCTGCTGAGAATCTCTGCCCTGATACTGATCAAGAGGCATGGATAAAAGAGGCACCTATTTGTGAAGCAGTGTACAGTCCATTACCAATATATAAACGCGTGTGTTAGGTATTAGTGATTGCAAGGGGTTGAGGCAAACAGCATGGTGCAGAGTAAGAAAAGAGAAAGGCGAGCGGGAGCGGATGCATGGACTGTACGGATAAATCTGTTGCCACAGCAATGCTTGCTCAAGTTCAGCTAGAATTAACTTAGGCATGATAAACCAAGCTCTGCTGCTTTATCATATCCTCCCCTACCAAACACCCGTGGCTGCATTAATTTACAGAATGCAACCTGGAGCCCTCCTGTTGCTGTAAGTAAGCTAAAGGGGTTATTTATGACTGCAAAATGCAAATTGCCATGTTTTTTACCCACATGCATCATATTTACTCCTAATTCCAGCATCATTGCAGCCATGTAGGTGTTGCATCCAATAAAACCCAAAGCATTAAAACATATTCAATTGCACTTGCATAATAATTGAATATTTTGTATCAGGTGCACAATATTTGCAGTGGGGAATGCATCACTTTCACAGAGCTGTATTTAGGTCCGGTGCCACCCTAGGTATTGACCTAACAGCGCCCACAAAATGTTACTTCTGGATTTCATGCAATGGGCCCTGTACCCCTCAACTCCCAATCTCTGCCAATGGATTTAAGCAGTAAGGCGACTGGGGGTATTTTTGTTTGAAATTTATTTTCAATTATATAGGCATCCAAGGGCTGTCACCCTACACACAGTCCCTTGGGTGCCTAAATATAAATATTGCCCTGAGCTTGCACGACTTGTCATTTAAACTGCATCTTCATATGATGCTTTAAGCACTGGTCTGCTGCACCTATTGACACAGCACACTGAGAATTACTGCCATGTTCCAGGTTCTCCAGCATCAGTAGGTGCACTTTCATTCAACAGAGGGGATGGAATGGATATACTGGTGCCATCTGCCAAGCTGAACTATACGAAAGTGCATACACAGCACAGTATTGAGTTCCTTTTTAGCACACTGGTATTTGTGTTTGTAAGAATTCCACAATAGCTAGATGACCACATTGTCTTGTGTATTGTAATGACATAGTATGTTTATTTAAGCACAGTGTTGGACTGGGACACCAGAGGCCCACCCAAAAACCTTAGACCAGGGCCCACTCTCAGAATATTCTTCATCTCTATTCTCCTAGTCTGTTTTCTTTATACTATAATCAATTATTCCATCTATTTAGCCTCTTTGTTCTCATAAAAATAGGGAATGGCCATGAAATAGGCCAAAAGTTTAGCAGCATGAGGGCCCACTAACACCTGGGCCCACTGGGAGTTTTCCTGGTATCCCGGTGGGCCAGTCAGACACTGTTTAAGCACAAGATATTATAATGGCTTGTTCATAAAAACCCTTCTGTTCATCTTTGCCCCATTGTGTTGGGCTGCAATAATAAGATGAAATCAGTGCAATATCTAAGTCAACTCTCTTGGGACCCTACTTGCCAAGGTCGTGCCATGCAATTTCGCCTAAGCTGTGGATCTGAATTCAACATTAGGGTACATTTATACATGGGGACATTTATACATGCCTGTACAATTACTCAACACATGTGATTAAACATTTTAAACCAGTTACCTCCTTCTTCTAACACCAATTTCACTGCCCCCATAGATTGGCAGGTTCATTATGATGGCTTCTGTTAGAGCCAAATTCTCAGAAAAAAACTCAATGAATGATGGAAAAATGTATCGATCAATACAGAAATGGAATGAGTGGCATTCGTTTTAATTTTCTGCCACATAGGAAACTTGCTCAGAAAGCAAAAAGTGAAATGTACACGTATATTAATTGGCAAAACTCCAAATTGGTTAATAATAATTGATGATTACCTTTGCCCTGTTTTAATGCCATTTTTCCATCTGGAGCCTTAGTTATCCTGTAACTATAATGTAGTGTAAATGAGATTCGCAGCTTCCCTATGTCTATTACGATGTAGAAAAACCCCTGGCACCTTTAAGGTACAGAAAAAGTAGGAAGTTTGTCCTTGATACAGATTCTCTTTCCAGATATTTATTTCCAAGTGTAAGATATGCAACTCCGGTATTTGTAGAAATGAGAAGTTAAACGTAACATGTCAGTGAATTCAGCAAGTGGCTTGACTGAGACTTTGTAAATGTTAATTACATTACTGCAGTGCCTTTGAATCATTTGCATGCTCGCTCTTGTTTTAATAATGAATCGTAAAAAAAAACACCTAGATCCCAGGCAAACGAACAAACCTTTAAAGAACCTTCAAGTAAATTTGTTAGGCTCCCACTGTTGCCCATTTGAAAGCTGTTGATAATTAACAGATTTGAATTGCATTCTGCATGTGCCACGTGGGCTCATTCACTCTTCTAACTTATCAGAAAACCATTAACAGTGATTGTTTCACTTTTTATCAGCAATTATAGAGAATATATACAGTGTAAGTGGCTCTGAGTTTTACTTCTTACATTATATCTTATGAAATATTGAGGTTTTCAGGGAAAGCTGATGAAAGCAAATACCCTGTGCTCTGCTGTTACTGCTTCTGATGTAATAATACTGACATAATTAGACTTATGGACCATGGATCCAGAAAGATACCTCCACCACAGGACCATGCCACTAAATAGATAACTATCAGCGCAACTTCAGTCCGATATATGTCCAATTAAACTAACATCTACACCAAACAAAATGGAAATCCTCTAAAGTAATGAAAATATGCTCTAATGCACTTTTGTGCTGCACTGGTAAAACTGTTGTATTTGCTTCAAAAACACTACTATAGTTTATATAAACAAGCTGCTGTGTAGCCATGGGGGCAGCCATTCAACGCTAATATAAAGGAGAAAAGGCACAGGATACACAGCGGATAATAGATAAGCTCATTAGTATACAATGTGATTCTTTACTAAGTATCTGTTATCTATTGTGTATCCTGAACTTGAATGGCTGCCCCCATGGCTACACAACAGTTTGTTTATATAAACTATAGTAGTGTTTCCCAAACAAACACACCAGTTTTACCAGTGCAAGACAACCATACATTAAAGGGATCCTGTCATCGGATTTCAATTTTGAAATCTGACATGGGGCTAGACATTTTGTCAATTTCCCAGCTGCCCCTGGTCATGTGACTTGTGCCTGCACTTTAGTTGAGAAATGCTTTCTGGCAGGCTGCTGTGTTTCCTTCTCAATGTAACTGAATGTGTCTCAGCGAGACATGGGTTTTTACTATTGAGTGTTGTTCTTAGATCTACCAGGCAGCTGTTATCTTGTGTTAGGGAGCTGTTATCTGGTTACCTTCCCATTGTACAGCAGTAAAGAGTGATTGAAGTTTATCAGAGCACAAGTCACATGACTTGGGGCAGCTGGGAAATTGACAATATGTCTAGCCCCATGTCAGATTTCAAAACTGAATATAAAAAATCTGTTTGCTCTTTTGAGAAATGGATTGCAGTGCAGAATTCTGCTGGAGCAGCAATATTAACTGATTCATTTTGAAAAAAAAAATTCCCATGACAGTATCCCTTTAAATTCCTTTAAAAAATCCTTTTAAGTTACTTTAATTGTCAGCACAATTGTGTTTATTTTTACCCATTTACAGGCACAGGGCAACAATTGTGCCTCCTTGTGACTGCAATGATATTGGAATTTTCTGAAAACACTGTACTGTGGGGAAAAATGGCGTTTGTTCTCAAAATTGCACATTACTAACTGCACATGTAGATGTAAATGACTCCTAGTATATTTCCTCATTAGTATAATCATGACCTTCTATATTTTTCACTCACCTCAGTAACAGTTTCCCATACATCAGTACAAGGGAAGATGGAGGAATGTTTGGGAGGCTAACAATACAAGGCTTTCCACTCTAATTAATGCATATATAGCAGTTTGATTCTTTTTAGGGAGACAAAGCCTACAAAGTAGCATGGGTTCTACTTTGCAGGGAGTGTGGTTGCAATATAGTATATTATTTGACAATGCCGTTGTTATGCTCTAATTTCAGGAACACTGGACACTGCACAGTACAGTAAAGATACTTTTTCAGTTGTTGACACTTATTGGCATGTGAAATGTATTTGCCATGTGAATGACATGTTTATTGACAGGTGAAAAGGAATTGGCATGTGAAAGGGACATGTGAGTGATATGCAGGGGCATTGGGATGTGTGCAAGATAATACAGGGAGAGTTGTGATGCTTTACAATGTGCTGTTGAGTCTCTGTGGTGATGTGAAATTTGCTGTATGATCACTCCGTTGTTGTGCAATATATAAGTATAACATCAGTGGCATAACTCCGCCACTCAGTGCCAACTTGCGTCCCCTTTCCTTGCCACAGGTAAGAGAGCGGCTGGAGGAGGTTTTCTTATTAGCTATAGAGAAAACAGACTCTGCAGTCCGGGCCCCCTGTTCCCCAGACCAACCTACGACTGCGGGGTCTGCTTCCTCTATAGTTAAAGGGCATGTAAAGTCTAAAATAGAATACTGCTAGAAATGCTGTATTTTGGATAGTAAATATAAACATGAACTTACTGCACCACAAGCCTAATCAAACAAATAATTTAAGCTTTCAAAGTTGGCTATAGGGGGGTCACCATCTTGTAACTTTCTTAAACATCTTTGCAAGACTAAGACTGTGCACATGCTCAGTGTGGTCTGGGCTGCTTAGGGATCGTCATAAACAAAGCTGCTTGAGTTCTGCATGGCTGGTAAGTAAGGCGGGGGCTCCCCCTGCTGTTTATAAGTATGTTTGTTTCCCTGCTCAGCAGTTAGGGACCATCTGACAATTCCTATTCACAGCAGTAAATGAAGGGAGAATTTCACTGCATACAGTCAGGTTTCTTATAAAAACGGTACACATTTCTTAATTAAAGTAAATTGGAGATAGGTTTCTTTTTCATTAAAGAAAGTAAAAATGGGATTTTATTTTTTTTTTGCCTTTACATGCCCTTTAAAGCCACAGTATAACATAATGTAGATCACTGGGTTGTGCAGGAGCACTGAGGGTCATAACCTTTTCACTGTTTTGCGGCCACCACATCTATAGGTATACAAAACATTTGCAAGGATTTATCCCCAGGTGTATTATTTCAGTACTCATGGGGGCTAATATATAAGTGGTCAGAATTTTGGAAACAACGACTAAACTCATAAACTCTAAAACCACGATTGACATTTATTAAAAGATCCAATTATGAAACGTGCAAAAATAAAAAAAACACTGAACAATGTTTTAAAAATCTAAATACCTTGAGTTTTTCTGACAATTCCTGTGCTTCTATAGCACATTGACAACTTTAATTTGGCAAAGTTGTGCCATAGAGGTTTTCATGGGTTTTCACACTTAATAAATCTCAATTTTTTCAAACTCTTAGAAATATAGGAAAACCACAAATTTTTCAAGATTCGTGGAAAAACAAATTAAATTTGATTGTTAGTAAATTGACCCCTTAGATTAAGCCACATATAGCAGTAAAGGGGAGATTTTCAGGGCCAAGTTCTGCATAAGAAATCACTGGCTACTTCCTTAATCTATTCACTTTCATGTTTCTAATCACATACACTGATAGAATTAGTGTGCACATTTCTTTTGTTTCAATTCAAACATTTTAATTATAGCCTTATCAGTCGACTACGTTCCTCATCAAAGAAAGGGTGTAGTATATTCATTAATTGCATGAGAGAACTGTTACCATGCTCCGTGCCTTCTACTGTAATTAAATGCCACATCTCACTGTACCACGGCACAAACCTTCCTCTTTCTGTATTATATTTATTTTGTGAAATTATTCCATGTTACATTAACAAGGAAATTCTGTAATGTCACTTCTCAAGCCAAGCAAGAACAGAACTGATTTCCAAAGTTACTGAACCATAACTGGATGGAAGTGACCAGATTCCTCATTTGCATACCTGTGGCATTATACAAATGTCTCCTGCAAAATATTATGTATTCAGTTGATGGAACAAGGCATTAATGATCATTTTCAGGAAAATAAAATATTTTGTGATATTGTACTGCAACAAAGGTTTATCTTAGTTTGTAAATTAGACATTTTCAATCCCCTCCCACACAACATACAGTTATTGTTTCTTTACAGACATGTTTCACTATGGTGAAAAATCCTCTGACCTCGGGGATATACAGGCAGACAGTTCTGCATGGAAGGGGTGATGTTCTGCTTCAATATCTATATCTATCTATATATATATATATATATATATATATATATATATATACAGTAATACAGTAGATGTCAAGAAGCATCAATCCTTTGGGATTGAGTTTAAAGATGTTTTTTGGGAATAGACCTACTGGTAGTTCACTATGGACTTTAATGCCCTGTATTCTTCAATACAGCATGATCTGGGCCTACGAGCAATTACATATTGGCTAAATAAAGAGCAATGTTTTCCTAGATCCCAAAATGAATTTATCCTGAAGTTCATAGAATATCTGTTATATACCGACTATTTCTATTTTAACTGAGGTTTTTATCTCCAAAGATATATTGCCTCCATGGGGGCATCATTTGCCCCGACTTATGCCAACCTATTCATGGGTTGGTGGGAGCAGCACCACATCTTTGGAGACTCAAACCCGTATAGGTCTCATATTATACACTTCTATTGCTATATAGATGACTGTATTGGGATTTGGGATGGTAACATAGATTCATTCAAAGCCTTCATTAATGCCTGCAATACCACAGTAGAGGATATTTCTTTTACATACGAGATCAATGTTTCAGGAATTCCGTTTCTTGATATAGCCTTTTCCTCAGTAGAAGAGACAGTACAAATGACCTTGTTTCGCAAACCTATCACAAGGAATACTCTATTACACGCTACAAGTGGGCACCCTACTCCGTGCATATGGGGCATCCTGACTGGACAGTTCATGCGTCTGAGACGCATATGTTCGACTTGGGATGAATTTATGAAGGAATCAATGGAGCTATGGGATAGGTTTGTTGAACGAGGCTATGAGACCTTTATTATAAAAGAAGCTTTTGAGAAAGCAGTGGGCTGCGATAGGAACACTCTATTAGGACATAAACGACAGATGGGACACATTCCACCTTTGAACCATGAGAATTACATTGAACTAGAAAGTAATAGGGTTCTCGGGAGAGGCGCCCCCCAAGGATAGGAATAAAGATGACCAACGTGCACACAATAGGTCTAAGGTACAATTTATTATATTCGAATCAGTCGTATAATATTAACCGCATTATCAGGAAGCATTGGAGCATAGTATTGCAAGACTCCCATTTAGCAAATGTTTTGGATGAAGTGCCCTCTTTTGTGTTTCAAAAAGAGAAGAATGTAGCCTGCTGGATTTCTAAGAGCCGCTATCACTCAGATAAAAATGAACAAAATAAAAATTGGTTGAAATACAAAGGAACCTTCAAATGTGGACGTACGAGATGTAAGGCCTGTAGTGTAATACGAATATCTAAAGATTTTGTGGGTACGTGTACTAAAAAGCAATATAAAATTCCTCAATACTTCAATTGTTTATCTAAAGGGGTGGTGTATTTGGCAACTTGTCACTGTGGGGCTCAGTATGTGGGCCAAACCACGCGTGCGGTGGGAGTCAGGATCTTGGAATACATTTCAGCTATAGAGAGGGGCGATGAGAAATCGGCTAAAGCTAGACATATGAAGTTGGAACATATACATCCAGTTAATATTTGTTTTCAGGTTATTGACAAACCCCGCACAGAGATTAAGAAAGGGGATGTGAACAAAAGGCTGTTGGCCAAAGACGTCTGTTGGATCTACCACCTTAAGACCACAGAGGAATATGGGGGCATAAACTGTGATTGGGAATTGTCATGTTATTTATAAATTTATGGAAATGTTTTTAGGTTATACATGTCTTATTATAATGTTTATAGCTTTTAACACTGCCTATTTCATATACTCACACATCTTCTTTCTTCTGCTTTTTTCCTTTTCCTTTTTCTTTCATATGGGTGACGAAGTGTTAATGATTTTATGGGTGGGACTTAACTGTATTTATACCAGATTTGTGTGTGAACCAGTGTGCTTTTGAGAAAGTGGAGGGATAGCCACGAAATGCGTCAAGCAATGGTTCCTTTATGATATGGAGTGCCTGTTTTAATGGAACAAATAAATATGGATCTTTAATGATTATTTAAGTTTGAGTTCCTCCCTCCTTGGTGCACCGTGACCCTTTCTGAAGCTTTGAACCTTTGAGCTCACTGGGGAAGCCTTCTACGGGCTGCACACTGCAGGGGAGAGTATCGGAGTGCCCCCAAATAACTCTCTTTCCGGTAATTGCATATTGCAACTTGTGCCATATTAAAAATCCTAGTTGATGTTTTAGTTAAGGTGTGGAGTAGGGGGTTGAAGCTTAAGTGTCCTCGCCCATTCCTCTTGAATACACTGCTATTAAATGTAGGTAGTGCTCTGTTCACTGGAAAAGTCCTTTTTGGAATGCAATGACCTGCATCCACAGACATGCACACAATGGGTCGAACATTATCTATTTTATTTATTGATTACACTGGCTCATCTGGGGTTAATATGCAGATTATCTATATCTGTAGTAATTATACTGATACGTCTTGAGTTAATATGCTGTAGCAATTATACTGCCACTTTTCAGTTTAATATGGTATTTATCTATTTCCTGTAGCAATTGTACTGGCACATCATGAGTTAAAGAAACAGTAACACCAAAAACTGTTGTTTTAAAAGAATGACATAATAATGTACTGTTGCACTGCACTCGTGTGTTACTTTAGAAACACAACTATAGTTTATATAAACAAGCTGCTGTGTAGCCATGGGAGCAGGCATTCAAGCACAAGATACACAGTAGATTACGATAAGCTCTGCAGAATCCCATTGTATATTACAGAATTTATCTTTTATCTGCTGTCCTGTGTCTTTTCTCCTTTTTTTCATCTTTGAATGGCTGCCCATATGGCTACACAGCAGCTTATATATATCAACCATAGTAGAGTTTTTAAAGAAAATACACCAGTTGTACCAGTGCAGTGCAACTGTACATTATAATTTAATAACACACTTTTATTTGTTGGTATTACTGTTTAACTTTAATTTGCATATTGTCCATTTGCTGTAGTAATTATACAGGCATTTCTGGGGTTAAAATGCATAAAATCTATTTTATTTGGTGGCTCATCTGTCATCTATTAATATGCTTGTTATCATTTTGTAGTAATTATGTCGGCACGTCTGGGGTTAATATGCCCATAATCTATTTTACTAAGTGACTCATCTGTGGTTAATATGCTCTTATTCTTTTTATCTTGTAGTAATTACACCAGCAAGTCTGGGGTATGTTTTGGAAATGTAACAAACAAGGGAAAGTTGTGCTCACCACTAATTCGTCCATCATTACTGGCACCAGTTGACCATTATATTGAAAATAATTAGGTGACGATTCGCTGGGAAAGTCATTGTTTCCCAGCATACTCATATCTGTTTTCAATATCAATGGAAATATTCAGCTTCTTATTATTAAGAAAAGAGCTAAGGATAAGAGGAAATACAATTCTAATACAATATATTCAAACCAGCCTTCTACCAGACGTCCAGGCACAATGAGCTGTATAAGCCTTTTTCTATCCCTGGAAGGTGTTTGCTGACAGAAATCATTTATTCTGTGCCATGTCTCAGTGCCTTCCATTATGCCATGTGTATTGCAGGCACCCAAAATGAAAAATTCACACACTTTCTGTATATCCGTGCAAGTGTTGCCTTGTAATGCTCAGTAGAAATTTTCAACAATGACTGTAATAAAATTAGGACGAAACAACTTTCACCCAGTGAGATGTATGCAAAGCTTCAAAAACCCTCCTAGCAATAAGCACCTTAAAAAGAATTTAATGTAATCTGTACCATTTGCAGATTAAATTACTTGTAAAAAATCTTAATTTGTGTGAATCCATTCTAACACCAAACCACATGATCTTGTGGCTTATCCTGGCATACTGCTTGTCACAAATGTAACCTGCTGAATTGTTACATCAATATAGTACGCCATATCAACAAACCATTTAATTTTATTAGATAAACAAATTAACTGGGGAACATTTTAATTTGCCTCTTTGTACCTTTCAGAAGTTGTTAACAGTGAGTGGGATTTCAGTTGTTTAAAACCTGAGGGTTTTTTCATCGTTTAGGTCTTATGTGAAAAGGTTAGGGTAGATATTCTTATAACCAAATACAGTATCTCCAAATGGCACTCACACAACTCAGCTGCTTGCAATGATTGTGACGTTTTAATTGTAACCTCAGCAAATATTTCAGATTGTTCTTAGGGGTTGCACCAAAACATTTGCTGAGATCTCAAAAACAACTTCACATTGATTGAACATTATTTAGTTGTGTGAGTGCCATTTGGAGATATTTGGATTTATTTGTATCAGAAGTGCCAAAATACTGCACCATGTACATATCTATTTCATTTTAGATCCACTCATGGGGGTAGATTTACTAAAGGGACAATTCACTAGTGAAAGAGACCATCACTAGAGTAGTTTCGTGCCCTACCGCCAGGTGAATTTTCGCTCAGGCAAAAGTGCAAATTTTACACAACGTTACCTCTTTAGCCAGAGTTTCCTTCGGCAACCTAGACCTGGAGAACCGATAAGATGAAGCTACATCCTCCCTAATCTTATGTCAATGACATCATATCCTGTATGCCAAAAAGTCATAATAATTCTAAAAAACGTTGGCATTTTTTCACATTTGAAAGCGGGATTGCCTTCAAAAGTTCTAACTATTAAAGAATCTTGTGTTAAAATTTTTTTTCAACCATTTGAGAGGGCACATTTGTTTTAGGGTGGGCTCATGTCTAGGGCATCAGAGGATCTCTTTTGTCTTTATTTTGCTTCCTTGGACAGTTGTAATAATAAGTGGCTGCTTCCAGCATTTGCACCAACATCTCTAATAAACACATACATATGACCTATATGTACCCACCCTATTCAAATTGACCTAAGTGTCCTAACGAAGTTTCGCTATACAGAAATGAACGCTAGCAAAAGATGGCTATGAAATGCGTTCGCTGCTGAGACGCCTGGCTAAATGGTGCGAAGTGTGGCAAAGCCGTCGCTGGTGAATATTCACCCTTTTGTGAATTTGCCCCATGGATTGAATGGCAGATATTCTCTTTTGGTATAATGTATGATTCCCATGCATGCATAGTGCATTTTCCTTACTGTATTGCTTGAAGGTTACATTCAGAATGATATGTTACTGCAAAATAGAGCCTCCTATTTCCTTGAAAATTCCTACTTGGTTTTCTTAAGAATTGGTTGTAAAGTATTCTGTACCTAATTAAATACACAATCATTAGGTACTTTACTAATGGTTCCAGATTTATAATTAACTTCACCTTCATTTTTAATGCAGTACAAGGCTACATGGCCATACATTTTGGAGAATGTATAACCGACAGCCTATTTTGTTTCTATGTTATCCATTTTAGTATGCATTTTCATATACACTATGCCTGTCTAATATTCAACACACCCTATAAAGAACCTGTAACCTGACATTCTAAAAAAGCTTCTCATTCTTTTTTTAAAATTTCCTAAAAGCTTGATTTGGTGATAATACATGTATGGGACCTGTTATCCAGAATGCTCAGGACCTGGGGTTTTCCAGATAATGGATCTTTCCGTAATTTGGATCTTAATACCATAAGTCTATTAGGAAATCATGTAAACATTAAATAAACACAATGGGCTGCTTTTGACTTCAATAAGGATTAATTATATCTCAGTTTGGATCAAGAACAAGGTACTGTTTTATTATTACAGAGAAAAAGGAAATCATTTTTAAAAGTTGGAATTATTTCCTTAAAATGGAGTCTATGGGAGATGACCTTTCCGTAATTTGGAGCTTTCTGGATAATGGGTTTCCGGATAATGGATCCCATACCTGTATATGAGAAAAGGATATATTTTCCATTTTGACTTGTCTAAATGAACAGTAGAGTTCACCCACAATAAGGTGGGGCCCAGGTGCACATGCCTCAGACTAGTAAGAGGTGAGAACCAGGGACAACAAAATAGTGGAGCAAATTTGTCGCGGCTAAAAATTCACAAAATGCATTGATGTTAATGGGAGTTTTTTCCTAACTCCAAATGCATTAAAGTCAATGGGCATTTTTTTCTCTCTCCAAAGCATTAAAGTGAATGGGTGTATTTTTTCAATTTTATTTTCACTACAGACTAATTCAAGTCAAATTGCCTTTTTTTTCTTTCCTAATGTATTTATGTGAATGAGCGTTTTTTTTCTTGTATTTATTTTGTGGTGAAAATGTCACCATTCATGAAAACATTCACATATTATGTAATGCAGAATTGAGCAGCAAATCCATGACTGGTGAAAACATTAACTCATGGCTTCAACCAAAATGACCAAGCACTCGTGTAATCAGGAGTAGTATAAAAGAAAATACTTCATTTGTCACGTTAGTAAAATATACATCCTTACGCATTTTGTGCTTTTTTTGGAACTTAATGCCTGCTCTACTTGATTATTGTTTGGCAAATCTGGCCCAACTCATATAGTACAGTAAAACGATTATTCGCTGAACTGACAACGAGCAAAAAAGGGAAAATTAAAAGCTGTTTTTTTCCCCTTTGCGTTTTTTTAATAACCGTTGATTTGGGCTAAAGGAATTTAATTATAGTACTCCTGAACACAAAATGTTTCTGAGGCTGTGAATTCTTATTTCTCTAGACCAATCTGTGCTCCAAAGATTCTAAAACAAAATAATGATTCCAACAGACTGTAACTAGCTGACTGTGCAAATAAGAAAATTCTACTAAGAAATGAAACAAGACTGATCAACTGGTTTCTTTAGCTCCTGACCTCTTTCTTGCACAGGGTTCAGAACAAGGACATATTCCTCCCATTACCAACTGTCACACAGCACATTCAGGCACCACTAACTATCCGCAGCATGGTGTGAATATTCATTGCGTAAAGAAAGAATTCTTATATAAATAAAACTCCAGCATCACTTGCTTTTAAATAATAAAATAACAGATTCTCATGTGCCAGTAATCAATGACACTGCTGAACAAAATTGATGATGGCAGGATTACAAATACATTCTACAATAAGACATTTTGCATTTCCGAGTTGGCATGTTCCAATCCTCCACTGACTCCATCCCAAGCTCTGCTTTTCCCACATCATATTTAGCATTTTTTTCAGTTTTGCATTTTCCAGGTTCCTACTGGAATCAGGTTGATGACAATCTGCATCATTTTCTACCTTCCCAGCACAAGAGGGGACAGGTAGTTAAAATCCTTGACTGTCACATTAATGGCATGACAACTATCAAGACTGAAACTGGGCTGCACACACTTAATAAATAGCAGAATACCACTGAATAATAGCAGAGTTGTGGAATGTTAGAAAGTAGGCATGAGTGTCTGCATAAATCTTTTTAGGGTGGTTGCAAATAGGTTAAAGTATCATAAATAAAACTACTACAAATATTTAGTTGGCAAAGACTCAAATTTAGAAACTGGACATGTTAGTACAGTACACTTGAAAAATAACTAGTGGACAGCTAAATTGGTTATGGGATTCACTATTCCAATGGTGAAAAGAAATGCTGTACAGAGGAAATTATATAATAGTGTGTGGGAAGGTTAGAAGCTACACAGACTCATAACTCAAAGCCAATGTAGTCATCTTCATCCACTTTGCATGCAATGATGCAAATCCATGCATTGGGCACACATTTTAGTAGCTGAGTCAGTGTATCAGATGGAACGGTTAATTTGTCTTACTTACACACTTGCATCAACTGATACTTGAAATTATAGTCTTAGACTACTGAGAAATAGCTAATATGCTGGAATCCACTCGTTTTTGCCTCTTCATTAGCAGGTACAGTGTTGGCCTGGGTGCATGTACACAGAGCAGATTTTGGAGTGAAAGCATGCATTTGTGCTGAAACCCAAACCATGTTTATCTATGCAGGCTGGCACAGTGCCCTCTCAGTGCAGAGACATAAGCAGGTGTGGAATAATGGTGGCCATACACGGGCAGATAATTTGTGCTCTGGCGAATGGACGTAACTATGCAAATTCACTAAGATGCAGATTTTACTGAACGTTACTTCTTGGGCCAGACTTGCCTTCGCCACCTCAGACCAGGCGAGTGCAATAGGGCAATATAACAACTCTATTTTATTTTATTAAGGTTCCATGGGCTTGTGTAGTGTAATTTATTTGCTGCAACATATACTTCCACTGAACTTTAACTTCCCACCATATGCAAATTAGCCAACACAAGCGCAACTTTGCTCCGCTTGGCACAGTAACGCTAGCGCAACTTTGCCAGCGTTCTGCACCCTGGACGCAAGTTCGGATTTTAGTGAATTAGAGTTGTCCTGACGAATCTACACCTGGCGAAGTGTTGTGCTGTGAGCGAAGCCGTTGCTGGCAAATTTTCGGAGGTTAGTAAATTCAGCCCTCAGACTGGGTCAAACACATATAGGCTTATGAAGGCACTCCAACAAAAGCTCATGTAACAAACATAACATGCAGAGAAATTGTGATAATCCTTAGCAAGCAGACTAATACAGAATTCTACAGGCAACACACAAGGAAATCTGGGTCAGGTCCAAACACTAGTGATGGGTGAATAAATTCGCCTGGCACGAATTCACGGTGAATTCCTGTGTTTCACCACCAGTGAATAAATTTGCGAATCTCCCATGAAAATTCACCGGTGAAAATTCACCAATTATCATTTTTCACATTTCTTTTTGTGAAAATGTCAGATTTTCACAATTTTTGAAAACCTTCAAATTTTATGATTTTTGAGTGAAATTCTTCAAATTTCACAATTTTTTAATGAAAACCTTCAAATTTCATGATTTATGAATGAAATCCTTCAAATTTCACGATTTTTTTTAGTGAAAACCTTCTAATTTAATCTTTTTGAGTGAAAACATCCGAATTTCAAGATTTTTTTGCGAAAACATTTGAATTTCGAGTTTTTTTCCGGAACTTTCCGATTTCACAAATTTTTCACGAATCTTTCCCGTTTCGCGTATTTTGCGGGAAATTCACAATTTTTTTGGCGAAGCAAAACTGGACAAATTCGCCTATAACTACCAGACACACAATTCCACACTCAATATTAACACTTAGGGCTATTCCACACGGGGAGATATCGACGCGTTTGCGGTCGCGGCGACAAAGCGCTGCGACAGTCGCCGCGACCGGCGCAGGCGACAGTTTTGTATGGGCGCCTATGTAAAAACGCCTGTGCTAACCACACGAGGCGATGCGCTTTTCAACAGTCGCCTGAAAATGCCTTTCGCCAGGCTTTTTCAGGCGACTGTTGAAAAGCGCATCGCCTCGTGTGGTTAGCACAGGCGTTTTTACATAGGCGCCCATAAAAAACTGTCGCCTGCACCGGTCGCGGCGCTTTGTCGCCGCGACCGCAAACGCGTCGCTATCTCCCCGTGTGGACTAGCCCTTATGGTTTACAATATCTAGTAGTTTGAAGAAACTAGACTTGCTCAGTAGATTTGAAAAGGTTTCACCTCTTATCCAAATCACTTTTTTTGTTCACCTTTTTTAAAAACATTATTTGAATATTTAGTGATGAAACAATTTAAAACAATGTTGCAACACTTTTCTTGAAGAAATTATTTGTACTTGATGAAACAAACATCTAATCACACTGCTCCATACTATATTGTTGGAACAATGAAGCTTAATTGGTGCTCTCATTTTGCTAGCGGTGATTATGCCGACCATAAGCGCTTAAAATACCTATTCAATTACATATAAATTACTCATATTAATCAATATACAAAGCTGCATAAACAAGACTTTGAAAAACAAAACAAACCTCCATAATAATAAATCATCTTTAGCAAACAAAACTGAAATGCTCCATAGCAGGAGAAAATACTGAAAATATAACTCAACAAAATGATTGGGGCTCTTCCTTTCTGAGATCCATTCTTAGCCACACAATTCCATGATTGTAATTTGGCAATCCTTGTGTGTAGCCATAATTTATAATATTTAGTGATGGGACAATCTGTCCCTCGAATTTCTCGAAACTGCAAAAAAAATTAGCGAAAGCGGCGAAAAAATTAGCAAAATGAGTCAATGGGCGTCAAAATTATCTTGACATGTGACAAATTTAATATTTAAAATACGCCTGACTCTTTTGTCCAACTGCATTAAAGTCAATGGGCTTCCAAATAATTTTGAAGTGCGACAATTTTTATGTGCGCAACAAATTTCGCACGTGCAACACATTTTGCACACACGAAATTGGGTGTCCGAATAATTTTGACTGGTGACAATTTTGACAAGTGACAATTTTTTTATGTTTCAGCGAATTTGCCCATGGCAAATTTTTACGGCAGTTTTGTGAAAAAAATCTACGTTGCCAAAATTCGCTCATCACTAATAATATTAGACTGTGTGCAGAGCGGTATCCTTTTATGTTGAGCATTAACGCCATCCAAACTACTAATCCATGCTGCAAATTACAAATTGTACAATATTTTTGTGCTTTGGTATGAATTTTACCAATGAGAAAAAGATCTTATTAAAACTCAAGCCATTGCCATTCTATTACTGAGCAGTTATGGCTAGCTAAAAACTAATGGTGAGTAATAGTTTAGCCTTTAAATAATGATGTCATCCAACAAAGTAATGACCCTTGGGCAAACTGGTGGCAGTTAAAATCTCTTAAAAGTCATCTTACGGCCCATGGAACAAGCTCTGGGTAGCTGTGAAGCAAATTACAGTTAAAATGAGACATTAACAGCCTCTCAAAAAGCACAAATCTTTCAGCCAAATAATTTTTCGTATGCAGCTCAGGCTTAAATTGCTTCATTTATTGCCTGATTTACAATTATAATCATTGTAACACTCTGATATTTTCAAAACACAAGGCAATTATGCCACTTTTTTCATACAAGTTTTATACACATGCCAATTTGCTAATTATGATGCATATCACGTCAATCTTTAAACACTGAAAATTGAAGACATGGGGCTGATTTATGAACGATCGTAGCCGAGGCCTGGGCAATATGAAGTTAGAAAATGCACAAGAGACCCTGTTTGATTGCCTAGTTTTCCTTTTCTTTTTAATCCATGATCAGGTTTTTTAAGAAGATAAAAAATGTGCCGCCTAAAACCTGGCACATCTCAGGAAAAATGAGATGTTTAAAAAAGAAGATTGTGAAAAATAAAAAAGCAATCGAGGATAGGCATGTGATAGTGGAAGCAACATATACAATATAGTGTAATACAGTACAGGTATAGTATCCCTTATCCGGAAACCCGATATCCAGACTCCATTGTATCCAAATAATACAAATTTATAAAAATTATTTCCTTTTTCTCTGTAATGATAAAACAGTAGCTTGAACTTGATCCCAACTAAGATATAATTAATCCTTATTGGAAGCAAAACCAGCCTATTGGGATGATTTAATGTTTAAATGAATTTCTAGTAGACGTAAGGCATGAAGACCCAAATTACGGAAAGATCAGTTATCCGGAAAACCCCAGGTCCCGAGCATTCTGGATAACAGGTCCCATACCTGTATATATAATGCAAATGTCATTTATTTATTATATTTCTTGAACTTTGAATGAGGAAAAATATTCAATTAGGAAATGGATCTGTTGTATTTTAAATTATTTCAGGTTTTTTTTTTAATGGCAGTACAAGACATATGCCACAACACCTGCAAAGAGCCATTACCCCAGTTTTCAGACAGAAATTGGTCTTGATTTGGATTTCATAATGCTTTAAGGCCTGGTGGAAGCAGTTGCTATTTTGATATAACACACTATTATGTATCAGACATGGGACAAGTTACTATGGCTGCCATGACAGTTTTTCATTTTGCTCATTGCTTTAGTCTACCCCATTCATTTACAGGCATTGGATTTTTCTTGCATCAGTGCTCTAGGCCACAGTATCTGATAAACCCATTATCCTCACAGATCCAGAGCACTTATTCTGACGAAAGCCATGGAATAAATAGATGCTATGGGTTACCGCACTGATGCAAACAATATGACAACTTGCACAAATAAGTAAAGAAAATATCCAGTTAACAATGCTTTCTATGCAGAGTAACCTATGCCTTCTCTAGAAAATAGTCACTGGTTCCCCTGCTTATAAGTGGGATATACAGTATTTTCCTTAATGATGCAGTACAAAAGCGCAATTGTGGCACAAACCCAGAGAAAAAACTTAAATTGGCTGCTAACAGACGCATGGAGCCTGACCCGCAGGAACAGATTTTGCTGGCAATGATAAATGATGATTATCCTTTGCCTATTCTGAGCAGTCTGTTAATTTGCCTGAAATAAAATGAAGCTGTACATAAAATGATATAAAGCCACCATTACCTAATAAAAGATACACAGACAAAGGAAAGATAAATGGCATTCAGGTACCCAAGTGATAATGGAGCTAGGAATGGAATAGTTCGCTTCTCTGCCTGTGTAAGCAAACTCTCTATTCCCCTGGTATCCATATGTTGATTAAGCAGTCAGAGAGCCAGGGAAACATATGACATTCTCTACTAAGAGAATTAGGGAGTATTCAGCACCTCTGTTAATATATCACCCCTTGTAACAATAGACGTTTTCTCCTATATAAGAGCCCATTATGTGGGCAGAACATTGTAAAACTGAACAATTTCAGCGAAATCGATGAAATTGTTGTGAGGAATCTTTTGATTCACAAATAAATTATATACTTCTTAGCAATTTAGTGTGACCAGAAAGCATTCCAGCCATTAAGTAGTCATCCAGTGAAAATATCCAGTACAGGTATGGGACCTGTTATCCAGAACACTTGGGACCTGGGGTATTCTGGATAACGGCTATTTCCATAATTTGGATCTAAATACCTTAAGTCTACTAGAAAATCTTTGAATGTTTAAAGGATTTTCTAGTACACTTAAGGTATTTAGATCCAAAGATTATTTATCAAAATCATAAGTTTTCTGGGTTTTTTTAGAATAAAAAAAGTCTGACCAAACTAGAATCCAGGATTTTCCCTTATTTAAACCATGAAAAAAAATCGGATCTATAAAAAACTCTACTTTTTTGGATTGTCGCACGAAAACCACAAATTTTTCGGATTGCCGCACAAAAAATCTGAATTTTTTCGCATTTGATGCCCAAAAAGTCTGAATTTTTTGTGAAATTGCCAGAAAAGCCTGAAATGTTTGGGTTATCATACAAAACCCAGCGTATACAATAATGTCTTAAAAGTGCAAATAGGACCACTGCCATTGACTTCTACAGGACGTGACAGGTTGAAGGAGGAGTATTTTCGTATTCAGACTTTTTGCAGCCTCAATCTTGAAAAAATCCAATTTTTTTTCACAAAAAAATCGGATTTTATAGTAAAAAATGTAAAAGTTTTTAGCATTTGGACTATAATAAATAACCCCCTGAATAAGGCCAATAGGCTGATTTTGCTTCCAATAAAAATTAATTATATCTTGGATATAATGTTATATGTTTAGATTTTGTACAAGGTACTGTTTTTTTATTAAAGAAAAAAAACAAATAATTCTAAAAATGTGGATTATTTGGATAAAATGGAGTCTATGGGACAGTCTATAAGCCATCTTGTGATTCAAAGCTTTCTGGATAATGGGTTCCCGGATAACAGATCCCATACCTGTATATCTTATTGCAACAACATCCTGGCGTTTTGTTTGCTGTAGGACATTGAGTGAATTTCAGGATGAAGTGGAATCAAAAGACAAAGATAGAGCTGCTAGCTTTTCTCTGTGTAATACACATCTCCTTAATTAGACTCACTAAATGGCAAGGAAAATGGGGGTGTCTAGAGTAGGAGGAGATATATAAGCATTTGTAATTATGGAAATAAATTTGGCAAATGTGCAAAACGTAGAGTGTTTTCATTTTCTCTGTCTCATTCATGATGTCTCTGGTGGGTCACCATACAGATGGCATTTTTTCCATAGGTGGCCACAAAAAAAAAAAAAAGATATGATTTTAAAGAAATAATATTCAAGATCATGAATCACTGCTTGCTTTGTATTATGGAATTGGAGGGAGATTGGAGTTTTGCTCTGCTACCTCATAGAGCAAAACTGCTGAATTGACACAGAAATCTGAACTGATAAATGTAGATTTACCCAAGTTGCCTTTTAGTTGTCAGTGGACATTCATCCCTCTATGGGGCAGATTCACTGACCGGCGAAAAGTCGCCAGCGACCACTTCACACCCATCGATCAGACAACGTTATTCATTAAAATGTGTAATTTCATTGTGGGCGCTGAACACTGGCGACTTTTCGCAAGCGTTATTTCGGCAATATGAGCAATTCAAAGCAAAGATGTGATAGCGTTCATTTCTGCCTAGCACAAATTCACTAGAGGTCTTGCGATCAGGTTACTTTAAGTTTAAACTTGAATGAACGTCTTTATGTTATATGTTGCAGCAAATACATGACATTTCCACTGTTAATTACTCATGTCCAGGGAACCTTAATAAAGACAATAGAGTTGGTATAATGCCCTTACACATGAGCCCAATGTATAGTTAATGTTCCATATGTTAGAAAATGCAAGGGGGAAACCGGTTACCCAAAAAAAATTTTAAGGACTTTTGCAGGCTATCACTCTGAAAAAAGGTAAAGACACCACTGTTTTTTGAACTTTGATGCTTTTTGCACTGAGAATATAATGTAAAGTAACAGAAGATGAAGGAAGATCTATGCACTCCAATGCACTTTGCCTGGTCTGAGCTGGCGAAGGAAAGGCTGGCGAAAGAGATAATGTTCAGTAAAATCCGCATTTTAGTGAATTTGCTGAGTAACATCCAGTCGCCAGAGTGAATTGTCGCCTGGCGATAGGGTGCGAATGAACACTAGTGCCTATCTCTTTCGCTAGTGAATTGGCGCCTGCGCCTGTTAGTAAATAGGCGATGTCCCTGCATGAGGTAATGCTGCTGAATTGTCGTCAGCGTTTGCCACTTCATCCTTTAGTAAATCTGCCCCATATGTATCATTTGTCATTATAAGGAAGATGGTGCATGGGACAAAAGGGGTTGTTTACAAATGGAAATGCAGTGTGCAAAATGCAATTTTCCATTTTTTTCAACCTATAATGCAGCATTTTCCCTGTGATTCCAGACTAATTGAGACTACTATAATTTGGCCTGAAGCAGGGAACTGTGTATGTTTCCAGTCTGTATAATGTACCCAACATGCAGTGTTTGTTTTGCACATTGTGCATGTATGTTTTTACTTATACAGTGCTTTTTGTGCATGCAAAAAATAGAGAAAATTGTGCCTTTGTCCATAGGTGGCACACACCAACAGTCTAGTGGCTTATCATTTGCCCTTCGTTCCTTTTTGCATTGCCCTATCGCTATTTCATATACAATGCATAATAATTTTCTGGGATGAAGGAGGAGGAAGTGAGAAGCATGACATTTTTCTCAATAATAAATATGCTGCTAGATGTTTCATTTGGCCTTTATCTGCCCTTGAATTCAGTTTCAATGATTTATTACATATTCAGGTAACCAAAACTACAGTATATGGCAGGGAAGAGTTGTTAGTTGTCAGTCATAGCAATGACTTTATAGAATTCATAGATGGCAGAACAGATAATAGAAGCCAAAAATACACTTCTCTGTGTCTCAACAAGGAATGGACTCAAATGCACTTTACTCTGTGGCACAAGGTGCAGAGCACAGTCAGTACTAGTACAGGCTGCTTTCTGGGTGGCCCTGTACCAGAATTGAGTCCTAATATTAAGGGGGTTATTTATCAAAGTCCGATTTTATGTCAACATTTCCTGTTGCAAACTCCGATCAAATACGCTCAGGTTTTTTTACACTTATTGATTATTACCTTTTTACAAATTTGCTTTGCGGGAAAAAAATAACTGATTTTTCTCCCATTGACTTATGTGCAACCTCGACAGGTTTGAGATGGTGGATTTTCTGATTCAGACTTTTCCATCCTCTGGGTTTAATAAATTCCGAAAAATTTGTGATTTTTTATAAAAAAATATCACTAATTTTCAGAATTTTTGTATTTGGAGTTTAATAAATAACCCCCTTGATGTCAAATTGTTTTGATTTTTTTGCATCACTTACTCACTTTAGAAAGCAATATAAATAAGTCCTATATGTTACATAAGGCACTGAGTTTACCCATAGCGCCCAAGAATCAGGTAGAGTACTGGTCACCTGTTTAAAAGCAAACATCTTATTGGTTGCTGTGGGTTATAGCTACTGGGCAAACTTTATGAATTTTACCCACTGACATGAATTGCTTATGCAATGTTCACTTTCTACTAAAGACACAGAACAGAAATAGACTCATTTAAAATGAGTCATTTAAATCATTACTGTTCTCAGTTGATTCCGTAGCAATGTAATGTAAGAACTTTAAGGATCACCCATTGCCGTGCCCCTTAATGTAGCACTTGACTCCTTACCAGTCAGAGGCGACAAAAGCTGCATATAAATACTATAACAAGTGTTGTAAAACAACAGCCAGAAATGCAATGGTAGAAAATGGAGAGGTATTTGCAGCACAGGCAAAGACTTACCCCAAACATTTTTTAAGAATATAAGAAGTCAAAATAGAGAGTGGATTGAGAATGGTGCTCCATTAAATAATGAAAATAATTTAGTTATAAAAGATTTAGAAAAAGCAAATGTGCTTAATCAGTTCTTTTCTCCTGTGTGAGCAATAGAGGAGTCAGAGTTTCAAGATTAACACGATACTGGCACAGATGACTCAGCACAATCAAGTCAGTGGTTGAAATAGGGTATGGTTAATGTGAACAAAGCACCAGAGCAAGATGGAGCATGCCCTCAGTCATTTAGAGAACTTTAGTTGTAGCTATCTCACTCTAAAAGCTGCCAACATTTTTCTTTGTTAAAAAAGTTTGAAAATTTGTAGTAAACTCCCAAGGGGTTTCACTGAAGATTGCTTGTGATGAAAAGCAAGTTTCCGTTTTAAAACATTGATAAAGACTGCCATTAGGGGCCGAATTGCTAATATTTACATATGCAAACTCCACTAGTGCAAATATAATTTTTTTTATTGATTAAAAGTCCAGATTGGGTGAATTTTTTATTATAAACAAGGTTTTTGTCATCACTGGAAACACGACACGCAAAACCAATTTTTTTTTCTGAATTTTTGCAGACCCCCATAGGGTGTTTTTTTATTGCATGAGTGTATTTACAATTTTAAGTAAGTGGTTTGGTCATCCATAAACCAAAATGGTGGAGACATTAAAAATAGAACTATAACCAGTGTGCAATGCTAAAGAACACAAGAAGTAGCTTTGCATGGCCCCTTTGCCTAAAGCTGTCTTATCCAACCCACAAGCAACTCCAGAGAGGGAGAGAGGATGGTGGATCTACAATTACCTTTACTGAAACAGACATGGAAGTGCTATTGATCCTGGTTTATCTGATAAGATGTCAAGATGCGCAGCAGTGAACGAAATGTGATAGAGCATCAAATCCAAAGATAAAGTTACTCCTGTCTCTGCTGGATAGAATGTGTGTAAATGAACTCATAAACAGTAATGTAGAATAAATTGTTCAATAAATCCCCAAAAAAAGGAGAAATCTGCAACATGACTTCCAATTACTGTATATTTTTAACAGTCTTTATGGTTACAATCAATGGTGAATCTATTTTGACTTGTCTGTATTATATTCTGTCCTTAGGTCTCAAAGTCATGAAATAAACAAGATATTTTATGTTTAACCACAAACTTATAGGCATCCACTTTACAGTATACAGTTGATAGATGTGGTTCATAAGATATAAAACTTGGCATAGACAGCGGAATTGCCTTTCTGCCATGTTACAAAAAACTGCACGGAAAGCTATTTGGAGCTGTTAAAAGCATTTCAATTTGTTGCTATTTCATAGTGCATTACTTAGTTATGGAATTTGATAACAATTTGTGCCATGTCTTATATTCCTATAGCTCCTTACCTAGTAATACAACTCAGACAGGCCTCAAACTACTATTTCATCTGAATGAAAGCATCACAAGCTACCCTGATGAATGTGGACAATAAATATGAATTTGAAATTATTATTTTTGAATGTATTTATGGCTGTATCTAATTGCAGAGATATTCTCAGTAATTTGTTAGTGGCCTGTTGGGACTTGTGATGGGCGAATTTGTGACATTTTGCTTTGCTGAAAAATTCACGAATTTCCAACAAAATTCGCAAAACTGCGCCTGCATTATTGACGCTGGGGTCCATTTTTTTGGACGCCGTAGTCCGTTTTTGGTGAGATTACTCTGGTGTCCAAAAAAACGGATGCCGGCGTCCATTTTTTACACTGGCGAATTTTCAAGACGGTTTTGCAAATTTATTTGCCAGCGACGAATCACTGGAATTCGCCACAAATTTGTGCCTGGCGAATAAATTTGCCCCCCCAAATTACCAATGTGCATATGACTTTTCTTGGTTGCCAATTGAGCTTCTGAAAACATAGCCCCCAGCCTGTAATTGTGTGTCATAACACAGAACAAAACCATCATATTCTATATTATGTCACTGTATTCAAATATATAATTTCCCATTTCATCTGCTACCACCATTTTCTCTTTTTTGTTTCCCTGTTCTCTATAGGACTCTCTTATGTTTCCATCTGCTTCAACTGTATACCACTTCTCCCCTTCTCCCCCAGCACTCTGTTCTCACCTTTTATCTTCTATATGCTTTTTAACCTCTCCATTTTATTTTCATTCAAAAGTGGGAAGAGCAAATCAGAGCCAATCAAAGCTCTGGTATTACCATAAATAACTTCCAGGATTTGAAACTCTTGCACCCCCCGAGGAGATGCTATTTTACAAATATAAAAAAGTGGAGGGATGGCACCCCTTGAATTCCAGCACTGTGCAAAGGTTAATAGCAGTTCTACCTGTCTCTGAAAACGAAGGTTATTTTCTACTTTCACTTATTTCATGAGCACTTATGCATTTAGCAGTTAATACTCATAAAGTACACATTTCCATCCAGCAGCTGGTAATGCTCCTCTTGGATATTATAAGTTTAATTCTATCAATAATATCTCTGTCAGTTTCTTATACCTTTGGGTACCTGCCAAGCATCATAGAGCATTCACAGAGCGCTCCCCTCACATCTATGTGTCTGCTTACAGTGTATCTGAAAAGCCATTCCTCAGCACCCATTTGCATACTGAATCTGCTTATGTACAGACCTCGGAAAGTGATTTACACTTCTGCCAAAGTTGTGATGCTTTCTTTAGACGCTGTGATCCCATAAAACAAAGCTGTCAGATATTTTTTTTTTTTTTTTGCTGAGTAGGTTTTTCTGTCCTCACAAACCTCATTTAAATAACCAAATTCTCCTTTATAATAGGGAAACCGGTGTGAAAAAATGATTTTGCCTGAAAAAGAAAAAACTACACCGGAATACTGAATGCAAGTACATTAATATGAGCTTCTATTGGTCTAGTGCAATTAAAGTAACGAAAGCATGGGAAGGTATAGTTTCTATTAACTGGAAACCATTTATCTAGAAAGGTCTGAAATATGAGAATGACATTTCCCATAAATTCAATGTATTCAACATATAATTATACTTACAATTTAGTCAACATATAATTCTAATGTTTGATTTCCTTTTTCACTGTAACAATAAAACAGTAAACTCTCACTGTGATGGTAAATAAGCTGCATAAATATATTGCTGGTTTTAATGTTAAAATGGGTTTTAGCAGACTTAAGATCCATTAAACCTGTCTCTTCAGTTCACATTAGCTAGGATATATCTGCATTTCTTACATACTTTAATCTAATTTGTTTTGCAATTAATGTTTTTAAAGTTTTGAGAAGAGGGCATGTATGAAAACAACTAGCAGGGCTGAAATATATTGGGCAAATATATTAAATAAATTATATTAAATACAAAAATGTGTAAACGTAAGAGCAAAAATGTGCAATTTACAATGAAATATTCTTCAGGTGACAGTGATCACAGCTTAATTGTGAAGCCGATTTCTTAGCACCTTTTTCAGGAAAGAATATTTATCACATGCACTTCTCACTGGTGCAAATAATAAAATGTATGCAAAGCAAAATGTTTCCAGATAACAAAAATACTTTGTTTACTACATTTTTTTATTACATTCCCCCAAAAGCATTTAGGTAGAACTTTTGCAGCCCTCCTGGCATTCTGTTCTTTACTAGATAAGTATTTCTCTAATTGTTCGCAGTGCATATATATAATATAACTTATTTCTGTAGGGTTTTTTGTTGTCGGTGTTGTCGGTTCAGTTATTAAAATGAAAGAAAATGTAATGTAATGTGAAGAAAAACTGGTCTTTGTGGTTTTGTTTCTGATAATTTACATAAAATCTTTTATCTGTGCCAGGGAGAACTTTTTTAAAAAAATGTACCAAGCTCTGTGACCTTTAATCACATGTCTCAAGCATGTCCTTCAATACTATTGTTCAGGGCAAATTACGCCTAGTTGTTTGTTAGTAAATAAGTGATTGTCAAAGAGTAATTACAAGTATACAAGTATGCTCTAACATACTGTAGTAACAGAATTAAGTTGGGTTGAAAAAAGATCAAAGTCCATCAAGTTCAATCCCTCCAAATGAAATCCAGCACACATACCTACACACACCCAGCGAAACTATATATACAGTACCAATATTTATTTTAATTGTAGATTAGCAATCCAAGATTACAACATCATCCGGCAGTGCATTGCACAACCTCACTGTCCTCACTGTGAAGAACCACCTACGTTGCTGCAAATTGAAACATAGATCTCCCACTAGTGGTCTATAATGCCCTCTGATGTACTTATAAAGTGTAATCATGTCCCCTCACAAGTCTTTTTTCCGGACAAAACAACCCCAACCATAACAATGTACCCTCATAATTTAAATCTTCCATCCCCTTAACCAGCTTAGCTACACATCTCTGCTCTCTCTCCAGCTCATTTATATCCCTCTTAAGGACTGGAGTCCAAAACTGCACTGCATACTCCAAATGAGGCCTCACCAGGGACCTATAAAGAGGCATAATTATGTTTTCATCCCAAGCCCAATGTTAATAAATGTTATGATATTTTCTTTCATTGTCTATACTGGTAAGTAACTCAAGGTCACTCATGAAGTAACCAATAAGACGTTTGCAGCTGGCCAGTACGTTGCCTGCTTATTCACTGTTATAGGTGATTAGTAGTGATGTAGCGAACTGCCGATTTGATGTTCGCGAACGCCGTTCGCGAACACCGGCAAAAAAGCGAACAGTTCGCGAACAGTTCGCGAACTTCGAACGCTCGATAAAATCGTTCGATCGAACGATCGAAGGATTTTATTCGTACGATCGAACGATTTTCGTTCGAATCGAACGATCGAAGCTATTCGATCGAATGATTTTAATTCAATCGAATGCTTATAATCGTTCGAACGAATGGAAATCGTTCGATTTTAGCGATCGAACGGTCGAATGGTCGAATGGTCGAACGAAATTTTACTTCGAATCGAACGCGAACACCAATTGGCGAACGTCGCGCGACGTTCGCGAACATTCGGCGGACGCGAACAGTCGAAGTTCGCGCGAACTAGTTCGCCGGCGAACAGTTCGCTACATCCCTAGTGATTAGACCTGTAAAAAACGTTGCACCGTTTTTTATATAAACCCTTTTCAGATTATTAAATAAAAGACCCATTTTGCCTAGGTGTAGTAAACCATGGCAACCAACCATCAGGTAAAGCAAACATTGTATTGGTTGCTATGGATTTCTGTACCTAGACAAACGATAATTACATCTATGGGGTTTGTCTTTTATTGTCTATTATATAGCTAAAAGATACAGTACAAAAGGAAAACTAACAAAGACTTGTATCATTCTGCATTATAGACAATCAATAAATATTTATATTATATATATATATATATATATATATATATATATATATATATATATATATATATATATATTACTTCTGCTGTGACTTATACATAAACTGATTCCATGAACTGTTAACTGTGTTTATTATGTTAGTTATTATGTATGTAATTACTGATAAAGTGCCAAGTGTGGTAAACGTTGTGTAAAATCACTTGGATTTAATAGAAAAAAATAAGAAAAATGAGGACAGAGGGCCCACAAATCCCTAAATTACTGACTGATACCCCCAAAGTGAAGAACTGAACTGCATCCAGAATAATTAATTTCCTATTGATTAGTGAACTACAGGTATGAGACCTGTAATCCAGAATTGTTGGGACCTGGGGTTTTCCAGATAACAAATCTTTCTGTAATTTGGATCTTCATACATTAAATCAACTAGAAAAGTCATGTAAACATTAAATAAACTCAATAGGCTGGTTTTGCTTCCAATAAGGATTAATTATATCTTATTTGGGATCAAGTGCAAGATACTGTTTTATTATTACAGAGAAAAGGGAAATCATTTTTAAAAATTCCGATTATTTGGATGAAATGGAGTCTATGGGTCTAATTCGGAGCTTTCTGGATAACGGGTCCCATACCTGTATTATCTTTTCATTTGTAAATGTTTTTGAGCAGTACCATCTTTACCAACTTTACCACTTAAGTTGTTTACATTTAATTTTTGTATGTAATCTGTATGTTTAATGTATACGCTCATTTATTGTAAAGCACTTTGGAATATTTTGGAATGTTATACATACACATTGATAATAACTAGGAAATGTTAACCTTTAAAAAAAATCCAAAGTCAAGGGAAAACAAACCAAACATTCCCTGTATAATTCCCTATATTATAGGTGTCATTATTCATTCAATAGTTACCCAGAGCGTATAGGGGATCATCTGCTATGCATAAGTTTGCCACTTGGTACTTAATTTAATTAACTTTCATCCCAGTGCTCATTATTTAAAGGACATCAACCCAAAAAATAGTTTTTTACATAATAAAAGAAAGCACAATTACAAGCAACTTTCCAATATGAATTTATTAAAAATTGTTAGTGCTTTACAAGTAAATAATAATTAAAAATATTTGTAAATATAATTTCCTTTGAAAGCAGCATTTGCTTAACTCCTGGTTGATACTTTTTAAACAATGTTGCAAAAGTCAGTCTTCTGGTCATGTTGATGTCAATGGCAGATATCATGATCTGCTATGGGTTCTTGGTTTTTGGGTGATAATTCGGGAAAATCTGACGTTTCAAGCGTCAAATCAGAAAAAAAACTACGTTATATTATCGAGTCTTTTCCTGCACCAGATTTTTTTGAGTAAATGTATTGATAAATATGGTAAAATTGTCAATGGGAGTTTGGTCGAAGTGGTTTTAAGAAAATAGTGAGGAATTTTTGGATTTTAGTAAATAACCCCATTAAAGCCCTGATGTTTTTTTTTGCATTTGTTGTAGCAAAAGTGCAAACATCTTTCTAATAGTTTCCATTTAGGAACAACATCATTTCAATTGATTCTCCCTTTGTAGCAGCATTCACACTTAGGACTAATCTCCGAATAAATAGTTACAGTTCTTGAAGAAAATGCTCATAAACTTATGTAAGAATGAAAGCTTTCTTTTCCATATAATATCAACAATTACTGTGTTATGTGTAGTGCAACATATTGGCATGATGTCTTCTCGCTAAATACACAATAATGGAAGTTGTGAGCACCTTTCTAGGCTTTGCCAATAAATTATTTTACTATTACACTAGCAACTGTATACAGACTTAGAGGCAGATTTACTAAAAGGCAAATTGTCGCCATCGACCGCTTCACACCAATCGCTACACTTCGCAAAGCACAAATGCGCTCAGACTATGCTAATTCACTTAAATGCAGAGTATCGCTGTGGGGGGGTGAACACTGCTGACTTTTCGCTTTCGTTACTTCGGCAATGAGAGCACTTGATAGTGAAGATGCGCCAGTGAAACTTCGCTAGGGATCTTGCGCTCAGGTCAATTTGCATAGGGAGGGAAATTTAAAGTTGTATGGACGTTATGTTAAATGTTGGTGCATATACTTACAAATTGCACTTTTAAAAATACATGTACAGGGAACCTTAATAAAGACAATAGAGTTATTCTAATGCCCTACACATGGGCCCACTGTAAAATTAATGTTCCTAATGTTTACAAATGTATGGGGAAAACCGGTTACCCAAAAAAGTTTGTTTTTCAGGCAATCTGGCTGAAAAAAGGAAAAGACGCCAGCGTTTTTTGGACTTTGATGCATTTTCGGCTCACAGAATATAATGTAAGTGACAGAGGATTGAGGAAGATCTAGCTACTTTAATGCACTTCGCCTGGTCGCAGATGGTGAAGGCAACTCTGGCAAAAGAGGTAACGTTCAGTAAAATCCGAGTAGTGTCCATTCAGCAGAGAGAAAAGTCGCCTGGCAATAGAGTGCAAATGACTGCTAGAGCCAGTCTCTTTTGCTAGCAAATTGGCGCCTGCACCAAGTAAATCGGAGATGTCCCTGCGGGTGGCAATGCTGATGAAAAGTTGCTAACTGTAGCCTCTTCGCCCTTTAGTGAATCTGCCCCATAGTTGGTGCCCCAGAAGTTACCCAGTTTAGGATTCTACCCACCGTACTATCAGAATTCCAGATTCCCCTGTTTTTTTACTATTTCTTCTAAAAGTAAGATTTGCCCATGTGCAGTGAAAATTCAGTGATTTAAGAAGTGTCCTCCCAATTGGCTGAATTTAATTCTTTCTTATTACACATTATTATTCATAAAAATCGTCATCTCTAGATGCAATTTGTTTTGTCTTCTTGTGAAAATCTGTTTTTTTTTTTTTAAAGTTAGTAGTAAAATGGATCATTGTAAACAACCCCTTAGTAAATAGGCTACATATAAGCTAGAGCAGCTTAATTACCCTTGTTCGTGCACATCAGCTATTAATATCTTGCTGCAAGGTGACTGTAGTTATTAATTGGAAACAGCAAACGGCTCACAAGAAAACAAACTGCCGTGCATGGCTCCAGGCTTGCATTAAGTTCAACTGTTTTTATTATCAATTGTTTCCGAGTTATAACTGTTGTATCATCAGGTCACGATACATAAAAGTGTGCCAAGATATTTATTGGCCACTAACCTGTTTAATTGAATTTTCCTTATACTGTATGTGTCTGAAGAAAATATTAAGAGGTGAATGTATAATTTTCACCTCTAGTTTTCCTAGATTATAGGAGGGTGTTGTAGCTGCCGCTCTGCTTTATTTTGCACCCCTACATGCTTCACAAGCTGTCTGATGACAAACTTGCTTACTGAAGCCTATAGCATTGTGTCGTTTTTATAAATAGCCAGAAGGGGGCATGTCCCTTTTATTAAAAGGATAGAAGTGTTCTATTGTGATTGGAAATGACTGAACTCTACAAGTATAATTGCAGCACTCCTGGGAACTCTCCGGTACTATGGATTGTTCAGGCAAACATATATCTAATTATATACAGTACATATCAATTAAAAAGGAGTCTCTACAACTTTTGCAATGCAGTATCTAGTATTAAATCTAGAGTTAAGTCAAAGGCAACTGGACATTTAGAGTTTTTCTTGAAAACATTTCAGTTCAACTAAAGTGGTAGAGAATTCCCCGGCATTTAAACCCTTGAGGGTAGGAAAGTCACATATATCCAATCACAATGGTTTCATTGAACTTCAGTAAGGTGTGGGCTGAAACTCACTGAAACGGGACATTTTTTTGAGGACAACAATGTGCACATTTTGGATAGAGAGGACAGATGGGTTGAAAGAGTTTTATAAGAGGCCATTTATGCCAAAGTGTAAAAACCATCCCTGAACAGAGGAGGGGACCTGCGACACAGTTTGTCATAAACACATAATGACATCCTTACCCTGGCGGCTTCACAACAATTTACACTTCTAGTCATGCACATTGAAAGATTCACCTGCCTCAATGAAGATCATGGTACCTGTAAGAACTCTGGTGGTCTAGTGGGGCCAGTTCCTCTCTCTTCCAGGTTCAAACACTTGGGGCTCTCCGGATTTATTTAGCGCAGCTGATTCGGACATTACCATACCGGAGTGAAATTTAAAGGTGCAGGTGGCATATGTGCATTGCCCAACATAAGGTCTATTCTAATAGTTCCTGGGTGCGATTTTTAAGTGTGCTATTCTGTTCCTGACCCAGCCTGTCCCTGACTTTGCCGAATCTGCTGCCTGTCCTGATTTTCGCCTGTGTTTTTGACTATTCTCTCGGATCCTGTGTTGTACTGCATTTTCGTGTGTTTGACTCGGCTTGTGACCTTGACTACTCTCTCATCTCTTGAATCTGTACTGCATCCCTGACTGGTATTGATCTGGCCTATTTCTGACCACACTTCTAGTTCTCTGTTCCAGCTTTCAGGTTTGGTTCCCTTGCCTACCCTGGACTTCCTCCCTGGTCCTCTCATGTTAAAACATTGCGGCACCAGAGTAGGGCTCGTCCCGAAGTGAAAGGTGGTTGTTATAGGCGGAAGAGTGAACCACGACCGGGACCTTGGCGTTAGTTCTGGGTTTGAGACAAACAGTGCCATTGTGACTGGATCACACTTTCACACATCTGTGAGTTTCAGCCAACACCTTACTGAAGTTCAATGGAACCATTGTGATTGGAAATATGTGACTTTCCTACCCTCAAGGGTAGTTATGGCTGAATGTCTCCTGAAAAATTCGAGAAAAATCGTGAAATTCGAACGTTTTCATGAAAAAATCATGCAGTCGGACATTTTCATGCAAAAATCATGAAAATCAGACATTTCACTCAAAAATCATGAAATTTGAAGGTTTTCACTATAAAATCGTAACAAATCGGAAATTGACACCGGCGAATGTTCACCGGTGAATTTTCAAGGGAGATTCGCTAATTTTTTCACTGGTGGCGAAAACGCGGAATTGCGCCGCAAATTCGTGCCAGGCGAATTTATTCGCCCATCACTACTCAAAGTTTGGAATGCTGGGAAATTCCCTATCACTTCAGTTGAATTGAGTGGTGAAACATTTTCAAGAAAAACTCTAAATGTCCAGTCTCCCTTTACTTAATTCTACTAGATACTGTATTTCATGACCTGGAAAAATGAGAATCTTCATTGACGACTTTTGCAATGAACCAACATGAATAACAGTAAAAATGTTATCCTATAGCTTTAAAATACTTTAATATAGAAATGGCAATTTCTCCAACAGCTCCAAAAAGCTGTTCCATACATGTGCATCAGAATCAATATCCCCCCCCCCCTACTTCTGAAAGTTGATGATGTGGGCAGGTGGTTGGGGATCTGGGTGACAAAAAAAGCTTTGTGGAGAGGAGAAACATACCCCCTGCCAAAAATCTTCTGTGGCACCTGGTTTCATGGAATATGGCTGCTGATTTTCCCCATAAACCCTCTTATAATTCACACATCAGCCTCTATATGCCATCAGAAAAAGAGATGTGAAAGTTAATGTCAGTCACTAGTTGTCATTGCTGTATCTGATAAAATATAAAACATACGTTATAGCCCTCCAAAAGATAATCTGAAGGGACGCAGAAGTGGCAGCTGTAGTTGTACTGGATTGCTGTACTTCTGTCCTAGGGATGCAAACAAGAGCAATAGCTGGCTTTTAATGTTATAAAATAAAAGATATTTAGATGACATTGTTCTTGTAAGTAACATCACTAGCTATCACCTGCTGTTTTCCTTAAGTGTGATTCTTTGCCTGTACATAAATCTCTCCTCCGGCTGTCACATCCCACCTGCAGGGAGTACAATATGTGCAACACAGGCAGTGAAGGGCAGACAGGGTGAAATATGAATGGCTTTTCTAAAACCAGTTTGTTTTATATGGTTGTATGACAAGGGGACCTCATTTTTTATAGAACTTTAATTGTACATTAACTGTGTAAAAGTTTTAATTCAACATCCAATACCAATAGGTTTTATATTTTTTTTATAATTTTGGAGTCGTCACTATTAAAGGGCATGTGAAGGCAAAAAAAATAAAATACCATCTTTACTTTCTTTAATGAAAAAGAAACCAATATACTTTAATTTAAAAACGTGTACCGTTTTTATAAGAAACCTGACTGTATGCATTTACATTTTCCCTTCATTTACTGCTATGGATAGGAATTGTCAGATGGTCCCTAACTGCTGTGCAGGGAAACAATCATACTTATGAACAGCAGGGGGAGCCCCTGCCTTACTTCCCAGCCATGCATAACTCAAGCAGCTTTGTTTATGACGATCCTTAAAGGAGAAGGAAAGGTTAAAACTAAGTAAGCCTTATCAGAAAGGTCCATCGAAATATACCAGTAAACCCCCAAAGTAGTGCTGATCTGAGTCCCCTGTCAAAAGAAACACAGCATTTCTTTCCTTCTATTGTGTACACATGGGCTTCTGTATCAGACTTCCTACCTTCAGCTTAAACCTCATTGCCCTGGGCAAGAGAATGCTCAGTTTGCTCCTCTTCCCCACCCCCTCCCTTCTCTACTGTAATCTGAGCCCAGAGCAGAGAGAGACTCAGGCAGGAAGTGATGTCACACCACATTAATACTGCAGCTCCTATCCTAAACAAACAGAGAGTTTCTAGAGCTTTTTACTCAGGTATGGTAAAACATTCTACAGAATAAATATAGCATTCTAGCTTGCACTATGGCAGATAATCTATTGGCAATAAAATGCCTCCGTAGCTTTCCATCTCCTTTAAGCAGCCCAGACCACACTGAGCATGTGCACAGTCTTAGTCTTGCAAAGATGTTTAACAAAGTTACAAGATGGTGACCCCTTGAAGCCAACTTTGAAAGAATAAATTATTTGTTTGATTAGGCGTGTGGTGCAGTAAGCTTTATATTTAGTATACAAAATACAGCATTTCTAGCCTTATTCTATTTTAGACTTTACATGCCCTTTAAGTAGGCTCCTTCAGATAAACATAGGTTTTCCTGCTTGTTTGTACCATTCTGGTTTCTGTTCACCCACAAAACGTATTGGCCCTGGCAACTGGTATAGATAAAAATAAATCAGATCAGAGACTCATACATTGTATGGTTAAAAGTATCCATATTCCTCTCAACAACTGCATTTTTTGACACTCTGCTGCCTTTCAAACTATCTCTGGAACAACATCAGCACAAGAACTATTCATCAGAAGCATGGGTTTCTTTATGGGCACACAAGCCTAATATCAACATGTTCAAAGGCATGCATTGGTGGGATGGCATAATTATCTATGCCATTGTACTCTGGAGAGGTAGGAAATGGTTTTCTGAAGTGATCAAGCTCAGATGAGTCTGGGTTTGGTGAATGCCAGGATGACTGCTACCTATATATGTATCGCCAACTGGGCGATAACTAGTGGGCTGGTGATATTCTCAGTAATAACAAAATCAATCCTTAATGGTACAGCTATTTTATAAATAATCCTGTGCTTCTTACAGAGAAGGCTTTTTCCAGGTCCAGTACAATTATGCTCCCATGCGCAATGTAAATTATGTACAGGACTGGTTTGCTCAGATTAGAGTGGAGAAACTTGATTTGCATGTACAGATTCCTGAGCTCAACCCAACTCAACACCTGTGGGATGAACTGGAACACCAAGTGCAAACTAGGCTTGATCACCAAACTTTACTAATGGTCTTGAGACTGAACTGAAGAAAATCCCAACAAAATTTCATGTAAAACTGACCCAGTAGACACAGTTATAACAAATAAAAAGAACAGAGGAACTTCAAAATAAAACACTGGGCTTTGGAATAAGATGTTGGACCAGCAGGTTTCCACTTCATGTTGGCTCATATAGTATAGGAGGGCAGCACTGATAGCCAATAGAGAACATTAGGTGCAGTGATGAGTGATGGGCAAAATCGCCGGCAGCGACTGGCGACAATTTGACGCACCCCTATTTTGTCCTATTGCATTAATGTCAATGGGCGTGCGTTAAATTGTTGCCGGCAACAAATAATCACAGTGTTACTCAGTGGCTATTCAATTTTCACGCAGAAATTCTGAGCGAATTCGCGCCTGGTGAATAAATTCGCCAATCACTAGCAGTGTTAAATCACATACTGATAATACTGATGTATTTTTTCATGATGGTATGTATAAATCAAATGATACACCATAAGGTCTTAATTCCAGGATGGGCAGCAGAGCTGCACAGGAAAGATGAAGAGCTATTATGTTACAAAGCGACACTGGCCTGTGATTACACAGTTCCAGTAAGTGGCTTATAGGTTCCTTTCAGTTAAAAATGTCACTCTATAAGCTGATTCTATTAGTCCTGTCATGCTTGGTGCTGTGAATAATGATATCATAAAATCCATAAAGGGCATGCAAAGGATGTGAAGGTTCAGTGGACTGTACTTTCCTTGCTTCCTACGTTTTGGCTAGACAGTTTGAACTTTTTAACTGTTGAAAAAATGAATAACTTATTTTTGTACAGGTGGAACTGTACAGGTGGAACGCTTAAACTTCACAAATTTGATTTTTGATAAATAAGCCCATATATCTGACCTTTGCAGTGCACAAACCTTGAAGCTTCACATGTTATTACTATTATTATAATATTATCAGCAATCCGAGCATTCATAGATCTATAATTCCCTGAAAAGTCTGCTTCTTATATAAAGGCTATTTCTGACATCAGAGATAACCATTTAAAGGAAAACTATACCCCCAAAATGAATACTTAAGCAATAGATAGTTTATATCAAATTGAATGACACATTAAAGAATCTTACCAAACTGGAATATATATTTACATAAATATTGCCCTTTTACATCTCTTGCCTTGAACCACCATTTCGTGACTCTATCTGTGCTGCCTCAGAGATCACCTGACCAGAAATACTACAACTCTAACTGTAACAGGAAGAAGTGAGGAAGCAAAAGGCAGAACTCTGTCTGTTAATTGGCTCATGTGACCTTACATGTGGTTTTTATGTGTGCACAGTGAATCTTACGATCTCAGGGGGCGGCCCTTATTTTTTAAAATGGCAATTTTCTATTTATGATTAACCAATGGCACATACTACTAAAAAAAGTATATTATTATGATAATGGTTCATTTACATGAAGCAGGGTTTTACACATGAGCCGTTTTACTCAGTATCTTTTAATAGAGACCTACATTGTTTGGGGGGTATAGTTTTCCTTTAAATCAATACCACTAAAATACAGTACTTCTATGACCAAATTGGTCAATGTTGTCAATGTCATTAAAAACATCCATACTGATGCAGGATTGCTTGAACCCCCTGCAAGTACAACACTGCCTGTGTTCAGCAGTGCTGTATTCATGAGATGCTAGAGCCATGTAGACTTCACTCCTCCCGCACCTACCTATCCTTTAATATGCATATGCATATCATTCAGAAGTAAAAGTTAGGGAGGCCATGGGTTCCTGTCCTAGCCACTTGCCTTTTGGCAGGCAGAAATTATAGGGCAGACTTGAACCCTCTGAATTTCATGCAGAATTTTTTCTAGCAGGTGGGAGGTGCAGACTACAGCAAAACCAGAGAAATAGCTTTCTGAATAAACACTACACGGTATGTTCTTGTGGTCTAATAAATTACCTCTTATAATTAATTATCTTGGCTCGTCACCTAATTTAACTTTGAATGCTGCCCTCCAACTAAATAACTTAGAGTGCATAAAGCATTTTGTAGCACGTCTCACCTTCGCAAAAGAAACATATTTGTGTACAGAACTCATCATGAGAGTTATACCCTAAATGGCAGCACAATGGGAGCATCCTTAATTGAGAAGGATTTGAGGATTGTTGTGGATAAAAGCTGTGTAACTAAAAGCAGTGTTACTCAGTGGCTATTAAAATAAAATACTCATACTTACAAAGGGCATTAAATCAAGGGATGACCACCAGTCTGACCCTGTTTCTAACATATTACTTGGTGGTTTCTTATTTTGAAAATGTAATAAGGAATGTATAAAAATATAAAGGGATTGATGTATAACGTATGTGTGATTTAAGGGGTTAACTTTTATTATGTTATAGAATACTCTATTCTAACTAACTTTTCAATTGGCCTTCATTTTTAATAGTTTTTGAATTATTGACCTTCCACTTCTGTGTATGTTTATAGCTTTTCATTTATACCACGCTACTTATGTATGCAGCACTGCACAGCAGAACAATAAATTAATTAACCAAACCGGGGTCAGTATATTAATAAATACAAATTGCATGAAAATGTTAAAGAGACAAGAGGAAGAGGCCTGCTGCCCCTTTAGAACTTACAATCTAAGTGGGTGGGTAATTGACAGACATATAGGAGGATAGTAATTGCTGAAGTCTACAATGGTTCACACTCACTAGAAGTTCTGTTTCTTTACAGATTTCAAATGGGGGATCACTTACCCCAGCAGCCAAAAACCACTGCACATTGAGGCTACAATTGTATCGCTATAGTTACTTTTTATCATTTATCTATCTGTTTAGGCCCACTTCTGTTCTGTTCATATTCCAGTCTCTCATTCAAACCACTGCCTGGTTGCTTAGGTAAATTGGCTACTCAACAAAAAGTTAAATAAATAAGTATAACAAATGAAGAAATTGTCTCAAAATTCTACTCTCTCCATCATACTACAGCTTAATACAGAGGTAAATGTTGAATTAATATTGACATACATACAGATGCAGCCACGTTGGTTTGTCTGTTTGACACAGAATAACTAAACACAGATATCCCATTTATCTCATTTAACACAGAAAACTGCGTCACAACATCCCATCTAATTAAAGCATTCACCATTGTGAACAATGGAGCTTTGGTATGCTAATGAAAAGGTTAAATGCATTAAATGAGTTAAGATGACTTTAGATAACACAGTTTCTTCAATTAACCCTGAGTCATGATGCATTTAATGCACAAATCCAAGTGGCTTCATCTGTACAGTATATGTTTCTTTGAACTTAAGTGCAAAGAAATCTATATATGTTTTATATTAGCCAAGTACTAACTCCTTCACAAAACATTTAAAATCAATATAAAATAAGAAAAAAGCCTCCTTGAAATGAAGCTCAATGCTCTTATTTATCTTAACCACGTGCAGTGGTTTTTCATCATTGACATCCATCCCCGCCCCAGAGACGCTAACAGACGAAGGTCCCTTCCAAGTGCGCAAATTAAAGTACATATGGCTCATTATCATTTTTCAAAGTTACTGAACCTCTAATGCACCTTGTACAACACAGCATCAGCTTTGATTAATCTGCCAGTTTGTTTAAAACTGTCCTTATTATCCTGAAAATATTCCTGGCATCAGGAATGAACTAATAAAAAATAGACAATCAAGGTTGCTGAGAAAATTGTAGCCCACGATAAAGAGCTGTGTTGGGCTTCAAATGTTACTCTGTGTTTAATACACAATTTTAGCTTAATTCTGGAATTCTGCCCCACCATATTTTTAAACTATCTGGATTCCTCCAGTGTGAAGTCTACCTCATTATAAAGTTAGAGTATTTGCTGAAAAATCTGCAAAATGAAGCCCAATATATGAGGAATGTGCATAAAACCAATTTATAGGATTATTACAGTATCTAACCAGTGATTTTTCTGTCTCCACGAAAGAATTTACCGTACAATTTTGCTAAAATGCTTTGCTGCATCTGCAATTTTTTTTATTCTTTTCCAAAACTAAGGACATTTTTATTTATTTCTCTGGTAACCCAGATTTTAGTTTGCCAATAATAGTTTACATTGTTTTAGTGAACATGTTAAACTTGTCAAATTCAGATGTGTTATATGGCCAAAGTAAAAAAACGCTATAAATTATTTTTTGTTCTTAACTAATTTAAATTTGAGTTATAGAATCAATTTGCCCATGTTGAAGCTATAACAGCTACATAATGGGGTGCAGTTTTATTTTGTGATTAGTGGCCCTCACTATTTGTCTTTCTTTGCATAAATAACAGTAGTATTTATGTCTATCATATGCCTCTAGCTTTGGGCAGGTCTAGGGCAGCATTGACTAGGAGTGGTCTGGGCCCTCTGGAGCTGTCATATTGGGGGCCCACACACTCCCCACAGCTGCAACTCCCTTATGGCCCCCTTCTCCTTCCCACCAGTGTGTACCTCATCTCTTCATGTAGTTGCAAATGGGGGTTGGGGTAGGCTAGGGGGCCTGGGCCTGCCCAATCTGATCCTGATCTAGGGCAATAGACCACCATTTGGTTACAACTTTTAATAGTGGTGGTCTATTGACCTAGATCAGGATCAGACTTGGCAGACCCAGGGCTGCTCCCCATGGCCACCAGAGCTTTATAAGAATTAGTTAAGGGGTTTCAACATTCTTGCACATATTAATATTCAACACACACATTGTTTCCTCTATTGTTTTCAAAAAGCTGTTGACCACTACTAGCGTTCTCAATCCTAATTGGGCTAAAATGGGCCTTTTCATTTAGTTCCTCCTTGAATCACAGCTTTTATAATCAAACCTATTTTCTTTTCTTTTTTTTTTTTTTTTACAGAAAAAAATTATATGATCCAAAAGAAATTACTTTGTTAAGGAGAGAAGAACTGGGAAACCTATACAAAGTTACATATTTACATATAAATAGTTGAAAAAAAAATAATTGACAAAATAATTTAAAAAAAGACATACAGGTCATCAATTTTAACTGGATGAATAAAACAAAAATGCAAAAATTGTTAAAACTTTTAAAAAGATACATCATTTATTGAACTATTATGCTTATTCTAGTTGTATTTATCAAGAGGAAAACTAAATAACAAATGTAATACCCACGAATGCCTAAGGGGCCACATTTTTCTTATGTGATAATCAGATATCTGATCTCTTAATTAAAAACCAGACTTGTTTGTGGATCAGTAGCCTTGGACACCACCTGTACCTAAAATGTTTAACATGCCAATTTATTTACAGATCTGGCCATTGCCACTTCCAGTTACTGACTATGACCTGATTGTTAAGAACACCTTTTATTGCTCATGTCTATTTATCCTTCTCTTTTTTGCAAGGGGAAGTCCTATAATTCTTGCATTGTTCTAAGAAAAAAAAAAGATTTCCCAAAGAGATGTTATACCAACCAACCCTGCATGCATATGCTCCTATTTATAACCAAATCTCATTGAAGGCATTTCTACTCATACAGATACTCTGTCTCATTTGTATCCTGACCAATAATGAGTCTTTGCTCCTATTATACAAACCTTTTTTAATTCATAAATCTGACATTGCCAGAGGAGCCTACTGAAAATATCTGCCTGGTGAGCAAATACAAGACGATAATAACCATAAAATGCCTTCAAATTCAAAATCCCATCATATCACTACAACGTGTTGATCTTTACTTATTGTATGCCTTTAAAGGACAAGGAAAGTTAAACTAAAGAAGTAGGCTAGAAATGTTGTACATTATGGGGAAGATTTATCAAAGGTTGAGGTGAATTTTCAAAAAAAAAAAAAACAGAATTTTGAGCTATTTTTTAATATCGAAATTTATCATGTACTGTCTCTTCAAAAATTCAACTTCGACCATTCGCCATCTAAAACCTGCCGAATTGCTGTTTTAGCCTATGGGGGACCTCCTAGAACCTATCTGGAGTCAATTGGAGAACTTTGAAAAAACAAAGTTTTTTGAGGGGAAAACTTTGTTTTGAATTCGATCAAATGCACTATTCCTTTGATTCAAACGAGTTGAATTTAGCTGAATATGGACCTATTCGATCGAAAACTGACCAATTTGCCCCAAAAAAACCTTTGACTTAATTTTGGTTGATCTCTTTGAATTTCGAATGCTTTTTATGATAAGGTAAGTAAGATGTTGAACAGTGGGGGGGGGCAGTAGATGTGATCTATTTGGATTTTGCCATGCCCCACAAAAGCCTGTTTTCTAAACTAAAGTCTGTTGGGCTTAATCAATTCATTGGACATGGTTAGGAAACTGGCTACAGGATCAGGTACAGAGGGTGGTTGTTAATGGGACATTCTCTACTTGGAGTAAGGCTCTTAGTTGGGTCCCTTAGGGCTCTGTATTGGGTCCACTTTTATTCAACTGGTTCATTAATGACTTAGGGGAGGGTGTTGTAAGTAAAGTATCAGTGTTTGCAGATGACACAAAACTATCCAGCCCAATAAATTTCATCCAGGATGTGGCATCCTTGTAACAGGATCTTAACAAACTGGCAATCTGGGCAGCTAAGTGGCAAATGAGATTCAGTGTTGATAAATATAAAGTCATGCACCTGGGATGTAAAAATATCCAAGCCACTTAACTTATATCCAAGACACTTAATGGGACTGCACTAGGCAAATCCATTATGGAAAAGGAGCTTGGAGTGAAGGGGCATAGAGTCATGGGAGGAGGGGGTCATTCTTCCACTTTATAGAGCACTGGTAAGGTCCCATCTAGAATATGCCGTACAGTTTTGGTCTCCAGTGCTCAAACATGACATTATTGTATTAGAGAGGGTACAGAGAAGAGCAATGAAAAATCTTAGCTATGAGGAAAGACTGGCCAAATTGTGGTTGTTCACGCTGGAGAAGAGGCATTTAAGGGGGAATATGATAACTACCGTATATACCCGAGTATAAGCCGAGTTTTTCAGCATCCAAAATGTGCTGAAAAAGTCTACCTCGGCTTATACTCCGGTCAGCGGTATCCGAGTAGCTGAGATTACAGTCACTTTTAATCATTCCTATACCAACAGTTCACTTGGGGAGAGACTGCAATATCCCACAATGCCCTCTGTTGGTTATATGAAAGAATAACAGTGCGCCCTCTGTTGGTTATATGAAAGAATAACAGGGACTGCAATATCACACAGCGCCATCTGTTGGTTATATGAAAGAATAACAGTGACTGCAATATCACACTGCACCCTCTGTTGGTTATATGAAAGAATAACAGTACACCCTCTGTTGGTTATATGAAAGAATAACAGTGACTGCAAAATCACACAGTGCCATCTGTTGGTTGTATGAAAGAATAACAGTGACTGCAATATCACACAGCGCCCTCTGTTGGTTATATTAAAGAATAACAGTGACTGCAATATCACACAGCGCCCTCTGTTGGTTATATGAAAGAATAACAGTGACTGCAATATCACACAGCACCCTCTGTTGGTTATATGAAAGAATAACAGTGACTGCAATATTACACAGCGCCATCTGTTGGTTATATGGAAAAATAACAGTGACCACAATATCACACAGTGCCCTCTGTTGGTTATATGAAAGAATAACAGTGACTGCAATATCACACAGCGCTCTCTGTTGGTTATACAAAAGATTAACAGTGATGGCAATATCAAACAGCACCCTCTGCACATGGTAGTGGGACAGTGGGACAATGCACACAGTAATCTGTTTGGCAATTCTCTGTCACCATCAACTTTGCAAAGAAGTCCGATTGATCGCTGGGGGGGATCGCTTTGGCAGAATGTGCGCTGCTGGGAGACAGGGCTGTAGTTGTGTCTAGGCTTATACTAGAGTCAATAAGTTTTCCCAGTTTTCGTAGATAAAATTAGGTACCTTGGCTTATACTCGGGTTGGCTTATACTTGAGTATATATGGTATGTATAAATATATAAGGGGATCATATAATAATCTCTCTAATGCTTTATTTACCAGTAGGTCTTTCCAGCTGACATGAGGTCATCCATTCTGATTAGAAGAAAAGGTTTTTTTTTTTTAACAGTGAGAGCTTTGAAGATGTGAAATTCTCTACCTGTATCAGTCGTACAGGCTTTAAGAAGGGGCTGGATGGCTTTTTAGCAAGTGAGGGAATACAGGGTTATGGAAGATAGCTCATAGTACAAGTTGATCCAGGGACTAGTCCGATTGCCATTTTGGAGTCAGGAAGGAATTTTTTCCCCCTCTGAGGCAAATTGGAGAGGATTCAAATGGGGTTTTTTGCCTTCCTGTGCCAACTAGCAGTTATGCAGGTTAAAATAGAATTAAAAGGTTGAACTTGATGGATGTGTGTCTTTTTTCAACCTAACTTACTATGTTACTATGTTACATAGCCCTCATTATCTTACAAAGAAAAACACAGAGCCCATCTTGTCATTAAAACTGACTGAGATGCAATCTCTTCTTTTACACTGTTACAAAAAGCTAAAAGTCTGCTAAGATCTGTATAGTTAGACACTGAAAGGGGCAGGAAAGTCAAATTCCATTTTTCTTCATTTGTAGTTAAAGCCCTTATTTTAAAGCGCTGAACAAAAATAATTGATAGTTGGCTGCTCCCCGCTGAGCAGAGATGTAGCTTTACATTGCTGCTGCTAGTAAAGGTGAAGGCACTAAGCTAAAGCTCTTCCAGCCAAACTGTATTCTAATGAAAGGACAGATGTATTGAGTTTGAGAAAGGAACAAAAGGACACCAGCACGGATGCTAAGAAATGTGAATCCATGATTAAACGGAATTAGGTACAAGGGACGGGAATCAGTAACCGGAATGTGCTGGGGATTGTTTCCTCATCTGAGCTCAATTTATATTACTTTGCAGAGCCCAAGAGGTGATGGTTTAACTGTATAATAAATCCATCAGCATAATGGCAAAAATCAGTTGGGGGTTCAGTGTTGCTCCCATTGCAATATTATTAGTGCTAGGAAGATGAAAAGAGCCAACCAGCATTCCTACATTTCCTTATAATGGCACTGAGCTTACACCCAAACTTGCTTTATTGTTTTCTTCTTTCATATACAATGTATTTTCCCTTTGGGGCACATTTATCAAGGGTTGAATTTCAAAGTTAAAAAACTTCGAAAATTCGACCATCATTCAATCAATCGTAGAAATAGTTTGAATCGATCGATTCGAGCGATTTAATCGATCGATCGAACCATTTTCAAAAAAAATACTTTGACTTTTTAAAACTTACCCAAATTTTGGCTATTGGTTCTAGGAGGTCCCCATGGGCTAACATAGCAATTCGGCAGGTTTAAGGTGGCGAAGTGTCGAAGTCGAACTTTTTGAAAGAGACAGTCCTTCGATTTTCGAATGGTCGAATATTCAAAGTATTTTCAATTCAAAACGAAGTCGAATCTGGCCTATTTGATGGTCGAAGTACCCAAAAATTACTTCAAAATTCAAAGTTTTTGAATTTGAAAACACTTCAACCCTTAGTAAATGTGCCCCTTAATGTGTGTTAATTTAAGTTAATTTAGTAAAATTTGGAGCACAATCGTCGTGTTTAGCTAATTTTTCCCAGAATTCCAGCACCTTTGCAGGTGCCAGGGGCAGTTGTGCTTGAGATGATTGTAGACGATGTGTCAAAATGAACTATACTGTGCTTGTGCATCAACACAAATTAGACACAATTGTGCTGAAAGTTGTCTAAGTCTGGTTAATGCCATTTCCAGTGTTTTGTGTGAGAGTGACGTGTGCTTTTAACACATTAGGAAGAGCACAACTATACGGAAGTGCAATGAGTGCATGTTGATGTAAATACCTTTAATGAATAGGGTTATACACACAACTAACTGGAGCCTGCAACTGCACTTGTGGTCCTAAATGAACCCTTGTAAGTTAAGAATCCATGTACAATCCATTATTCTCAGAACATTTATATATATATATATATATATATATATATATATATATATATATATATATATATATATATATAAATGTTCTGAGAATAATGGATTGTACATGGATTCTTAACTTACAAGGGTTCATTTATATATATATATATATATATATAAATGTTCTGAGAATAATGGATTGTACATGGATTCTTAACTTACAAGGGTTCATTTAGGACCACAAGTGCAGTTGCACTATATATAAAATTAGTTTTCCTCCTCTTACATTTTCATGTTCATAATTTCCAAAGAGCAATAAGTGTGTGTAAGTACATGCATGAATGTTAACCTGCCCCTGCACTATGGGGGATATTTATCAAAGGTCAAAATTAAAGTCACCCCAGACAAACTCACCCACTTTATATTGATTCCTAAAGCTCCCCATAGACGCGACGATTCTTCTTGCCGAACAAACGATTTTAGCGAAGTCCGACCAATCCTTCGAAATTATTGCGCGGTTAGTGGGATTCGAACGATCGTATATCTTATATCTTATAGGGCCCCACACACCATGGACAAATTTAAATATGGTAATTGGTAAGGAAAATATTATACTTATATCAGGTTCTTAGTAGTTGCTTGATCTATTGCCCCTATAGTTACTGATAGCGTATAGGTTTATATTAGGCTTTCTTATATAAATAGCCCCATTTAACAGAGGTTCTGCCCCTCCAAAGCTCCATTCAGAATTAGGCGAAACTTCCAGTGTTCTCTGTGTGTAGCTGAGGGGTCTCACGCGCATACCGATATTACAGCTTTATGGCACTGACCTTGGTCCTTGCAGCTTTGGATTCTAGTTAATGAGTGCATTCAATATTATGATCTGCAAATCGTTATAATTATTACACTATAAACTATAGCTGTGAGAAATTATGGATTTTATTTGCAATGAAGTCTAGTAGTCTTACAATTACAAAGATACTGTGTGTTCTCCAGCCTGCCTGCAATGTACATCAAGACAAGGTGGCAGAGAAATCATTCTGCGGTTAAGTTTGAGAGATACGTTGAAGAGTTGTATTGATTGGTTGGCGTTGTTCATATTGTTAATGAGTTTATGAGAATAACTGGTTTAATTAAGTAGTTGTGCAGGATATGCTGTTTAATAGAGTAGCTGTTGCTAAATTCAAATTCAATTCTTGATGCCAACAGGGAAAGAAATAGAAATTCAAAGCGGCAATCTCTTTTTTTCAGTTGGAGCAGTGCACCTGAGTTTAAGATTCAGGCTGATTAGTGAATTTTAACTTACAGATGACTTCTAAGTTGGAGTGTTCAGCACATGAAACGAATTCTAAGTGTTTGAAAATGAAAAAAAGTTAAATATCATATGAGGACTGAAAATCTGAAGGCATATTTCTGCCACCTCACTGGGAACCATAAACATTCCACTTCAAACCCGTTTTCTTCTGTATATTTTGATAAGCATTATTAGATAGACCGGGGATTGGTACTTCTGTGTTACTGGCATACAGGGGCTCCTGGTGTAGTTATTTAAGTAGTTGCCTGTTTTTAAACCATTAAGAGTGGCCTATGGATATAAACACATCATTTATTCAGAACAGGGTTCTGGGTATCCCCAGGCACAACAAAAATGCATGTTTATGAGTTTGGTCCTTTTCGAGTGCTATTTAATGTGCAGTTGATCTTGTGATAACAACAGAAGGGAACATTAATACATCCAAATAAAAGCATAAGCTTTTGACTGATAATATACAGGCATAATGATATTAAGGTAGGCAACCACTTGCCATTTTGCCAAGTATAACAGGGAGATGTCCAATTTGAGAGTGTCTTCTAATGTAGTGAGAGAATGAGATTGCAAGGTAAATGTCAAATCTGCACAAAGACCTTATTAATGGAAAGGGGGGACAAATATTTGTATAGACAGAATTACCATGAGGCCATCGTTTAAATATGAGTTAATGATTGTGAGAAGGTGACCAAACAGAAAACAGGCATGACTGGCTAGGCCTTCTATTAGGGATAGAGATATCAATGCAATACAATGTGTACATCACTACATTACAAGCGAGGAGGAGAGACAAGCGAATGAATAGAGGAAAGCCTAAATAAAATGATAAGTAATAAAAAGTAACAATTACTCCACTGCTGGAGTCAGTGAACCCCATTTGAAAAAATGTAGGGAGTGAGAAGAGGAAGGCAAATAATTTGAAAACTATGAAAAAAAAAGAAATGATAAAGACCAAATGAAAAGTTGCTATAAATAAGCCATTCTATAGCATACTAAAGGTCAACCTGAAGGTGAACCACCCCTTTAAGCAAGTGCCACCCAGCTATTTATTTTCCATTGAACAACATTATACTGAAAAATTGGTTGGACTGGCTTGGCTGTAACCAATGGACCCAAACCCTAGTTGACCCTCCATGGAAAAGTCCATCATCCCTTTCAAATTCCCATTCTAGGCCTATTTAACACCTTTATCCAGTATCCCTGTTCAGGCTTGGCCCCCCCCTGCAAAAAAATCTTCGTAAGAGACCCCCAAACATGCTCCAGCACAACCTCCCCCCTTCAGGCTCGTCAGTTGGTTTGTGCCCAAATGAGCCAACTGCACATTTAGAAGTGGCTGGGGATGACAAATTAACATACAATGGTCCCTGCAGCTGGACCCCCTTGGCCCCCAGGATCCCCCAGTCACGGGTCGGCTGTGTAGGTAGTTATGCCACTGACTTTAACATTAAGCATCATCTGCAACTAATAGTATCAAAGTAGGCCTGGAGTTCAATTTCTCTGGTGGGCCCAGTGCAGTAAAAAAACTAAAAAATGTAGATTAATCCTACAAATCATTTAGAACTCTAAATTTTGTCTAAAATACAGAGTCATTCTGTACTGATGTTTCCAGCCTGCTGAGGCCCCATTACATAGACAGGTTTATTATTTTTAGTGCATTTATTTGTTTTTTCTTTCAGTCTTTTAATGAAATATGTGACTGTATAATAACAGTAAACACAAAATGCAGTAAATTATAAAGGGAATGGGTTTTTCATCTACGCATAAAAAGCCTTAACGCCATTTCTTATTTTGCAGCACACAGTAACTAATGTGAGATCATAAAAGTTTACCAAGATTTATAAAGTGCTAATAGATCCTATTTGTGCTTTAATACGAGTATAAATCTATATTTTTTTTACATTAACGCCTTGACAGGCTTCATCTAACATGGATACATTTAAAAAAAATTCACAAACCTAAAATTACTCTCATCCACATTGCAGCAGATGCATATATTTCAATATATTAGACATTACACATGTAAGTAAAAGAAAGAATAAAGGAAATGTAAAGTATAATATGTTTTTTGGGTAACGTCCTCGCTCATCTCCTTCCGCACATGCACAAAGTCAGGTTGGTCCAACTAGCTTGCATCATTACAAAGCCTGTTACACATTACAATGGTAACACAATTATGCTGTTAGGGGCCCATTCACTAAATTCGAGTGAAGGAATAGAAGGAAAAAAGCTCGAATTTCGAGTAGTTTTTTGTGTTCCTCGACTATCGAATTGGCGTAAATTCGCCTGAGTAGAATGATTCGAATAGATCGAGCGCAAAAACGCTGCAACTATTCCCCCTTCAATTGTCAAAGTACTGTCTCTTTTAAAAATACTTTGACTGCCTACTTCGCCACCTAAAACCTACCGAATTGCTTTAAAAGCCTATGGGAAAGTCCCATAGGCTTGTTTCCAAGTTTATGATCGAATAAAAAGGCATTCGATCGAATGAAAATCCTTCGAGCGAATATTCGATCGATCGCCTATTCGCCTGGCGAATATTTGCCAATTCGACTATTCGCCAGCGCGTAAATTCGCCCGAATTGCCTAATCGATTCTATTCCCCAGTCAAATTTCGAGGGATTTAACCCCTCGAAATTCGACCCTTGATACATCTGCCCCTCAGTGTTTAATTGACCTTCTGCCTTTAAAAGGACACCATTAAAATTAACTAATTGTTTGATTATCAAATCACCTTGTGATCCTGGCTTTGCTAGGATCATCTGTTTTTGGCCTCAACCTCACTGCTTCTCCTGATCTGGACCTGTTTGACTACACTCCTGTTTGATTATTTGGTACCTCTCTGCCTCCCCTGATCTGGTCCTGTTTGACTACACCCCTGTTTGATTGTTTGGTACATTACTGCTTCTCCTGCACTGGACCTGTTTGTCTACACCCCTCTTTGATTATTTGGTACATTACTGCTTCTCCTGCACTGGACCTGTTTGACTGTTTGATTATTTGGTACATTACTGCTTCTCCTGCACTGGACCTGTTTGACTACACCCGTGTTTGATTATTTGGTACATTACTGCTTCTCCTGATCTGGACCTGTTTGACTACACCCGTGTTTGATTATTCGGTACATTACTGCTTCTCCTGCACTGGACCTGTTTGACTACACCCGTGTTTGATTATTTGGTACATTACCGCTTCTCCTGATCTGGACCTGTTTGACTACACCCGTGTTTGATTATTCGGTACATTACTGCTTCTCCTGCACTGGACCTGTTTGACTACACCCCTGTTTGATTATTTGGTACATTACTGCTTCTCCTGATCTGGACCTGTTTGACTACACCCCTGTTTGATTATTTGGTACATTACTGCTTCTCCTGATCTGGACCTGTTTGACTACACCCCTGTTTGATTATTTGGTACATTACTGCTTCTCCTGATCTGGACCTGTTTGACTACACCCCCGTTTGATTATTTGGTACATTACTGCTTCTCCTGATCTGGACCTGTTTGACTACACCCCTGTTTGATTATTTGGTACATTACTGCTTCTCCTGATCTGGACCTGTTTGAATACACTCCTGTTTGATTATTTGGTACCTCTCTGCCTCCCCTAATCTGGACCTGTTTGACTACACCCCTGTTTGATTATTTGGTACATTACTGCTTCTCCTGATCTGGACCTGTTTGACTACACCCCTGTTTGATTATTTGGTACATTACTGCTTCTCCTGATCTGGACCTGTTTGAATACACTCCTGTTTGATTATTTGGTACCTCTCTGCCTCCTCTAATCTGGACCTGTTTGACTACACTCCTGTTTGATTATTTGGTACCTTCCTGCCTCCCCTGATCTGAACCTGTTTGACTACACTCCTGTTTGATTATTTGGTACCCTTTCTCCACTGCCGAGCTTCTTGTACTCACTCCAATGCAAGCCCCCAACTAGTGTGAGATGCTTGTGGGTTACCTACATGTTGACTGTTTGTACCTGGCTTGCCACATTTAGTTTAGTTCAAATCATGGTCACTGGACATTTGGTATTCATCACCAGCCAACTTTATGTACAAAAACCTTAGAGTTAGGGTAGCTCATTTAGTAATACAAGTGCTAATTTGCTTAAGGGCAGCAATCTGTTTCAACCAAGATGACTTTATTTCACTTGCTAGCAGCATACTTATAAAATCTACTGTGTATAAGCAAAATTGCACTTGCATGTTAATTATTGAACCCAATGGAGTAGACTTATGGAAATCACCAGATGGAGGGTGTTTGGTATTTTAAATAAGGGAAATGTCAATACCTGATAATGAAATGGCTGCATGACTGAATGTCATTAATCCAAAATAGTGTTGTTTTTCAATGTGTCCATTATTGTTGACCAGATAACAGTAGCGGTATAATGTTTAGCATCTATTCAAAATTCATATGATTGCAGAAGCACAAATATTTGCTTTCATATGTTACAAAAATTACCCTACAGGGATATCAAGCTATCCAAGATAATTAGGGATGTAGCGAACCGCCGCCGATGTGTTTGCGAACGCCGTTCGCGAACACCGGCAAAAAATGCGGACAGTTCGCGAACAGTTCGCGAACTTCGAACATCCGAAAATCGTTCGATTCGAACGATCGAAGGATTTTAATCGTTCGATCGAAGGATTTTCGTTCGACTCGAACGATCGAAGCCATTCGATCGAATGATTTCATTCGATCCAATGGCTTCGATCGTTCGATTCGAACGAAAATCCTTCGATTTTAGCGGTCGAAGGAATCGAATGGTCGAATGGTCGAACGATTTTTGTTCGAATCGAACGCGAACTCGTATTGGCGAACGTCGCGCGACGTTCGCGAACATTCGGCGGACGCGAACAGTCGAAGTTCGCGCGAACTAGTTCGCCGGCGAACTGTTCGCTACATCCCTAAAGATAATTATGTTTGCAACACTTTTCTGGGTTCCACATGAACTGGCTTAAAGAAACACATATCTTTGAGATAAAGGTCTATATTCAATTTAGTGAGTAAAAAAGTATGTACTTGTTTATTTCAAAGAACTGAAAGTATGTGATAACTGTGTGCATGTTTGCTTGTCTTCTGGACTACGTGGCCAGAAATTGTATGTTACAATATCATTAATATGATGCTGACCTGATGGGAAGATTAGAAGTGTTATGTAAGTTAAAGGGCACGTAAAGTCTAAAATAGAATAATGCTAGAAATGCTGTATTTTGTATACTAACTTACTGCAACACAAGCCTAATCAAACAAATAATTTATGCTTTCAAAGTTGGCTTCAAGGGGTCACCATCTTGTAACTTTGTTAAACATCTTTGCAAGACTAAGACTGTGCACATGCTCAGTGTGGTCTGGGCTGCTTAGGGATCGTCATAAACAAAGCTGCTTGAGTTCTGCATGGCTGGGAAGTAAGGTGGGGGCTCCCCCTGCTATTCATAAGTATGATTGTTTCCCTGCTCAGCAGTTAGGGACCGTCTGACAATTCCTATCCACAGCAGTAAATGAAGGGAGAATTTCACTGCATACAGTCAGGTTTCTTATAACAACGGTACACATTTTTTAATTAAAGTATATTGGAGATAGGTTTCTTTTTCATTAAAGAAAGTAAAAATAGGATTTTATTTTTTTGCCTTTACATGCCCTTTAATGTGAATAGTGTGATCTACAAATTCCTTTCTCCTAACTGTTTCACTAATAGATGGCATTGAAATTTCACAGGGGTGTGTAGTGAATTTGTCCAGTTTCGTTTAGACTAAAAATTTGAGAATTTCCCTCGAAATTCTGGAAACGGCGAAAAATTTGAGAAACTCAAATTTTGACACCTGTGTCAATTCTGTCGCTCGCATCAATTTTGACACTGGTGTTAAAGTCAATGGGCAACCGAATAATGCTGATGCTCGGCAGTTTTGACGCAAACTACTTTTCTAACGCTCGTCCAAAATTTTTGGATAGACCAATCAATAGGGGCAGAAGAGACCAATTGCAGAAATAATTCCCCTGCCTTTTTCATATATATATACACACACACTATGAGTCAGGAAGGCTACTTGAATGAAAGAGTTGAGCATTTTAAGCATAATGATGAAAACCCATATTTAAGCAATATTTTTCCAAGACATTAGAGTTGCTTCCACGAAATGAGCAATGAAAGGTACATAGAGGTTACAGCAGTACGAGCTTCATGCTAATTAAGCATAGGGTTGCACAGACATCTGTTCTTCGCAGGCAGAAAGCATCAGAAGTTAAATTAGAACCAGCGAGAGACATGTTATGTTTGCTTCACAGTTACTACTTTACAAGTGTTTCTAGGTACAAAATGAGAGAATTTAAGTATGGCAGTTATGAGGTTTAAGATCTATGAAAATGTTTCTTCAGAATGAGAAACTCACCAGGGAGCTGAAGCTTTTGCAAATGTTTAAATGCATTCATTCCATTACTTACATAAAATGGAACACTGAGGGGCTTTTTGCTTTGCAGAAAAATGTGAGCTGTAGAAATGTAATGTGAACGAGGCTAATCCTTTTCGGTCAGACAGGGGCCCGCCAGAAAACCTTAGGCCGTGGGCTCACTTTCCAAACTATTACTCCTCCACTCCTTACTCATCCTCTGTATTCTCCTAGTCTTTTATACCTACTTACTAAATTCTTCCATTATTATACATTTTTCCCATAGAAAATGGGAAAACCATGAAATAGGCTAAATGGTTAGAAGCAAGAGGACCCAGTCCGACACTGGCCACTTATCATACAAGTCTGCATTTTGCATGTATGCTAACTCCAGAATTGGCGGGGGGCGCAATGCAGGCCTTAGATGGCTCCTGCCTCAGAAACGGTGCTGTTTTCATATACTGCATGCAAGGGGTTGTTCAACTTTAAGTTACCTTTTAGTATGATGTAGAGCATGATATTCTGAAATAATTTGCAATTGGTTTTAATTTTTTTATTATTTGTGGTTTTTAAGTTATTTAGCGTTTTATTCAGCAGCTCTCCACTTTGTAATTTCAGTAATATGGTTGCTAGGTTCAAAATTACCTTAGCAACCATATGCTTTGCATTGGAGACTCGAATATGAAAAGGAGAGGCCTGAATAGAAAGGAAGGAATAAAAAGTAGCAATAACAATTAATTTGTAGCCTTAAAGAACATTTGAAAGCTGGCGACCCCCATCTGAAAGAGCATTTGAAAGCTGGTGACCCCCATTTGAAATTAAATAATAAATAATGAAGACCAGTTGAAAAGTTGCTTAGACTTAGACATACTAAAAGTGAATTTAAAGATGAACCACCCCTTTAACGTGGAGTTTTCCTCCTGTAACATCCTCCACGAATCTAGGGATGCTAACCATGAGATTTGATGAGATATGTTGGCCATGAAAATTAGGCAGCCAGGCCAGGCTCGCGGTTCAATTCTCCCCACAGGTGTTCAGTTGGGTTGAGTTTAGAGCTCTGTGCAAACCAATCAAGTTCTTCCACTCACATTTCTGCAAACTAGTTCTGTAGAGATCTTGCTTTTAGCATGGGGGCATTGGCATGGTAATATAGAAAAGGGCCTTTACTACATAGGATGCTGTAGTTTTTATGGGGGGGTTGCTTCCACTACAAATATAGGTGTAACCTGAAAATCAGCAATGGATAATGACCCTTCCTTCACCAGTTGGCATTATATATTCTGGTAGGTAGGATAGTCCTTGCATATGTACAACCCAAACTCAGCCATGAAACTGACACAGGGTGAAGTGTTATTTAGTACTCTATAGAAAAAGTTTCCACTGAGAAGCAGTGACCATTCCAGCCCTGTCCGAGCACAGCACATGTTTATGTTAAACATCAAATCACACATTGGTGTCCAGGGGCCCTAATGGTCCCAGGTTCTCCATTAACATTTCCATATACATACATTAAAAAATCAATACTGTTTCTTATTAACAAATTATCTCTTGCCTGCAATTCCACCCTTTACTCCCAAAGCTCTGACTGACTGCACAAATCTTTAGATAGAGTTGGCTGAATTACTTAAAAAACATCATTGATATCCAAGTTTTGGATGTCAGAAAAGCAGCTTACAGGGTATTTTTTGGCCATAACAACCCTTTACTTTCCTTTTATTACATAACCCCCTTAATCATTATTGTTTCATATAAATCATTGGTATCCAATGCACCGAAGAGATGTGAAGAGTATGTTAAAATCACTTCCCCTCCAAAATGCAAGCAAGGGCCCACCACCCATATGTTGTGATCTAGCTAGTTCTGATTTGTAAATTAGATTGTATCTAAGAAATGTTTCATTTTATACATGAGAAAGGAAGTATTTTTAGGGGGTAAAAGAAAACTAAAATACAGTATATACTCTTTTATTATGCTGATATATGTAAACTAGGGACCAGAATTCTTGCCATTGCTCCTCCTGCTTGTGCCACAGGAGGCAGTGTGGCAGCAGCCTTACCCTGACAGAATATAGTCTGTAAAGCAGCTTCCGAGTCCACCTTCCCTCAGTCATGCCCCCTGTCCAGCTGCAGGCAATAGTTCATTAAAGGGCTATTTAAGCCCATTTCCCAATGCTGGATCATTCGCCTTCCAGCCTCGAGATCTTGTCTTTGAATCTGAAATCCTGATCCTGTTTCTGCAACCTTGCTCCTGTGTCCCTGCTCTTGATTCCCTGCTCTTTCCTAGTAAGTCCTGCTCCTGCTCCTGTCCCTGTCCCTTTTGGTTTTGGCCTTTCCCTGTTTCCTGACTCTGCAAGTCTTGACCCTGTTCTTGACTTTTGGCCTTTTATACAGACTTAATTCAAACTTAATAAGACTCTGTTTACTCTGCACCTTTCTGAAGAGGTTTGTGTGTTCACTTTTTTATTAATTAAATCTTTGTTGGAATCACACAGTAGTTGTCACGTGTTGTTGTGTTTATAAAGCACAAGATGCATAAATTCAATGGATACTATGAATCTTACGTGTGCATAATCTATTAGTTGTAGGTGCATAAAGTTTAGATCCAACTGTTGTATAAAGCCTGAGCTAATGTCTAGCAATTTGCATCACCTTCCAATTGATAAAGAGAAAAGCATAACTCAAAGAAAAGCCACGAGTTTACTATATGCAAATGTTCTTTACGGATGTCCTTCATTAATCTGCCAGTTCATTCTCTGCTTTTTCATGAATTTTGTGTGACAGATGTGAGGAAAAACATATGTCATAATAATATAAACTCTCAATAGCATATGGTTTCATGAATCATACGGGAGAAATTTCCATGCAAGATGAAAAAATGAATCATATTAGTATTATAATGATACTGCTGTAGCCTGCAGGTATAGGTATTATATTAACATTTTTTACAGGTAAATATAGGAATATGTGTGAAATCCAACACAGTTGGATGTTCTTAACTGAAAGTTACATTTGTGACGATATCTTACCCCAAAATTCTGTCCCCTCTTGAAATAGTGACCGCACAAGCAGAGTGAGCGCAGCGGAGCTCACTGGCGCCATCTTCTTCTCTTCGGTAGTCTTCAGGATGTGAGCAGCGTAAGGGCGCATGCACATTTGGAGCAATCTTCTGGTTCAAAACATCTGCACATGTGCCAAAAGAGATGGAAGTTGGAAGGGCAGGAAGAAGACACGAACATTACCAAAGAGAAGAAGATGGCACCCGTGAGCTCTGCTGCTGTGCTCACTTTGCATGTGAAGTCGCTATTTCAAGAGGGAACAGAATTCTGGGGGAGGCAGGGAGGGGAGCCAACGAAGGGGGGTCAATTGGGACTTAACATTGCGGGGGTTTAGTTCTCCTTAAAGCAAAGAAGCATTTTGCTCCCTGGAAGTTTCAGGAAGTACTCCAAAAATTAATAAACGAAAAGCAAAATGCCACTTTTATTTTAGTGTAGGCTCTTGTCTAGCACATTATAGGATCTATTTTGTCTTTATTGTGCTTCCATGGACACTTTTAATAATAAGTGGCCACTTCAAGCAATTTTTAACAACAGCTCTAATAAAGACACATATATGACCTATATACACCCACCTTATTTAAATTGACTTAAGCGTAAGTGTATTACGAAGTTTTGCTTGGAAGAAATGAACTGTAGCAAAAATTCACTATGAAATGCTCACTGATGAACTTTTGCTGGCGAAACTTTGCCAGTGTTCATCTGCCGAGACGTAACTTCTTATTTTGATTAATTATCATGTGCGATGCTAATTAAAGCCTGACGAAGTGGTGCAAAGTATGGCAGAGCCTTTCAAGGCAAAAGTTGCCCTTTAGTGAATTTCCCCCCGTTATAGTTAGGATATTAAATTAAACAATTCTTTATTTTCTAATGTATTTATTATAATGCTCAGTGGCAGCTAAGAGGTGGCTGCAGCCTATTAGCAATTCATTTTTACTGGCATTAAAAGATGAAGATCCTCCAAATACCACAAGCTATAGAGCCATGAAAAATATAAAATAACTGTCAGCTATAGGTAAAGTCTTATGCTCTTCTGCAACGGGCAAGAACTGGACGGGTAATGAATAACCTACACAAATAATATCCCAAAAAAAATGCTATAATAAAGTTAAAAAGTTAGCTTTTATTTAACATAGAATTAAAAAGGTAGACCAACTAGTATTCCGCCTAGGCATACTAGTTGTCACTAGTATTTGCCTACTTTTTAAATTCTATGTTAAATAAAAGCTAACTTTTTAACTTTATTATAGAGTTTTTTTTTTGAATAATTTTTTGTTTGATATGGGGCCCATTCACCAAGCTCGAGTGAAGGATCCAAGTAAAAAAAGTTCGAATTTCGAAGTGTTTTTTTGGCTACTTCGACCATCGAATGGGCTACCTCGACCTTCGACTACGACTTTGACTTCGAATCGAAGGATTAGAACTAAAAATCGTTCGACTATTCGACCATTCGATACTGTCTCTTTAAGAAAAATCTTCGACCCTCTAGTTCGTCTCCTAAAAGCTACCGAATCCAATGTTAGCCTATGGGGAAGGTTCCCATAGGCTTGGCTAAGTTTTTTTGGTGGAAGGATAATCGTTCGATCGTTGGATTAAATTCTTTTGAATCGTTCGAATATCGAGGGTTAATTAACCCTTGATATTCGACCCTTGATGAATTTGCCCCTATATGTGCCCTGTGAACTGGGGGCTATATCCTAACAACTGCGGCCCTTTAGACAGGCCTCTAGACTGCAGCAGACAGGTGCCATATTTATTAACACACAACAATACAGATTATTATATTGCAGGAAGATAGGCTGCAAATCTGTTATGTCATTACAGCACATCTGGTGCATGTGGGGCAGATTGAAGGAAATTAATCCTCTGTGTTGCAATTGGCCCCTTGTAATTGCTATTATTATGATCATGAATCTTAGACAAAAGTAAAAAATGTTATTTACTTTAAAACTGCAGCTTCCAACTGTCCTTACGTATGGGCCTAAAACAGATTGTCCAATAACTTACATCAACTTGACTCAGGAGCAATACTTTTCTCAATGTTATTGAAAGTATACTAAACAACAAATATTTATATAATACACAAAAGCCATGAATATCTTGTAAATTATATCCTTATAAATGGTGAGTTCTGATGTCATCAGTTATAAACAGTCATTTTTCTGATGTCACTTCTGTCACATGACTCGCTGAAATTTGTGTATTATAATAAATAAAGTACCCCCAGTTGCAAAATATGAGGATATTAGAAGTTACCTCGGAGTTTCATGACCTTTATAAAAACACTCGGCCTTTGGCCTTGTGTTTTTATATGGTCATGAAACTCCTTGGTAACTTATAATATCCTTATAATTTATAAGAGGGGGTACTTTATTCACTATATAGTGCAGCAGATGCCATTCCTGCAATTTTAGTGAATCAACACTATGTGCCTTTTACTCTGAATCATCTTTTTAATTAGACAATGGAGGTGCTTTTATATCACTAAGACTGTTTTAAAGCACATGTAATTAACCAGATAAAATTATTCATCCTCTTTATTCCACGGGAAAATAATCTCTATAATACCTATAATTCATATTGCATAGAACAATGTGCAGCGACTACAGGTTTGATGAAAGATACAGCAGACTGCGCTTAGCAACACGGAGAATAAAGCAATACCAGCTGAGATCAAAATTTCTAATGAGTCTTGGATTTTCTATCAAGATTGATTTGAATTTCAACCCAGACAGGGGTGCTGGATATAAATAATGACAAACTAATGCTTTATATTATCGGCTTTATTGGAAAATCCTTTGCTCTCTTAAGCAAATTACCTGTCACCCTTGATGCAGTACATTAAATTTTACATTAACAAGGAAGTTGCTTGGTATTCTTTGTCTAGGGGTTTCAGGCCTCCGTGTTGGCAATAGCAATGGCGGGATTCATTTGGAAGTTAATGGACATGAAATGCCATGTGTAGTAGCCGACTTTAAAAAAATTAGCCATTACCCATTAAACTCAATAACACACATTATCATTATTTATATATTATATTAACAAAAATGGGAATGCAGAAGCCCCTCTAATTATCTGTGACTTGGGTAATGCACTGCAAACACCAATATATTTTCAGCAAATGAAAGCTAGTGGGAAAGGAAAAATATTATTATTATCATTAGAGATGAATGTTAATAATTGAATTAAAATCAAAATTATAATCTAATTTAATAGGACACCTGCAACGGGATAAAATCAAGTACAGAGCCAACGGTGATGCAGCAGCAGGCATGATGGAACCTTCTGACTTATGAGTAAAGAAATGGGAGATTCCATTCATTTGCTGGTCTATGTACTAACAGAGGCCAAGTGCTATCTGTAAAAATCTTATTGCATTTATTGTCCTCCTGATCAGAACAGCAATTCTTATATAATCACTCTTATATCAGTAACACAAATACCCACAGATGTGTGCCTTTACTTCTCTGTACAGTAAGTGCATGTAAATATCCTACTGTGATTCTGGTACATGATATCCATAGGAAATGACACTGGAGCTGGCAAAGAAATCAACAACTTCACAACTGAAAGTTAATACAGTGATTGAGTATTCAGATGGAATCAATGACGTATTTGTTTTACCAATAACCATACTTGTTTGGGATAACTCAACATTCATAGATTTTTACATATATTTTATTTACAGTGCAACGATAATATTTCATAATAATTTGCTACAGTCAACAGGAATGAGAATGGGTGAAAGCAAAGCATGAATATTCTAGCATGTATTTTCATTATCATAGGATCTATGAAGTATATTTAAACTCATACTAAAAAAAGACTGTTGTGGGACACGTGGCAGCGGAAGGTGCTTTCACTTATATAATAAAGTTGATCATGGAATGATTTATTCCTTCTGCAGAGGGATTTGCAGTTAAGATGTGTCAGCTTTATAAAGAACAATGATTGCAAATTTGCAATCCATTTATTTTGGTGTCCCAACAATTAGGATACAAATGAAACACGTTAAGCCTTTTATATGTATGAGATCAACGGGGACCTCTAATGCCACTCATATGTCACTTGGGTAAGACAGACTTCCCTTGCTCACTAAAGTCACTAAATAATGAAGCCATTCCCCCATTGCCATGACCAATCTGAGTTAGACAAGACAAATGAAGATGCAAAGCACTATATGCAATGCGCTGTCCTGAGTAGATCCTTTCTAAGGTGGCAAAAGTTTGGGGAGCTCTCAGGATAAATAGTCTCTACGGGCATTGTGACCTAGGTGTGAGCCAGTAGAGATCCAGTTTAAATGCATTGAAATAATTTAAATTGTAAACTTCTGTATGCATTTTTAAAATATATTTAGGGAATGATCACATGGACATTTAGGCCAATCAGTTTATGTCTGCTGCATTTCCCTGTTGTCTTGATTGAGGTGGATACCAAAATATAACCATATTAAAATGCATGGAATATACTTCTTCCACTGGTCTAAAAACCTTTCTTAAACTACAACCAGTGATTTTTTTCTTTAAGAATGCGCACTAGATCTATGAAAATAAAACAAATATTATAAGAGTCCAACAAATATTGCACAGACATGAAGACTTCCTTCCTAAAGAGGAAGTAGCCAGACTTTTTAGTGTATTTTAATTGTACTGGCTTTGTTAATGCATTCACATAAAGAGCCATTTTGAACATATGCAAATAAATGCATCTAATTCTTCATTATATACTGTACATCTGTTCATAAACTCGCGCTTGTTCGGATTTGAGATGAGTAATAATTTATTCATCAGTACTTATTATCGTTCATTATTTTCAGACAAGTGATTTCCATACTGTTCCATACAGATACAAAATGCCAGTACTGAACAAAAATGTATCATGCCAACTTCCAGATGTATGCCTTTCAGCAATCTCAGCTCGATGATTTTGCCAAGGGCGCTGCTTTAAAGGAGATCTAAACTTACTGCATCAGCCATAAGCTTTAGCCTACCTATAACAGTAATATAATATACCAGGTCTTTGTGGACAGGGTCTCATCATCAAATGGATGTTATTAGGCGTGTCAGTGGCACTGTACATGCTCAGATTGCTCTGGAATGCTGAGAAAAAAGAAATATTAGGTCCCCATGTCATAGGAGCTGATGACACTAGGCTGATTATGACATCCCAATGCAAATGACCCTGGTTTCTGAACTTCCAGGTAATAAGAATCTGAACTACTAATCAGCATGTGCATTTTTGGGCAAAGTTTCCATGTTTTTACACACAGTGCATCATTTTTGCTCATAATCATGCAGTTGTGTGGATTTTCTATGATGGTGTAGCTCAAGGGTCCTGTGTGTCAAAAGATGCACTTGAATGCTATTCACTAGAAGAGGCATGATGAAGGCAATTACATAGGGGCAGATTCACTAAAGGGTGAAGTGACTAACGCTGGTGCAAATTCGTCAGCGTGACGTCATTTCATAACTTTGCCAATTCACTAACGGGCGCTGGCGTAAATTCGCTAGCGAAGTAGACCTACTTTAGCGCTATTTCGCACCTTTATGCCAGGCGAAGTTGCGCTATGGCCAATGGGACGTAATTACGCTAATTCACTAACTTTACTGAACGTTACCTCTTGCGCCAGACTTGCATTCACCACATCAGACCAGGAGAAGTGCAAGAGAGTAGATAGGGATTGCTTCAAAAATAGTTGAATTTTTTTCTAAGTTCCAAAAAACGTTTTTTTCCTTTTTTAAGGGTGATAGGCTGAAAAAGATTGTACATTTTTTTGAGGGTACCCTCCTTCCCCCCTACATTTCCTAACATATGGCACCTAAACTATACAGTGGGCACATGTGTAGGGCAAAATAACATTTCGCTACCATTCGCTTCCCTGAGCGCAGCTTCAGATTTTAGTGAATTAGTGGCACCCTGGCGAAAATTTGCCTGGCGAAGTGCGGCGGAGGCGTCGCTAGCGAATTTTCGCTGCTTAGTGAATTTGCCCCTAATAGAGTGTCACTATGCTCAATTACAAAGAGCAGCTATGGATGCAAGTAACTGTACTTAGTGCCTATATATGCCATATGTGGGGCATGTCTACCCTTCCTCTTTGGTAAGCTTTATTTCTCCTTGAACAAACATTTGGTTTCATATCACACTAGGAGAAACAGAGAAAATCTTGTACAAAGAGCTTATAAAAGCATGCGGTTAAGATTACACAAGCAAAACTTTCTGTGCATTAACCAAGGGGCACTTGGATTGTGTGACAATTTTCTCTGCCACTTCCACATACTGTATTGCTTGCGTTTAGTTGTAGCCAGGGCAGTTACCAGCCTACAGAAAGGTGGGTGCCCTTGTAATTAAGGGATAGCTGGGTCCAGAACTGAGCTGTACAGAAAGGTACTCCCTGGGTAGGCTCCTGCAGCAATGTATGACAAGTTAATATACCTATGATTATGATGATGTGTAAATAGTATTTGACAGTATCAAAGTTTATATCTAGTGAAATGTAGTATAATAAAATTATATTTACAGCCTTTCTTTTGCACATACTGAACTTAACCTAAGCATATTTATTAAATGTAAACACATTTGGATAAAGCTAGGTTTTGTGAGTTATCAGCAGTCTCTTTTGCAAAGATTGGATTTGTGGCAGCTGTAATGCCCTAAGCCTATCTAGCTGATTGGCTTACTACAACTAAGGGTAAGGTCACACTAGGCGATTTGGGGAGATTTAGTCACCTCGGAATACAATGTGACACATGTGCCATGCCGCAGGCGACTTTTCATTTTAGCCGGCGCAAGACAGAGTTAAGGCATTTGGGGAGATTAATCGCCGCAAAGACGAGGTGATTAGACGCCAGGTGACTAAATCTCCCCAAATCGCCTAGTGTGACCTTACCCTAACTGGGTTAAGTCAATAATTCTGCTAAAAGACTTTTTTTATTATGAGTCAAGGCTGATTTGTACGGCCTACATACTGTAGTTTTTAAACTCTTCAGCTGACACAGACATAGACACAACACTATCAGCAGCGTTGGGGCCCTGCATAGGTAGAGTAGCTGGGAAATGGGGGTATTTCTATACTGTAGATGAACCTGACAGTCTGGGCCTCCCATCCATAGGGACCCCTGCAACTGTGAGGTCTGCTTCCCCTATAGTAATAATGCTATGTTTACAAACCTCCTATCGCAAGCCTTCTGCATGGTTTTTGCACCTCTCCCTAAGTTACCAAATGGGGCTTCACAATGAGGCAGTAAAGCTTTACATTCAAGTGATTCAAGTGATTTTTCAGCTTTCCACACAAAAGGTTTGTACTTAACTCTTATGGCTGGCAATATAATGTTAATGACACGAAAAGCCATAAGTGATAGATTTGTAACGCCATGATATTCACTGCACAAAAAAAAGATCATTCCTCCAGAAATAAAAAGGCCTGAGGGATTGTTAAATCTCTTGGACCATATCCAGGATCTTTTCCTTTTTTCTTTGATTTCATAAAGTCTCTGAATATCAGCAGTGGCTGTGTGCAAACTGTAAAATAACTTGGTCAAGTACACTAGAAATACAAACTAAAACTGAGATCAAACACAACCACAAATCTGTCCCTCTTCAGTTAAAGGGGTGGTTTATCTTTAATAAACTTTTAGTATGCTATAGTATAACCAATTCTATTTTTTTTTTATAACTTTTCAATTGGTCTTAAAGGGCATGTAAAGTCTAGCATAGAATAAGGCTAGAAATGCTGTATTTTGTATACTAAATATAAACATGAACTTACTGCACCACAAGCCTAATCAAACAAATAATTTATGCTTTCAAAGTTGGCTACAGGGGGTCACCATCTTGTAACTTTGTTATACATCTTTGCAAGACTAAGACTGTGCACATGCTCAGTGTGGTCTGGGCTGCTTAGGGATCATCATAAACAAAGCTGCTTGAGTTCTGCATGGCTGGGAAGTAAGGCGGGGGCTCCCTCTGCTGTTCATAAATATGATTGTTTCCCTGCTCAGCAGTTAGGGACCTTCTGACAATTCCTATCCACAGCAGTAAATGAAGGGAAAATTTCACTGCATACAGTCAGGTTTCTTATAAAAATGGTACACATTTTTTAATTAAAGTAAATTGGAGATAGGTTTCTTTTTCATTAAAGAAAGTAAAAATGGGATTTTATTTTTTGCCTTTACATGCCCTTTAATTGTTTTATTCTTTATAGTTTGTAATTAATGTGTTTGCCTTTTTCTTCTGATTCTCTCAAACAAATGCTTTTGAAGGCTATAAATGCATTGTTTTTGCAACTCTATAAAACTCATTTTTCTATTCAAACCATTCCTATTCATATTCCAGTCTCTTAGTCAAATCAATGTATCGTTGCTAGGGTAATTTGGAACCTAGGAGTGCCAGATTGCTGAAATTGCAAACTGGAGAGCTGTTGAATAAAAAGCTAAGTAAATAAAACAACACAAATAATAAAAAATGAAAACCAATTGCAAATTGTCTCAGAATATCACACACTATGTCATACTAAAAGTTAACTTAAAGGTGCACAACCCCTTTAGTTAAATCACATTAAAGGCATGTTGGTCATATACTTGCAGATTTTGCCTGATGCCTTTGACTAAGTTGGCAACCTATTGTCTAATTTATGGGCCCAAAGCAGTGTTTCCATAATCAGTATTAAATTGGTGCTCATAGACAGGGATGGGCGAATTTGAGGCGTTTCGTTTCGACAAAAATTCGCCGCCGGCGAAATGTCGCAGACGCCCATTAAAGTCTATGGGCGTCAAAAAAAATTATTTTGTCGCGCGTCTTTTTTTTTTGACGCACGTCTCCATACAAGTCTATGGGCATCATTTTTTTAGCGAAACAAGGCGAAAAAATTCGCCCATCCCTACTCATAGATATTCATTTAACAGTCTGTCCAGGACTAGGTTATGGATCTCTGAAAACAGGACCCCCCACAAGACCACCTGATTGTGAGCTAGGGGGGTCAAATGACTGGATCAGGAGGTTTGGACAGGTAAGTGATGGGCCAAATCAAGGAATTCAGTAAAAGGAACAAAGGCAAGGTAGTCTGAGAAAAAGGAATATTCAGCCAGGGTCCTTGACTCTATCTACATCCAATTCATCATGCGAGGCATCCACATTAGGAATTTTGATTTAGTGCAGCGCACTTAAACGCTTTAACTCAGCATTTTTGGATGCCACCTGTATGTTTACAAATGCATTTTGTCAATTGAATTATACATTTTCAGTCATGTACAGGTATAGGATCTGTTATCCAGAAACCAATTATCCCTGAAGCTCTGAATTACGGAATGCTTGTCTCCCATAGACTCCACTTTATCCAAGTAATCCAAATTTTTAAAAATAATTTTCTTTTTCTCTGTAATAATAAAAGAGTAGCTTGTACTTGATCCCAACTAAGATATAATTAATCCTTATTGGAAGCAAAACCAGCCTATTGGGTTTATTTAATGTTTACGTGATTTCCTGGTAGACTAGGTATGAAGATCCAAATTACAGTAAGATCCATTATCCGGAAAACCCCAGGTCCCAAGAATTCTGGATAACACCTGTATATAATTTTGTTTTGGTATTATAAATTACTGTATTGATTATCAAAATATCAAATATGTATTTCTGGTTTCATTAACACAATTAATATTTGCTTTCCTCTTGAAGTGGTTCTAAAGTCAAAAACACAACTTGATTTTTGGGTAATCTACACAACAATAAACATACTGTGTCCCCATTTTTGCACCATTTTAGAAATAAAGATTACATTTTGCCCTTTTTCCTCCCTTTTGCACTGACAGTGGTTTTACATATAACATATATAACATATAACACAGTTATTTGAGCTCAAGATCTTAATGATAGCTGGATATACAGTATTGCATGTGCTTCTTTTCTCTGTATTACGGCAATAACTTGGCCTAATCACCTCCGTCTGTATTTTGCTCCTGTCTAAGAATACAGAATTGGAAGGGGAAATTGCTTTCCCTGGGTTGATGGAAAAAAATCTTATATCTCAAGTTGTATCAATGTATAGAAAACATTACTCACATTTCCATCATCAACAACCAATATGGTAGAGATAATATCACAATTAGGAAAGATTCATGTAGGAGTGAGAAAAAAAGATTCAGCAGCCCTCTAAAAAAATCAGTGCTTTAAACCTAAACGGTGAAGTTGCATTTTATACTGATTATGCTGTTAAATTAGGATGATAATGAAGGCAAATTATATCAATTGTGGCATGTAGTGATGGGCGAAATTATTCGCCAGGTGCGAATTTGTGGCAAATTCCTGTGATTCGCAAAACGGCAGAGAAAATTCGCCAGCGTCAAAAATGAGACGCCGGTGCTGTTTTGCAAATTTTTTGCCGTTTCGCAAATTTCACCCCAAAATTCGCCCATCACTATTGGCATAGCAATGAAATTTATATAAAACATTTAAAAAGGGAAGGCACATTTAAAGGCGATGTCCATGAAGATGCTTTCCTGGGCATTTTGGGATTCTTTTGCAATCATTTTTTGGCTATTTTTAGGAAAAGGAGCTTTTCTAGCTGCAGCGATTCCTATGGGGATGGAAGCACAGAGCTTAAACCTCTAATAGCCTGTTCTCTAGCTGTGCTGCCCTTAGATAGAAAGGGCATCTTCCCCAGCTCAGTGTACTGAACGCAAGAAAGTATTTCAACTACTCACCTGTCACCGAAAAAAATGGTTTCACTGATGTTTCTCTCCTTACAGATGAAGGAATTATCAGCAAGTTAATGGCTCACACTGAAGGAAGAAATTGAATCTACTGAATTTGTTGAAAAACTCAGGACTAAATGTGGTAATTTAGCTGAAGATCTGCCTTGCGCTTTTCCAATTCAGTTTGTTCTTTTATTTTAAGCAACTCTGTAGCACACGGTCAGCTTAATAAAGACTTATTCATTTCCACATAAAACCAGATTTATTCTTTGTGCAAACACACTAAAAAAACAGAAAGAAAAACCCATATCCCTTGCCATAGCCCACATGCAAAATTGCTGCTGGTATTTAAACTACAGCAGAGAGGAAATGCTTAAATTAGACATCATTTAATGAAATATATCTGTGTTTACTGGAAAGGAGTAAATAGACTGCAATGTAAATTGCATTAATAAAGCCCTCTTAATTGTTTTTCCTTCATTTCCAATTATGTTTTGCTACACAGGACTGGAGTGAATACAAATTCTCATGATTATCAGGTTGCAATATGCTACATAATACAAAGGTAAATTTCCCTTCATGTTTATTATCAGAAAAAAGTAAAACAGACTCTTTTAATAAAAGAGGAAAAATAAGTTATGTATGTGTGCTTTATTACTATAAGTATGATGCCCTGTAATAGAAAATAATGTTTTTGCAAAAACAATACCTACCCTAACTAAATGCTAAGTTTTAACATTTTACACATATAAAACAATATGTTATGCTATGTGAGATGGACTTGCACATGTATGGAGGAAGAACAATGGTTGCATATCAGAGACGCTGTATACTGTATTCTATCAATCTAGCTATTCAAGATACTTCCCAAAAAGTCCTACACCAAGTCCTACCGCATCAGTACGAGTACATTTGATAAAATGGTGCCCCTTCTGTCCTTCCTTATGCTTCAGAAATTGTGTGTTGTGACTGTTCGGTATTGGATTTGCAGTTATATATTAATCACATGTCATTGGTTTAACTAAAAAAGTACCCAGCGGAAGCACTGATACACAGAAGAATATCAGGAGGTAATAATTACCTTCAGAAACTGATAACCCATTTTTTATTTGCTTCAAAGCAGGTTATAGCAGCTGCCTGGAAATCCCCTAAATTAAACTTCCACCTAGTCAAAGCAAAACTGGACACTGTTTTGGTCTTACCACAAAGTCTGAATCCCCTGCCTGACTTTTTGGAGTCTGTCATATGGCTAACTTCCTATTAAATTCTGTATAGGACACACAATCTAACCAATGAGACAACAGTTTGGAAGAAAACCTATTTATTCTTCTCTTTCCTACTCTGACACCACACTTAGCTCATATCATATTGTGATTATAAACGACAGTATCCGTAATGCTTTTGGTTGATATTTATTTTGTGTTACTATATTTATTTGGTGCAAGATGTGGATTGTCCATAACTTGCAGTCCCTGGAAAATGTTTTTTTTTTTCTCTACCAAATAAAAATATAAGGATGAAAAAAACAAGCAATGGAAGCCAGAGGAAGCTCAGATTTTATTAGAATAAAAGGATTGGAGGCATGCTAGGAGCTGTCTAAAAGCCTAAAATCAGCAAAGCAAAAGCCATAGGTTGCCCAATTCTGGGGTAAAATGACCGGCAAGGTTGATATGGTGATGCTATAATTTACAGGAATATGCAGACAAACCTTGTACTGTTCATCCCACTCTGATAAATTGTGTGCAGGATGCAAGGTATGTGAACAAAAGGGAGACTTGGAGCAAAAAACAAAACAAAACAAAAGGGAGCAGCATTTTATCCTGCAGCAAGCAAAGCACTTATGCTGTGAGTCCCTTGCATGTGACTTGCCTGCAGTGTCGGACTGGCCCACCGGGAGACCAGGAAAACTCCTGGTGGGCCAAGGTGTTAGTGGGCCCTTATGCTGCTAAACTTTTGGCCTATTTCATGGTCATTCCCTATTTCTATGAGAACAAAGAGGCTAAATAGATGGAATAATTGATTATAGTATGTAAAGAAAACAGACTAGGAGAATAGAGGTTGATTTTGGAGATGAAGAATAATAGTACTGAGGGTGGCCCCTGGTCTAAGGTTTTTGGGTGGGCCCCTGAAGTCCCAATCCTACACTGCTTGCCTGTACCAACTAAAACAGGTTAGCTGCTGGAATTAGTGATGGGCAAATAAATTCACCAGACAAGAATCCACATCAAATTTCTGTGTTTCGCAGCAAACAAATGAATTCATGAAACTGTGGTGACAATTCACTGGCGAAAAATCAGTTGCATCAAAAAAAAATTGAAGCGCGTCAAAATTGGAGCACGCATAAAACGGACGCCCATTGACTTTAATGCATTAGGACCAAATAGTTGCGTGTATAAAAAAATTGTCGCTTGCGTCAAAATTGACTTTTTCGCGTTTTTTTTGCGTTTTCATAGGTATGATATTTCTCCTTTAAATTATAAGGTAATTATGTTTCACTCCCGAGATTGCAAGCTAAGCAATTGTCATAACACAGTCAGACCTTCACAGGCTCATACTATATTATTCTCATAACAAGGAAGCATAATTCATATAAATTGACAATTTTTAAACAACATATTTAATAAACGCATTGTCTCAAGAATGAGTTACTTAAACAATGAGAAGTCACTTTGCATTATACAAACCCTAGACATCCAAGATGTTAAGGTAGAAAGTATGAGTAAGAAAAGGTCGACCTTCCATAAAGATAAGGCTTCATTAACCTTTAACCTGCATTATTTATTGTCTTATTATATTATGAATTCCATAATTTGCTGGCAGATATTTTCATTGTATACGGTACTTCTAATTTTCATTTAAGTCATTTACCAGGTTACCATTAAAATCATCATAGTGACCTAAAGACAATTTCCAGATATTCTCTACTAATAGTCTATGAAAAATTGGGCTCATTGTCTACAATTTTTTTGTAATTCTGAGTTTGGTCTAGAAAGCTTGGATGGGCAATCGGGTGCTATGGGTTTAGTTATGCAGTTGTGAAAAGATTTGTAACCTCACTTCTTTAATATAAATAAAGATGTGCTTTATACATTGTGCCATAAATGAATACTGCTTAATGCCCTGTAGTTATTTTGCATGTTTTTGTTTTTTTTAACAGTTTTTATTTATCATTTTGCTCCTTGGGGTAGGGCACAGAAGGCAAGAAGGGGGAGGGGATACAGAATCAAGAGTATGCAATACAGAAATAAGTTACCTCATTACCACATTTACAGTTCACTTATATATCCTGACATTATTCCTAAGATGCTAATGAATGGTATATGTTACACTCAACATACCTATACCTACATCTGTTTCAAGAGCATGCCTCTATCTATTCATCCCAAATTTAATTCTATTTGTCAGGGCAGCCTCTAGTTAAATAAGTCAGTTGAATGAGTGGCAGGTTGCTATTTATCAGGCCAAGCCATTTCTTTTTGGAAGTGGGAGTCACACTCATCCATGTCAGTGTCTTTCTCGCATAGTAAAGTAGGGACTGCCAGAGATCTCGCTTAGTGTTGGTGGGTGTAAGTCCGTCTACTGTGCCTAATAGGCAGACTTGTGGGGAGAGGATTTTTGGAAGTGCAGTTTTGTCCTGTATATATCTGATGACTGTATCCCAGAACCTAGCTTTTTTGGGGCATGACCATATCATGTGCATAAAGGAGGCCCTTTGCTCCTTACATTTAGGGCAGTATGCTCTGTTGGTCTCGCCCATTTGGCTGAGTTTCAATGGCACAGTATACAATCAATTAAGTGTCTTGAACTGTATCAGTCTGTCCCTTGTGGCTATCAGAAATTGGTACGCTTTTGCATTTTACATGTTTAATGGAGATATGCTGTGCCAGCTGACAAATGAATTTTGTAAGTTACAAGCAGACAGGCAGATCTGGACAAGATGCTCCCGGGGAGCGCTAATAAGGCCCAATAACAGGCTGTAGTGGTGACATGCATCTCTACCTCTGTCTCTCTGTATCTCTCTCTCTCTGTGGCTTTGGGACATGATGGAAGGGCATCACCACCCGAGCACAGTGACATTATTTTGCTTCTTTGCATCGAAAGGCAGCGACATCCCCTCTGACAATTAACATTCATATTTACTCACTGTCACCAGGTCTGTGGGAAGCAGTACGTGACTCAGGGTTGAGTATTTCCTTTATATTTCATACAATTCTCACATTCCGACAACGAAACACTGTGAAGTATAATACATGAAAATATATAATTGCACCCCTGGTAGTGCCAGTAAGTCACTCTCCTATAGTTGTATGGATAAACAAGCACTGAATCTCAAATCTTACCCAATTTGACCATCACATGAGCCCACTTCCAGGGCCGGATTTACAGTATATAGTGGGTGCCCCTAGGACCACTGCCGTTTGTTGCCCCATCCCCTCCCCTTTATTCACATTAATTTTCATCATCGGGACCGGAGCAATGGGGTTTAGTGCAGGGGAAATCTTAAAAACTATTGTATCTCCTGCATATCCACCAGTGTTTCTAAACCAATGTGGGTGTGCTTGGGCAGCATTCCGCCCCCTAAAATTCTGCTGCCTGAGGACGGGGCTTTGTGGCCTTTCCACAGATCCAGATCTGCCCACTTCTACTTCTTTGAGTCCCTCCATAGTGAAGGCCAGCTCCACAGTTTGGGAAGCACTAGTTTAGGGAAACAAAGTTAACCTGTAACAGATCAATGATTGTGGTTATTTACATGGCAAAATAGTTTAACCTAAATAATTTAAAGTGCTAATCTTCATGTTTCATGCCTACAATGCTGCTATTATTTCCCAAAGTTTCAGCATAATTGTTGCAACCTGTGCATTAAAACAGATGCAACTGCATGGGTACATGGCAGCAATTCAGATGCAAGTTGCAGCTAACATTTTCCAAGATGGCATTGCTTTACTTCTGGAGTTAGGAGTTAAAATTACATTAGTGAGCTATTGTTTTGGTACATCTGCTTATTGATGCAACCAACTGTAGGAAAACTGGAATTATGGCTAGTGATGGGCGAAATTTGCAAAATGCATTGAAGTCAATGAGTGTCAAAATTATTTTGATTTTGAATGACAATTTTTTTACATGCGACTATTTTGTCCAAATGCATTAAAGCCAATGGGCGTCCGAATTATTTTGATGCGTGACACAAAAATATTTGCGGGTAGCGAAACATGGAAATTCGCCCCAAATTCATGCCTGGTGAATTTTTTTGCCCATCACTAAATATGGCCACTTTCAGGGGGATGGAAGCCCCACAAGTGCACAGAATCAATAGGTACAATTGTGTGCAATTCAGCAGAAGAGGCAGGAAAGAAGCAATGCTACCAGGCACTATGAAAGGGAGATGCAAGGAGTGTGTTAGGGCGCAAGTATCTAGAATGAATAGCTTCAAGCACAACATCTGCTGACATTTTAGCTTGTAGCTGCATTCATATATGACCCCTTATATGTACATGGAACCCTTTCCATACTCTGCAATTAGAGGACTAACAATATATAGTAAATAATACATAAAAACTTAGTCTTCGCTGTCTGTCTGTTCCTAGTACTCACTGTTTGTCTACCTCCTACTGTAATTCCTTCTTCCGCCATTGTGCTTTGCTTCCCACCTTGAACAAAAGCCACTACATTAATAGAGCACGCCCCTACAACAAAGACTTTTTTGAAATCTTTAATACTGTAAAATAAAAAAGTAAAATACCAACTTAGAATAGTAATAAAAGATTATTATACAGGTGTAGTCCAAAAGAACATTTCCGGGCTAAAAATATGGTTTTATAAATTTCCCACTATGTGAACAGGAAAATAGCACCTGTTTGATAAATGTTGCCCTGTCTGACTCTTTTGAAAAGATGCTTGATTGACTGTCTGATTTTGGCTGACTTCAGTCTACACATACTAAATTATAATTCTTGACCTGCACCCAAGTACAAAGACAAAGTCCTGACCTTTCCACATAGTTATCTGTCATGGTAAATTGTACTTGGCATCAATCCTGCATTAAACAGGAATGAAAAATATAGGTTACTTATGGCTAACCTGTGGCACTCTGCTGTTACTGAATTCTTAGTATCCTACAACAACCACCAGTGTAGTGGTCTCCTACACGTACGTTCATAGGGTGGAACACTGCTTCAAAAATTTACAAAAAGACCAGCAACACTATATATATATATATATATATATATATATATATATATATTTTTTTTTTTTATTATTATTATTATTATTATTATTTTTTTTGCGATGAGATTCAGGGGCTTATTTATTAAACCTCATTTTTTTCTGGTTTTGTTTTTAAAGGGAAAGAACTCGTTAGAGAACTTGTTAGAGAATAAAGGGCATGTAAAGGCAAAAAAATAAAATCCCACTTTTACTTTCTTTAATGAAAAAGAAACCTATCTCCAATATGCTTTAATTTAAAAATGTGTACCGTTGTTATAAGAAACCTGACTGTATGCAGTGAAATTCTCCCTTCATTTACTGCTGTGGATAGGAATTGTCAGATGGTCCCTAACTGCTGAGCAGGGAAACAATCATACGTATGAACAGCAGGGGGAGCACCCGCCTTACTTCCCAGCCATGCAGAACTCAAGCAGTTTTTTTTATGACGATCCCTAAGCAGCCCAGACCACACTGAGCATGTGCACAGTCTTAGTCTTGCAAAGATGTTTAACAAAGTTACAAGATGGTGACCCCCTGTAGCCAACTTTGAAAGCATACATTGTTTGTTTGATTAGGCTTGTGGTGCAGTAAGTTCATGTTTATATTTAGTATACAAATACAGCATTTCTAGCCTTATTCTATTTTAGACTTTACATGCCCGTTAAGGATTCTCTATAGTTTTGGGCTGTTTGTGCTGGTTTTCCTTCAATAATTCAATTTTGACACAACTTTTTGTTCCACTCATGTTTTCAAGCAGTCTTATTGGTAAATTAAGGGGATTTAGGTTTGGGAATTCGGTCAAATTTTTTTCTTACAAAGGGCCAGATTTAATTCAGTGAGGAAAAGTCGAGTTTTAGTAAATAACCCCCTTAGGGGCCGATTCACAAAGGGTCGAATATCGAGGGTTAATTAACCCTCGATATTCGACTAGGAACTAAAATCGTTCGACTTCGAATATCGAAGTCGAACGATTTTTGCGCAAATCCTGCGATCGATCGATCAAAGGATTTTTCATTTGATCAAACGATTAAATCCTTCGAATCGAACGATTCGAAGGATTTAAATCCAACGATCGAAGGAAAATCCTTCGATCAAAAAATCACAGGCAAGCCTATGGGGACCTTCCCTATAGGCTAACATTGACTTCGGTAGCTTTTAGCTGCCGAAGTAGGGGGTCAAAGTTTTTCTTAAAGGGACAGTACTTCGACTATTGAATGGTCGAATAGTCGAACGATTTTTAGTTCGAATCATTCGATTTTCGTAGTCGAAGGTCGACGTAGCCCATTCGATGGTCGAAGTAGCCCAAAAATTAAAATTTTTTAAAAGTAGAACCCTTCACTCGAATTCAGTGAATCAGCCCCTTAATGTTAATAATTGTAAGGTTATCTAAGGAGGTAAACATATGCAAGCCACTTATACCCTTCATGGGTCTGCACTTTGCAAATCCATAATGGAAAAGGACCTTTTAGATAATAAACTTGGCTGTAGCAAGCAATGCCAGTCAGCAGCTGTATGGACAAATAAGTCTTGAGCTGTATTAAAAGGGGCATTGATTCACAGGAGGAGGTAAGGTTCCATCTAGAACATGACACAATGTTTTGGTCTCCAGTGCTCAAATATTTTTATTGAATTAGAGAGTCCAAAGAAGGGCAACTAAGCTGGTAAACATTTTGAAGAAAGACTTGTTAATGTTGGGGTTGTTTACACTGGAGAGTCACTTAAGGGAAGATATATATACTCTTGTGTCTGCTAGAAGGACCTCCTGGTAAATAAAACATTAAAGAGTTTATGTATATAGCCCCCTTATATATTTATAGATATCTATAAATATATAAGGGGGCTATAAACATAAACTCTTTAATGTTTTATTTACCAGGAGGTCCTTCTAGCAGACACAAGAGTATATATTCCAGTTAGAAGAAATGAGGTTCAATCTTAATGTATGTATAACTTTTTTATAAAGCACTACACAAAAGACAGCACTGTACAATTGTATAGAGTAGAAAACTACAATAATACAATACAGTAGAAAGCATAATAATACATAATATATACACACACACACACACACAGAAGTGTAGCACCATGTGCTAAAAGACACAGTAGGAAAGTGGTTCCTGTTTTGTAGAGCTTACAATCTAAAATAATCTATTTAGAAAGGGGATCTATAAAGTGACAAAAGTATGCTTTTTATGCAAAACAAAACGTGGTTTGTTTAGTACCCAGTGATTGACAGTGCCACGGTTTATTAACCACAAACATCCCCACATTCACTGCTACCCCAATGTCTAAGTTCCTGCTCATTTCCTTATAGAAGGCAACTACATTTGTCTGGGAAGATTTGTATGGTAAGATCTAAAACATGCTGGCACACATTTATAGTATTGTGGTTTGAAATGAAATGTATTTCAGTATCTTATCCCTTATTATTTCCTTGTATTACCACTGTTGTCTCTATGTTATACCCTATACTGTTCTCTCTACAGCTTCTCCAAGGAGAGCAAAGGGGTCATGTGTGACCCTGGGGGCACAAATGCAAAAGCACTAGAGCATTTGCACCCCTTCCCCATGCTCTGCACTGAGGGTTGGACAAAAAATATTGAGCTCAGTACAGAGAGCAGGACCCTGTTACTCTATACCTTGCACATGTGAATGACTCACAAGGTAGGGATGGGAGGGACACACCCTTATTAAATGGAGTGTTGCCTAACGCAGGCAAAGTTACATTCAAAGAGCATTCTGCTTGAAGTACAGATGAAGCCACTTGGATTTGTGAGTTAAATGCGTCATGACTCAGGGGTAATTGAAGAAACTGTGTTATCTTAAGTCATCTTAACTCATTTAATGCATTTAACCTTTTCATTAGCATACCAAAGCTCCATTGTTCACAATGGTGAATGCTTTAATTAGATGGGATGTTGTGACGCAGTTTTCTGTGTTAAATGAGATAAATGGGATATCTGTGTTTAGTTATTCTGTGTCAAACAGACAAACCAAAGTGGCTGCATCTGTAGATTGCAGAGTCCTCTGAATATTTGCACAATGCCCCCTTATGAGTTATTGAGGTATCACTTATTATTTCACTCAATGTCTGGATAACTTACATTGTTACATAGTTACTCAAGTATAATTACTCATAATTACAACTTGGCCTAGTGAATTCCATTTGTAACTAATCCTAATTTATACTGGGAGGTTTAAGATTCATCTGTATCCCAACATATATTGTAGATTTGGATTTTGTAAAATACGAAGGAGCCTTGTTTTTAAATTCATTATTGTGGTGAGGTGGGCTTTCAAATTTTTAAAAGAAATTTAAATATTTAACAAAACAATTCAAAAAAATGTAATTAAAAAATGACAGCTACACCTTGGAATGCATCTACATAAGCCAATGGGGGGGTGGTGTTTTCAACATTTAGAGGCACATTTACAATGGGTCGAATATCGAGGGTTAATTAACTCTAGATATTCGACAGTCAAAGTAAAATCCTTCGACTTCGAATATATCGAAGTCGAAGGATTTACCGTATTTCCTTCGTTCGTACGATCGAAGGAAAAATCGTTTGAGTGAACTATTAAATCATTTGTTCGAACGATTAAATAGTTTGTTTGAACGATTAAATTGTTTGATCGAACGATTAAATCCTTCGAATCGAACGATTCGAAGGATTTTAATCCATCGATCGAGTGATTTTCCTTCGATCAAAAAAAGCTAGGAAAGCCTATGGGGACCTTTCCCATAGGCTAACATTGATGTTCGGTAGAATTTAGGTGGCGAAGAAGGGGGTCGAAGTTTTTCTTAAAGAGACAGTGCTTCGACTATCGAATGCTCGAATAGTCGAACGATTTTTAGTTCGAATCGTTCGATTCGAAGTCGAAGGTCAAAGTAGTCAAAAAAATACTTCAAAATTCAAAGTATTTTTTTTTCTATTCCTTCGCTCGAGCTACAGATGAAGCCACTTGGATTTGTGAGTTTAATGCGTCATGACTCAGGGGTAATTGAAGAAACTGTGTTATCTTAAGTCATCTTAACTCATTTAATGCATTTAACCTTTTCATTAGCATACCAAAGCTCCATTGTTCACAATGGTGAATGCTTTAATTAGATGGGATGTTATGACGCAGTTTTCTGTGTTAAATGAGATAAATGGGATATCTGTGTTTAGTTATTCTGTGTCAAACAGACAAACCAAAGTGGCTGCATCTGTAAGTAAATGTGCCCCTTAAACGATTTTTTCAATAGTGAAATGTTTAAAAATATATGGGACAAAGCTGCAATTGAGTTTTTCTTTCAAGACAATCAAGTTTTTCTAGTTCAAGTTTTTCTTATATAACAAAAAAATTGAAAAAACAAATCTGAAATTGTTTTCTTGGCTGTATCCAGTTTAAAGACAACCATTCTTCCACAACAACTGTTTGCATACAGACACTTCTATTTTTAATCTAAATGGATCCACATATAAACTGTATTGCCTATTAAAGACTAATACAATATGTATTATATATCATCTTGGCAAGTGAGTCTGGTCTCACAGTTTGTGACCCACTGCACTAGAGCAAATTGGGCTTTTAAAGAAGGCTACTGTGTGTGTAGATTGTGTAACACATCTATAAGTAGATTAATAAAAAGGATTAATAATATGTTTATTGTTGTATTACCACTTATAATCTGCAAAACAAACAAAAAAAACAACATAACAGAGAAGCTGAAAAAAAAAATCTTTAAATACTCACTAACAATGAAATGCAGCCTCTTGTGTCCAACTGGTATATTAACAAGATAAATTGTCAGTTCATATAAAATGTGAATGAATGGTATCATAAAGAAGCCAAGAATAAAATGACAGCTTTCCAGGCTTCATTTAATCTTGAAAACAGGGTCACATATTGCTTCAGGGGAAAATGAATACACGCTAAAGAATGCACTGAATGGGAAATTACAGTGCCACTCAACAAGTTATATTTGGCTGAATGGCTAACCCTGCGTATCTGTAACAGGTCTGAAATTCATGAGAAATTAAGGCTCTTGCCTGGTGCTATGATTTATTGCAGAATGCAAATCTTTTTGCAAATGTATTACAACTCAAAATATCCAGTTGACGGGATAATATTTGGTATATCAATTCTTTGTATTAATGTAATTTTTCTGGGCAATATTTTGCAGTCCCACACTGCCTACAATAGGGTTTTATTGATATCATTAGTATGTATAACTACATTTCTGTGAGGGACAGTTAAAGGGATACTGTCATGGGAAAAACACATCAGTTAATAGTGCTGCTCCACCAGACATCTGCACTGAAATCCGTTTCTCAAAAGAGCAAACTGATTTTTTTATATTTCATTTTGAAATCTAATATGGGGCTAGACATATTGTCAGTTTCCCAGCTGCCCCCAGTCATGTGACACTGATAAAACTCAGTCACTCTTTACTGCTGTACTATAAATTGGAGTGATATCCCCCCCCTCCAGTAGCCTAACAACAGAACAATGGGAAGGTAACCAGATAGCAGTTCCCTAACACAAGATAACAGCTGCCTGGTAGATATAAGAACAGCACTCAATAGTAAAATCCAGGTCCCACTGCATCACATTCAGTTACATTTAGTGATGGGTGAATAAATTTGCCTGGTGTGAATTTGCGGTGAGTTTCCACGTTTCGCCACCCGCAAATACATTTGCGAATCTCCTGCGAAAATTCGCCAGCATTAAAATTTTTATTTATTTATTTATTTCGGATACCCATTGATTTTAAGCTAGCGTCAGCTTGGGCGCAGGCGCCAATTTCCGGTTTTCAAGATTTTTCGTGAAAATGTCCAATTTTCACTATTTTTTTCATGAAAATGTTTGATTTTCACGTTTTTTTCAAGCAAATGACCAAATTTCACAATTTCTTAAGGAAACTTTCCGATTTCACGATTTTCCCACGAATTTTGATGGAAGAAATTCGCCCATCACTAGTTACAACAGCCTGCCAGAAAGCAGTTCCATCCTAAAGTGCTGGCTCTGTCTGAAAGTACATGACCAGGCAAAATCCCTTTAAACAGCTTTATTCTTGTTGAAGATTTCAGTTCATAGTTAGCCTGTGATATCCTTTAGGTATGCAAAGAATGTATTCCGAAGATTAATATTTTTCCTTTCTAATTTTAAGACAAATGGAAAAAAAAATCATGACTGTATTACATGCTTACAAGCTGCACAAGGGTCAGGCCACACTATGGCTCTGGTTAGCAGTTAAAGGAAAACCTTACCCCCAAAATGAATATTTAAGCAACAGATTAAACAGGGTTTTACACATGAGCTGTTTTCAGTGTCGGACTGGCCCATCGGGATACCAGGAAAAGTCCCGGTGGGTCCAGGTGTCAGTGGTCCCTCATGCTGCTAGACATTTGGCCTATTTCATGCCCATTTCCTATTTTTATGTGAACAAAGTGGCTAAATAGATGGAATAACAGATAGTATTATAGTATGTAAAGAAAAGAGACTAGGAGAATAGAGGTTGAGTGAGGAAAGGAAGAATAATAGTACTGAGAGTGGGCCCCTGCTCTAAGATTAATTGGTGGGCACCTAGTCAAAGATTTCTGGGTGGACCCCTGGTGTCCCAGTTCGACACTGGCTGTTTTATGCAATATATTTTTATAGAGACTGACATTGTTGAGGGGTTTATTTTTCCTTTAAGACCTCAAGAAAGCAGGCACAAACGTCTAAGCAATGATCGTGATCTACCTGTGCTTGCAGTCAACATTTGTTTTTACAGTCAAATAAACAGATTTATCAGTCAACCATTTCTTGTCTGGTGAATGCCAGAATCTATGAAAAGTGACTCCGTTGCAGGGAGGGGAAAGGTTTTGTGGACAGATATGGTAAAGGTAGCACTTTTTGGGCAAATTTTACATTGCCCAAGCCTCAAAAAATATCATAGCTACAGTGTGGTGGTTATCGCATTATACTGTGCTGCTGCTTTTCATTGGCAGAGAACAGGTGACTGGCCTACAACTCTTTGCACATTTCAAGGGTGTGAGTTAAGATACGTTTTTAGGCCATACAGATGCAGCCACTTTGGTTTGTCTGTTTGACACAGAATAACTAAACACAGATATCCCATTTATCTCATTTAACACAGAAAACTGTGTCACAACATCCCATCTAATTAAAGCATTCACCATTGTGAACAATGGAGCTTTGGTATGCTAATGAAAAGGTTAAATGCATTAAATGAGTTAAGATGACTTAAGATAACACAGTTTCTTCAATTAACCACGAGTCATGACGCATTTAACTCACAAATCCAAGTGGCTTCATCTGTATATGGTGCTAAAACTATGCTCTCCCTGACTTGTATCTGAAGGAGGTTTGGTCTCCTCAACCTAATGTGTGGTCACAAGTCTGGGTGTTAATTTCAGCACTGAATGTTAGCAGACAAACATGACTATTTGACTCTTTGTTACCATGCAGAAATGCAACTTCACTTAACGAAGTCTAACTGCTTGACTTTTCATTTACTTCTTGACAAAAGCCAGGCCAATGTATCAATTTAATTTATTTAAGTCTGCATTTAATTGCTTTAAGTATTGCTAAACGTAACCGTATTTCTATAGCGTTTTGGGAAACTGAGATAAACAAAATTCATGAGCGTCTTTTCATTTGCATCTGTACTTGCAGAATTCCAATGAAACGTTGCTACTGATGTGGTTGTGTAGTTAATTAAGTCAGTTATCCTTTCACCGCAGGTGCTTCCACCCGAATTAATCATTGTCCTTGGAAGATGAATCAGGAAACAGAAACTTGCAGAGATCAGAAATAATGAATCCTGAATCGTTCTCATCTTAATAAAGAACTGGCAAAGTCTACTCTGATTTATTCTTCCCCAAAAATGCCTCTAGCATCGTCTGTGCTCACTATAAGAATCTACTAACCTATAATTAGTGGTAGCTTCCGAACTGAACTTCCATCAGAAAACTGATAACATGACAAAATATCCCTGTTATCCCTGTGTGTAATTCCTGAGCAATTCATAAATGAGAATATTAATAGAAAGCATAAATCCTACTTCTTCAACTGGTGTTTGAATGTATTTAGAAGATGTGAAAGAATTTAATTACAGCAATATTTCTGCAAGCTATATCTTGTAGCAGTGCAAAAACCCATTTGCCGGAACACGTGTGCAGATTGTCCACATTGGAAGCCTTGTGACAGCTGCATTAAAGCCAAAGGGAAATATTCTCTTAATAACAAAACAAATAAGTTCATTAAATATAAATGAAATGATTGAAATATTCTCTTAATAACAAAACAAATAAGTTCATTAAATATAAATGAAATGATACACTTTCAGTTAGTGTTTTGGCTTCACCTCCCCCATGGACACTGTTTGGTCAGTGGGTCTTCTTACCTTATAACAAATATACATATAAAACATTTTTAATTCATGTTAATTTAAGTTATTAATTAGCTGTCACATTGAGCAGTCAAGCGGCAGCTTGCAAACCAAATAGCCATAATTTCACTCTACATTGTGTCCTTTTGAGCTCCTAGAGGTCCTTCCCCACAGTTTGGGAACTGCTATTTTAAGATAAGTGCATTAATTCTATTCTTTTTCTAAATCTCTTCTTAAAATGAATCCAAATCTTAGACCTTACCTGACCTGTAATGTGTTTGTTGAAACCAGAATATTCCATCCTCATGTAGGTATAAAATATATTATGACCTTCTTTTTCAATAAGAGCTAAGGTCCACCTGCTTGCTATTTTATACGTTTTATACATATCAAGGCCTGGACGGGGATCCAGAATAAGCCTTGGTAACTCGAGTACACAAAGGCCCACACAGCCCCACACTAGCCCACTAAACAGTGACTGTCTACTCTATGGCATCTTACTGCAGCCCCTCTAGCATTTTCCAGAAATCCACACATTGCCAATTGGGGGCCTGTGTGTATAAACCTGACAATAAAACCACAGGTGAAATTAACCAAAAAAAAAAAAAATGACACAAGCTCGCCCTGCAGTAACTAAAGGTGGCCATACAGGGATCAATAATAGTTGCTGACTTGGTCCTTCCAGACCAAGTCAGCCGCTTAGTGACCCTTGTACGAGGCCTGCCAACTGGCCTGCTGGACCAATAGCTGACCAAAATTCAGACAGATATAATTTGGGCAGGTTTGAATTTGACTTCAGGGCAAGGTCTGATTTGATTTGTTACTCTCGGGACAAGCTGTGTTGTTGGCCATTATGATTCTATCATTGGCATGAGGGCTAAACAATTGCAATATTGCCCAGCTCAAGATGAGCATATCGGCAGGGTCAGACTGGAGCCTTGGGGGCCTACCGGGGCTGCAAACGAAGGGCCCTCTTGGCAGTCCCTGTGGCCCCTCCTGACCTCCAATTCTTGGGCCTGCAGCACGCATGGGCAAACACGTCACCATTGTAATGCCAGCCCAGTCTGACCCTGCATATCAGAAAAAAGCTCCACTCATAAACTTGTTTATTTATGAGCATAATTCATTGTTTTAGCCTGTTTAACCTCAGAGAATGAATGCTTGTTTCATGCACTTATGGAGGGGATGTAATAAAAGTGAAAAAGAGCAAAATATATAAGAATAAAAATTTGCATTTCACAATGTAATATTCTGTCTTAAACTGTTATTGCATTGGGAATATTAATTGCGCATTGCTCACTTAAGTAGTGCTTGAACGTGACATAGTCTTTTGGAGCAAGCATAACAACATTTTCAGTATGAAGTTTTATTACATTCACTGCACACTGCCTCAAACTATAACATAGATTCAGCATAGGAAAAATGTGTGTGCCCATCAGAAAGCTACTTGTTGGGCCAAAAAGGTACAGTTGAGCTCCAAACGCTGTATCATTCTTATTGCACAAGCAGGGCCGTATTTGAGCGGCGGGTCCTAGGGCTGGGCCGTGCAGATCTAGAGCCTGCTCCTGAGTAATCACCTGGCGGCATGCCATCCCATCCAACTTGCCGCCCTAGGCCCGGGCCTTTGTGGCCTCACCAAAAACTCGGGCCTGTGCACAAGTCATTGGAGGTATGCACTGAATTAAGGAAACCCTGCATGTTTTTCCTAACTAATGCTGGCTTTCATGCCTCATCAATTTACATTATTGTCCATGAACCCACTCAAAAGGCTCAAGCGAACATAAATAGATCATTTTATGTAAATCTCTATATCCAAAACACTATGGGGGAAATGTGATAGAATTCGCAAAGAGCAAACTTTGCTAATAAAAATTTGCCTGTCGTAATGTAATATTCTTCATTACACTACACTATTCGCAATCGATATCTTACTGTCGTGTGAGGGGCAAAGTGTTCGCAAAGGCAAAATGTTTTACTTTTCGAATATTTATTCGCATTGTGAAGGGATTGCAAACAATTTTTGCATTACCGGCCAATATTAAATTCCCCCATATAAGTGGTAGAGTAGAATAATACTGACATAAGCTACATAAAGCAAAGCCAAACTAGTATGCATTTAGCATCTCCTCTTCTTATTACTAAACCATTCTATAACATTCTATGTTAAAAGAAGAGTGAAAATCTGCAATATACCTACACCCCTTTAAAAGTTATATTTGGACCTGAGGTATAACCAATAAAACTCTACACCTCTCTACACATTTCTGGAATTTCCACCATGGGCTCCCCTTGACAAAGGGGTTTAGCCCAAAACATTGCACCTTGCAAATAAACTCAGCAAGGGGTTGTCCCTGATTAATTTTTGACCTGGGTGCTGGTTGAATTTATTATACTTACAATTTTTGGAATCCTTCTTCACCGGGCACTGGGCTTTCATGACACAGAGAGCCAGGGTGTGCAAGCTGCTAACATTATACTATTCGAAAAGCATGATTTGTGTCAGGGGAAGCAATTTGTATCATTTTAGGTTACACTCACAGTCTAGGTGATATAACCGACAGATACTTGAACTGATGAATAATTGTAGAATATCTTCTATAGGAAGACACAGGTATCATTCTCCCTTCTCTAGGCCTTCAAAAACACACATTTAGTAGGGCAACATACAGGGAACACCAAACATCAAAACTCCAGTAGAGTTGGTAATGCCACAGATCCCTCAGTTTCATTTGCAAGTACATCAACAAAGTGGCAGTCAAAGTGAGTGAACACTATAAACAGGTGGCAGAGCCAGTTATATGCCCCCAGTTGCCCAGTTACAATTACATATAGCCACAGACATGCCCTGGTGGCAATTTGAATGGTATATAGAGGTATCACTAGTCTGCGGTGTGCCACAGAGGGAAGCAAACAGTGCATTTATGACTTATTTGTATCAGGGTTAAAAGTCTAATCACAACATATCAGCAGGAGATTCCAGTGGATACATCCACTAAATAATTTTCCACACGTATTTACAGAACCTTTGAATTCAGTTGAATATTTACATAGAGGTTAAGTATATCCTAAAAATAAAGCCATGCTGACTACAGAAATCCTCAGAATGGAAAACCTTCAGGCTTCCAGGATCCCCAAAGCAGTCGGCATCAAGAAATGCTGCCCTTAAAGAATTAGATGCAGACATGATATTGACACAGAGCACCAGAAATTGTGGCATCCCGGTTGCAATTACACTAATTATAGGAGCAGATTTTGCATTCGGGCTGTGAATTGCATCTGAAATTTTACTTTGCAGTCATAGATGTCCCTGGTGGTGTTTTCTTGATAAGGCTCTCTCATAGTTTAATATCATCTCCCAGAATGGCTCTGTTCCTATAATATGTATGAAATCTTTTCGTAATTTTAGACTGTGGAACCTTAAAAGAGAAGTAAAGACTTCCTCTAATTTATTCTCTGTGTTTGTGGGTCAGAATGAGAACAAAATGATAGCGGCATGTAAGTGCATGTCCCCAAGTGCACATTCAAAGAGCATTTCTGTCTGGGGTCTATTTATTCTCTGTACCCCGTGATAAATAATCTGGTGTGAGGTGCAGAATGCTGTGTTATTAGATGCAAGCTAGTGCTGTCCTTGCCACCTGTCAGTCAGAGGTAATATAGTGCCCTGTTGCAGTCTGTGTCTCTTGCAGCTCCCTAGCTTGTGCATGGGAATGAATTACAAGTTAGGGTAGGGCTACATGGACGTTTTTGGTGCGATCCGACACGCTGCAACAAAACGCCAGCGTCCAATCGTATGCAACGGAAATAAGGTAAGTAATGGAAATGTTGGATGAAGTCACAGCATTGATCCAACGCGACACAACTGATGCAGACGCAGCGTGCGGATCAATGCTGCAACACCATCCGACAATGCATTCACTTACCTTATTTCCGTTTCATGCGATTTTACGCCGGCTTTGGTTGCAGCGCGTCGGATCGTGCCGAAAACGTCCATATAGTCCTAGACAGAGAGGGGGGAACACCTATGTGCCTCCCATCCCTCATAAATACAGCACTGCCAAATATAGACTCCATTCTAGAAGATATGGCTGAGATTTGATCTTTCCTTTTTTATCTGTGTAATTAAAATTCAGTCAATACTCCTAACGCTTCATTCTGCCCATTCTGCCTCTATTTTGATTTGCTCGGTGCTTCAGTAAATATTGAACAAATTACAAAAAGATTAATGGCGGGTTTGGAAATCAGTTCTTAACCAAATAACCTCAATCTTTATTTTACGTAGAATGCCTCAGAATGGCAGCAGTTAAGTAAAACGTTGCACGGTTCAATGGTTACATTCGATTTGATTCAACGTTAACAATTATTCACTTTAGCTGTTATTTGTCTGTATACATTTCTCGGCTGCTCTGCACAAGACTAATTTACGGCATGTTATTCAATCATTCAATCACGTGATAAATTAATCATGAGATTTAAGTTTATGAGTTATTTTTAGCTGAGTTGATTCCAAGGCAAATGTATCCACAGGCAGTGTGAGACAGATGTGTTTGTGAAATTCCTTTTCTTTGTCTGTGTGATTCCAATTCTTCGCAGACTTCATATTTAAATATGACTTTAATCCAACAGGCTTATATGAACAAACAAAACAGAGACAGATATGCACAATGTTGTCAATAAAATTCTGCAAAGCACCACTATGCTGAAAATCCCCATTCTCCATTCTTTTTGTCTGTTTGACTTTGGAAACGTTTTAAATATTTTGTGGTTAGGATGGTCTTCCTACAATAAATGCAAATGCAAGGCTGCTTTCATTATACAGGCATGGGACCTGGGGTATCCAAAATGCTCGGGACCTGGGGTTTTCCAGATAAGGGATCTTTCCATAATTTGGATCTTCATAACTTAAATATATTAGAAAATCATGTAAACATTAAATGAACCCAATAGGCTGGTTTTGATTCAAATAAGGATTAATTATATCTTAGTTTGGATCAAGTACAAGGTAATATTTAATTACTATAGAGAGAAAGCAAATCATTTTTCAAAACTTAGATTTGGATAAAATGGAGACGGCCTTTCCATAGTTCAGATCTTTCTGGATAATGGGTTTCCGAATAACGGATCCCATACCTATACTTATATAAAGCCTTGATATGGTAAGATGGAAAATGATTGAACAGACATCTGGCTAAATAATCACAGTTCACAGTTAGTTAGGTGGTATGGTAGGCAATTAGCCAAATATCATACTCACCTTCCAACTTTTTGTTAACCTCTGAAATTAGTAGGGATACACCGAATCCAGGATTTGGTTTGGAATTTGGACAGGATTCTGCCTTTTTCCCGCAGCATTTGGATTCAGCCGCATCCTTCTGCCGAACCGAATCCGAATCCTAATTTGCATATGCAAATTATGGCAGGGGAGGGAAATTGCATGACTTTTTGTCACAAAACAAGGAAGTAAAAATATTTTTCCCTTCCCACCCCTAATTTGCATATGCAAATTAGGATGTGGTTCAGTATGCGACCGGATCTTTCGTGAAAGATTATGGGGGTTTGGCCGAATCCAAAATAGTGGATTCGGTGCATCCCTAAAAATTAGACATTTTTTTGTTTTTGTGCTACATTTTGAAAACACTCTAATTTCTAGCCGTGAACCATTGTTCAGGGAAAAAAAAGTACAACCACACAATTCATTTCTCAGATTAACATCTAATTTACATTTACTTGACCTAGTTATATCAAAAATCATTTGTTTCCAGGCTTTATATGTAATAGTATAATTCTGTATTCATTCAATATTTTACTGGGCATATATTTAACTAGGCTGCATAGTCTCTGTCTTCATTTAGCATACATAGCAACCTACATTTTCAGTATCTGCTTGGCTGTACTTGACCTAATGTTAATGTCAATGCTCTTCAGGAGTCTCTGATGGATGCATTCTTGAATGCTGCTTCTGCCTTTTCTTACACCTGCAAAACCATATGATCCAGCTGTAGGCCATTTAGAGGGTTATATAATAAAAGCCGCTAAGTTTGCCCAGGGGCAGTAACCCATAGCAACCAATCAGTGGAAATCAGTCTTCTTATTACAGGAAAATAGGTAATCATTTTTAAAAATTAGAATTAATTGATTTAAATGGATACTATGTGAGAGGTCTACCTGCAATTTGGAGCTTTCTGGATACCGGGTTTCCAAATAATGGAGCCTATACCTGACTACAATTACAGAAGCCTAGTATCATTATACTATACATGAATTCAAATGAGCTCCCCTTTAGTTACCAATGTTGGCTTACACTGTACACTACAGACACAGGATTAGGGTTCACCATTCTCACATAACTCCAAGTCATTTCTTTGAATGTAATCACACTACTAATTACCATGATTTGCTTTCGTTTTGCTTCTCCTAGATCTCTCTTTGATGGACCTGATTTACTATTCTTTATATTGGAAAGGATTCTCTAAATGAACAAAGAAATGAACACATTTACTTAGCTCGAGTGAAGGATTAGAATAAAAAATACTTCGAATTTCGAAACCTACCGAGGCACCACCTAAAACCTACCGAGGTACAATGTTAGCCTATGGGGAAGGTCTCCATACGCTTTCTAAGTATTTTTTATCGAAGGAAAAACGTTTGATCGATGAATTAAAATCTTTCGAATTTTTCCTATGATCGTTCGAACGAACGAATTGCAGTAAATCCTTTGACTTCGATATTCGATATCTATATAGTTTTAACAGTTCCAACACTATTTAAAATTTATTGTGCAAGAATTGTGGACTTCAGGGGAGTTGGTTTAAGGAAATATGTGGATGCCCTATTTGCCTTTGCCTAGGGCAACCAAATGAATTAATGCACTGCACCTGGGTGGCCGTCAAAAGTAATATTAAACTTGTAAGTATCCTACCACAGGTACAAATTGTAAAGAAAAGCTAAGCATATAAAAAAAGAAAATATGTATCCTGCTGAGACTATATGCATTTGCTGTATATCAGGCTATTAACCAGGACAGTGGAAGAGCATTCCCTTTGATTCAGAGAGAATTTCCTGCTGACAGCTTCACAGACTATACACAATCCCTCAGGGTTCATGGATTAGACAACCGATTCTGTGATGTCTAAACTTATAATGAGGACACTGTCATAAGTGAAGCAAGTGATAGTTGGTTGGTGGCCAAATTTGAAAAGTATAACCCTATGCTGATCACTCTATACCCAACCTGACGCTTGTGTCCAGCTCCATCTGCATTAAAGGAAGCAACTGACTGGGTATTTATTTTATTTAGGCATGTTTTTGCACTGGATTATTCTTTAAATTGCTGAAATGGTTACAGATTGCATCAGCCAATGAGCACTATATTTAACAATAGCTAAGGTAGCACTCACCCAAAATGTCGCCATACTATTGTAATGGGTAATAACAGTGGCAAAATACATGCCAGAGAGTGAGGATGTATGTAGTATATGTAGGATCCTTTTTATGAGAATTTGAGGGTGAATTGGGAATTATGTAACTACAGAAGTGTGAATATTTATGTTTTCATATATCTGTAACCTAATGTTGAGCTAATATGGCCACCTAAATATTTGACTGCAAAGGAGGAAAAAAAAAACAAAAAGTTCTGCAGCAATGTCATAACTGACTTCAAGGCATTTGACTCATCATACCGTGCATGAAGTTAAGAAAAACATTCTGCAGAGTTTTCTTTCTGGAAGGGATCTACACTTGGTTGCCATCCCTTGAATGCACTTTTTTCTGGATTTGACCAAATAGCAAATCTTCCATGAAAGGTTTGGCCAAATGGAATCAAAGTCCTAATTTGCATAAGCAAATGAGCATAACATACATAAACTTTGCAAAAGAAAATGGCAAACTACATAATCACATAAATTTAAGGGTTTGGTTTGTCCTGGAACTTGGAATTGATTGAATCCTTATCCTGCCAAAAAAGGCTTGGATTCAGTCAAATCCAGGTTTTATAAAGAAACCACAATTTCAATAAATGCTTAAAACTGGATTGTTTTTTATTAAATGCAGAATGACACAGACTCAATGAAATTGTATTTAAAGCTATCCTGGACTTCTGTACATATGGCTTTAATCCCTGCTTTTATTAAGCCGGAACTTTTCAAATACATTGGATCCGTGTAATAATTGATTTTTTTTCTGTACAATTGTACCGCACTAAATCAATATACGATCTCAGCAACTGTAAAAAAATTTAACTGCTACATTATTAAGCCTTATAAAATGTCATATGAATTGCAATATAGGTAGAAGCCATGCCAGCACAACAAATATAATGCATTTGAAAATTTGAAGATAGAGTTTTCCCCTAACTACAGCAATTTTTCATTCTGAGCAAGTCCTGCTGCCTATGTCACGGTACATCAGAAATGTTTGTGAGACAATATATTATGCTGCAGGTGTTTGCAAAGAGGTCATTGCTGTTTGCATTTAACCAAATCTATAAAGAATATACACAACAATTCAGTCTTAAATTTCAGTTATCCAATACTATTGGCAGTGTAAGGGGGTAATTTATTAAATTCAAATTTATTTCTCATTGGTCTTTAAAAGGGAAAACACTATTTTTAAGTGGGGAAAAAAAGCTTGAATTTTTTTGAATTTATCAAACCCCAAGGGTGTTAAAAGTCAGAATAGAAAAAAAGTACTCCAACTCAGACCTGCCGAGTTCCGGTAGGAGTAAATGGCAGGTGTCCAGAAGATATCCTGATCTGCGCTGGGTTTCCAAAATAGTTGCGGTATTTGGGTGTCAAATCTAAAGAGTGATTTTTTCACGAGTTTTTTTCCCGCACACAAAATTTTCAGAAAAATGTCTTAATAAATAAGGGGAAAAAACAGTGCAGATTTGGTTGGAGTAGTTTTTCGAAAATTCTGAGAAATGTTCGGATTATGATAAATAACCCCCTAAAAGAAACTATAAATTCTCTCTCTTCACACACTTTTTAGGCTAGGTATTTGTTCAGCTCAGAATGGTCCCAATAAACCGACCTCCAGGAGGGGCACATACAGACAGCTAGTTTGCCCTTAGTTACTTCTATAGTGTGTTCTGTGGGTTACACTGTATTACATAGACTCCATTTTATCCAAATAATCCAAATTTTTAAAAATGATTTCATGTTTCTCTATAATAATAAAACAGAAGCTTGTACTTGATCCCAGCTAAGGTATAATTAATCTTTATTGGAAGCAAAACCAGCCTATTGGGTTTATTTAATGTTTAAATGAATTTCTAGTAGACTTAAGGCATGAAGACCCAAATTTCGGAAAGATCCGTTATCCGGAAATCCTCCGGCATTCTGGATAACAGGTCCCATACCTGTATATGGATAATGGGACAATGCAGTATTAATGCAACTCCACCCCTTATGCTCTGCCTTGATGTAAATATATCTGGCATCATATTAAATTTAGGCACATATCTAATATTTAAAATTAATTCCACTTGGTTTAAATTTCAGCAGAGGAAACCTTTTTAATCTGCATCTCTCTCTCTCTCTCTCTCTCTCTTTCTCTCTCTCTCTCTCTCTCTCTCTCTCTCTCTCTCTCTCTCTCTCTCTCTCTCTCTCTCTCTCTCTCTCTCTCTCTCTCTATATATATATATATATATATATAAAACAGTGAAATATCATCACTGCAAGTAATATGGAAATTGAACCATAACTGAGTAAATATAATCTGTCTATTGTAAACGTGCATTCTGTTTGCAGGAGACATAATCACCATCTGTTGCCCTGTGAAGTTAGCAGGCTGGGATCACATTTTCACAACCACTTTCAAATTAGCAAGGGATTGTGCTTCTTGATAGATGGGGTGATGCCATTCAGGCTCTCAGCATCCATTCAGTCTAAACATTGGCTTGTGTCAGGCCCATCACTTTTACATGAATACTTCACTGTGCATTTCAAAGACGAATGTCAGTCTTTTTCAGAGGCAAAGCTAATGTCTCTCATTCTGTCTCAAGTGAATTGCTTTTATGGAACATCATACCAAACCCAAACCTTGGATAAAGCTTAGGAAGCAGATTATTCTATTTGGATCAGCAGATCTTCAACAATAAATTACCTCCTTGAGTCACTGCCTCTTGTTCATTATTCTTTAAGAATGCAAGGCAAACTATAACTAACACTAAGGGGAGATGTATCAATATTTGAAACATGTACTTGATTTCTTCTTGATTGTCACAGAACTTTTATTATGTAGATGGAAAAAGTTACAAGCCAGACACAAAGGAATCCAAAGGGCCAATATTATAAAAGTAAAAGCAATATTTATTGATTGAAGTTAAAAAAATTCACATCTCCATAGGCTCTTAGTCATAGCTAAGCTAATAGCTGTAGAAACACAGATATGGTATCAGTTATCCAGAATGTTCTGTGTCTTTCCGGATCTTTCGATAATTTGGATCTTCATACCTTAAGTCTACTAGAAGATCACGTAAACATTAAATAAACCGTATAGGCTGGTTTTGCTTCCAATAAGAATTAATTATCTCTTTGGATCAAGTGCAATGTGCTGTTTTATTATTACAGAGAAAAAGGAAATCATATTTAAAAATGTGGATTATTTGGATAAAATGGAGTCTATCGGAGACAGGTTTTATGCAATGGTAATGGACAACGGATCCCATATCTGTAGATTAAACTAGTAACTGGGACAGGAAGAGAAAAAAGCAACAAAATATAAAACAAGTTCAAAGGACTAAGTGAAAATACTAACCACCATTTTTTTTGTAACTTGCAATTTTTATCGACTCAATTTTGATATATATATATATATATATATATATATATATATATATATATATCTATATATCTCTATATATATATATATATATATATATATATATATATAGTGAATAAAGTACCCCCTCTTGTAAAATATAAGTATATTATAAGTTACCAAGGAGTGTCATGACCATATAAAAACACAATGCCGAAGGCTTATTGGAAGCAAAACCAGGCGTGATTTTTTAAAAGTCAGATTTTATTTTAAAAAATAACAAATTTTTCATGATTTGTGCATTCGGAGTTTAGTAAATAACCCCCTTAATATACTTAAACAATCTGACAGTTACCAAACATGAGGCTAGTTACAACACGCCCACTTCCTTTGGCACATAACTGGACCTTGCCCCAATAGGCCTATCTCTCCTGCTTAAACCACCCCATTTTCTTTTCCATTTTCGGCTGCCCATAGTGCAGCCCACCATGCCCCCCATTGTGCTGCGACAACACAACCCCTTTTATAACCTTTCAACCCTCAGTCGTCATACTACCAGGGAGGGAGGGTGGGAAGCCGTCTCCCTTTCAGGTATAAAATGGCTGCCCCTTCACCAAGCCCAGCCTACTTATACCCTCTGTTCCTCCTCCCCTCACTCTGGCAACTACAATCCCCATAATTCCACACCCCGTGAAGCTGATGCAGGTGAAAATCCGCCCATTAGTGAATCTGCCCCATGGACTTTATATATATATATATATATATATATATATATATATATATATATATATATATATATATATATACAGTATTATAGTTAAATTTGTTTCAAACTTAGATTAGCCCTTACATGATCCCACCCAGGCCCGGATTTGTGAAAAGGCCACCAAGGCCCAGTACCAAGTAGAAAAATAGCGATGGGCTGGCACAAACGGAAAAGGCCTGGGCCTAGGCTGACAGGATTTTAGGGCTCAACCACACCCACATTTTTTCAGAAATACTGGGGATCCACAGGAGATATGATAGTTTTTTACATTTCCCAATCCCCATTGCTCTGGTCCCAATGACAAAAATTTGGGGAGGGGGGGGCGACTAACAGCTGTGGGCCTAGGATTTGTAAATCCGGCCCTGATCTCACCCACCCACAAATACTTGATATACTTGACTACTGATATAGGAGCATAATTCTTCTGGCAGGTCAAGACTTGTTAGTAGTGATGGACGAATAAATTCGTCAGGCATGGATTCGCAGCAAATTTCCAAATTTCAAAATAGAGACGAAAATTCGCAGGCAAAAAATCTGACCATTGACCTTAATGCATTTGGATGAAATTACCCCATGTATAAAAATTTTGCTCGCTTCAAAATTGTTGCGCATCAAAATAGTCGCGCGTCAAAATAATTTTGACGCCCATTGACTTAAATGCGTTTCCCAAATTTTTCACTGTTTCGCAAATTTTTCGTTAAATTCATGAATTTGCTGGCGTTGCAAAACGCCACAGATTCGCCCATCACTACTTGTTAGCAGTGATTATTTTCAGCAAATTTTACCTTATAGACTTGTCAGTGTCACGATCGCCGCCCGGAGCAGGTCCTGGGGCTCCGGGTGGCGCGTCCTCCCCTGCCGGGAGGTCTATAAATATTCACTGCCAACAAAGCATTGAAAGCAATCTGCAAAAAGGATGGTTATAACCTCGGCACTCAACTGACTAGATTATAGACACATTGAAGAATTAGAACTTGCTGCAATCAGCCACTACTCCCATCCTAAACGACACATTTAACTTTCATATAAAAGCAAAAACATTTCTATCAAAATTCAGCCAAAGTACAAATGTTCTTGTATTTATGCTAGTGCTAATTTGAAAATAAAGTAGATTTGGCTTATGAAGCATTTGTGCCTGATCACTTACCATTAAAATGCATGGAAATGTGCTAATAATAATGATGTGCATTGTACGTGCAAAGTAAAACGTCCAATCGAAATCTTCTCAGATCTCTGTCTGAACATGAATTGGGGTTTAATTATCAGATGGCTAAACGTCAGGTTTCCAGAGCATGAAACATAAAAGCTTCAATTAGTTTGATCTATGTGCTTTGCTAAAATTGAGAATTTCACACTACAGCAAAAACAAAATCGTTCTCCTCTATTACTGCAAACTGTGAAAATAGCTTTTATGATCAGTTTAGAATAATGTCAAGGAAAAAAGTTTCCAGTCAAATAATCCCGGGGGGAAACAATATAATTAACATAAATAGCTTGGGCTCAGTTCAATTTTCTAAGCCACTGAGTTATGGCATATACGCTTATATGTTCCGCTATTATATGTGTTTACATGTTCCTTATAAGAAGCATACAGTATAAGCTTAGTTTTTTTGTTGGCACATGAGCTAACACAGTCTACTGATACATGCTTAAAAGGGAGGTTCACCTTTGAGTTAACTTTTAGTAAGTTATAGAATGACTAATTTCGAAACAACTTTTAAATTGGTATTCATTATTTATTGTTTTTATAGTTTTTTAATTATTTGCCTTTTTCTTCTGACTCATCCGAGCTTTCAAATGGGGGTCACTGACCCATCTAAACAACAATGGCTCTGTAAGGCTGCACATTTATTGATATTGCTACATTTCTTGCTCATCTTTCTAGTCAGGACCTCTCCTATTCATATTCCAGTCTCTTATTCAAATCAATGAATGGGTTGCTAGGGTAATTTGGACCATAGAAACCCGATTGCTAAAATGGAAAGCTACTAACTAAAACAATACTAAAATAATGAAAAAATGAAAACCCAAGTACAAATTGTTTCAGAATTTCGTTCTCTACATCATACTAAAAGTAAACTTAGAGGTGAACAACCCCTTTAAATGTTCTATGGTATTTGACCTTTCATGTTTCCTGGGCATGTGAATTTTAGGGGCAGATTTATCAAGTGTCGAAACCCTCAAATTCGACCCTTGAATTAAAATCCTTTGAATAAGAATATCGAATTCAAAGGATTTTAGCGCAAAAGCTTCGATCGAATAAAAATCGTTTGCCCCTAAATGTTGCTTTCATGCATATGCACTATGGGGAAAATGTAATCAAATTTGCAAAGACAACAAATTTGCAAATAAAAATCCAGGCAATGTTACCTCTACCCTGTGCTGTCAGTACATGTGGAGCACAGAAAATACTGTATCAAAACACATAAGGCAGCAATTGCTCTGCATTTATGTTTTTAGTATAGATAAAATGAATATTTGAACATTAAGGGGGTTATACATCAAAGTCTGAATTTATCTCAATATTTTCGGCTACAAACTCAGATCAAATCCGCTGGGGTTCTTTATGTTTATTTATCATTACATTTTCCCGAAAATTTGATTTGCGGTAAAAAAAAATTTTGATTTCCCAGATGTTTTTCGGATTTTTTTTTTTCAGATTTTCACGATATTCACGTTTTTTTATGAATTTTCACCCGAAAACTTTGGGGTATTGCACGAAACCCAGCGCACATCAAAAAAGCATTGGGACTTCTCCTATTGACTTATATGCAACCTCGACAGGTCTGAGATGCCAGATTTTTTTGAGACTTTTCCATCCTCGGGGTTTAATAAATTCCGAAAAATTTGTGATTTTTTTAAAAGTACGATTTTATAAAAAAAAAAAAAAATCACAATTTTTTTTTTTGCGATTTTTGCATTCAGAGTTTAGTAAATAACCCACTAACACTATATCACGGAGTTGTGAGAGTTTCCAAAAAATGAAGAAGTCAGATGTAAAAAGTAAAAAGTCTTTATTAGGACATGGAGACCTAACGCGTTTCGTGCCTGTGTGGGCACTTACTCATAGGCTCTTATTACTCATAAGCCTATGAGTAAGTGCCCACACAGGCACGAAACGCGTTAGGTCTCCATGTCCTAATAAAGACTTTTTACTTTTTACATCTGACTTCTTCATTTTTTGGAAACTCTCACAACTCCGTGATATAGTGTTCTTGGCTTCTTGCACCTTGGGACTGAGGTGAACTGTGAGTGTTTTCATATTTATTTATTTTTTTTTTTTGTTACTTTTGTAATTCATAATTATTTTTGTGAGGCGGCATTATAGATTTTTCTATTGTGGCAGTAGCACAGACTAAAGTATCTGAAATAACCCACTAAACCTATTAAAACAAAAGGGACCATTGCATGTGAGCGATACCCAAATAAGTGAGATCTCTGCTTATAGGGATACTGTCATGTGAAAACATGTTTTTTTCAAAATGAATCAGTTAATAGTGCTACTCCAGCAGAATTCTGCAATGAAATCCATTTTTCAAAACAGCAAACAGATTTTTTTTAATTAAATTTTGAAAACTGACATGGGGCTAGACATATTGTCGGTTTCCCAGCTGCCCCCAGTCATGTGTCTTGTGCTCTGACTTCAGTCACTCTTTACTGCTGTACTGCAAGTTGGAGTGATATCACCCCTCCCTTCTCCCCCCCAGCAGCTTAACAAAAGAACAATGGGAAGGTAACCAGATAGCAGCTCCCTAACACAAGATAACAGCTGCCTGGTAGATCTAAGAAAAACACTCAATAGTAAAAGCCAAGTCCCACTGAGACTGATTCAGTTACATTAAGTAGGAGAAATAACAGCCTGCAAGAAAATAGTTCCATCCTAAAGTGCTGGGACAAGTCACATGACTGGGGGCAGCTGGGAAACTGACAATATGTCTAGCCCCATGTCAGATTTCAAAATTGAATATAAAAAAATCTGTTTGCTCTTTTGAGAATTGGATTTCAGTGCAGAAGTCTACTGGAGCAGCACTGTTAACAGAGGTGTTTTGAAACATGTTTTCCAATGACCGTATCCCTTTAAGCAGCAATGACTGAAAAAAAAATTGGACATATTTGTCACCTGTTAACATGGCAGACTTAGCATGCCAGGACATGGGAGACTCTGACTTGTCCTGGATCACAAGGAGTAGTTGGGCCTCACATGAAATTGAACCTTTCATTTTCCACTTACCATCTAGGCCAACTCCTCCTGCTGCCCCTTTTAAGAGGTTTTTCTGTTATATTGTCTGTTACATAGAAGTGATTGGTGTTTCCTGGCTGTGTGAATGGAACATGAAGAGCTAAACCTCTCTTGCACCAAGACCTATTGTTTTTCCTTTCTATGCCAATTGTCATTCCCCAAAAGCAAAGTAGGATGTGGGCAGCCAATCCCAGGCTTTTCTCTGTCTCTTGGCAATATTTACTTACCTATAGCTTATGGTTCCTAGACCAAGCCTGTATACAATAACTAGGTGGCAAGTTTGTAGGAAATCAATCTCTACTAAAACAATTGACCAGACAAAGTCACATATGTGTTTGCTGGAACTATGTGGGTTATATGAAGGAGTTTCCATAGAAGGCTGGCCAGCCACTATTATATCCTTTGTATGTTGTGGTTTATAAATGTTTATATGGACAGACATACTGGGAATGGGCAAACAGGAACAGAGCTGCCAATCAGTGGGAATTGCCAGAACATGAAAGACTCTATGGTGAAGTGAAACACACACAGAATAAATACAGAGGGGCTCAGACAGGGATTTGGTGGGATCCTTTGGTGCAGCAGCCACTAATAGCCACCCCCCACTTATTACATAATAATACAAATCCACACACACATGCATGTCAACTCACATACACACAAGCAAATTATGCCTGAATCCCACACAGACTCAGAGCCATATTGTAACACAAGTTTACACAATCTGTAACACAGAAACACAAGAACCCACCAATCACATAAGTGCATCTGCTGCTACTGCAATCACCACTTACAACTTTCACTAGTCAGCAAGAATGAAGATTTGTTCAAACGATCTCCACCTGTGTAGCTCACTTTCCTACTTAGGCCACACCAGCCAGGCCAAATTTGTACTCATGCAGAAAATTGTAGGATAGGAAGGAGCATTACAATCCGCAGTCTTAGCCGCAAAATTCCTTTATTGTCACAACATGTTTCGGATCATCATGGATCCTTTTTCAAGTTGTTTCGGATCATCATGGATCCTTTTTCACATGTTGTGACAATAAAGGAATTTTGCGGCTAAGACTGCGGATTGTAATGCTCCTTCCTATCCTACAATTTTCTGCATGAACTTTCACTAGTCCCCACTCCCCTCTATGTACAGGGAAGAGCAATGCTGTCAAAATATGAGGCCTATTGTGATATTGAAGCCTGGGATCCCACCCAAAATGCACTTTGCTTTGCCATAATTACCCATACATACCAGCAAGGTCACTGCGGAAATGCGGTATAAGCAAATTATCTACATCAAGATATGACAATAAGATTGCTACAAAAAAATGGACATCAAACACATTAACCCCAAATATACCATTGAGATCACTGCAGAAAACGGATGGATTGAAAGCATTAATTAACATTACTAGTACTCATGCTGCTTGACTGACTCTGCCTCTTGCATAGCATCAACAAACAGCACTTTTAAAAAGTTTCTTTGGAATTTAGAGAAATATAATGTAAACATCATATTTTAGTTGCATGAAAAGATAAATGACTTTGAAGCTTAATTTACCCTGCTCCAGTATCAAATATCTATAGTTTTCTGGAGACTCCTTACAGGTCAAGCTACAACCCATAGCAGTACAATAGATTTATAGCACAACACCAGAATTTTTTTTTTAAAATGTAACTTACAAGGCCATTACACCATAAATTCCTGTATATTGTAAATGCAGATATTGCAGTGAATGTAGACCATAGCAGTATGTCAATGGATAATAAACAGGTTTAGCAGCCTTTTCGCACCTCTCATTCCCCTGCCTGCTTTCCTACTCCTGACTCTATTTCCCCTTCAATTAGTCTCAAAAATGCTTTGGTTTTCAAGTGACCTCTTTTGCTCCTGAATGTTCAGATAATTTAATCTCTCACATGCCCCAAGCACTCAACACAAACTTCTTGCCTTGTTCTTGCCTTTTCACTTCACATTTTAACACTGTCACTCTCCCACAAAACTATTCAAAGAAACAAGAAACTCTGCAAGTTGGCTTTTGGTGAAAGATAATAGTGCAATATATTTTATTTACTGTGTTGGGGGGTCATGTAATTAAAAGTCCAAAGTTTGTTACAAGTCTAATTTCCTATAGGAACCAATAAGAAGAAAGCATTTTCTGGCCGTCTGCTTAAACACAAACATCTTGTTTCCATTGGTTGAAAAGAATGGTACAGTAGCAATTCCTAAAACTAAAACAAATTAAAAATCGTGATATAAAAGTATTCCACAGAACTGTAAATCATTGCAATCTTTTTATGCACAAATGTTTTTTGGGGGGACAAGTTTACGTTTGATAAATCTCCAGATTATTTCCAGGACTCCCCATAAATTATAAAGAAGGACACTGTAATTCAATCTGTGCCTGTGGTTTTCTTGTTCTATTGAACCTAGCTCTGGTGTTTTACCATGAATGACCCATTTCTAATTGTACTTTATGACTCCTGGGAATGATCATGTGCAGGGGGATGTGTTTGTACACAAATACATATTAGAGCGGGCACTCAGAGAGCAGTCTCCAGACAGACGTGTGAAAAGATTTTTGTTTATTTGTTACACTAAGACCGGAACTACACAATGTTGCTCCGTGCATCTGACACTACGCAACTGTCGGATGTGAATGCTGTACATTGTGTCATCGACAGTGGCGTCATGGTGGATGTACGGTATTACTTACCTTATATTCGCGCATCCATCTCCTCCTCGCATGCCCTTCCTCTCAGCACGTCGGATCTCAAGAAGACGAATCGTGTAGTTCCAGCCTTAGGCACAGGCTTATGTATTTCTTATCTCACAGAAACTTAAACATGAGCCTATGATTAAGTCTCTGTGAGATATAAAACGCGTAAGGCTGTGCCTTAGTGTACCAAATAAACTACAGGTATGGGACCTGTTATCCAGAATGTTCGGGACCTGGGGTATTCTGGATAATGGATCTTTCCGTAATTTGGGTCATCATACCTTAAGTCTACTAGAAATTCATTTAAACATTAGGGGGCAGATTTACCAAGGGTCGAATATCGAGGGTTAATTAACCCTCGATATTCGACTAGGAATTGAAATCCTTCGACTTCGAATATCGAAGTCGAAGGATTAAGCGCAGAAAATTCGATCGAACAATCGAAGGATTATTCATTCGATCGAACGATTAAATCCTTCAAATCGAACGATTCGAAGGATTTTAATCCAACGATCGAAGGAATATCCTTTGATCAAAAAAACTTAGGCAAGCCTATGGGGACCTTCCCCATAGGCTAACATTGACTTCGGTAGCTTTTATCTGCCGAACTAGGGGGTCGAAGTTTTTTTTAAAGAGACAGTACTTCGACTATCGAATGGTCGAATAGTCGAACGATTTTTAGTTGGAATCCTTCGATTCGAAGTCGTAGTCGTAGTCGAAGGTCGAAGTAGCCCATTCAATGGTCGAAGTAGCCCAAAAAACACTTCGAAATTCGAAGTTTTTTTACTTCGAATCCTTCACTCGAATTTAGTGAATCGGCCCCTAGATAAACCCAATAGGTGGTTTTGCTTCCAATAAGGATTAATTATATCTTATTTGGGATCAAGTACAATCTACTGTTTTATTACTACTGAGAAAAAGGAAATCATTTTTAAAAATTTGGATTATTTGGATAAAATAGAGTCTATGGCAAACAGCCATTCCGTAATTCGGAGCTTTCTGGATATCGGGTTTCCGGATAAGGGATCCTATACCTGTACAATCTTTATACACATTTGTCTGGAAAACTGCTCTACTGCAATGCAGTTTTGATCTGCTCCCTTAGCTGAAGCTTCAGTGCACCTGGACCTCTTCCAATACTTGGTGAGTTAATACATTTGATGTATGTGTACACAAATAGATAAACTAGAATTTCCAAAGGCAAATGCTGTTGAAATAAGTGGGGTTTTTTTTCAGCAATCAATTACTGGCAATTTCAAAAACTTGAAAATATGAAAAATTATCTTCCAATAGTTCAGTTAAAATCTATGGACAGAGTCTCATCAAGCATCAATGTACATACAATATATGGATCTCTTTATATTGCTCTTTGGCATAAGCCGTTTGTTTTCAACAGCGACTCTATTTGAGTGAAATTTCCATATTATTGTGCTGAATTTACAATCTGATTAACAGTACTGTCAAGTCTCAATGGCAAAGCTGTCACAGATGTCCTTGCTTACATTGTGGGTGTCCACTAAGTTGTATCTGCCGCAACATGTAATTGATGCGCCGGTTCGAATCATTTATGAAGCAAGTGCTAAGAGCAAAATTTCAGCACATATTTTTTTGCCACCACTTTTTTTTTGACCTCCACTGAAACTGCAGGTGCTCAGTAAGTAAGCTTCTGCTGCAACTTGAGTTACATGGTTTCAATGTAGGAACAGCACACAGAGTCAACAACATCACAAGCTTCTGATTTGCTTGGTGCTTGTCAGTTGCCCTCATACGGGCAGATTCACTAAGTGCCGAATTTGCGCTAGTGTCCACTTGGCTCACATCTTAACACTTTGTCAGGCATAAATTCGCTAGGACAACGCTAATTCACTAAAATCCAAAGTGGCGTCCAGGGCGCCGAACGCTGGTGAAGTAGCACTAGCGTTACTGAGGCAAGCTAAGTGAAGTTGCGCTAGCGTTGGCTAATTTGCATACGGCGGGAAGTTAAAGTTGAATGCCAATACATTACACTGCACAAGCCCGGGAAACCTTAATAAAATAAAATTGTTGTTATATTGCCCTACACATGAGCCCACTGTATAGTTTATGTGCCAAATGTAAGGAAATGTAGGGGGGAAGCCGGTTACCCCAGAAAAGAATTTACAATCTTTTGCAGCCTATCACCCTGAAAAATGAAAAGTCGCCCAGCGTTTTTTGGGACTTAGAAAAAATGTCAACTATTTTTTGAGGAAGTCCTATCTACTCTATTGCACTTCGCCTGGTCTGAGGTGGCAAAGGCAAGTCTGGCGCAAGAGGTAATGGTCAATATAATCTGCATCTTAGTGAATTTGCGTAGTTACGTCCATTCGGCAGAGCGCAAATTCGCCTGGCATAAGGGAGCTAATTAAACCCAAAGAGTCTATCTCCTTCAGTAACGAAGTTATGCCTGCGCCCATTAGTTAATCGGCGAAGAAATTACGTCACGCTGGCGAATCTTCGCTAGCATTAGTCACTTCGCCCTTTAGTGAATCTGCCCCATGGACACTATTATGGTAACACCGGAATTACTGCCCGGTACAGACTAGTGGTTGTCATCCACATTTATGGGTGTGAATATCTGTATACTGTGTCAATGTATGTCAATTTTTCATCTATTCTAGTGCATTGTTTTTGCATTCATAATCCTTTGTCTTGTATTTACTCATGCAGAACCAACATATAATTCAGCACATTACAAAGCATGGTAAGCTATTTTATTCTTACCTGGCTCTAATGGTGCACAGTTACTGTCACACTCATAAACTTTCCAACAAAGAAACCGATTTATACAGATGCAAATGGAAAGAACTATGCTTCCTTTATGAGTGCTGTGGGATAATATGTTGCTAATGGCTGATATGTAGCATTTATGGAGATACAATTAAGGGGATTTTTAACTGCTGGACTAGATATATCACAACATTTTATTTGACCCATCATAATGCCTTTTATACAAAGAGCAAAGTGTTCTCGTATATTTATTATTGGTTCATAGAGTTTTGATTGGTAGATCTCTCATGACATCCTCCAATAAAAAAGGGAGACGTATCTGTAAAAGATCTATAAACTGTATTCTAACTACTTCAGTGCTGAATTTATTTTATGTGAGTGTTTCAGCAATATTGGTGCTAAAAGTTATCTTCTTTGTCATTTTGTAAACTATAGACTGCCATACATTTGCATTGCTAGGACACCAATTTGTGACAGATTAGTTGTGGGAATCTTCAGTGTAGACAGTGGATGTAGTGGGGACTCTAAAAGGCAGGAGAATGGGGAGCAAAATTGTCAAGACATTATAAATATAATTGTTGTACTTTTGAGCAGATTTGTTGTAGGGGTGTGTTCTTTATGGAAACTGAGCTAGCATTCACAGTTCCTAACATGCAAAACCATAACCTGTACCTGACCCTAACAAGCAAAATGTTGCCATTGTAGTACCTGTGCCCAATAGTGATGGGCGAATTCCCGCGATTCCCTGCTGACGAATAAATTTGCGAAACCGCGGAGAAAATTCGCCAGCGAAAGTTCGCCGGCATCAAAAAAAAAATGGGATGCCAGCATCAAAAACGAGGGAATTTTTTTGGCGAAGCGAAATACCCCAAATTCGCCCATCACTAGTGCCCAACAGGGAATCTTTGAGGGCAGAAGAGGAATGTACTTCCCATGACTGACCCACACCCAACCCTAACAAAATACCAAAAAAAAAAAAATCACAAATTTTTACACTTGCTGATAATAATTTCTCTACAACACTGCATCATCTATTTGGGTTAAAATTAGGGATGCACCGAATCCAGGATTCGGTTCGGGATTCGGCCAGGATTCGGCCTTTTTCAGCAGGATTCGGATTCGGCCGAATCCTTCTGCCCGGCCGAACCGAATCCGAATCCTAATTTGCATATGCAAATTAGGGGCAGGGAGGGAAATTGCGTGACTTTTTGTCAGAAAACAAGGAAGTAAAAAATGTTTTCCCCTTCCCACCCCTAATTTGCATATGCAAATTAGGGTTCGGATTCGGTTCGGTATTCGGCCGAATCCTTTGTGAAGGATTCGGGGGTTCGGCCGAATCCAAAAAAGTGGATTCGGTGCATCCCTAGTTAAAATAGAGTCTATTTGGGTTAAAGCTGCTGTGCAAGATTTGGAGATTTAAGATGCAAAGAATATGGACGGAAATGTAAACTTTGCAAAAGTTAAAAAAAATGTAAAAGCGAATGAGTGAATTTTTTTTCACCAGGCATGAATTTCGCAACGAAATTCCACATTTTGCCATCTGAGCATATAACAAACTGGAATATCACAAACTGCTGCAAAAATCAGCTAAGACTAATGGTCACGAGCATAAAAATTGTTGTGATTAAGAAAAAAACTTCAGTGCATTTGGCTAATTTTTCGGCAAAGCGAAACAGGACAGATTTGCTCATCACTAGTAAAAGCTACAGCATAACAAGGAACACTTGGCATGTATATCTGGAGGTTAAGTGACTTGTCCAGGTTACAAGAAGTCACCTCTGGGAACCAAACCGGGGCAAAGTGGGACATCTTAAAGGAAAACTTAACCCCCAAAATTAATACTTAAGCAACAGATCGTTTATACCAAATTAAGTGACATATTGAAGAATCTTACCAAACTGGTATATATATGTAAGTAAATAATGTCCTTTTACATCTCTTGCCTTGAACCACTATTTTGTGATGGTCTGTGTGCTGCCTCAGAGATCACCTGGCCAGAAATACTGCAGCTCTAACTGTAACAGGAAGAAGTGTGGAAGTAAAAGACAGAGCTCTTTCTTTTAATTGGCTCATGTGACCTAACATGTATGGTTTGTATGTTTGGTTTGTTTGTGTGCACTGTGAATCCTAGTATCCCAGGGAACAGCCCTTATTTTTTAAAATGGCAATTTTCTATTTATGATTACCCAATGACACATACTACTAAAAAAGTATATTATTATGAAAATGGTTTATTTACATGAAGCAGGGTTTTACACGTGAGCTGTTTTCCTTTAATCATCCATGAAAGGCTCATCACTTAACCGCTAAGCCACTCTGTGTCCCACTTGTAGAAGATTCTTTCTGATCTCTTGCCTATTACATGGGAGTGGTTGGTGTGTCCTGACTATGAATGGAATATGCAGGGTTAAACCCCTCTTGTGCCAAGACCTCTTAGGCTGGTGGTTTCCCTTTTTATGCTGTCATTCGCCAGAAGCATAGAAGGATGTGGGAAAACAACTGTGTTCTCTGTCCTTCAGATAACCCAAATAAAGAAATGAATGAAAGACAGGAGAAGCAAAAGGCAATCACACCTTCTACATGGCTCAAACAATAATTTCAGAAATAAAATTGACAGGAGAAATCTGTTCTTATGTTCTCTCAACATCAAACATTCCAGTCGAGCTGCCTCTTCATCATATGCCATTTATTTCAGCAGAGATGTGTCCTTTTCTCTTGTACACACTTTCAGAAAGTAAAAATGTAGGTATTTTGCAGATTGCTTTGAATATGGTGACTGATGAGATGCAGCTCTCTGGTTCAGTGCAAACACAATGGATGGACTGTAGCACTGCTGCCATAATTAGGCATAATCCATCATAGAAAAATAATTGGCAAAGATAATTGCAGTAATGAGGGGAAGGTTAGAGGATAGGATTGGCAGCGTTTGACTCGTTTAAGTCTGGATGGGGTGACAGGTCAGTGATTTTAAGGGGGTGGGGCAGGTGACAGTACATGAGCAGGTGAGTGGCATTAGGGGACAGGACTATGATGCAGCAATGGCTGATTTGGACTTCAAATCCTGTCCTTAGTTGGAAAACCAGGCAGATTTTTTTACCTGGACAATCCTTCCAAATACCGGGCTGCCTGGGTGAAATTAGGGGAGGCACATTTGTAAGGAGGCAGAATGTAAATTGTTAAATAGTAAATGTAGAATTAGTTTGGCCAATAGGGGGCAGTTCTTCCTAAGTTGAACTGTGAATGTTGTTGGTACGGAAAAGAGAATAAAGCAAACAGGAACAGGAAATATGGCAGTCATTCTGGCAGTGATAGTGGAATGAACAGCAGTCTTTGTTAGGGAGAGGTTAGGAGAAAAGGTTGTGCAACTGTCTAATTGTTATGAAGGAGTCACAGCAATAAACTTCAACTGTTCAAGAGAAAGTCTTCCATACCTCGTGTCTCAAGTTTACACATTGGCCTACCTCATCTAAAGGAAACTTGTAGCTGTATAGTAAGCTGTAAAGGTCCTTGTTTTAAAATTAAACATTAAAACATTAAAATTTTATTTTTATGAAAACATCCGTACTTGTTACAAATGTCTCAGCTGTCAATCGCATACAGTATTGCCTGCCCCTCTTCTATTCCTTAGGCACTACTTATACTCCCCCCCACACACACACACCTTCCTCACAGTCTATAATTATGAATCCAGTGCCTGGGTATCAGGTGCCCCTATAAGTATGATGCAAAACGTCCACAAAATTCCGCCTGCCTGATGTAATTATGAATTCCAAGACTAAGAAAAAAAACAAGGTTAAAATAATTTATATAGTTTAACAGAAGTATATTGTGCTTGGCTAATATTATAAAATAGGATTTGGAATAGTTTCTTAGGGTGACAGGTTAACCCCTCATCATTAGATGCATCATTTAGGAATCAGCAATGGGAACAGGGTGCAATTTAAAAAATAAAGACCTGGAACTAATAGACCTATATGGGTTATATAGGGAATTTCCATACAAGCCTGGCCATCCAATATGATATCATATATATTTTATGGTTATGGGAGATGACCTTCCTGTAATCTGGAGTGTTGACAGGAGGGATCTCATGATAAAGAATGGTTTGGAGCCATCTGTGATTTTGACTGGACCAAAGTAATCCTATTGAACTGACAAACTGTAGGCATTTAGCAGGTTCGAACACAGCACTGAGACCTGCTTAAAGGCACTTTTAAGTAGATGGATGACCTCACTATTTGTTATTTAATCAATGCAGCTCTAACTATGAATACAGCACTTTATAATTGATAGCACCATTAAGGAGTTAGTAGAACAGCACCATCAGTTAACAAACATTGTAGGAATTTGCTGTACAAGCTCACAGTTATATCGATGTTATGGAAGCCTAAAAGAGAGAACTTCAGATGGGTAATTACAGAATATGATAGTACTTGTTACAGATACCCATAAGTGCATGTTTATTACGGCAAATTATGTTTGAAATGTAATAACGCATTTAAGAGATTTTTCATTTTAAAAGGGCATTGGAGCCTGACATATAAATGGGAGGGGGATTTTACAGAAAGGAAAAAGATGAGTACAGTAGTGTAAAATGGATTACAAAGAAGTACAAAATCAATAATTAATGGGCTGGTTAATACAACTAGGCCATGAAAATACAGTATTTAATAATGTAAATAATAACAATTGCTTACAGAATAATAATAACATGCAGGTTCAAAATTGTTGCCTTTAGCCAAACCACTGTTATCTGAAGCAGAAAACCTGGCTCCTTCTTTGGGAAAATACCCGCAATCCTGTTATTTACAAAAGTCTAATTAAGTATGGCAAAAGCCAAACATGGTAAGAAATAGATTTGGGAAAATATAGTAATAAATGCATTAAACATCAATTAGGGAAGTAGCAGTAGGGAAGGGTAGTTTGAGACTATCATTTGCATGAGAATGCAGGTATTGGGTTGTAACAGGTAATTAAATCCTGGTGTAGGAAAGGGGCAAATTAACATTAATTGGTCTGTGGGTTGCAGGTCAGGTCTGGTAGAGCACGTGGCTCTTCTTATCAAAAACTAGGCTTCTCCATCTCCCTTCTGACCTACCTGGTGGTTGGTTGCTCAGGGCACTGTATTTGTACTGTGTAGGATCCATAGGCACAGGGGGTAATGTAATAAGTGGTCTTAAGTTTGCTACTCATTTCAGTGCTCCCCCTATTAATGACTGTATAGGCACTAAAGGAAAACAAAACCCTAAAAATTGATATGGCTAAAAATGCCATATTTTATATTTTGAATTTATTGCATCAGTCTAAAGTTTCAGCTTCTCAATTGCAGCAATGATCCAGGACTTCATACTTGTCACAGGGGGTCACCATCTTGGAAAGTGTCTGTGACACTCACATGCTCAGTGGGCTCTGAGCAACTGTTGAGAAGCTAAGCTTAGGGGTTGTAACAAATTATCAAGCAGAAAATGAGGTTGGCCTGTAATATAAGCTGATGCTACAGGGCTAATTAAATTCTGATGCTAATTGCATTGGTTTCTGTGCTGCCATGTAGTAATTATCTGTATTAATTACTAATTAGTGATCAGCGAATTTGGGCGTTTCGCTTCACCGAAAAATTACCGAATTTCCCATGAAATTCGAGAAACGGCAAAAAATTCTTGAAACGGCACCAGCATCTTGTTTTTGACGCCGGCGTCTGTTTTTTTATGCCGGCGCAAATTCGCTGGCTAAAATGCCTGGCGAATAAATTCGCCCATCACTATTACTAATCAGCCTATATTGTGATATTTACATTTTATGTGTAATGTGTATTGTGAGTTTGTCCTTAAGCTCAGTAAGTGACAGCAGCACAGAGCATGTGCAGTGAATCAGCAGAAAAGAAGATGGGGAGCTACTGGGGCATCTTGGGAGACACAGATCTTTATTGCTAAAGGCCTGTGGTTGCCTTGGGCTGGTACAGAAGCCCAAAACATAATGTAAAACATTTCTAGCCTACTTCTTTAGTTTGGCTTTAGTTCTCCTTTAAGTTTGCTACTTGTCTAATGACCCATTGCAATCAATCAACCAACAGGTAAGCATCAATCTGTCAGTTGTTTGAAAGAAAAAAACGCTTATTGGTTGCTTTAGGTTACCCAATTGCTACATTAACCCATATGTTTATAAACCTACTGTCCTACTGATAAGAAAAGTCACCCTTATTGGTACAATCTTTTCCTCTGTGATGTATACTTTTATCTGAAACAAATGCATTTTAGCAATATTTATTTAAAGAAGGAAATGGAAGACTACTGTCATGCCCAAATGGATAGGGAACAGATTATAAAGTTAATTAAAATAGAATATGCTAACCAAGGGTCCTTTTAGTACATCCCTTTTCATTTTATCTTCCTTTATTATGTTATGTGGCTTGTAAGGCTAGGAAGAACATTCTATGTGTTAAAGAATATGATGGATAACCGTACCATTCAGCTAGACCCTCTGCACACAGCGTTATGGTACACAGGATAAAGCAATTATAACCCATTATACAGAAAGCTAAGAATTACCAAAAGGCCATCTCCCATTGACTTCAATTTAATCAAATTTATTTATTCATTTTTTTTAAATAATTTCCTTATTCACTGTAATAAAAACAGTACCTTGTACTTGATCCCAACTGAGATAAAATTAATCCTTACAGGTAGCAAAACCAGCCTATTGGTTTTTCGAAAAAAAAAATGACCAATAGAAATTTATTTAAAAAAATGCTTTTTTTTAAACGTTTATTGTTTTAATACCACTGTTTAAACATGAAACAATTGTTGTATGCTGTTATCACTGCTAAGCTTTATTTTCTGTAAAACATGACTTTGAAAACTAATAAATTCCATTAAATGATATAAAAACAAAGAAATGGGTGAATAGGATCGAGTTGCAAATTAAATTCAAATCAAATTCGATCGAATTCGATTTGAGGCTTTTCACCCAAAAAAAAAAAAATATTGTTTTCTCAAAAGTCCAACAAATGATTCCAAATTGATTGTAAGAGATCCCCCATAGGCTAAAACAGCAATTCGGCAGGTTTTAGATGGCAAATTGTCGAAGTCTAATTTTTAAAGAGAGAGTACATTTCACTATTCAAATTTTTTTCAAATTGAATTTTGACTATTTCCTAGTTGAAATACACAAATTTTTTTTCATTCGAAAATTTACATTTGATAAATCTGCCCCTACATGATAAATTTTGAAATTTGAATTCGGACTATTCCCTAGTTGAAGTACACAAAAATAACTCGAAATTAGAATTTTTTTCATTCGAAAATTCACCTCGACCTTTGAGAAATCTGCTCCTAAATATTTTAAATTTTTTTTTTTATCAGACTTTAGGTATGGCAATCCAAATTACAGAACGAAAAATGAAAACACAAGTATATCACACTTGCAAACCTCCTTCTCTTCAAACACACACAGTGCTGCTATACACTATGGGGCCGATTCACTAAGGGTCGAATATCGAGGGTTAATTAACCCTCGATGTTCGACTAGGAATTAAAATCCTTCGACTTCGAATATCGAGGTCGAAGGATTTAGCGCAGATAGTTCGATCGAACGATTGAAGGATAATTCCTTCGATCGAACGATAAAATCCTTTGAATCGTTCGATTCGAAGGATTTTAATCCAACGATCGAAGGAATATCCTTCGATCAAAAAAACTTAGCCAAGCCTATGGGGACCTTCCCCATAGGCTAACATTGATTTCGGTAGCTTTTAGATGGCAAACTAGTGGGTCAAATTTTTTTTAAAGAGACAGTACTTCGACTATCGAATGGTCGAATAGTCGAACGATTTTTACTTCGAATCCTTCTATTCACAGTCATAGTCGAAGGTCGAAGTAGCCCATTCGATGGTTGAAGTAGCCCAAAAAAAACTTCGAAATTCGAAGTTTTTTACCTTCGAATCCTTCACTCGAAGTTAGTGAATCGGCCCCTAGATGTTACATTTTATCTTTTTTAATTAATTTTACAACTGATTGATAAGATTAACAACGATTCAGTAGATAGATAGAATCAGATAGAATCAGACAGAAGATAGAATAAATAAATAAAATAATGAAAACAGGCAAAAGCAAGAATTTATAGAGGAAAAAATAACTGAATTAGGATGGTCAGATCAGGTCTTGTAGGTTTGCCTAGGATGAGTTGCACAAGATGGTAGATTAGTTTTAAAGAAGAACACAAGCCTCTGATGAATAATAGAATTCCTGCAGAGCAGGGCCGGAACTAAAGGTAGGTAGAGTAGGCACATGCCTAGGGCACAAAGCTTCTCTGCCTCCTAGTCCGGTCCCTTCTGCCCGGTTATCCACTTGCGCAAGCTTCTATCTGTGCCTGCGAGTGTCTATTGGTGCATGCACGCATGGCCAGTTGGTTGCCTAGGGCGTCTGGTCGGCCGGGCCTCGACTCTGCAGCAGAGCATCCCCCACCACCGCCAAGAACCCTGTATGCCACCCAAAATCAGTCTAACAGTTAGGGGCAGATTTATTGAGGGTCGAATTGAAAATTCGAATTTGAATTTTTGAAAAAATGTTATGGTCAAAACTGTCAAATTTGAATTGTGAATAATCCTAACTCGATTCAAATTTTAATTTTAATTTCGAGATTTATCCCACCTTTGCGCTTTAAAATCTCTAATTCAACTATTCGCCACCTAAAACCTGCTGAGTTCGTGTATAAGTCCACAGGAGAGGTCTAGGGACCAATTTGAACATGTTACTAGCCTTCCTGACCTTTGGGGTTTTTCCAGAGAAAAAACTTGATTCGAGTTTAGTCAAATTCAATTTGAGTTTTTGAGTCGGTAAAATTTGTGCGAGTTTTAGATATTTGGGGTTTTTTGTTAAATAATCCCCCAATCGAATTTCAAGTACCGTATATACTCGAGTATAAGCCGAGTTTTTCAGCCCCCAAAATATGCTGAAAAACTCTACCTCGGCTTATACTCGGGTCAAGCGCAAAAACGGTCGCCGGTGTCTAAGAATAGTCGCCGGCGCCTAAGAATAGTCGCCGGCGTCCAAGAATAGTCTCCAAGAATATTCGCCGGTGTCCAAGAATGGTCGCCGGCATCCAAAAACGAGACGCCGGCACCTCCAATGGGAGCAGAAACCCTCAATTTTTTGATTGAAACTTACCAGAAGCTGCTGCATTTCTCACCCTAGGCTTATACTCGAGTCAATAAGCTTTCCCAGCTTTTCGAGGTAAAATTAGGTACCTCGGCTTATACTCGAGTATATACGGTATATTCAAATGTATTTATTATTTATTACTCACAAAATTTCAAAATTTGACCTTTGATAAATGTGCCTCCCCATGTATTCTTTATTTTAGTAAGACCATATCACTGCTGTGGTGTGTGTAGTTTTGCCTACTTGTTTGATGTACTCTTCCACAAGTTTGTCAGGCAGACAGTATGTTTGGAGCCCCCAGGCAGGCCAGGGTATAAATCCCTTTGGAATTGGCAACATCCAGCATACAGGTCTCCAGCTGAGCAGTCCGCTCATTGACTGCATATTTCTTTGTGCTGAACTAATGTTACATTGAACTCGAACACATGAAAGGTAGTTTCATGATCACTGTAAGGATAGGTGTTTCTAACTATATGGCCACATACAAGAACTAAAAGCAATGATAAATACTCTGACTAGCTTTGATATGCTTGTGTTATACAAGGAACAGTACAGTAAAGTTGTTCATGTTTTAATCAATACATAAGTTCAGCAGCGTATCCTGGCAATCTCAATTTCACTGATCATTGACTTTCCCATTTATCATGTTCAAGAAGGAACAGTAGGATCTTGTTAAGATAATATTTTCTAAACGTGACAGAAATAAAAACTGGAATTTTAAAACTAGAGTATACTTATCAAAAACAGATGTTAGCAACTTCTCTACGCATCCCATCAGATTAGGCTGATGCATTTTGTCACTGCATTTGCATCATGATAAAGAGCTAAATTGGTCCAGAGATTTTGCAGATTTAGGACTAAGGAGGGACACGGCTATACTGCAAAAAATGCTGCACCATGGGCCATTCCCTGCACCAAATGAATGGAGCACAAGGACCTTGTCTTGCATTTTAGGGGCAATGCAAGTGCTTAATGTATGGAGCTCCAGGGGTTCATTTTTGTCTAGTAGAGATGTCGCGAACTGTTCGCCGGCGAACTTGTTCGCGCGAACATCGGGTGTTCGCGCTCGCCGGAAGTTCGCGAACGTCGCGCGACGTTCGCCATTTTGGGTTCGCCATTGTTGGCGCTTTTTTTTGCCCTCTCACCCCAGACCAGCAGGTACATGGCAGCCAATCAGGAAGCTCTCCCTTGGACCACTCCCCTTCCCTATAAAAACCGAAGCCCTGCAGCTTTTTTTCACTCTGCCTGTGTGTGCTGAAGAGATAGTGTAGGGAGAGAGCTGCTGCCTGTTAGTGATTTCAGGGACAGTTGAAAGTTTGCTGGCTAGTAATCGTTTTGATACTGCTCTGTTATTGGAGGGACAGAAGTCTGCAGGGGTTTGAGGGACATTTAAGCTTAGGTAGCTTTGCTGGCTAGTAATCTACCTTCTACTGCAGTGCTCTGTATGTAGCTGCAGTGGGCAGCTGTCCTGCTTCTGATCTCATCTGCTGACTGCTGCAATAGCAATAGTCCTTGTAAGGACTGCTTTTATTTATTTTTTTGTTGTTTTACTACTACTACTACTACTACTACTACTACTACTACTACTACTACTATAAGAGCCCAGTGCTATTAGTCTAGCAGTGTTGGGGAGTGGGACTGGTGTGCTAATCTGCTGCTCCTAGTAGTTCAGCAGCACCAACTTTAATTTTTTTTTTTTAATATTCATTCTTTTTTTATTTAACTTTTTTTTTATTTTACTACCGCTGTAGTAGTGTATAAGTTGACCTTTTAGGCATTATTTGCCCTGTAGGCATTTTTTGCCCAGTGTGTTATTCAACCAACTGCTATCTAGCTGTGTGCCCGTGTTCACATTCTGTCTAAATATCCATAATATTACCGTCTCCAGAAAAAACACCGGAGTGACTTTTTTCAAGCAGCCATAATAAATTTTACGTAATCCGTATCCATCGCTGTAGTAGTGTATAAGTTGACCTTTTAGGCATTATTTGCCCTGTAGGCATTTTTTGCCCAGTGTGTTATTCAACCAACTGCTATCTAGCTGTGTGCCCGTGTTCACATTCTGTCTAAATATCCATAATATTACCGTCTCCAGAAAAAACACCGGAGTGACTTTTTTCAAGCAGCCATAATAAATTTTACGTAATCCGTATCCATCGCTGTAGTAGTGTATAAGTTGACCTTGTAGGCATTATTTGCCCTGTAGGCATTTTTTGCCCAGTGTGTTATTCAACCAACTGCTATCTAGCTGTGTGCCCGTGTTCACATTCTGTCTAAATATCCATAATATTACCGTCTCCAGAAAAAACACCGGAGTGACTTTTTTTCAAGCAGCATTCTTATATTTTACGTAATCCGTATCCACCGCTGTGTATACGTTGACCTTGTAGGCATTATTTGCCCTGTAGGCATTTTTTGCCCAGTGTGTTATTCAACCAACTGCTATCTAGCTGTGTGCCCGTGTTCACATTCTGTCTAAATATCCATAATATTACCGTCTCCAGAAAAAACACCGGAGTGACTTTTTTTCAAGCAGCATTCTTATATTTTACGTAATCCGTATCCACCGCTGTGTATACGTTGACCTTGTAGGCATTATTTGCCCTGTAGGCATTTTTTGCCCAGTGTGTTATTCAACCAACTGCTATCTAGCTGTGTGACCGTGTTCACATTCTGTCTAAATATCCATAATATTACCGTCTCCAGAAAAAACACCGGAGTGACTTTTTTTCAAGCAGCATTCTTATATTTTACGTAATCCGTATCCACCGCTGTGTATACGTTGACCTTGTAGGCATTATTTGCACAGTGTTTTCTTCAAACCGCCATCTAGCTGTGTGAGCTTGTTCACATTTTGTCTAAATATTGATAATATTATCGTCTCTAGAAAAACCACTTGAGTTACTTTTTTTCAAGCAGCATTCATATATTTTACGTAATCCGTATCCACCGCTGTAGTAGTGTATACGTTGATCTTGTAGGCATTATTTGCACACTGTTTTCTTCAAACTGCCATCTAGCTGTGTGTATTATCGTTTCCAGAAAAACCAACTGAGTTTTTGTTGTTGTTGTTTTTTTAAAAATAATGCCAGGCAAAGGCAGGCCGCCACGCAGAGGCCGTGCTAGGGGCCGTGCTGCTATGCAATCCTGTGGCCCTAGCAAATTGCCCAGTTTTAAAAAGCCAATGACCCTGAACTCCCAAAATGCTGAAGAGGTAGTTGACTGGCTTACACAGCACACCCCATCCTCTACCGTTTCTAACTTTACCACAACATCCTCCTCATCCTCCACTGCTATGGCCACCCCACGTAACACTTCCTCCACCACCGGTGCCCCATCTTCACTGGAGTCAGAGGAGTTATTTTCCCATGAGTTTCTTGAACTGAGTAATGCGCAACCATTATTGGCAGAAGAAGATGAAGGAGATGAGGACGTTACACCAGATTTAATTCTGGCAGAGAACACGACAGAGATGGACATAATGATGAGTGATGAGGAGGAGGAGGAGGTCCCCGCTGCTGCTTCCTTCTGTGATGTGTCAGAAGAAATTGATGCATCTGAGGAGAATGATGATGAGGAGATTGATGTTTTGTGGGTGCCTAGTAGAAGAGAGCAAGAGGAGGGTAGTTCAGATGGAGAGACGGAGAGTCAGAGAGGCAGTAGGAGAATAAGACTTAGAAGAAGCAGGGAGGCCAGCCCGCAGGGATCAGTAGGGCAACAACATGTATCGGCACCTGTGTTCAGCCGGCCAACGCACCCGCCATTGCCGCCAATGCCGCCAACTTCTACTGTTACCGCCAGATCGCACACTTCCAAAAAGTCAGCAGTGTGGGATTTTTTTAATGTGTGTGCCTCTGACAAAAGCATTGTAATTTGCAATGAGTGCAGTCAGAAACTGAGCCTTGGTAAGCCCAACAGCCACATAGGTACAACTTCTATGCGAAGGCACATGAGCGGCAAGCACAAAGCACTTTGGGAGCAACACCTCAAAGGCAACAGGCAAACTAAAAGTCACACTCCTTCTGGTCCAGCATCTTACTGCTCTACCTCTGCTCTCCTTGACCCATCTGAACCACCCTCCACTCCGCCTTCCACCTTGACCACCTGTTCCCATTCCCAGTCATCTGCCACCAGCCAAGTTTCTGTGAAGGCCATGTTTGAGCGTAAGAAGCCAATGTCTGACTGTCACCCCCTTGCCCGGCGTCTGACAGCTGGCTTGTCTGCACTCTTAGCCCGCCAGCTTTTACCATACCAGCTGGTGGACTCTGAGGCCTTCCGCAAATTTGTAGCAATTGGGACACCGCAGTGGAAGGTACCCAGCCGCAATTTTTTTTCTAAAAAGGGAATACCACACCTGTACCAACATGTGCAGAGCCAAGTTACCGCATCTCTGTCACTTAGTGTTGGGCCAAAGGTCCATATGACTACTGACGCATGGTCCTCCAAGCATGGTCAGGGCAGGTATGTCACCTACACTGCCCACTGGGTGAACTTGGTAATGGCTGGGAATGGGAAGCAGGGAATGGGTAGCTCAACAACAACAACAACAGTGGAGTTGGTGTCACCGCCACGGATTGCACGCGGTTCTGCCACCACCTCTACTCCTCCATCGCTCTCTACCTCGTCTTCTTCCTCTTCTTCTTCTTACTCTGCTGCTGGGTCCTCCTTCTCCTCCTCCACACCTGTGCACCCCCAGCTCCCCCTAGGCTATTCGACGTGCCAGGTACGCCGTTGTCACGCTGTCTTGGGGATGACGTGCCTGGAAAGCAAAAACCATACCGGATCTGTACTCCTGTCATCTCTGCAGTCACAGGCCGATCGGTGGCTGACCCCACACCAACTGCAGATCGGAAAAGTGGTGTGTGACAATGGAAGCAATCTGTTGGCAGCGTTGAGACTGGGAAATTTAACACATGTGCCCTGCATGGCACATGTGTTAAATTTAATAGTCCAACGTTTTGTCTCCAAGTACCCAGGATTCCAGGACGTTCTCACCCAGTCCAGAAAGGTGTCGGCCCATTTCAGACGTTCCTACACAGCCATGGCACGCCTTGCTGACATTCAGCAGCGCTACAACATGCCAGTCAGGCGTTTGATTTCTGACAGCCAGACTCGCTGGAATTCAACGCTCCTTATGTTGGAACGTCTGCTGCAACAACAAAGGGCCGTCAACGAGTACCTTTTTGAACTGGGTGGTAGGACTGGATCTGCAGAGCTGGGGATTTTTTTCCCCCGTTACTGGGTGCTTATGCGCGATGCCTGCAGGCTCATGCGACCTTTTGAAGAGGTGACAAATATGGTCAGTCGCACCGAAGGCACCATCAGCGACCTAATACCCTTCGCTTTCTTCCTGGAGCGTGCCGTGCGACGAGTGACAGATGAGGCTGTAGACCAGCGTGACGAGGAGCTGGAAGCGCACGATTTATGGTCGCAATCACCAGAACGAACCCAGGCACCTGCTGCAACGCAGGGAGAGGTGCCAGAAGTGGAGTCAGAGGAGGAAGGTGGCTTTGTGGAGGAGGAGGAGGAGGACCAACAGGAGCAGGCTTCCCAGGGGGCTAGTGGTGACCTTTTGGGGACCCCTGGTCTTGTACGTGGCTGGGGGGAGGAGACCGTGGATGATGCAGTCCTTGATAATGAGGAAGCGGAGATGGATAGCTCTGCATCCAACCTTGTGAGAATGGGGTCTTTCATGCTGGCATGCCTGTTGAAGGACCCCCGTATCAAGAGGCTTAAGGAGAAGGACCTGTACTGGGTCGCAACGCTACTAGACCCTCGGTACAAGCATAAAGTGTCAGAAATGTTACCAACATACCACAAGTCCGAAAAGATGCGGCATTTACAAACCAGCCTGCAAAACATGTTGTACAATGCTTTTAAGGGTGATGTCACTTCAGGAACTCATCAACATTCCAGGGGCAGAGGTGCCAGTAATCCTGCCACGAGCACACCTGCAAGGACAAAGCCCTTTGGCCGGTCTGTAACGTCAGACATGCAAATGTTTTTCTGTCCAAGGCAGCGCCACAACCCTTCGGGATCCACCCTCAAAGAACGCCTCGACCGGCAGGTAGCGGACTACCTGGCATTAACTGCAGATATCGACACTCTGAGGAGCGATGAACCCCTGGACTACTGGGTGCGCAGGCTTGATCTGTGGCCAGAGCTGTCACAATTTGCCATGAACCTCTTGTCTTGCCCAGCCTCAAGTGTGCTCTCAGAAAGGACCTTCAGTGCAGCAGGAGGGATTGTAACTGAGAAGAGAACTCGCCTAGGTCACAAAAGTGTCGATTACCTGACCTTTATTAAAATGAATGAGGGGTGGATCTCGGAGGGTTACTGCACGCCGGAAGACTTGTTCTGACTTCTATGCAGCTGTCCTTCTCTTCAAGCCTCATGACTCCACACACAGCTGTCCTTTAGCGTCCTCCTCCCTCCGCCACCGTTACAAACTAGGGTGCAAACCCTACTGGTTTAATTTTTTCTGGCCTCTGTGCTTCAGTGGCTGCAACCAAAAAAACTGGGCAAACAATGTCTACAAGGTCAACGTATGGCGAAAAATGACTATTTTCAGCATTTATATGGCATATTTTTTCTGGCAACTGTGCTTCAGTGGCTGCGTCCAAAAAAATGCATATTTTCTGCATTTATATGGCATAATTTTTCTGGCCTCTGTGCTTCAGTGGCTGCAACCAAAAAAATGCATATTTTCTGCATTTATATGGCATAATTTTTCTGGCCTCTGTGCTTCAGTGGCTGCAACCAAAAAAATGCATATTTTCTGCATTTATATGGCATAATTTTTCTGGCCTCTGTGCTTCAGTGGCTGCAACCAAAAAAATTTATATTTTCAGCATTTATATGGCATAATTTTTCTGGCAACTGTGCTTCAGTGGCTGCGACCAAAAAAATGACTATTTTCAGCATTTCTATGGCATATTTTTTCTGGCCTCTGTGCTTGAGTGGCTGCGGCCAAAAAAACTGGGCAAACAATGCCTACAAGGTCAACGTCGTTGACCTTGTAGGCATTGTTTGCCCAGTTTTTTTGGCCGCAGCCACTCAAGCACAGAGGCCAGAAAAAATATGCCATAGAAATGCTGAAAATAGTCATTTTTTGCCATACCTTGACTCAACGTATATGGCAAAAAATGACTATTTTCAGCATTTATATGGCATATTTTTTCTGGCAACTGTGCTTCAGTGGCTGCGACCAAGAAAACTGGGCAAACAATGCCTACAAGGTCAACGTATGGCAAAAAATGACTATTTTCAGCATTTATATGGCATATTTTTTCTGGCCTCTGTGCTTCAGTGGCTGCAACCAAAAAAATTTATATTTTCAGCATTTATATGGCATAATTTTTCTGGCCTCTGTGCTTCAGTGGCTGCAACCAAAAAAATTTATATTTTCAGCATTTATATGGCATATTTTTTCTGGCAACTGTGCTTCAGTGGCTGCGTCCAAAAAAACTGGGCAAACAATGTCTACAAGGTCAACGTATGGCGAAAAATGACTATTTTCAGCATTTATATGGCATAATTTTTCTGGCCTCTGTGCTTCAGTGGCTGCAACCAAAAAAATTTATATTTTCAGCATTTATATGGCATATTTTTTCTGGCAACTGTGCTTCAGTGGCTGCGTCCAAAAAAACTGGGCAAACAATGTCTACAAGGTCAACGTATGGCGAAAAATGACTATTTTCAGCATTTATATGGCATATTTTTTCTGGCAACTGTGCTTCAGTGGCTGCGTCCAAAAAAACTGGGCAAACAATGCCTACAAGGTCAACGTATGGCAGTTGTTTAAAGAGAACAGTAGATTACTAGCCAGCAAAGCTACCTAAGCTAAAATGTCCCTCAAATCCCTGCAGACTTCTGTCCCTCCAATACAGAGCAGTATCACGCAGATTACTAGCCAGCAAACTTACTATCATCTGTCCCTGAAATCACTAACAGCTCTCGCCCTACACTATCTCTTCCAAGCACACACAGGCAGATTTTTCAGATACATTTTTGCCCTTGATCCCCCTCTGGCATGCCACTGTCCAGGTCGTTGCACCCTTTAAACAACTTTAAAATCATTTTTCTGGCCAGAAATGTCTTTTGTAGATGTTAAAGTTCGCCTTCCCATTGAAGTCTATGGGGTTCGCGAACCGTTCGCGAACCGCTCGCAATTTTGCGCAAGTTCGCGAATATGTTCGCGAACTTTTTTTCCGACGTTCGCTACATCCCTATTGTCTAGCACTTGCACTCCCATAGTCAATTAGATCTATGACCTTTGATGCTTATGGACAAAATATTCTGGATCACAGAAACATTGCCTTTTTTTCACAAAACTGATGTAAAACAGCAGAAGTGCTAAAGACAGTGCACATTTGCCCCAGACACAAGTGTTTCTTACAGGGCCGGCCTTAGGCCAATTGGACCAATTGGGCCCAATTGGGCCCCGCACCTCTGGGGGCCCCGCACTGCCCCTTTCCTTTCTATTTTGTGCCTGTATGCCCTTATTTTCCTAAATACTTGCTGTGTCAGTAGCCAGCAACACTTTGTCTAGGGGCCCCGCCAACTGGTCCCAATTGGGCCCCACATTTGATAGGATCAGCCCTGGTTTCTTAAATGTGCACTAAAAGGGACACAATTCAGCCCCTCTCACTGCTCTTGCTTCTGCATCCAGAGCATTAATAAATGATCTCAACATGTTCTGCAAAAAACTCAGATTATATCAGTACCATTTTTTTCCGCTTATTTATTATTAGATTTTCCCGAAAATGTGGTTTGCAGGAATAAATTTGTATTTCAAGATTTTTGTAGATTTTCCACCCGAAAACTCAGATTTTGTATGCTTTTCAGGGGATTGCGCAAAACAGAGCGCACATCTAAAAATCATTGGGACTTATTGACATTGACTTCAGACAGGTCTGATTCAGACTTTTTTCATACTCAAGGTATAATAAATCCCAAAAAATATGTGATTTCCAATTTTATACTAAAAAATCACAAATTTTTTGGATTTTTGCATTCGGAGTTTAGTAAATAACCCCCCAAGAGTTGCCAAAAACTGCCATGGTAGCAGATATTCTATGTAAGCAACTGGATTCAGGGAATGAACTTCATTTACTGTTTAACTATGTATGGAATCCCCATGGGAATCCTGGATAAAAGCTATTTTTATGTCTAATATATATATACTTATTTTGCAGTTCCGCTATAGGAATCAGACACAGGCAAAATAAATGTAAGTTGAAACCCATTGAAATCCTTCCACATGGAGGCAGCAGTGTCATCCATCATATGCCTTTAGGTACTGAAGGTCATTTATCTAAGGAGGAAAAAAAAAGAGGAGCTAAAAAAGTAAAAAAAAAAAAAAATTCTGCTACTAAAAGGGGATAATGTTTAAAAAGTCAGTTCTAATATTTATAAATGAAATAATGATACAGGTGTGGGATTCATAATCTAGAGACATCCAGACAGCTCCAAATTATAGCAAGACCCCTTATCCCAGAAACCTCACCCTGAGCATTCTGGATAACAGGTCCCATACCTGTAGTAGTAATATAATAAAACATTTTTTTTTTGCATGAGTAGCAATATTATATGACAACTACAATACAGCAAAATACAACAAATCAAAGGTGATAGATCAGTGCCTTAGGTTATGACCTTATAACTTTTTACTGCAAGTTTTATATACTGCATAAATATTTCATGGATATGAGAAAGTGTATAAAATCCATGATATGGCTAGAATTGGTTCCAGTAAATAAACGTATAAGGTCAGCTATTTTGGATGTTAAACACAAATAGGGTAGTAAAAAACATAAACACAGGTTTAGGGGTAGATTGCTAACTAGCTTCTGCTACCTTTTTATGGAACATCAGTGGCTGGTAAATGTTCCCATTTTTTCAATAAAATATTGAAGCACAGTATAAACATCATTCAGTACACGCTGAATAGACACAGGCTACAATATTTATGCCAAATCCCCCCTGTTATTTAGGCAGAGATGTATCACAAATGCATTAGTCTTTGAAATAAGTGTTTTCCTTAAAATAAAATGTAACACAATTTGCAATTGGTCTTTAATTTGTATTTATGTATTTTAAACTATTTGTCTCTGTACCTTCCCAGCTTGGAATTAAAACTGATACTTGGAGTCAAGTAGAACAATAATTTAACCTAGGAATAAATCTATTTTCTACACTCAATAATCAAGCAGCACTTTACATTTTAAGGTAGGAGATGCTATAGTGTTGACATCATATTAAAAGATAATTCTAATAGTCATAATAACTCTAATATGAGCTTTCCCTTTAACATTCATGTGTGGTTAGAAATGGAGATTGTCGAGTTTGTACCTTAGGAATAGGGATGTAGCGAACCGCCGAGTATGTGTTCGCGAACGCCGTTCGCGTACACCGGCAAAAAATGCGAACAGTTCGCGAACCCGAACATCCGAAAATCGTTCGATTGGAACGATCGAAGGATTTTAATCGTTCGATCGAAGGATTTTTGTTCGAATCGAACGATCGAAGCCATTCGATCGAATGATTTCATTCAATCCAATGGCTTCGATCGTTCGATTCGAACGAAAATCCTTCGATTTTAGCGGTCGAAGGAATCGAATGGTCGAATGGTCGAACGATTTTTGACGCGAACGCCTATTGGCGAACGTTGCGCGACGTTCGCGAACTTGCGGCGGACGCGAACAGTCGAAGTTCGCGCGAACTAGTTCGCCGGCGAACAGTTCGCTACATCCCTACTTAGGAAGTCAAAAGCTGCCAAAAGGATAAGGAATCACTTAGGATTTGGCAATATGTAAGCCTTTGTTCAGTTCAAAGGAGTTGTTGGAAGAAACCAGACTATAGAGAAGCTATCGCATACTTAACACTCCAGAGAAATAAGTATTAGAATGCCACCAAGCAAGTTGGTTATCAAGGTTTTGATTTACATTTGGCACGTGTGTGAGGTATGTTGAAAAATATGGCAGAGTTAACAAGTTGCAAGTAAAGGACATATTAGGGGTAATTAACTTAACTGAACAAAAAACGGACACTGGTGCAAGGTGCAAACCACAGCTAGTCCAGGGTAAGAAGCTCTTGCTGAATAAACACTTTTGCTCCACTTACTCTGCTAATATTTTTTTAAATAAATCAAAAGAATAGGAAATTTATTGAGGCTTTAGTGTGTTTAGAAGAGTCAGTGTGGAATCAGGATTGAACCCGATTTGGGAATCTGTAATTTCTATACACCCAGCTGATGGATGGAGTGTAATGAAGTAGGTATTAGTCCCAATTTCTGATCCTAGCTTTAGTGTACAAAATGTTACCTGGTAATTCTTTGAAGCAGAGAAAAGCAAAGTAAATGTTATAGTTAAAGAACAAGGAAAACCTGTTTTTACAAAGGCTCATTTCAATAGTCGTATTCTCCTCTCCCAGGTTGCTACCTTTTTTTTCTGTAAGTCTGTAAGGAAATAATAACTCTGTGTATGTTTTAGCTCCATTAGGAGATCATGTCCGCTATCTTTACCAGGATTGCAACTGCAGAAGTGTGAACTTTCCTTTCCCTATTATGTCGGATGTGCGCTCACAATAGGAAAGATGTGCCCATGCACTGAAATACAAATACAAGCTATTGCGCATGCGTTAGAGTCTTGCAGGGGAATGTAATAAAAGTCACAAAGAGCAAAACAATTCGCACCAATAAGACTAAAAATCCACATCTCGCAATGTAATATTGATCCTTAAACTGTTATTGCATTGCGAATTTTAACTGCGCATTGCCAATTTTAATTGCGCACTCATAAGAAGTGCTTGAAGGTGTCGTAATCTTTTGGAGCAAACATAACGACTTTTTCAGTAAGAAGTTTTATTACATTGACTGCGCATTGGCACAAACTATACAATTCGCAAACGGTCTTTCACTGTCGGAAGTGGTCGCTAAACAGTTTCTGGGCTCGCAAAAGCTATTTTTTAAATTCGCACAATGCAAAATTTGCTCGCGCAAAGGCATAACTTTTTGCATTGCGAATAGTTTTTCTGTTAGCGATTTTTATTACATTCACCCATTGGTCTTGAAAGCAGTGCGGTGACTTCTGGCTAGCGTTCGTTCCATAATATACAAGATATTGGGAAATCATCAGCAAGGGATCTTTTCCAACAGGGACACATTTCAGCAAAACGATTACACTGACAGCCTTTAATGAGGTAACACTTTCCTTGGACTCCTTCTTATATTTATCCGTTCCTTGTCCTTTAGCTATAGTGAAAACAGTCAAATATTCTCTTCATAACTATTTGTAGATACCAAGGGGCAAATTCATCAAGGGTCGAATATCGAGGGTTAATTAACCCTCGATATTCGACTGGGAATGAAAATTGCGCAAATACTGCAGTCAAACGATCGAAGGAATAATCGTTCAATCAAACAATTAAATCCTTCGAAACGAACGATTCAAAGGATTTTAATCCAACGATCGAAGGAATATCCTTTGACCAAAAAAACTTAGCCAAGCCTATGGGGACCTTCCCCATAGGCTAACATTGGGTTCGGTAGGTTTTAGGTTGTGAACTAGGGGGTCGAAGTTTTTTCTTAAAGAGACAGTGGTCGAATGGTCGAATGGTCGAACGATTTTTAGTTTGAATCCTTCGATTCAAAGTCGTAGTCGAAGGTCGAAGTAGCCCATTCGATGGTCGAAGTAGCCAAAAAAACACTTCGAAATTTGACGTTTTTTTTCTTCTATTCCTTCACTCGAAGTTAATGAATTGGCCCCCAAGTGTACCGATTGACATGGCGGAGCTCTGGAGCTACTGTCATCCTGAATTTGAAGGGTTCCTGCAGTAGGTTGCGTCAATAGGCACAGCTGACTTGTTCCAAAAGTATCACATACAAATGCCATTTTAATACCAAGCACCGGTGACTCCCCCCAAAAAAATGTTAGCCATAACTTACATCTGATTTGCTACCACACAAACGTTTGTTCATACTGACACAGTGAGTACAACTGAGGTGGGCACATTTCCCCATGAGACCATAATTATTCTGCATAAATGAGCCCTATAATATGAAAAGATTGTTGATTTCAGCATATCCACTCAGCAAGTTATCAGCAGATACTGGTGCTGCTCCCACTGCAGAGATGTAATCATTATGTTTTGCTTTTACATATTCTGACTTATCTCCCCCGTCTAAATGAGACGTTCTGTTCTTATCTTTTCCATCAAACTCATTAAAAGAACAAAGCACAACCACACACGAATTAAAGCAGATTAAAATGTCTTTTCCTGTCACTGGGCTCCCATAGAACTATTACAGATAATTGTGAATTTAGTGAGTTGGAACCTATAATGTAATTATTGTTAAGTTTATCTTTTAACGTGATTTTTACTTTTCTGTAAGACTGCAGTTTTGTCAAATACCTGTGCAAAGGAACGGGGGGAATTTATAGCCCATATGCAGATCAATAGCCTTTCTCTGGGTTGAAAAAGTCAAGACAAGTTGAAAAACTCATCAGGTGCAATGCAAAAATATGTACACCAGGGTGGCTTAGGTCACAGTATCGCCCCTGCTGGGTTGCAATAGGATGAAACAAATATAAAAAGTTCCAGATAAATGCTTCAGTAAGAAAACCTGCCTGTAGTCTGGTGCTCAAAACAACAGTTAAATAGATACTGACACAAGAGTTTAACCCTTTTAATATACCCATCATAATATAATCTTTGAATGCTATTTATAATTTTGCCATAAAAGTATTTGCCTGATGCTTTTACATTACCTTTCTTAGCCCCATGTTCCTCTATGAGGGGGCTGCCATATTTGTGCAGCATGAGTCTGTGCGCATTAGAATCTATAACTGACCGGCTGAGATGGGACAGTCAGGTTGGCAAAACTTTAAGTAATAATTACAACCAAAAGCAGAATTCTCAACAAAAAACGATCAACGTGACCTATAGGTAACTTTTAAGGGGTTATTTACTAAGCTGTGAATGAAAATTACGACAAATTTGTGATTTTTTTCTATAAAATTGCACTTTTAAAAAAATCACAAACTTTTCAAAATGTATTAAACCCAGAGGATGGAAACGTCCAAATCAGAAAATTCGGCATCTCAGATCTGTCGAGTTTGCATATAAGTCAATGGGAGAAGTCCCAATGATTTTTTTGATGTGTGCTGGGTTTCGTGCAAAAATCTAAGTTTTCAGGTGAAAAATCCAAAAAAATTGTGAAAATCGGATGAAAAATCTGACAAAATTGTGAAAATCAGATTTTGTTCCTGCAAAGCAAATTTTCGGGAAAATGTAATAATAAATCAGAGTAAAAAACCTGAGCAAATTTGATCGTAGTTTGTAGCAGAAAATATTGAGATAAATTCAGACTTTGATAGATAACTCCCTTAATGTAGATTAATTTTTTGAAAAGAAAATTTTTAGGGGCCGATTCACTAAATTCGAGTGAAGGATTCGAAGTAAAAAAACTTCGAATTTCGAAGTGTTTTTTGGGCTACTTCGACCATCGAATGGGCTACTTCGACCTTCGACTACGACTATCGAAGGATTTGAATTAAAAATCGTTCGACTATTCGACCATTCGATAGTCGAAGTACTGTCTCTTTAAAAAAAACTTCGACCCCCTAGTTCGCCATCTAAAAGCTACCAAAGTCAATGTTAGCCTATGGGGAAGGTCCCTATAGGCTTGCCTAAGTTTTTTTTGATCGAAGGATATTCCTTCAATCGTTGGATTAAAATCCTTCGAATCGTTTGATTCGAAGGATTTAATCGTTCGATCGAATGAATAATCCTTCGATCGTTCGACCGAATTTTCTGCGCTAAATCCTTCGACTTCGATATTCGAAGTCGAAGGATTTCAATTCCTAGTCGAATATCGAGGGTTAATTAACCCTCGATATTCGACCCTTGGTAAATCTGCCCCTTAGTGTCACTATCACTTTAGTATATTTTTTGAAAAGCACAATCGCCTCATTTACTAGTAGTAGAAAAGGCCCTGTTCTATAAAAATGTACTGAGATGGCTGAGAGTATATATGCGCAGAGTGGGAAATTAATGAATGATCTGAATGCCGCTATAGTACATTCATTAAGAGACAATATAGTCCCTGTTTAGAGATTGCCAATTTTTTTCTCTTTGTTTGGACACGGAAATGATGTCCATAGACGTGTATGTCGTTGCGCATGAAAAAAAAAAATGACGCGCATAAAAAAAAAAATGTCAAAATTAGTCTCCAGCGAAATGTCGCAGACGCCCATTAAAGTCTATTGGCTTTATAATTTTTTGTGACGTATTTTTTTTTTACGTGCAATGCCATACAAGTCTATGGGCATCATTTCCAGCGAAACATGGCGAAAAAAAATTGCCCATCCCTAAATAGGGACTATGTTGTCTCTAAATGGTAAAATGTGCTATAGCAGCATTCAGCTCCAATGATTAAATTCCCCTTTATCTGTTTGTTTTTGGATAGGACAATATTTGTAGTTGTAGAAGTTTATATCCTTATTGGCCCTAATTGCAACTGAACTGAACGGATAAAGAGCTGTTCTGTACAAACCAATTTTCTCCTCCTGTCACGCAAAACTAATTTGATGATCAGTTTACAATAACCGGTTCCCTACAGCCAAAGGTTGTTATAATTCATTTCATATGCTCCTGAATACTGTATTGTTTATTACTCAAAAGCAAAAGCCATTTCGCTCCATTTGCTTTGGATTTTTAGGGGAGCTGCTTATGATTTAAATCACTTAACTTGTACCTGCAAAAAATGTGATATGCACAGTCATGTCATTTTGGGTATAAATTATTTACATTTCTTTGTCCCAGAAAACCTGCCTTATGTAAAGGAAAACTATGCAGTCAGAGCAAATTATTATGGGGTGCAGTTTGTCCAAAATACATTCTGTATACAAAAATATCCCTAGTACACAGAAAGAATGTCTCTCACAATATTTTAGTATATGTGACCATATTCACAGACTAAAAATATACAAAAGCCCTTTTTATTTTAAAGAATAAGAACATCTGGTTAGTGCACAAAAGGATGTCATTATATTACAAACTCCATGCTATATGTTTTAACAAGCAATCTGTCTCACAAATCTATGTATAACATCCATGTAACAGACCCAGTTACGTGTAAAGTTACTAGAACACTTTCCTTACCACACTTCTTGTAGAATCAGATCACACACTCTTAAACATAAATGAACCCTTTGCAATCCAGGGCCCTGAGCTATGTTTGCGTATGAAAGATACTGGGAATTGGGATTTATAGCGCCCGGCCTCCAGTGATGGTCGAATTTGTCCTGTTTCGCTGAAAAAAAACCCCATAAATTTTGCCACTCGCGTCAATTTTGACGCCTGCATTAAAGTCAATGGGCGTCCGAATAATGTTGACGCACAATAGTTTTGACGCAAGTGACTATTCTGATGCATGTTCAAATTTTTTTGACACTGGCAAATTCTCACCGCTGTTTCACAAATTTATTCCAATGTATTCGCCCATCACTAGTGAGCACTGAGGATCTGAGGTGAATTCCACTAGTAAAATATAACACACAGTTTGCAGTTAACCAAGATAAATTTTAAAAAATAAAGGAAAAGAATAGGGTAAACAGTGCAATGCAGTAATATTCCTACACTGGGGAAAAGTGGTTCTGTCTAGTAATTAACACAGTCTCTCTCCACTCTGGGTGGACAACACAGTTCAATTCACATAAAATGTCTATTTTCCCCAGAGCTCTCTTTTTCCACAGGTAGTGCTACCTGCCCCAATGTACCTCTCCTTTAGGATATAGGCTAGCTCCCACATGGCAGGCTCACGAGAAACACCTGTCCTCACACTAGGAACACACAAAGGTTGCAACTGGCATCCAACCCTACTCAGAATGCAGGGCACTTTTCCTTCTAGGATGAAACTCAAATCTGTCCAGCTGAGCACAAATCCCACTTTCACTTAGTACTGCAGTTCTTTCACATTCCATGTTGAACTCTCACTCTCCCTGCTGTGTCTCTCAGCCTCTCTCTGCTTCAGGAGGGCCGCTGCAGCAGCCCTTTTCATGCGGCCCCTGCGCTTATAGCTCCAGGGCTCTCCTTTAGGTTAAGGGCATGGTATGGGACCTGTTATCCAGAATGCTTGGGACCTGGGGGTTTCGGATAACCGATCTTTCTGTAATTTGGATCTTCATACCTTAAATCTATTAGAAAATCATTTAAATAACCCCATTAGGTCGATTTTGCTCCCAATAAGGATTCATTATATCTTAGTTTGGATTAAGTACAAGGTACAGTTTTATTATTACAGAGAAAAAGGAAATCATTTTTAAAAATTTGGATTATGTGGATAAAATGGAGTGTATGGGAGACAGCCTTTCTGTAATTTGGAGCTTTCTGGAAAACAGGTTTCTGGATAATTGATCCCATACCTGTATTCAGTAAGCTTTACAATGATTTGGCAGTTTGCTCAATTTCATTTATCAACACTAGGCAAATTCTGGGCAGTAGCCTATGGCAACCCATCAAACCTATTCACTGTTCTACCTGCAGCTGACAAAAAAAAAAGCCAATCACTAATAGGTTGCTATGGGTTACTCCTCAAGGGTAAATTTGGCAGTGCTGATAAATGAGCCATCAGGATGTGTCCTCAGGAGAACTTGTGAATAATATTCCAGACCCCTGACATGAATGGGCGGGTGCCCTCAGGCTAGATAACAAGGGAAGTGTGTCCTCTACCTTAAAGGAACATTTCAATGTAAAAGTAAAAACTGGTAAATAGATAGGCTGTACAAAATAAAAAAAATGTTTCTAATATAGTTAGTTAAAATGTAATCTATAAAGACTGGAGTGACTGGATGTCTAACATAACAGAACAGAACACTACTTTTCAGCTCTCTAACGCTGAGTTAGTCAGCGACTTGAAGGGGGGGGGGTCACATGGGACATAACTGTTCAGTGAGTTGTTTGTGAAAGTGAAAGAAATAATGTTTCACCTACAGCACTAGTATAGCACTAAATGGCACCTTTGGACATGGATAAAAAAGCACATGCACCACTGAGGCTCAGACATTAGTATTTCTCTGCAGAGTGTATTCAGTTTTTTTCTGTGTTATTATTAACGTTATTCTTCAACTTTATAATATTCATGTTAGAATTTGAAACCTTTTACAAAGTAGTTGTAAAACAATGACTTTTTAGCACTGAAGCCAGATATCCATTATGTCACACACTGACAACCGGCTCTGAAACAACTACAACAATAAGAACTAGCAAGGGAACGTGTACAGATATGAAAGTAGATATAGAAAAGCACAATGAATGAATCGCTGCTTTCCACACCATTGGCTGCAAATTGTGCAGCTTCTAAAAGCACATATATTAAAATGGAAGGGTGCACTTGTTAAAACACTGAAGCAGATAAAGCAGGTTCAATGCGTATGTCAATTTCTTGTGCTCCCTCGGTCTTGGACGGCTGAAAATTAAATTGTACACACCACTGAAAAAAAAAGCTTCCTGCTTCTGATACTGTATATTCTGTATTTTATCGTTAATGCAACATTGCACCTGTGCAATAACCCCTAGCAACCACATACTGATTTTTATTATTAACTGTTCAGAGTCAGTTGTTGATTGGTTTTTGCAAAGATATCAATCTGAAATTACACAGGTATGGGGTCTGTTAGACTACAAAAAGAAATGGTGCATGCAGCCCATGTAAGCACTACTAAAGCAAATGCAGTTTCAAAAAATAGAATATAAACAGGAGGACATACAGTTCACCCCAGTCCAATGGCGCATACACACAGGAGCAAAACCAAAAGTGTAAGTTCCTCCAAAAAATAAAGCAGCAAGTAAAAAAAATACTAAAAGTTTATTAGGAGATATTAGGACATGCTCCTATGGTACCTGTTATCCAGAATGTTCAGGACGTGGGGTTTTCCAGATGATGGATCTTTCTGTAATTTGGATCTTTATACCTTAAGTCTGCTAGAAAATCATATAAACATGAAATAAACCCAATAGGCTGGTTTTGCTTCCAATAAGGTTGCATCTTATTTTGGATCAAGTACAATATACTGTTTTATTATTACAGAGAAAAAGGAAATAAAAATTTTGATAAAATGGAGTATATGGGAGACAGCCTTTCCATATTTTGGAAACTTCCGGATAACAGGTTTCCGGATAACGGATCCCTTACATTAGTAAATCGGGGTCTTTGTGTACAACAAAACTGAAGCGCATTATAAGAGGATAGGGGGTTATTTGTGAAACACAATTCTCTGCCACAATGAAAGAAACAACATATTATGGATCAAGCAGCACATGGTAAATATCATGACCCTGATATTCTGTTGGAAGATGTGATGCTTTAAACCCCCCTTCCCCCCCAGTCTAATTAGTCATAAATGATGCTGGTTATGACATGTGGTTTATACCTGAAAATCAGAGCTAAAAACAAGACAAGAAATGTCTAATGAAAAGAATCTGCTGATCCCAACACAGCCAAGAGCAGAACTGCAACATCTTTATTTCTTTCAACTCAGCAAAACCCAAGTCACTAATTTGTGATAGCGTTGCCACAATATTGTTCCCCACCCCGTGATGCAAAAGATGGAATTCTCCCTGTGCGCTATTTTATAGCTTAGTCAAACCTTTGCTGGTCAATCTTTTCTTTCAAATATACAATTGATACATGAAAACATAGAGCCGCTACTTCCACACAGTGCAGTGCACTGGCCTTTTGCAGCAGCAGTGGGAGATATTTATGCTGGGCTAAAAGCTGAGCTCCTTCAAACCAGTATTAAAAGTCAGGTCCTATTCATCAAAGCTGCTTGATTAATAGTTGGAGCCCACATAGAAACAGCGAGGAGCTTCCGACATCTCAGTGGTGGCAGCAGTTTCCTTAGTTAATCAATGAAGTGTGACACCATCTCAGTGATAAATCCACTGGTGACCCATCGGTGACTGCGGCTTTGCCTGCTGACAAATGAGATGAGAGTTCCGTGCCACCTGGTTCACAGATTATTCGTAAATCAATTATTATAGGACTCAAGAACCAAGGATACATTTGATAAATTTCTATGAATGAGTCTTTACACCACATGGACAAAGAAAAAGGCTGAGCACTACGGATGATATTAAAAAAAAAAGCTTATGGTCACTTGGGCTAAATGTAGAGATCCAAGAATGGAACACGCACCCCATCCATGATATTGATTAGAAAATCAGAGTGAATAACAATAGAGTTCAAAATTATATATTTTGTAAAGGAAATGTGAAAAAACTGAAAAAAAAAACAAATAAATATAAATCAAATAAAAAATATTAAATACATCTAAAACCATGTCATATGTATATTTTGTTTGGCTATTTCTAGCCTGCAACTGAGATGTTATCTGGTTGTCAGGGACTTCTTAACTATGTAGGTACATCCACTGCCATCCCAGAATCGAGGTCCCTGCTTACCTTTTCATAAAAAGAAATTAAGTTAGTCTGCCAAGATCTATTACACATAAAAAACCATGCTGGCACAAACTCATAGTGTTATATTTGCTAGGAAGTCCAGTATTTTATCCTTTATTAACCCTTTCAAAAGCTTTCCTACCACTGATGTCAGACTACTGGCCTATAGTTTTGAGGCTGAGAACGGGATCATTTTTTGAATAGAGGCACCACATTAGCAATTCGCCAGTCTCTCGGCACTATGCCAGATCTCAATGAATCCTGAAAAATTAGGTAAAGAGGTTTGGCAATCACAGAGCTAAGCTCACTAAGTACCCTGGGATGAATACCAACTGGCCCCAGACCTTTGTTTATCTTAACATGTTCTAGTCTCTTTTGAATTTCCTCATGTGTGAACCATGCATCATTAGTTGTATTAGTAGAATTGCTAGAATTGGGACTATCAAGAAGGAAACCTTCATTAAATGGTTCCTCATTAGTGTAGACAGACAAAAAATATGTGTTCAGAATCTGAACTTTTTGTTTGTTTTCATCAACCAGCTGACCCCCCTCTGATATTAAATTTCCCACCCCTTCCTGCTTCATTTTTGTACTATTAACTATCAACTGTTATGCTACAGTTACTGCTCATACATTTCCAATATAACTGGAGCTGAAAACATGTTCAGGTTGTGATAAAGTACACAGTAGATATAAACTGGCACGACCCTCTAAAGCAATTGTCCTGGCCCAGGAGATCATTTTCAAGGGCAACTCACCAGACGTTTTCATCTGTAGGTGCAAATTAAGCTGTGATATATAACCTTTCTAGTTATGATTATGGCACACAAAACACAAGGGAAGAGTTTTCTCAGAGCAAGACAATGCAACATTAAATATTTTACTATAGCATGTGAAAGAACATATTTGGGAATATATCCTGCTGTCTCTCAAAGTATAAGCGATGCATAACCTTTACAAAATTCTTCACAGCAATCAACTCCACAATTCCGTGTATACGCTGCCTATGCATGAATGAAGCGACCTATTGGATGTATATTCTTGCTTCCATAAGACTGAGCACAGCACTTCTCCATCAGAACAAGGCACCAAATTGCCTGTACACAAAAGCTCAGCTTGTGGTAAATGAACAGTGCAGCTTTGTGTGAAACACCAGGGAATATATAACTGAGAAATAGAATATCTGAATTCAATGGAAAATATACATAAAGTGATCAGATACTAAATATTTAGTTGATGTGCAGGTAAATCATATTTTTTAATGGTAGAAATATAGTATATTATATTATTTTTAGCATTATGTCCACCTTATATAGTTTTCCTGTCCTAAAATATTGTTATGGGTTCAGTGATGGATGGACAATGTGCTTAGTTTCAGGGGCCTCATATGTGGCCTCTAATCCCTCAAAAGGGCTGCACATTTCTGAAGAGATAGAGAGAGAGAGAGAGAGAGAGAGAGAGAGAGAGAGAGAGAGAGAGAGAGAAATAGAGGGAGAGAGAGAGAGAGAGAGAGAGAGAGAGAGAGAGAGAGAGAGAGAAAGAGAGAGATGCAACTGTCCCTAGATTACAAAGCTATGCTGATGCCGCACAGCATCAGATCATTTTCTATAAGCGCCAACCCATCATGAAAGTGGTGTTTCTACCTCCTTGTGCACTACACATCAGCACATCACACTGCAGAGGCAGTACACTGCCGGCAAACAGTGTCGGACTGGCCCGGCGGGAAACCGGGAAAAAACCTGGTGGGACCCGACCCTTATTGGGCCCCCGCTGGGCCAGACCCCTCTCCAGACCAGTTTGTTAAAAAAAAAAAAAGATTTCTTTAGGCGCTGCACCATCTGTGCATGCGCGCAGCAACATTCATATAGAGCCCTGAGCGGCGCCTTTCAAGAAGGACAGTAGTTCCGGTGGGCCCCGGGCCCCCCAGTCCAACCCTGCCGGCAAATTACATGTATTTGGCAGTAGGGATGCACCAAATCAAGGATTTGGTTCGGGATTCGGCCAGGATTCAGCCTTTTTCAGCATGATTCAAATTCTGCATATGCTAAAAAATGTTTTCCCCTTCCCACCCCTAATTTGCATATGCAAATTAGGATTTGGTTCGGTATTTGGCATAATCTTTCGCGAAGGATTCGGGGGTACGGCCGATTCCAAAATTGTGGATTCGGTGCATCCCTATTTGACAGTAAGCACATTCCTGGATGGTTCAGGTGCATTTCAGTCATTTCTTAAGGTGTCTTGCCTCATTACACATGTGCCCCTAGCATTACAGGCACTATGGAAATTGCCTTTTGTATTGTATTTATTTCTGCATTACTATAAAGCCACAAAGGTCTATCCACAGAAGAACAGAGTCTACTAAATATACAGGAATAAACCAGGGAAATTAGCTGCATAAGTGGTGGTGTTTATCATACCTGCAGGGCACGGCTTCCCTCACAAAATGTTGCTTATGGGCAAATTAGAGAGAATAGCTGTATACTGTAGAGACAAACAAACAAAAAAAGGAAATAGATTTTTCTGAGTAAGCAAATTGACCTAAAGAATGTGTACTAGAGCAAACACCATGGTTATTTTCAGACTTCTTACTAATACTATATATAGCAAATTCATGGTGTGTGGTTGCCTATAATAAATGGAAATTGCACCTTTGACTTTGCATTCTCTCCAATCACTGCCATTGATAAGCCATAATACCACCCACAAGTCTCCATTTACACTGCTTTCATGATACATATATCAATAATAGTGTCATTACCTCCTGTAAAGGGGTGTTTCACTTTTAGTATGTTACAGAATGGCTCATTCTACGCAACTTTTCAGTTGACCTTTTTTATATAGTTTTTTAATTATTTACCGTTTTGTTCTGACTCTTACCAGCTTTCAAATAGGGGTCACTGACCCCATCAAAAAAAACCAAATGCTCTGTACAGATTTATTTGTATTGCTATTTTTTATTGTTTATCTTTCTATTCAAGCCTCCCCATATTCCACTCTTATTCAAATCAATGGTTGCTATTGTAATTTGGACCCCAGAAATCACATTGCCAATTGTGTCAAAATATCACGCTCTTAATTTATAGGTGAATGACCCCTTTAACAGTAGCTTGGGGAGGGGAGTGACCAAGGCCAGAGGCACATAAGGTATTTTGCCTGGCGCTGCCATTCAGCAGACAAAAGGGACCCTGACTACCTTTTACAAAGAGCAATAATAGTCTGTCCATTTGTCACTGCTACAGTATGTGTGTATCCAATAAAATGCTTTACATTTGATAGTATTGGGAGCAGTGAAAGGCAAAATGGGACATGCCTAGAAGAGACACATTTCGAGTTTACAGTTTAAAAGACTGGGAGTCTGCTCCTTGTAGTGTAGATAGCTCAATTACACTCTTTACAAAGCTCATGCCACCACCCCTTGCCCAGTATAAACACAGAAGACTGGTGATATGGAGAGGATGGAAATGCCCCTGCCACAATTCTCCTCTTTTTCTTCTTTCTTTCTTTCAGCATGTGAACTTGCTTCCAGTATAATATAAATATAACAAATAACCCCGGAGAAACGTTCTTTGCCATTTGGAGGTAACAAGGATTTTCAGTTGAGAATAATTGGATTTGCTTTACCATTATCATTCCTTGTCTGGGTCCGACCACAGGGAATTCTCAGTGACTGGACATTGATGGATATGTTTACTTTCCAGCTTCATGACTCCATATGACATTGTTTTGGGAGTCGGATTAATTTGCCTTTTGTATTTCCACTTCTTCCTGGTTTAGGGAGGACGAACAACTTTTAAACAAGCTGTCAGGAAAAATCTCTACTGAGACGTTTCAAAAAGGATTCCTGCCGTAATGAGGAATGAAGATACAATTTGCTGGTAATTAGAATTAACATTGTACTCTGAGTCACTTTCACTGCATATTACTGGTAGGATGAAAATAATGTATAATATGAATAAGAGAACGGCCTGTCACAATTAATAAGCAGAATGCACAAAGGGCAGTGTTAATAAAATGTTTCTAATTCATTTATTTCATACAGAAACTTACACAACAGACTCTATTACTATTCATATATATATATATATATATATACCCCATTTGAATTCATTTATTTTAAAAATTAGCAATGTATTTTGTTCTTTTCTTATTAATCCTACACTCCTATCAGGGTTGCCACCTCACCCCTTTAATACCTGCTACATATTGAATCCACATCCTATTAATTATCATTATTTATATTTTTATTATATATTTTTTCATTGTTTGCCTATCTCTTTTGACACTTTTCCACTGTCATATGTAGTCAATAACTATTGCTCAGTGTGGGTACAATTTTATTGATAATGTTTCATTTTATTACTTATCTTTCTATTTATATGTCTGCCTGTCGTTCAAATCACTGCCTGGTTGCTAGGATAAATAAGTCCCTATAAACCAGATAGCTGCTGAAATACCAAAGAGCTGTTGAACTGAAAAAACCTTAAAAAAGAAGATAAATTGCAAATTGTCTTACAAGAGCAATGTCTATATCATACTAAAAGTAAATTCAAAGTTGAACACCCCTTCAAACTCACCATTTTTTAGCCACAATGCAGCTTTTTTTTTGTTCCCATCTTTTTGTTCGCAACTTTGTGTCTACCAGGAGGCGTTTCTCCCAATGTCTTAACAAATACAACTGTGCATCATTTTCAGTGTTTTGCATTAAAATTATGTCTGTGGCCAGTTCTTTAGGTGTATTTTGATGCAGCATGCAGTAGCAATACTGGCTGGACAATCTTTAAGGTACTGGTAGTGCCAGAGTTCCCCTGCATCATTTGGGCCACTGGGAATGATTTATTTTAACAGATCAGCATCAATGGGTTGCACTTCATAAATAAGTCCTGGTAGGGTTGACAACTTTTCTTACCTTGGAGTCTGGACAGGGGCAACACCAGTGACGTCAGAGGTCTGGCTGATTACACAAGGGGGCTGGCCAGTGATACGGATGGGTGTGTCAGTGTCACGAAGGGGCGGGCCATCGGCGTGAAAGGGCAGCATGTGTGATTACTCAAATTACTCAGGAAGCAGGATACAGCTGTCTGCCTGATTTTCAGACTTTTGAAAAACTGGCAGATATTTTGAAACGGCACAGTGGGTGTAAAAACCTGACCAAAACTGGACAGGTGGTAACCCTAGCCCTGTGGCATAGTGTCTGGAAAAACACTATTTTCCAGGATGCTCTACGAGAGACAGTATATGGGAAGAATAACAAAGGCTACATGTGAGACTGAGAGACTGTGAGCTCTCTGCCAAGGAAGCAGATATCTCAGAAGCAGGGAGATATCTATATATGGATAGGGATGTAGCGAACGTCGGAAAAAAAGTTCGCGAACATATTCGCGAACTTGCGCAAAAATGCGAGCGGTTCGCGAACGGTTCGTGAACCCCATAGACTTCAATGGGAAGGCGAACTTTAACATCTAAAAAAGACATTTCTGGCCAGAAAAATGATTTTAAAGTTGTTTAAAGGGTGCAACGACCTGGACAGTGGCATGCCAGAGGGGGATCAAGGGCAAAAATGTATCTGAAAAATCTGCCTGTGTGTGCTTGGAAGAGATAGTGTAGGGGGAGAGCTGTTAGTGATGCTAGATGGCAGTTGGTTGAATAACACACTGGGCAAAAAATGCCTACAGGGCAAATAATGCCTAAAAGGTCAACTTATACACTACTACAGCGGTAGTAAAATAAAAAAAAGTAAAATAAAAAAAAAATGAATATTAAAAAAAAAAAAATTAAAGTTGGTGCTGCTGAACTACTAGGAGCAGCAGATTAGCACACCAGTCCCACTCCCCAACACTGCTAGACTAATAGCACTGGGCTCTTATAGTAGTAGTAGTAGTAGTAAAACAACAAAAAAATAAATAAAAGCAGTCCTTACAAGGACTACTGTTATTGCAGCAGTCAGCAGATGAGATCAGAAGCAGGACAGCTGCCCACTGCAGCTACATACAGAGCACTGCAGTAGAAGGTAGATTACTAGCCAGCAAAGCTACCTAAGCTTAAATGTCCCTCAAACCCCTGCAGACTTCTGTCCCTCCAATAACAGAGCAGTATCAAAACGATTACTAGCCAGCAAACTTTCGACTGTCCCTGAAATCACTAACAGGCAGCAGCTCTCTCCCTACACTATCTCTTCAGCACACACAGGCAGAGTGAAAAAACGCTGCAGGGCTTCGGTTTTTATAGGGAAGGGGAGTGGTCCAGGGGAGAGCTTCCTGATTGGCTGCCATGTACCTGCTGGTCTGGGGTGAGAGGGCAAAAAAAAGCGCCAACAATGGCGAACCCAAAATGGCGAACGTCGCGCGTCGTTCGCGAACTTCCGGCGAGCGCGAACACCCGATGTTCGCGCGAACAAGTTCGCCGGCAAACAGTTCGCGCCATCTCTATATATGGAGAGCCAGGTCTGTAAAACCTGTGTTTTGGGAATAAACCCATTGTATGCAGATGTCAGGAAACCAGGCTGTAATGGTTACAGATTATTAATCTGTGAGTTTCTATCTTTATGTTTTGTACTGATGCATTCAGTTGTGAATGAAATAGATGGACTTCTGTTTAAAGTTACCTTGGATATTCCTGTTTATTACAGTAATGGGATCCACTATCCAGAATGCTCGCAAACTCAGGGATTTTAGGATAAGGATGTCCATATAATAAGTCTACATTAAATAAACCCAATTGGATTGCCTCTAATAAGGATGAATTATATATATTATATATATATATATATATATATATATATATATATATATATATATATATATATATATAGTCCAAGAAGATGCCGGCACTCTCGAAAAAGCAAAATAATATGCCTGGGTGCAGAATCAAGTAAATGTAACACAAACTTTGAATAGAGTCCGCACTCTCCGGACTTAAAAGTAAAATGTTTTTATTAATACAAGCTAGTCAGTAGCTTGTATTAGTAAAAAACTTTTACTTTTAGAGTGCGGACTCTATTTGAAGTTTATATATATATATATATATATATATATATATATATATATATATATATATATATATATAATATATATAGCCTTCCTATAAATCAGAGCTTTCTGGATAATGGGTATCAGAATAATGGATCCCATACCTATACTTTGAGAAGTTATTACAAAGTCTGCCAGTTGAGTGAATTCCCGCATAGTCCATATATCTAGATGACATGTCATGAAGCTTTGTTTTTAATGCGACACAAAGTAGAAAAGAGTTATATGAAACACATATATTGTCTTTTATCTAGACAGGTGCTTGTTTTTTTATCTTTAAAATAGTTAATTTTACTCATTTTCATGTAAATGAAGGGAATTAATTCTCACCCTAACCCCATGTTATTATCGCCTACTAAATTACATAGAATGTTGAACTCTGGACCCTAACAACAATAGACAAGTTCAGCCAATTTTTAAGGCCATTATAAGAGTTCAACCTCTGAAATGAATAATCCTGTGTCTATTTAGACTTTGCCAATGTTTCACTAGATGAATGCCAAGTAATGAACTTGACCGCTACTGCCCACACATCACTCTGCTTGTGTTAAGTAATATTGTATCTTCTGCACATTAAAATGGGGAGATATTCTCATACAAGTAAATGTGTATTCTGCTGATGCAAAGATATTCCAGCACTTCCCCACAATTCATTTTAATTGTGTTATAATTAGTGGCTAAGGCACTGCAAGGCAATACTAAATCATCACAAGTGAATCTGATTGCAGGGTATGCACTCACCAATTACACGTTGCCTATTCTTCTGTAAGTTGTGTCTCTGCAAGTATGATTAGCACCGGGAGCTTTTGAAATATTGGCCAGAATTTTGCATTATCATAAAATATCAAATGTGTTTTAAATTCTACTGGATAACGAATGTCACATTTAAAGGCATAATGCTGATTTAAAAAAGACATTGTGCTTCATGAAAATCTCTAACTTTGACAGTAAATAAATATGGCATCCTCCATGGAATTTAAGGGGGATTTTCTATTTTTCTTATAAACCTCTAAAAAAACAATTGTTATTTTTATTTCTTTAAAACTTTAAAAATTCTAAATTTATTAAGTGTCAAGCTATGAAAAATTATAATACAAATTTCACCAAGTAAAAGCTAGTGAGGTTCTATAGAAAATAATGGGAGCTACACAATCTTATTGGACCATTTTTAATCAATTCAGACTTTTAGAGGTTTTTTTCACTAGTCATTTTCTGAAAAGCTGAGATGTTTTTGTATCTTTTAGGCTCATTGTTAAGAACCCCCCCCCCCCATTCATGCTTTTTAAATTCTGATATTTTGAATTACTTTTGTGGCATTCGTGGTTTTAGTGAAAATTAGTGTACTTGTGGTTTCAAAAAGCTCTAATTCCACTAAAATGTGACCTTTAATAATAGTGCCTCTAAATGAAATATTCCAGTTTAAAGGGGCCCTCCACCCAAAAGCTGTTTTTATATATTGAAAGAATGTATCATTTTAAGCAACTTTCCCATTTACATTTCTTTAAATAATTCTCAATGATTTTGGAGTTATTCAAGTTTTAAAATATGACTATGAAGATTCTCATTTATCCAGGTCGTTGTATATCTAGAATAAATAATCATAGAGCAACTGGACTTTCTGAGTAATTATTGAAGACATTTTACTACTCATCCGAGCAGATTCTTCAGTTCAACTGACTGTTATGGGAAGTCCTTATCATATAAACTCTTCTACTAATGCAATCACAATGGCCCATTGTAACTTTTCAGAGCGGCAACAGATGAAACTCACAGATATGTGAATGCTGTGTAGTTACTGTGATAGGATTACTAAGGTATCATGCAACTCCTAGAAACAGGTATCACTTGCGAGAGTTGCATGAAAGGATGTGTGAAGTGTTCTGAAACTAGCGGTGTACAGATGTTAGAACAACATTGTATGTAGCAGACAGGTGGTGTAAAAAAACTGGTACACCCAAAGGACCCAACACCTAAAGAAAAGCAGTACGAGGAAAGCACTGGTGGAGAAACCATCCCTAAAGAGAGGCGGGGGCCTTCAACACCACCTGTCTGCTACATACAATGCTGTTCTAAGATCTGTACCCAGGTGGTTTCAGAACACTTCACACATCCATTTGTGCTACCCTCACATGCTGGACTAAGGGAACTTGCCCTGCCGAGTGTTTGCAAATGTATGTAATAATACACACACTGCTTGTTCTCTGTGGAAAGTACCTCAGTTAAGGCAAGTAGTTTGGCAGCTTCATCAACTAATCTTCCAAAAAATAAGCAGAGAATAAATATCTATGTAATGTAAAATGGATGAAAGAAGAAACCATATTAATACAAAATAATGATACTCTTACTTGGGTCCCTATTTTAAAGGGGACCGTCACCCGAAAAAATATTCAAAATCCTATTTTATCACATTAGTCAAGCAAAATGAACTTTAATTACACTATATCAATTATTTGAATCTTGTTTCCTTCAGTCTGGGAATTCATAATTACAGCAAGCAGGCAGGAGCCATTTTGAGTTATTAAGGCAAGCCTTGCATCATCTCAGAATCTTATTTGTGCACCAGAATGGGGGACCCGATGTCCATCCCCATGTACTGGTTACACAATTAAATGGTAAAGAGAACAGGGGAATATGGGGAGTGCAGTGCCATCTAGGAAGTGCTGAATGGAAAGTGAAAGTAATTGTCTGTCCCGCCTCTATGCCCAGGGCATAGAGGAGGGGCAGACAATATTTGATTGACAGCTGAGATTTTTAAATGAGCTTACAACAGCTATGAATGCTTTAATAAAAAAAAGAAATTTGTTTTCATGTTTAATTTGAAAAGGAATTTTATTATACAGATTTTTGTGTCTGGGTGACAGGTCTACTTTAAGGGAGTTATTTATCAAGGTCCAAACTTATCTCAATATTGGCTGCTGCAAACTCCAATATAAGCTGCTCGGGTTTTTAACGCTTATTTATTATTAAATTTTCCTGAAAATTTGCTTTGCGGTAAAAACTCCGGAGTATGGCACGAGACCCAGCGCACACCACTAAAATCATTGGGACTTTTCCCACTGACTTATATGCAACCTCGACAGGTCTGAGATGCCGGGATTTCAGATTCAGAGTTTTCCAGCCTCGGGGTTTAATAAATTCCAAAAAATTAGTGATTTTTTAAAAGCCAGATTTTATAAACAAAAATCACAACTTTTTCATGAGTTCTGCATTCTGGGCTTAGTAAGTAACCCCCTAAGTGTCCCTCTGGTCTTCCCAAGCAAAAAGTCTCCATTGATTTGCTCCACTAACAATAGACAAACAAACAAATCCTTTAATTTCCATTTTGTGCTGTTCATAACTTTAGATTTTGTTTCATAATAATACCAGATTTCAAAATTTAAGTAATTGCCACCAGAAAAACACATCATTTTCAGTCTTGCATATCACGCTTGCAAGACAAATTTTTCAGATTATATAAACATTACTCACCCACAGGGCCAGAAGCTATTTTCTATTCTCTTTATGGAACTAAAGAGGCAGATAATGAAGCATTCCTCTTTTACTTGTGTGCAAAGACGCATGAAAGTGACCTTTTATACTTACACACAGACACAGCACATACATTGGCAACATCTGATGATTGAGCATGTTAAGCTGTCATTTCTGGTGCCTGTGGTGACATTCAAACCTCAGTATCATTACTCGGAATACAGTTGGGAATTTGGTGCAGAGGCACTATTGGTAAATACTAGCAACAAATGCAAATTACAAATTGCATGCTGCTGGCTTCCAGCATCACCTCATAAGTGGTCACATTTGATGACCAAGGGGAGGACAAAAGGGTGCAATCAAAATCTTATATATGATATATATTGCTATATCTGCTTCAATAAAAACAAGTATGAATAGATAAAAAATATGAATAATTCTTGGTTGACATCAACAGCTGTCCTTACATTAGAAGGAGCATACAGTATACCAGAGATCTAAAACTAGAAAGGATTAATTAATTAAGGATTGAGTAATTGCTCCAAATTGTTCCAAATGCAATAATTATATTGAAGGCCATGTTTTCCTCCTATGTAAAATGTTGCCATCTGAATTTTGGTTTCCTGACCCACTTGCTAATAACTCTGATGTTCTTATAATTTCCTATAGAGAATTTTACTACATCTAATTTGCAATAAAAAACATTGACCATAAACTGCTTTGTACTGCCACATTTAAAATTTTTACTACATTTCACAAATTGGCTTGTTCTTGATAAACCCTAGCATCTCGTTACTGTTTTGCTTGATGACAGGCTGGAATGGTGAATGTAAATGCACAGGGACAGTAATTAAAGCTTATAAAGGTAAATTAAGATAAAATCACTCAAAAGTAAATAAAATTATTCCCTTGCTTTATTGTTTCAAATTAAACCTAGCAAAAGCTTTATGTACTCTTCCAAATATAAAATTGATCCCTTATTAAAGGGGGACTCTACAAAAACAAAAACATAATTTAAGCTTTTTGAAAAGTAAACATAATTTCAAGCAGCTTTGCAATATAATTCAATTAAAAAACATGCAGACGTTTCAATATTTTTAAAGGGTTCTGACAGTTCCCTAAGCCTAGCCCCCTGCTCTCCTGCTGATCTGTCTGACTACTTTGCTGAGCTGGCTGACTACTGTTACTTTGTATCAACAGACAGCTGTTTTTAGGAAAGGAACATCACAGTGTGGGTTATGTAGTTCCTGCATGCTGTCTGTAAGCTGTGGAGAAGTTGTTACAATTTGTAACATCAGTGTTTTAGTCCCTCCTTCCCTGCCAGGATTTCAAATGATGCAGAGGGTAAACATATACTTAAAATATATCAATATTTATTCAATCATAAATGACTGGTTGGCAAGCCCACCAATTCTTAACCTCTTTAAAAATCCACACCTAAATTAAAAGTGAAATAATAAGAGAGCAAATTATGCTAAGAGTTTATTTTCATTTTGCCAAGCGCCAAGTTAAGTGTTTTCCCCTGAGATACTCTCTTTTGCATCTACATTATTACTCATCCGTATTTGCATTGCCATTAATTAACCACTATTGCCAGTGTATTATTCAGTGTATTATTTATGGTATTTTCTTTAGTATGGATGAACTTCATCTGCAAGAACCCCCCCCCCCTTCTATTATTTACTGTATTCTATTTATGGACTTCTTGGCAGATTTTATTGATTTATAGGAGTTTTTCAGCCAAAGGCAACCACAACCCTTAACAATACAAATCTGTGTCTCCAAAGATGCCCCAGTAGCTCCCCATCTTCTTTTTTGCTGGTTCACTGCACATGCTCTGTGCTGCTGTCACTTACTGAGTTTAGGGACCCACTCACAATATACAGTACACATAGAATAGAAATGTCACAATATAAGGCTGATAAGTAATTAATACAGATAATTATTACATGGCAGCACAGAAACCAGTGCAATCAGCATTTAATAATCAGCCTTGTAGCATCAGCATATATTACAGGACAACCTAGTTTTCTGCTTGATTATTAGTGACGAGCCCTAAGCTTAGCTTCTCAACATCTGCTCAGAGCCCACTGTCACAGACACTTTCCAAGATGGTGACCCCCTGTGACAAGTTTGAAGTCCTGGATCATTCCTTCTATTGACAAGCTGAAACTTTTGGCTGTGCATTAAGTTCAGTATATAAAATATGGCATTTTAAGCCATATTTATTTTTAGGGTTTTGTTCTCCTGAATAAAATGTAACTGGGACTACTACTACAGTATAGTATACTAATAGTTTAATTATGATTTTGAGATTATGAACTGTTTGGTTGGCCATCCACTTTTTATTGTTATCCTCAAATACATACTGATATATATGTCAAGGGTATGTTAAGCCCGCATTTATATGTACAGTATGTAAGTATTCAAACAGCTGTTCCACATACAGTAAATATTATTTGGTATGTTAAGTATTGCTATTTTCAAGCACACAGTAATGCAAGATGCATGCCCTTCTCTATTGATTTATAAAAGCATGCTACTCATCTTGACAATAGCCCCTTCAGATAAGTGATATATGTTCATGCCTATGTTTCATTTTAGACAGTTCTTGCATATAAAACACTGCTGTTGTTGATTTGTTTTCTGTGTATTATCTATCTATCCATCCAGTGGCGGAACTACCGGGGGTGAAGGGGGTGCGGCGGTACCAGGGCCCTGGCCCCTGCACCCCCGATGGGGCCCGCAACCCAACAGAGGGATAAAATTGTTTCCAGATTTTCAAATGCACGCTCCTCCAGTGGCGCACTATGTGTGACGTCACCGGCGGCGCAGGGTTGCGGCGCCAATATTCATCTTGGTTTTGGCAGCCCCTGCCCTTCCCCCTTCGGCAGCTCTGGCCTGGCTCTTATCGCAGAGCTTTTGAACTGCATCGTAGAGAGGAAGGGGGGGCCAGGGGCCGGGCCTTAAATAGTATCTAATAATCGAACTGCCCCAACACGATGCGGCTTTGCGTGCGTGCATGCGTCAATGACGTCATTTACATGGCTGCAAGGCAGAGTTCTGGCGCGTTAGTGTGCCTCGCACCAAAGACATTTGAACAGGGCTTGTTCTATGATGCTTCCTGCTGGGACAGGTACAGATCTGGCTGGGGGATACTGTATATTTTATGCTGCTACTGAAGGCAAATGTACATATTGGGGGCAATATGATCTGATGTATTTTGGGCTGCTGCTGGCACAGGTAAAGATTAGGGTCAATATGGGCTTGTTGGCACAAGTACAGGGGGCAATATTATAGCTGTTGGGCTTGCTGGCACAGGTACATTGGGGCAATATAATGGCTGCTGGCACAGGTACATTGGGGCAATATGGTGGCTGCTGGCACAGGTATATTGGGGCAATATAATGACTGCTGGCACAGGTATATTGGGGCAATATGGTGGCTGCTGGCACAGGCACATTGGGGCAATATGGTGGCTGCTGGCACAGGTACATTGTGGCAATATAATGACTGCTGGCACAGGCACATTGGGGCAATATGGTGGCTGCTGGCACAGGTATATTGGGGCAATATGGTGGCTGCAGGCACAGGTACATTGGGGCAATATAATGGCTGCTGGCACAGGCGCATTGGGGCAATATGGTGGCTGCTGGCACAGGTACATTGGGGCAATATAATGGCTGCTGGCACAGGTACATTGGGGCAATATGGTGGCTGCTGGCACAGGCACATTGGGGCAATATGGTGGCTGCTGGCACAGGTACATTGGGGCAATATAATGGCTGCTGGCGCAGGCACATTGGGGCAATATGGTGGCTGCTGGCACAGGTATATTGGGTCAATATGGTGGCTGCTGGCACAGGCACTTTGGGACAATATGGTGGCTGCTGGCACAGGTACAGATTTGGGGCAATATGGATTGGTTGTTGCTGGTGCAGGTACAGATTTTGGGGCAATACCTTGGCTGCTGCTGCCGGCACAGGTACACAGATTACTGGGGCCAATATGAGGGATTTTTGACCCCATCTGAACAACAATGACTTGTAAGGCTATACATTTATTGTTATTGGTACTTGTTTTTTTTTATTTTATTCTGGCTCTCTGCAATTCATATTGTAATATTTCATTCAAATAAATTCATAGTTGCTAGGGTAATTTGGTCCCTAGCAACCAGACTGCTGAAATTGCAAACTGGACAGCTGCTGAATAAAAAGCTAGATAACGCAAACCGCAAATAAAAAACATTAAAAAACCAATTGCAAATTTTCTAAGAAAATCCCTCTGTGCACCATATTAAAGTTAATGTAAAGGCGAACAACCCCTTTAATGCTGCACTGATTAACCCTTGTCATTAACACAGAAAAAAATGTATTTCAGACTCCTTTGCTTATATCCTTTGAGTACAGGTATGGGACCTGCTATCCAGAATACTCAGGACCTGGGGGTTTCCAGATAATGGATTTCCGTAATTTCAATCTTCATACCTTAAGTCTACTAGAAAATCACATATACATTAAATAAATTCAATAGGCTGGTTTTGCTTCCAATAAGGATTAATTATATCTTAGTTGGGATCAAGTACAATCTACTGTTTTATTATTACACAGAAAAAGGAAATTGTTTTTAAAAAGCTGAATTATTTGATTATAATGGAGTCTATGGGAGACTGTGTTCCAATCCAATGCACGGGGGGGGGGGGGCGGGGTCGCGCAGGGGGGCCTAGTTGTACATTTACATACCAGGGCCCTTAGGAGTCTAGTTACGCCACTGTATCCATCTATTTATTATATGCTACTTGCAGGTATTTAGAAAGGAAAGTTATAGAAGTTATTTTTGTGGTTGTATCAGAATACCACAATATTCAGGAGGGTGGGGAAGATGTAACTATGGGGGTCCAGTGAACTTTTCCCCTTCCAAATAATGGTGGGTTGAGAAATAATTTAAGCCAAAATCACTTTATTTCTTGCTTTTAATGGCGAGGAGCTTTGGGCTTTATTTTATATTTAGTTTTATTCTTGGTGCATTACTTTATGGTGCTTTATTATCAAAGGCTTCCCCTGACCAAATTGGGGGCACTTTATTATGGAGAGCTGAAAGCAAGGAAGGTGACCCCTTGCACAGACAGGGCTCTTTAAAAAAACACACCCCAGGGACCTAAACAAAGTTGGCATTCCCTCACTCACTGGTGGTTTATTGAAAGCAATGGACTTTATCAACTTTTAAACGAGGAATCAAAACTGGCTTTAATGAAAAAATAAATGCAACTTTTATATTTTTTAATAAATAAGAAACAAATTGAGGATTATTTTAAAGATAATGCTGTGTCATTTACTTACTGTGCCTGCTCAGAGATTAAGGAGGCCTTTGACAGTGAAGGTCATTGCCTTTATTGTCTGTGTGGCTAAATGTTATTGTATGCCCACTCACCTGTGCAGATTAATCTGGCCTTCTTTTTTGCCAAATGCTTTGTGGGACTTTGTACGACCTCTAAGATCAACCTTTGCAAATGTAAATTAATAACATGTCTCCATCCTTTCACTCTTTTACTCTCCACATACATTAATGATAACATCATTCCATTCCCCATATTCAGTCTGATGCCATTCTTTGGAAAAGTGCCATAATTAGATGATAGGTAATGCAGTGAATGTCCTTCTTAACCTCTTACCTTTTCTGGTCTAATTCAGCTTCATAAATATTAGAAAGAAGAGACGATAATGGGTGATATTAAAAGGAAGAGTAAAATATCTTGAGAGGAAAAGAATATTCATCCATCTTCTCCAACCACTTCTCAAAATAAATGTGTCTTGTTTCCATTACTGTATGCGTGACCCCATCTCACAGAATATTAATGTGGCATATTGTTCTGTATTTAGCTTACTGATGGGAAAAATAATAATATTTTAATTGAATATGCAACTTGGCATAATACATTTAAAGAAATACTGTTATCTTTATGGACAATTATTAAAACTAAAAAATGAATATGCCCTTTTTCCATACACACAGTATTCACTTGTATACGCTTAAACGTTTGAAAAATGCATCATTTATAGAATATTCTTTTTTTTTAAAATACCTCTACATTGTTTTTGTTGTCATGAATATACAATATCTAAATATATGTAGTACTATGCTGTGTGTATCAATGGCCTGGCAATAAATCATGGTCTGCATCACAAATAATCCATGTGATTAGTTTGGCATTCCCCCAATGGCCCACAAGCAGTGCCACTGAGACAAAAATATAATTCCTAGGCCTTTTCTGTCATTTGAGAATATATAGACTGGGTCTTGAGATGTAATACTGAGCGCTGCTATAATCTGGAAAGAAATGAGAAGCATGAAATTCATAGTTAACTACGTTCTGCTAAATAAATTCAATGGTCCAATCCCTTGATTTCGCTAGGGCTATTAGGAGGCAGCATAGGGTAAGTACAGAAGCATAAGCACAATCACAATAATGTGATCCATGTTATAGTTGTTCATTGACCCCAATGGGTGGTGTGGAATTTGGTGCACATGACTTGGTATTCATGGATGTGACTGTCAACCAGAAACTTCCATTACAGCTAAAGGAAACTGTAAAATTTCAATTTCACCCCGATATAGAGTACATTAAATATATATTTAATACAAATATTTGAAGACATTATGGCTCTGACTTTTGATACATGGCAACAGTGGCCAAATGACTAACAGACCCATGGAGAAGCATGCAAGACTGACATCTGTTTCAAGAGGCAGAACCAGCAGTGCACAAGAAGTCAATGAATGTACTGCATATTGAAAAGTTTCTTTAACTAGAGCAAATTTGTATTTTTCATTAACATTCTGTTTAAGACCTTTCCATCTGTATTTCCATTGGGCTCAGAAATTATATACTGTCTTCTAAAAACAAGCATATTTTTAATCATTTAAATATATCAATGTGTTAATTACAACTATGTATAGAACAAAATTAGTTTTATCCTAATCTAAGAACTATAGGTGCAGTGTCTGGGCCTAGCGATTTATGTAAGGTTGGAGTTGGGACCAAGGAGGTAGCTTTATACAGAAAGTACAATTCATGGTATCAGAAGGGTTAAAGAAGTTTGTAGTTGTATCCAGGCAAAAGGCCAAGGCAGGCAATGATTATTGGAGTCAGGAGTCAAAGAAAGAAGATCAAGAAGCCAGAATCAGTCATTAAAGAATTATAGCGCACCCAGGAAAACTCAGAATCATATTCAGGCTTTGAACCTGGATTTCTGGCATCTCTTTATTTAAAATTTTCTCATGCTGACATCACTCTGAGGCACGTCATGATGTGGCGCATCATGACATCATGCAAATGGGCACCACCATATTGAATTCTTTGGTGTGTCGAGAAGCACCGGAGCTCTCCTGACACACAGTTGCAGTTGAGCCTGATGGCTATAGCTGTTGCATGAACCAGCCCTATTACATTAAAGGGCATGTAAAGGCAAAAAAATAAAATCCCATTTTTACTTTCTTTAATGAAAAAGAAACCTATCTCCAATATACTTTAATTAAAAAATATTTACTGTTTTTATAAGAAACCTGACTGTATGCAGTGAAATTCTCCCTTCATTTACTGCTGTGGATAGGAATTGTCAGATGGTCCCTAACTGCTGAGCAGGGAAACAATCATACTTATGAACAGCAGGGGGGAGCCCCCACCTTACTTCCCAGCCAAGCAGCTATGTTTATGACAATCCCTAAGCAGCCCAGACCACACTGAGCATGTGCACAGTCTTGGTCTTGCAAAGATGTTTAACAAAGTTACAAGCTGGTGACCCCCTGTAGCCAACTTTGAAAGAATAAATTATTTGTTTGATTAGGCTTGTGGTGCAGCAAGTTCATGTTTATATTTAGTATACAAAATACAGCATTTCTAGCATTATTCTATTTTAGACTTTACATGCCATTTAAAGGCATTTGAGTCCAAAGCTGCTCCTTTCACTTCCTACTACTTGTTGCGGATTGTGAACAAGTGCACCTATTGACACCAGGGAACCCTGTAGCTCCAGGTTTTCCTCCATATCTGCATTATACACGTATCATATGTGCACCTACAGAATCACACACAGATGTAATTTTGAAGCTGAAAGTGGTGTAGTGCCAAATTGCATGTGATTAACACAAAGCAGATGCAAGAGAGAGAGTTGTGTCACAAGTAGGGATGCACCGAATCCAGGATTCAGTTCGGGATTCAGCCAGAATTCGGCCTTTTTCAGCAGGATTTGGCTGAATCCTTGTTCCTAGCCAAACTGAATCTGAATCCTAATTTGCATATGTTAATTAGGGACATGTACGGAAAAAACTTGACTTTTCATCACAAAAGAAGATTTTTTTGCACTTTCTCCTTTCCTGTCCCTAATTTGCATATGCAAATTAGTATTCGGATTTGGTTCGGTATTTGGTCGAATCTTTCACCAAGGATTCGTGGGATTCGGCCGAATCCCAAATAGTGGATTCAGTGCATCCCTAGTCACAAGGCGCATCTTCCCTTCATGCCTGCAATGCCATTGCAATTCTGGGGGAAAATCTTGCATTGTGAGTCAATTACATTGTGCCCAAAACTGCACTCTGCACATTGCACTTGTGCTTGAAAATGAACCCTATAATGTTTGTTTAGCTCCTCAACATTCATGTGCTTCTTAGATGAGATGGCCTGAACTTTTCCCAGATGTACCTAAGTGAAATGTATTTTCTCTAGTACAGGAGAAGGTAATGAATGATTCCTCTGTTTTACTTTAGGCTTCCTACTGCAAACCTTCAATCCATACACTCTCAATGCTCCCTGGAATAGCTTGTACTTTCTTTCTCCGACCACTCATCACTTCTATCGTTATGTCGGAACTTATGCTGATGCATTGGCTATGTCATAGGGTTTTCATGTACTGCTTATTTCCAATTTTCCACTGGATATTTGAATGCTATAAAAAGGAAATTAAATCATCCCTAACTGCATAGCTAGTGTAGCATAAAAGCAATTCCGCACTGTGGCCCTGAGCCAAATCACCAGTCCACATTCCTTGACACCTACAACAGAAAGATGAGATCCAACAGACAAGAATAGCAGCCACAGGAGAGTTAAAATACAAAAGCCAGATTCCTATCACTCATAATATCACATCTCCCATTTCGAGCCTTATGTCCTGAAATGATTCTTAATGTATTTTTTTAATGATACTTGGTAACTGCATTAGACTAAAAGCAAATCACTCCAGAAAATAGCACTCCATCACATACGTTCTCTCTCTGAGATTTTTTGCCATTAGCTTCTTCCTACACTTAATTAGATCTTTCACACAATAAGGCTATAACACTAAATAAAATCCATATGGGCTCTAAATAGAATGGTGCAACTAATGGTACAGGGATTCATTGGATAAGTCACAGCTTGTTTGAAAGAGACAATCACTATGGGGGTTATTTATCAAAGGTCAAATTTGTGATGATGTTAATTTTTGTAAACTCTTAATAAATTTGTTGTGAATTTTATTCACAATTCGAATGGTATGTTATTTATGAAAAAATTCAAACGTCTAAAATTCGATTGAATACTCCCGAAAACTCAAATCAAATTTGTATCAAGTTTTCCTCCGCACATTTTTTTTCTCCCATTGGATTCTATGGGGCATAATTTGAAGTGATGGGCGAATTTATTCAGATAAATTAGCGAAACCACCGGGAAAATTCACCAGCGTTTTTTTGGACAGCATCTGTAAGGACCATCTGGGATTTGAACACTAGGGACTGGGGTTGCTGGACTTTATGTGCACAGTCGGTGTGCAAGTGAGCCACTGGAAGCTCTTGGGGCTGTTCCTGATCCTGTTATAGTGATCCTGTATCTTGTTACATTTACAGTTTGTCTCCTCCCTTCTTGTTACCCTCATGTGTTTTGTGTTCTCTAATCAATTGCCCTTTATAAACCACGCCCTGAGCCTTGCTCAGGGCTGAGTCATTGAATGTGTTTGAATCTGAATGTGTTTGGTTTTGTTCCTGAATCTGTTCCTGGATATTCCAAGTTCCTGAATCTTGTTCCTGTGTTTTTGTTCCAGCTTTTCATTGCCTGCCAGGTAAAGACTTTATTTTTGACCTGTTCCTGTTTTGCTTCAGTTCCATTAAATCCTGTATATTTCACCATGCCTGCTTCAAGTATTTGTGGCTTTTTCCCTGGGCTTCCACCACATGCACTACCAAGTGTGAATTTAACTCCTGTTGCAGCGGTTTCCCGCTGTGAACGTTACACCAGCATTAACAAAAAACAGACGCCGGCGTCAAAAACGGAGACTGACATCAAAAACGAGACTTTTCGTGAATGCCCCAAATTCGCCCATCACTAGTAATTTGGCAAAAATTTGGCTCATCACTACTATTAACATCTTCAAATAATTCAAGGAACCTCTGCCATTGACTTTTACATGAACTCGGTAGGTTTTAGGTGGAGAATAGTCGAATTGGAACTGTTTCCAGGATCAAGGTGTGATAAATCTCACATTCAAATTCAAATTGGTGGTTTTAAATTCAAATATGTGAGTTTTCACCAAAAGAAATTCTAATTTACCATTCGAACCTTAGTAAATCTGCCCCATGTATATACCTATATACAGTTATTACAGTATACTGTATACATGCTCAAATTTAGACGTAATGATTCAACAGCAACCAGTAGTGATGGGCGAATCTATTCACCAGGCATGGCTTTGTGACGAATTTCCCGCTTTTCGCCACCTGAGAATTGTTGATTTTAATGCATTTGGGAAAAAAAGTTGCGCATGTAAAAATTGACGCTTGTGTAAAAATTGAACTGCATCAAAATAATTTTGATGATCATTGACTTCAACGTGTTTTACAAATTTTACGCTGTTTTACTAATTTTATCAGAGTTTCGCAAATATTTCGGTGAAGCGAAATGGGACAGATTTGACCATCACTAGCAACCAACTACAAACTTTTCATTGATGGAGACTTTCTCTGTAGACGCACCATAATAATAACCCCATCTGGCGATCATAAACAACTAGTGCTGTTCCGCTACTGTCTATGGACAAGGCTTTCACAGAGCCAAACAATAAAACCTTCAGTGTCTAAGAAATCAAATTCCGTATTAGGTCATATAAAAATTTTTACAAAGAAGCTGAATCACTAAATCTTGTTTATGTCAATAACATATATTAGAATTGAAGGCATTTGTCAGGTTCTCACAGTTATTGCAGTATATCCTAAATCTTGTATTCATATAGAAATACACCCTTTTAACATTTTTCAGCATTTTATTTTGTTATGTTTTATATTGCATGTTCCATGCTGATGCAAACACTGAGATTGGAGTAAAACATACATTTACATTGTGGAACAGTGACGGGAACAACTCTAGAGGGTAGGCATGACTCTCCCAGAATGCTCTGTGAGACACAGCAGATGTAAACAGTAGCAGGGACTGTGTTCACTCAAGCAGAAAAAGCCATTACAGCTGCTGAGATTGATGAGTCATCCCCTGTGATAAAGGGCTGCTGCTTTGAGTGAGTTTTCTCTCCATGAAGTAGATTAAATAATTGTAATTCTCTTGGATAAAAGGGGTTATTCACCTTTTCTCAGACAAAACCTATGGATACACTGTTTGATTGGGACTTATTCTTTCCTGTAAAAAAGAAAATTACAAAAATACATTTAAGTTACAAAAAAAAGAAGGGGTTATTCACCTAACTTCTAGTATGATGTAGAGAGTGATATTCTGAGACAATTTGCAATTGGCTTTCATTTTTTATTATTTGTGGTTTTTGAGTTAACTGTTTATTCAGCAGCTCTCCAGTTTGCAATTTCAGCATTTTGGTTGCTAGGGTCCAAATTACCCTAGCTAACATGCATTGATTTGAATGAGAGACTGATATATGACTAGGAGAGGCCTGAAAAGATGTAATAAATAAAATGTAGCAATTGCAATGCATTTGTAGTCTTATAGAGCAGAGTCAGAAGAAGAAGACAAATAATTGAAAAACTATAAAAAAAAGGACAATTGAAAAGTTGCTTAGAATTAGAATTAGAATTCTATAACATACTTTAAATGTGAACCACCCCTTTCAGTTACCCTAATAGTGGCCCAGGCACTGATGTATTTCGACTATTTCGAGTGTAATGTTCTTTAGTGCCTGGTACACAGACCTAGTGGCAGAATAGAGATCAAGGGGCAAATTCACTAACCTCCAGAAATTTGCCAGCTTCGTTCACATCGCCACACTTCGGCAGGCGAAAATTCGACAGGACAACGCTAATTCACTGCAAAGTAAAGAATGATGGCAAAGTTTCGCTAGTGTTAATTCGGCAAGCAAAGCGAAGTTGCACTAGTACTATGTTCCAGCAAATACATTACATTACACAAGCCTGGGAACCTTAATAAAAGAAAATAGAGTTGTTATATTGCCCTATATGTGCCCAGTGTATAGTTTATTTGCCATATGAAATGTAGGGGGGAAGCGGGTACCCTAAAAAAGCCTATCACCCTGAAAAACAGAAAAGTCGCCAGTGTTTTTTTGGACTTAGAAAATTTTAAAAAATTCCTATCTACTGTATTGCACTTCTCCTGGTCTGAGGTGGCGAAGGAAAATCTGGCACAAGAGGTAACATTCATTAATCCGCATCTTAGTAAATTTGCGTAGTTACATCAATGCGAAGTAGCGCTACAGTCTATCTCCTTTGGTAGCGAATTTACGCCAGCGCCCAAAATGATGTCACGCTGGCAATTTACACCACCGTCAGTCACTTCGTCCTTTAGTAAATTCGCATTTACAGAAATGGGTGGTATGGCTTCCATGGATTATGGTTCCTTGTGATTATGGTATTTGCTGCCAAACTGAAAAGTTCTACGTTAGACATCAGTGTGTTATAGGAATCTGTCATGGTTCTTTTACTTTTAGATCTTAGGGATGGGCGAATTTTTTCGCCCAGTTTTGGGGAAAAAATTACGCCCATAGACTTGTATGGAGACGTGCATCAAAAAAAAGACGCGCGACAAAATAATTTCGGCGTGCGACAATTTTTTTTGACGCCCATAGACTTTAATGGGCGTCTGCGACATTTCGCCGGCGGCGAATTTTTGGCGAAACGAAACGGGTCAAATTCGCCCATCCCTGTTAGATCTGCATCTTATAATAATTAATGGATTAGGGCAGAACCCCTTTACTGGCATATGTAATCTCCTTCCTCTTTTTCCTCAAATAATTACTTTGGGAAGTATAATCTGCTAGTTTTAAAGGAGAAGGGAAGGTTTAAATACTGGCGGTACCAAATACTAGGCACCCTCCGGTGATTATAATCACTTCTCTGAAACCCTGGGCTGGTGTACTTCTCAGTGAGCACTACACATCACTTCCGTTTCTTCTTTCTTACCTTCTGGCTGAGGCATTCACACTAGATTGAAAAAGCTGGATTTTTTTTAAAGTTCAACTTTTCACTCTGCTGCACACCGGCGCAAATAAGGAATAAGCAGGATGAGAATTACTCTGTGGTGCTCACTGAGAAGAACCCCAGAACAGGGCAGTTTTCTGTTGATTGGAGACCTGACCCTGTTAAATGATTATAATCCCGGGGGTGCCATATATTTTCATTCTCCTTTATGCAATTCTTTTCAATGTACTGAAAAATGTTACACCGTACACAAGCTCTGTGGCTAAAGCTTGGCATTTCATCCTCTGTAAGAATTCTATTTCAGGTCACAGCTAAACACTTAGTCATCTTTATATCTTCATGTCTAGGCTGCCTACTGTAATCCCTTTGGTTTCCTTACATTCTATCGATCATATTTTAAGTCCATACTTCAAGCCACATTACTCAGTATACGTCAGTAAATCACAGCAATACATCCATCTATACATATAGATACAGTATATTCCATATTATGTAGGATGTTGCCTTTGCTCACTTCTAGTGATGAGCAAATCTCAAAAAAACTGCAAAACTATGAGAACATTTGCAAAAAGGTGAAAAATGTGTGAAACACATTAAAGTCTATGGGGCAAATTTACTAACCTCTGAAAATTTGCCAGGATCACAACACTTCTCCAGGCGTAGATTCGACAGGACAACACTAATTCACTAAGATCCGAAGTTGCGTCCAGGGCACCGATTGCAGGTGAAGTTGCGCTGGCTTTAATTCCGCGTAGCGAAGTTGTGCTAGCATTGCCTAATTAGCATATGGCAGGAAGTTAAAGTTCAATGGACGTATATTTTGAAGCCAATACATTACAAGTCTGGGAAACCTTAATAAAATAAAATAAAGTTGTTATATTGCCCTACACAAAATTTCTCTCTTTTGAAGCCTATCACCCTGAAAAAGGAAAAGACGCTAGAGTTTTTGGGACTTAGAAAAATGTTCATCTATTTTTTAAGAAAGTCCTATCTACTCTATTGCACTTTGCCTGGTCTGAGGTGGTGAAGGAAAGTCTGGCGCAAGAGGTAACATTCAGTAAAATCTGCATCTTAGTGAATTTGCGCAATTACGTCCATTTGCCAGAGCGCAAATTCGCCAGGTGTTAGGGAGCGAAGTACCGCTAGAGTCTATATCCTTTGCTAGCGAAGTTACGTCGGCGACCGCTAGTAAATCGCAAAGTACCGAAATGACGTCACGCTGGCGAATTTTCACCCGCACTAGTCACTTTTGATTTGCCCCTATGTGCGACATTTTCACCTACTGCAACGTTTTAGTCTACCATGCAACATTCTTGTCGCATGCGAAAGTTATTGAGTGGAAACATTTTGCAGTCGTTCCGCAAAAAAAGTTTTTCAACTGCAGCGGAACTCATACATAGCAAAAGTATTCGCCCATGACTACTCAATTCCAACAACTAGAGAAGAGTTTAGATTACATTGTTTTTATACTTTATGTTAATAAATTATGTTATCATATAATAAAGTGCTCTTTGTCATGGAAAATTGCATCCCTTGCAATCTGATGAAAATTACATGAATAGAGAACATTCTACATTTTATTACTACTACTCATGTGCAACCATATTCACACTCAAAGGACGGGCTCATTATTTGCTAAGGGTTATAATCTCAGTAGAACAATAAAAGATAAGGGAAACAGTAGCTTGTATTTGATCCAAACTAAGATATAATTAATCCTTACTGGAGGAAAAATCAGCCTATTGGGTTCATTTAATGTTTACATGATTTTCTAGTAGATTTAAGGTATGGAGATCCATAATACAGAAAGATCCCTAATCTGGAAAATCCCAGGTCCAAGGCATTCTGGATAACAGGTCCCATGCCTGTACTTGACAGTAACTAAGCTGCATGAAACCATATTGTTGGTAAAACAATCCCGCTGGGTTTATTTCATGTTTAAATGTTTTTAGTAAACTTAAAGGAAAACTATACCCCCAAAATGAATACTTAAGCAACAGATAGTTTATATCAAATTGAATGACATATTAAAGAATCTTACCAAACTGGAATATATATTTACATAAATATTGCCCTTTTACATCTCTTGCCTTGAACCACCATTTCGTGACTCTATCTGTGCTGCCTCAGAGATCACCTGACCAGAAATACTACAACTCTAACTGTAACATGAAGAAGTGTTGAAGCAAAAGGCAGAACTCTGTCTGTTAATTGGCTCATGTGACCTTACATGTGGTTTGTATGTGTGCACAGTGAATCTTACGATCTCAGGGGACGGCCCTTATTTTTTAAAATGGCAATTTTCTATTTATGATTACCCAATGGCACATACTACTTAAAAAGTATATTATTATGATAATAGTTAATTTACATGAAGCTGGGTTTTACACATGAGCTGTTTTACTCAGTATCTTTTAATAGAGACCTACATTGTTTGGGGGGTATAGTTTTCCTTTAAAGGAACAGTTCAGTGTAAAAATAAAAACTGGGTAAATAGATAGGCTGTGCAAAATAAAAATGTTTCTAATATAGTTAGTTAGCCAAAAATGTGATGTATAAAGGCTGGAGTGACTGGATGTCTAACATAATATAACAGAACAGAACAGAACACTACTTCCGGCTTTTCAACTCTCTAACTCTGAGTTAGTCAGCGACTAATGTCCACATTGGACATAACTGTTCAGTGAGTTTGCAATTGATCCTCAGCATTCAGCTCAGATTCAAAAGCAACAGATATGACCCGTGTGACCCCCCCTCAAGTCACTGATTGGTTACTGCCTGGTAACCAATAAGTGGAAACCAAGAGAGCTGCAAATCAGTTGTATTCTGTTCTGTTAGACTTCCAATCAATCCAGCCTTTGTACATTACATTTTTGGCTAACTAACTATATTAGAAACATTTTTTATTTTGCACAGCCTATCTATTTACCTAGTTTTTTATTTTTACACTGAACTGTTCCTTTAAGGTGTGATTATCCAAATGATGGAAATACACCTTACTGGGATCTTGCCAGGATCCAAGTGTTCTGGACAAGAACCTGTATACAGCATACTCTCTAAGCACTAAAACGAGAAGCTAAATTCTAAATGGGTCATTTACAGTAATAGGAGTAAGATTGCTACAGTATATACTGTAGATATCATATACAGAGAAACCTCAATTTTATATCTCCTGAATTCTTTACGTTCTTCCTCATTTTACATTGTTTTTTGGGGTCCTACCTATATATTAGGCATAATACAGTATCCTGATTTTAAATTTAAAAAAAATGGTTTAAAGATCTTGTTAAATCAATGATTTTTTTCTGGATTTTTTCCGGTTCCCTGAAAAATGGGGGTTCTACTGTAGTAACCCCTAGCAAGTAGCATTTACTAGTCTGCTTTTAAGATGGCCATACACTGCAGATTTCAGCTAATTCATTCCCTTCAAACAGAGGGGAATGTCCGAGTATGGGCCCTCTGCCTTTGAGGTAGATAAGTGCCTGAAATTCTGGCAGATATCTATTGGTTAGGCTTAAAAACCCCATCAGACAGGGACCACATTGGTGCATCAATGCAGTCCTTTGCCAACAGACCTGCATAGGCCCCCATTATGAGCCAAATCAGAAAAATATCAGCCCATCCAGCAAACAGTGGATGCTTTTGGTTGCCAGACCAGTAGCAATAATTGCATGTACCATTGCTCCCAAAGTGTTTAATGGCTCAGCTATAGAATATTCACAGGTGATAGGTGCAGAGCAAACAATAGTCCCTCACCCTTTGCTCATCCCTATCCAATGTGTGTGTATATATATATATATATATATATAGTCCTGTTGATTGGCTTTGCGCATACCATTTCCAGCACCAGAAAGGGTGCAGAGAAAGCCACGTGGCTAGTGCGGAGAGCAACTCACCTCATGGCAGCAGTGCCCCTGATAACACCTTTCCGTTTAAAATGAGGGGCTTTATGAAAATTGTATTCTCTCCAACGGTTTGGATAAAAACTGTATGTATTCACATTGCACATGAATATTAAAAGCCCTGTATTCAACGAGGAAATAACTAAACGGTTATGAATATTGTTTTATAGCACTCCCTACAGAAAAGGATAATGCAGTATGTAGAAGGAAATGGTCACTAAACTCATTTTGAAATGAATTGCTGAATATTAAGAGGTGTTTTTTCCGCTGTACTACTAAAAAGGTGCATTTTTGTAATATGAAAATTTACATATGCAAGACAGTTTTTTGCTTTCAATTTAATGTATGCCTTTATCCTGATTGCTGTTCCATAAATAAGGATGAATCGGGATGAGCAAACTTTTTGCTTGGTACAGTTTTGTGGTAAAATACAACCCAACAGCACAAATATTTACACAAATTCATGCTAGAATTGTGCCACGTTTGCCAGTGAAAACAAAAATAAAAACAAAGACATTTGGAAAAAACACGACATTATTAGAATTATTAGAATTTTTCCATGCATTTTGTTTTGTGGTTGGACAAATACAGAAAAAACACCCTTTAAGTCCAATCCATTTTTCAACGTTTAGCTAATCAGCACCTATAAATCTACAGAGCAGGGATTTATTCATTAAGCAACTACTCTATTCTACATGTATTGTATCTGCAGTATTTATTCCTTGTATTATCCATATCCATGTATACATTAACAGGTATGGAAAATGTTATCCAGAATGCTTGGGAACTGGAATTTTCTGGATAACTGATCTTTCCATAATTTGGATCTTCATAACTTAAAGGGATACTGTCATGGGAAAATATGTTTTTTTTCAAAACGCATCAGTTAATAGTGCTGCTCCAGTAGATCTCTGCACTGAAATCCATTTTTCAAAAGAGCAAACAGATTTTTGCATATTGTCAGTTTCCCAGCTGCCCCCAGTCATGTGACTTGTGCTCTGATAAACTTGAATCACTCTTTACTGCTGTACTGCTACAGATAGCAGCTCCCCAACACAAGATAACAGCTGCCTGGTAGATCTAACAACAACACTCAATAGTAAAAGCCAAGTCCCACTGAGACTGATTCAGTTAAGTAGAAGAAATAACAGCCTGCCAGAAAGTAGTTCCATCCTAAAGTGCAGACACAAGTCACATGACTGGGGACAGCTGGGAAACTGACAATATGTCTAGCCCCATGTCAGATTTCAAAATTGAATATAAAAAAAATCTGTTTGCTCTTTTGAGAATTGGATTCCAGTGCAGAATTCTGCCGGAGTAGCACTATTAACTGATGTGTTTTGAAAAAAAACATGTGTTCCATGACAGTATCCCTTTAAGTCTACGTGAAAATCATGTAAACATTAAATAAACACAATAGGCTGGTATTGCTTCCAATAAGAATTAAGTATATCTTAGTTTGGATCAAGAACAAGGTAATGTTTTATTATTACAGAGAAAAAGGAAATCATTTTTAAAAACCTGGAATATTTGGACTGTGAGATATTTTTTTCATAATTCTGAGCTTTCTGGATAAAGGGTTTCCAGATAAAGGATCCCATACCTGTACATTAATAAAAGTCCTGCTTTCAGTCAGATGTGTACAGCAATTCTTCCTAACCTGCAGACAGTAGTGCAGGCAGGGGGAGGAGATAATTATTCTTTGCAGTGTGGTTAAAGGGAACCTAAACAGAAACAAAAATCAATGGGTAACTACCAGGGGTGTGGGGGGCCAGGACACCTGGGCCTGCACCTCTTGGGGCCCACCAGAGCCACGACAATGGTTATTGCAGGTGGTTACGCCTTTGTAACATTCATTTTTGAAATTAGTATAAGAACTACGTCTCTTTTACTGCTCCCCTAAGTGACAAGACTCCCTCCAAATCACATTTAGGCAAGTGCTTTGTGCAGGGCATTAAGGGGTTTAAAACTTTTCCAGTCACAGCAGGACCTAAACTTGCAGAGGCATCTTATTTGTGTATATAGTTTGATGTACACCATTGTGTGAGGGTGAGGGTCTACTATGTGGTTTTTTTTTTTTTGTCTGCACTATTTGACCTAAGAACAATGTGGGAGTATATAGAATTTATGTGTTGGAGGGGAAAAGATTTGTTTAGCCTGAGGAGTGCTGAGAGTGATGGTAATGTAAAACAAACCTCCGGGGCCCGTGAGACACCTTCTTAGGCTGTTAAATATTTGTGCTTAATGCTGCATGATTAAAACTGTGTATTAGTTAATATTGGAATGGCTGTCTTTATAGATTATTTATATGTTTATATTGGTGCTAACTTGCTTAAAAAACATAAATGCATAAAGAAATAAATAAAAGGTTTATTGTCTCCTTAATAAATAGAACGATGGGTTAGCCCTTAGCTAGGTTTAAGAGTGGACATTTGTGTTCCATGGTAAAAATAATGACTCATTTGTTGTATATGTGGACCTTGATTTAATTAAAAAGGTAATATTTTATCATTTCTTTCTGGGGCAGTGCCTAAATCCAAAATGTATTATACTATCTTATTTTCTCTCTATGTTTGTTTATTATGGTATTTAACATAGAGCTACCAGACCATTTTCATATCTCTATTTACTCTTATCTCTGGGTCACAAGTTGCTAGATGCAACATTTTGCCTTTATTTATACTGCAGACAAATGACACATGGATTTTCCCAATTTAAGTATTGGTACTAACTTGTCTTTAGCATTTTAGTACTTTTGCTGCCTACTGTTTACAATGTAAACCATTAGTACCATTAAAAAAAGTTAATGTGGCCGGTGGGCCCTTTACACCAGTTTCTCTTATGGGCCCACACTGCTCCAGTCCAAACCTGTTCAGTGCCATCAAGTACAAAAGAGAGACAATCAGGGTCGGACTGGGAAAAAAACCCGGTGGGCCTGGCCCTCCTGGGCCTAGGGTTGCCACCTTTTCTGGAAAAAAAAATACCGGCCTTCCTATTTATTTATCTTTTTTTCCCTTTACCACTATCGCCAGACTTGCCTTCGACCTCAGACCAGGTGAAGTGCAATAGAGTAGATAGGAGTTCCTCAGGTGCAAATTCGTGCCTAATTTCCACATTTCGCTGCCGGCGATTAAATTCGCAAAATTGCTGCAAAAATTCACCATTTTTTTGACACCGGCAGCACAATTAAATGGCATTCATTGACTTTATTTATATTTAGAAATTGTCGCCAACGTAAGAATTGTCGCCGGCGCCAAAAAATTTGCCCATCATTAATGATAGCAGATGTGGAGGATTGGTTAAAGCTTTATTTTTCAGTAATATTTTGGGGTATTAGCAGACAGTGATACTTCATGTTACAGACTTATTTCCTATCCAGGCAAAAACCTTTTAGAAAGCCTACTGGTATTTTATCCTAAATGTCACTATTTAGATAAAACCAATTCATCCATGATTCCTGAGTTTTCCTTCAATTGTGTTCCTGTCACTAAAACCTTAAGAAATTGCCCAGCTTATGGGGAACAAGCCTATTTGTTTGACACAATGATACATAAACAGCGTATGCACTTGTATTGTCTGTATTTTCGAAATGCCAGTTACTTCCACCAAACACAGCTATAGTAGATACTTCACTTGGTTTCATAAATATTACATATAGTATTGCTTCACTGCATTCAGGAAATATAGGACAAAACTTCACATTTGTTATGCACAAAGGGGGATGGAAACAAAGAGAACAGGGAGAAAAGGAAATCAATAAGGAGCAAATATCGAGACTGATATCTGAAGCAGAAGGTAAAGTAAAGGACACCAAGACCCAATAGTTACTAGTAAATAAACTCATTTTTGTTCCATTGTACATTATAGGAACAACGCATGTAGCCAATGTGGAAGCCAAAACAGAGAAAGTAGTCAAATTATGTTGCAGGAGTAAAATAATGGGCAGCAAAATGCAGCAAAAATCAATTTCCTATAACTCTTTATTTTTAAGTGAAAACAATAATGAAATAAATCGGCATCATAGTGAAAAATTCAAGTTAATTTACAATTTGCTTTTTTTTTTTTTAAACATTGTTTTATTTTTTATGCAGGCATAAATACAGACACATGTCTTGTGTGTGAAATCAAAGAGAAGGGGATTAATAATGACAGTATACAATTGAAATCATAAAATTACACCGTATCTGAATAAAAAACACATAGTTCTATGTTTCTAGGAAATTCACATATGGTTGCAGAACATAGTAAAGTTTAAGAGATATGCATCTCTTACGTTCCAATTTTTGGGCATCCCTATAACACATGGTATGTATCTACTCAGTTTTTTTCATTTCAGCTCATATCATTTCATGGGTGAGTAATATGTCTAGTGTAAAAGTTTCAAAAACATTTCCCATGGCATGGGAAGTGCTTTAATATTAGTGTGGAGTGCTCCCAGTATGTCTTCCATATCTAGTTCAGGAAAATGTTGTAGCCAATTTCCAGCACCCCTATGATGTGTTACATAGTCAGTTAGTACTGGCATAGTTTTATAAAATTTGAAAATAGCTACATTGATTTCCCCTCCCTTATTGAGGAGATTATCCAGAGGTTGCTTCAGTCTTTTTCAGACAGATTTTTGTAAATTTGTCTCACATAGCTGTGCATTTACATGAAAGCAAACATTTTTGTTATTATAGTTGTGGGGAATTGTTCCCTTATTTCATGAAAAGTCAAGGGTCTCTGTAATTGAGTATTGACTACATGCTTTACTGTGGAGAGGTCTGCTACTGCCCATTAGGGATGTAGCGAACCGTCGCCGATGTGTTCGCGAACGCTGTTCGCGAACACCGGCAAAATTTGCGAACAGTTCGCGAACTGTTCGCGAACTTCGAACATCCGAAAATCGTTCGATTTGAACGATCGAAGGATTGAAATCGTTCGATCGAAGGATTTTCGTTTGAATCGAACGATCGAAGCCATTCGATCGAATGATTTCATTCGATCGAATGCTTCGATCGTTCGATTCGAACGAAAATCCTTAGATTTTAGCGGTCGAATGGTCAAACGATCGAACGATTTTGACGCGAACGCCTATTGGCGAACGTCGCGCGACGTTCGCGAACTTGCGGCGGACGCGAACAGTCGAAGTTCGCGCGAACTAGTTCGCCGGCGAACAGTTCGCTACATCCCTACTGCCCATCGCACAAAGGGTTGGTTGGCTTGGCCACTTTGAAATTCTTCATTATGTGTAAATGTTAGGTGGAGCATGTGGTGTGAATTTAAATTATGTTTAAATTGGAGAATATGACAGATTTGCCATATAGACAGGATTAGAGGATTGGTTTGTATTCTAGGGGATAGTTCCTGCCTATGTGTATGTAGTATAGTTATTTGATTCCAAGGTGCAGCAAAGCTTTCATCTTTGTTCTGGTTCATATAACATCACATGATGAGAAATGCAGCTAATCTAGCAGGATTCTCATTAGCTCTGCTAAAGTATACTACTTAATAACTGGAAAATTAAGACCTCCATGCGATGCCAGCTGTTGCAGTTTTTGCATGCTTATACATGGTGTTTTGCTGTCCCATATGAAGTTGCGGAATGGTTTTGTAATTTCTTTGAGATAATTTTGTTCCAAAATAGTTTCAAAAAGGGTAAGGCTTGTAGGTGGTACAATAGTTTGGCAAATTTGAATAATGCTGCATCTAAAATTTAGGTTGTAGAGCTTATGATGATTACGCGGTATCCAATCTCCTAAATACATTTTATAGCCTTTAGCCCAAGTGATCTTATAGGATCTACTCCACCTCGGTGGTTTACCGTTACTACAAAATAGGGCAGTAGATTTCTCCAGATTAATGGTATATCAAGATATTTTGAATTACCTCCAATATAGCTGAAAGTGAGTGTTCATGTGGAGATGCATAAGAGGAGATTGTAATTTTTATCTCAGTGTGTACAAATGTAATGCTTTGGAATGAAGATAAATCTTATAGTATTCTTAAGGTTGCCTAGACGTTAAGATTTTTTTTCACCCAAACGACCAATTTTAGTGTGATCCAACGAATCCGTCAAATTACTGTGAGGTTAGCGGGCACCGAATAATTGTGCAGCTAACAATTTTGCATCTGACATCTGTTAGAAAATCGATCAGTCAGGTTTGAAAATTTTCATTTTTCACAGTGAAATTTATCCATCCAATTGTTGATAACTAGACAATATCGCTTGAGATTGTCTTAACCGTTAATGGACAAATTGGACATTTAAAAGATAATTTCAGGATAAGCTTGGTGTTACAATAACTTACAAATCTTTTAAAAATCGTAACTTCTATGGACAACGTAAAGGAACAGTTCAGAATGAAAATAAAAACTGGGTAAATAGATAGGCTGTGCAAAATATAAAATGTTTCTAATATAGTTAGTTAGGCAAAAATGTAATGTATAAAGGCTGGAGTGACTGGATGTGTAACATAATAGCCAGAACACTACTTCCTGCTTTTCTGCTCTATAACTCTAAGCTAGTCAGTGACTTGAAGGGGAGCCACACGGTACATATCTGTTCAGTGAGTTTGTAATTGATCCTCAGCATTCAGCTCAGATTCAAAAGCAACAGATATGACCCATGTGCCCCCCCCCCACAAGTCTCTGATTGGGCCTCTGAACCAGGGTAACCAGTCAGTGTAAACCAAGAGAGCTGAATAGCAGGAGGTAGTGTCCTGGCTATTATGGTGCACACACAGTCACTCCAGCCATTATACATTACATTTTTGCCTAACTTACTATATTAGAAACATTTTTTATTTTGCACAGCCTATCTATATAGCCAGTTTTTATTTCTATACTGAACAATTCCTTTAAGTAGTGGGTCTACTGCTAAGTTCAATAGTAAGGGGGAAAGGGGACAGCCCTGACATGTGCCACGAACCATGGAAATTGGTTGTTATTTTTTACAATTAGTGTGTTTTGAGGCATTTTATATATTGTTTTTATATTTGGAGAATGTCTATCGCAATGTTTTACATTCCAGGACCCTAGACATGAGTGACCAGAGAACTTTGTAGAATGCCTTTTCGACATCTAAGCTTAGCAAAATGTTCCCTGAGCAAGTTATCTATTTTAGGGAAGATTCACATCCCAGCGAGCAGGGATCTATATCTGTATGTGTGTGAGAAAAAAAGAGAATGTAGTGAAGTTCCAAGAGACTGTAGAAACTACCTGTGTTTTGTTTAAACAACAGTAAACCAAAAGCAATAGGCAATTTTCTTTTTCAAGATTAATTTGATAATTGGCAAACACATTGAAAATTAAATGGCAGAATGAGATTTTATGGTGTTCAAGTTGTTTTTGTTAATTTCTTTAAGCAATCAAGTTTTCAAGTTTTTTCTGAAAACTCAAAAATCGAAGATTAGAATTCTAATACAGCTGCCTCCCAGCGAGAATTTTGTCTGGCAGCTGAGAAAACACTATCCTCTAGCATTGTCCCATGTTGCAGTAGAATTGACAAGCATAGCATCTATTTCATTAGGCAAGCAGGGCAAATTTTGGCACAAAAACATAAAACTGCCCATATTATCAGTAGTGATATTCCATTATCAATATTGATATATATTTATTGCGTCAATGTTCGAGATGGAAGAGGTTTGATCTCTTCACTAAAAAGAAGGTTCTAAGTTGTTTTGAGTGTTTCTTACAGTGTGTGTAGGTTTAAAAAGAAAAGAAAATCAGAGACTAGTGGATACTCCGAAGCAGAACAGACAGAGAGATAATGTTTCTTTTCCCAAACTGTTTGTTTCTGGCCTGGATCTCTGCACTGATACCTTCTGGGATTTGATGGAAGAATGTCATGCCAAAGTGTAAATGTTATAGATTAGTAAATGCATTAATAGGTTTTCCGTTCGCTGGCGGCCTTTCTCCAACGGAGGCTCCTGAGGATTACTCCTGCCACATAACAAGGGCAAGGAACACTAAGCAAAAAGGGAGAATTAGTCACACTCACATTAGAAGGATTGCACTGTGTTATTATTACTTACAAAGAATCCAGTTATCTCCTAAAAAGTCTGGAGAGTAACAAGAACAGCAGGCAGAGCAAAATTATAATGCAGCCAGTTCCCTGATTTGCAAATGTACTGGGAACTGAACAAATTCAGACATGCCCAGCGTCAGCAGGGACCAGACTGGGGCACCTACAAAACCACTTTCCTTCAGAGATAGTTCAGTACAGACTATAGTGTCAGCTGACACCATCAAACCTTTTCTTACATAATTTTGGTTTCACTTAAAACAACAGTTGAGTATGATAGTACTGCAGGCATTGAATAAAAAAACACATCTGCATTTGCTCTGATTCTGTACTCTGAAGCTGCTATATTTTATGTCTTTGTTGACACATTATTGACTTCAAGAGAAATCATGTTGCTGTTTTAGTTCAATCCTTGTGGAAAATACTACAGGAACAGTAAACAATCTATCAGGCAGTCCCCTCTCATATTTATAAATATACAAAATTGAAAGTGCTCTGTGAATACTGCAATCGATGCCTACATACATTACAGACTTTTTTAGGGAAATAGACGAAAGAAAGACCCATTAAGAAGGATAAAGTTTCCTTTGAACGGCACACTAACCCCTTTGCATATTTTTCCTTTGATTTTTGCAAATGTTGTCTCAAATCTGCAGAGGTATGTGTAAGTCTGCTTGCAGTTTCTGCCTTGCCTGTGAAAGTCATTATTCTGTTTCTGCATGGCCAGTACTGATGGAAAAAAATGATAGCAGGCAGCATCCATAATTAATTAAGACCAAATAATCTTCATGAATCTTTAGGCTACAAATCATGTACCTTATGGTACAAGAGCTCAATAATTGTATATTTGTGCCCCAAAGATGCAATTAAAGGGCATGTAAAGTCTAAAATAGAATAATGCTAGGAATGCTGTATTTTGTATATTAAATATAAACATGAACTTACTGCCTCACAAGCCTAATCAAACAAATAATTTATGCTTTTAAAGTTGGCTACAGGGGGTCACCATCTTGTAACTTTGTTAAACATGTTTGCAAGACTAAGACTGTGCACATGCTCAGTGTGGTCTGGGCTGCTTAGGGAACGTCATAAACAAAGCTGCTTGAGCTCTGCTGTTCATAAGCATGATTCAGCAGTTAGGGACCATCTGACAATTACTATCCACAGCAGTAAATGAAGGGAGGATTTCACTGCATACAATCAGGTTTCTTATAAAAATGGTACACATGTTTTAATTAAAGTATATTGGAGATAGGTTTCTTTTTCATTAAAGAATGTAAAAATGGGATTTTAATTTTTTGGCCTTTACATGCACTTTAAAGGCCCTTCTATAATTATTGACTGTATGTAGTGATGGGCAAATTTGGGGCCGAAAAATTTGTGAATTTCCTGTGAAATTAGCGAAACGGAGCCGGTATCTCGTTTTTCATGCCGACGTCTTGCGAATTTTTGCGGCAGTTTCGCAAATGTATTCGCCGGTGGCGATCCGTGGGAATTTGCCGTGAATTCGCACCTGGCGAATACATTCGCCAATCTGTATGTCCTTTCCCTGTACCCAGCAGCCCTGTGCATTCTCTGGCTCTGGCATAATCTTTGTGGATATTGGCTCAGGTAAATATCTGGCTGAACACAAGCAAAGGTAATAGCTGCCAAATAAAATGTACTTATGGATCCACTGTGCATTCTGCTGCAATGTTTAAATCTTTGCTTGAAACATAGATAAAATGGGAGAAACCTTTGCCCGCTTTTTCTCCTTTATCTCTCTAAAGGTGAACTTTTAGGAAGTTATCATGCTTTAAGACTGATTACTTACCAGCTCTGATACTTTCTGCACATTGCTAGGATTTCTGTGCGCCAGTTCATATATGTAACTTAGTTTTACAGGGATAGGGTTGCCAGATCATGTAAAATAAACACATAATTTGATTTAGGCACATTACCATAAGGCAATATCCTTGCGTTAATTCAGCAGTTATGCTTTGCCTGTCAGGAAATGTTCATATCTGTTTTATTATATAGACTGAAAATTATATTAAGAAAAGGAAAAAAGCTTGTACCAGCCATTAATGTTATTCATGTTTTGCCTCTATAAAACTGCTCGTTTATAAAAGGGCTCATTAATGTCTTCATATATGCTTTTCTCATCAGGTTAGAGATGCCCTTTCTATGCACAGATTTGGACTTGTGCCTGCACTCACATAGCTGGATTCTAATATAGAAGGATGTATTCAGCCAGTGAGAAAGACCTTTTCCCTGGCCATCCCTGGTCAGCATTAACATTCGGGTAGCCCCGCCCCCTAAGCACCGTGTAGACGTGTCCCCTAGCAATCATTTAAATTCCCCTCCTCCCTCACCACAGTGTCTTTTTTTTTTAGCTCGTGAGAGTGTCCTCTAATTTGTTAGAGAAGTCTTTCTTTTATGACTCATGCGGTCCTTTTGGGCTGGATTCCGGGCACAGTTCAGAGCTCTCTCTGCCCGAGGCTCAGCTGTTGTGGTTGCCATAGCGCTTCCTCAAGCTGGGGTCCCTCGTAGCGGCCGGGGACAGGGTGTCAGCGTGGCTGGTAACGGAGCTGTGGGGCGCGATCTGATGACGTCATCCTAGCGCGTCCACAGCGCGAACCTTTAAAAACTTGCCGGCAGCCAGTTCCTGCGCCCTAGCTGCAACTTTGCTGTGCTGTGGTGTGAGTTGGGCTGGCTGCCGAGAATTGTGCCGCTCTCTCAGGTGTATGGTGAGTCATATTCTGGTAAGTAACCACGAAAAGAGCAGGGTATTCCCTTATTATTGACAATCTGTTTTATTGGCAGATGGAAAACGCATCTAGCAAGAGGAAGTCGGTTACTGAGCTGGAAGCTGAAGTAATTAGCCTGTGTAGCGCTTGTAACAAGTCCGCTGTGAGGGGGAAGAGGCTATGCAAATTATGCATATTGGAGCTGCTGGATGGAGATCTTGAACACCCTTCTCCATGCAGAAAGAGAATGAGGGCTCAATCTCAAGAATCACAATCCCATTCTGCTAAATCTGGTGCAACCCCTGGTGATCCGTCCTCTGGGGAGATTTTATCCTGGATCTCACAAGCAGGGCATTAAGGAGGCTACTGGACGGGATACAGTGGTGTCTCCTAAGCATAGGGGGATGGATCCGGATATACAGGAGTCAGAAACAGATTCCTCGGAGGAGGAGTCAGAATCCTCTTTTGATATGAAGCTGGTCCCAGCCCTTATTAGGGCAATTAAGCAGACTTTAGTTCTTCAGGAGGATGAACAGCCTTCCACCTCTTTGTTTATTCCTAGAAGGAAGAAACAGGTGTTTCCTGTACACAAGGAAGTGCAGGAGCTTCTTGCCTCTGAGTGGCAGAAGGGTCCTAGGAGGGTCAAAATAGAGCCAAGATTGGAAAAGATGTACCCTTTTTCAGCAGAGTGTACAGAGATTTGGGATACACCACCTGTAGTGGATGCCCCTGTGGCACGCCTGTCAAAGAAGACGGCACTCCCGATAGATGATTTGTCTGCACTTAAGCTGCCCATGGAAAAGAGAATGGAAACAGAATTGAGAAAATCATATATTGTGGCTGGAGCCATGTGTAGGCCTGCGGTGGCCTTAATATCAGTTGTCAAGGCTATGTCCTTGTGGTCTGAAGAAGTTATTCAGACTTTGGAAGGGGCGGCAGTAGGTGAGCAGGTCCTACAATGCCTAAATGATATTAAGATGGCATGCAACTTTTGTTTGGAGGCCTCAGTTGATCTAGCGAAATTAGCCGCAAGAGGAATGACCTTTGCAATAGCGGCCCGACGTGCCTTATGGTTAAAGGCTTGGTTCGCAGATACTGCATCTAAGAATGTCCTTTGTAAGCTTCCTTTTGAGGGTAAGATGCTCTTTGGAAAGGCACTGGATGATATTATTTCCAAATCTTCCGGTGGGAAGAGTACTTTTCTACCCCAAACACCAAAGCGTTTTAGGAATGTTCAAAGACGCCAGGATAGATTTACAGCTAGACGCAAGGAGGAAGCAAGGTCCTACAGACCGGGCAGACAATTTTTTCGATCAACATCTTGGAAGGCGGGCCAGTCCAATTTCCTTAGAGGTAACAAATCCGGGGGAGCAAGATCTCCAAGGAATCAACCTAAACAGCAATGAGGAGACGCCTGCCCAGATTCCAGTAGGAGCAAGATTGTTACTTTTTGCGGGAGTCTGGGCAGAAGAAACAAGGGACGCATGGGTTACATCAATAATAATGAGAGGTTACAAAATAGAATTTTCAGTTACACCCATGCAGACTGTATTTGTGGAGACACCGGTACCGGTGGAGGAGCAAAAGAGGATTATTTTGCTCGATTACATAACAAAGTTAATTTTGAAGAAAGCAGTGGCACAGGTGCCAGAAGCAGAGATAGGAAGAGGATTCTATTCTCCACTCTTCCTAGTGCAGAAAACATCAGGCGAAATGAGGCCCATCTTGGATCTCATGAGATTAAATTGATTCATAGAGCCTCGGCGTTTCAAGATGGAGACTCTACAGACTATAAAGGCGGCAATAAATCCAGGAGATTGGTTGATCTCTATAGATCTAAGGGACGCTTACTTGCACGTCCCCGTGGCGCTAAGTCATCAGCGTTTTCTCAGATTTTGCTTTCAGAGCCAGCATTTACAATTCAGATGCCTCCCATTCGGACTTTCCACCTCACCAAGGACTTTTTCAAAAGTTTTGATAGTGGTTATTGCAAGATTGAGAAGGATGAAGATAGAGGCCTATCACTATCTTCACTATCACTATCACTATCTCGACGATTTGCTGTTAGTAGCAAGGGAATCAGAGACATTGGTCAGTCACCGAGATCGGGCTATGCAAGAGCTCCAAAGATTTGGCTGGATTATCAATTTAGAGAAAAGTCAGCTACACCCAACGCAGGCACTGATTTACTTGGGAGCTCTAATAGATACACGTTTAGGTCTGGTATCGCTTCCAAGAGAAAAGATCTTCAAGATCACCCGAATGGTAGCATTGACGAGACACCTACAGTGGATTCCAGCCAGACAATTCATGAGATTCTTGAGTACACTGACATCCACCATTGCAATGGTCAAGTGGGTGAGGTGGAACATAAGGAGCATACAGTATCTATTTCTCACTCAGTGGAACAGAAAAAGAGAAGACTGGGAGCAGCCTATCTACCTGTCCGAGGAAGCAAAGGAACAGATGTTGTGGTGGATGACACCATCAAACCTCAGAAGAGGGATTCCGTTGCAAGGAGAAGAGCAAATAGATATATTTACGGATGCTTCAGGACGGGGCTGGGGAGCTTATGTTCAAGGAGATTTCGTCCAGGGTGTATGGAGTCAAGACTTATCCCACATACAATCGAATGTGCTAGAACTCAGGGCTGTGGCTCAGGCCTTACAAGTCCTCAAGCCTTTCATTTTGGGACAGGAGATTTGTGTGAGGTCAGACAACATGGTAGCGGTCTCCTATATAAAGAATCAGGGAGGCACGAGAAGCCAAACAATGATGAAGGAAGTGGAGCCAATAATGATTTTTGCCCAGAGGTTCTTGATGAGTATAACAGCGGTGCATATCCCGGGGGTTTTGAATCAACAAGCCGACTTTCTCAGCCGTCAGGACCTGGACCAAGGAGAATGGAGTCTGAATTGGCAAGTGTTCAACTTAATAACGAGGAGATGGGGAACACCATTAGTGGATCTGATGGCCACTCCAGTGAATTCCAAGATGAGAAGATTTTATTCCCGGGTTCCCCATGCACAGGCGTTAGCAGTGGATGCGCTAGCTCAGAATTGGAACGGTCTCTGGGCATATGTTTTCCCTCCCCTTCCTATGGTATTCAAAGTCTTGAAGAAGGTGCTCAGGTCCAAGATGGAAGTCATAGCAGTGTTACCAGAATGGCCGAGGAGGCCTTGGTATCCGCTTCTGATGAGGTTGGCGGTGAGGGCTCCATTCAGGTTGCCAGTAAGGAAAGATCTTTTACAGCAGGGTCCGATTTTTCATCCAAATCCAGAACAATTAAGTCTGGCGGCATGGAGACTCAGTTCTGCAGGTTGAGAGAGCAGGGTTATTCGGAATCAGTGATTAAGACTCTATCAAAATCCAGGAAGACAAGGACTTTCAGAAGATATGATAGTATTTGGGACTGTTTTTTGTCTTGGGCAACACTCAAAGGGATTGACCCTCAGAAGCCAGAGATAATGCAGATTCTGGAATTTTTGCAGTCAGGTCTGGAGAAGGGCCTCAGTGCTAGCACCTTGAGAGTACAGGTATCTGCGTTGTCAGCAATATTAGGAAGAAGTCTTTCAGCAGAACCTTTGGTCATCCAGTTCCTTAAGGCAGTAATAAGGATTAGACCTCCAGTGAAGAAATGTGCTCCGCCTTGGGATTTGCCACTCCTCTTGGATGTTCTGTCTAATGCTCCTTTTTGGCCGGGGGCAGAGATTTCTTTGTGGAATTTGACCTTAAAGGCTGTCTTCTTGGTGATTATTGCGTCAGGTCGAAGAATTTCAGAAATTCAGGCATTATCAGCTCGTTCGCCACATACAATTTTCAACGCTCAAGGGGTTATGCTCAGACCTGTCCTGGAATTTCTACCGAAGGTGGTTTCAAGTTTTCACATTAATGAGCCAATATACTTACCTGCGGAGGCTACAGATGTGAGTGATGCATTAAATGTGAAAAGTTGTCTAGAAACTTATTTGCAAGATACAGAGTTGATTCGGAAATCAGACAGGTTATTTGTGATTCCGACTGGAGCAAGAAAAGGTGAAGCGGCTTCCACAGTAACACTCAGAAGATGGGTGGTGACAGTTATCAAGAAGGCTTATTCGTTGAGGGGAGAGAATACACCTGAGGGAGTACGGCCTCATTCAACGAGGAGTGTGGCGGCATCTTGGGCGGCAGAAGCAGGAGTCTCAGCAGACGACATCTGTAGAGCAGCTACTTGGGCCAGTTCTAATACATTTATAAAGCATTCTCGTATTGATACGAGAGCAAAAAGTAGGGCCAATTTTGGCCAAAGGATCATTCAGAGTGCTACAAGAAAGAATTAAAGTGTTAAGCATAATTGTTCCCTCCCTTGATTGCTTTGGTATTTCCCGAATGTTAATGCTGACCAGGGATGGCCAGGGAAAGGATAAATTCCTATCATACTTACAGTGATTTTCCTTTCCTGGCCACCCCCCTGGTCAGCATGCCCACCCTTACTCACTAGCTTTTTACAGAGACACAGTGGTGAGGGAGGAGGGGAATTTAAATGATTGCTAGGGGACACGTCTACACGGTGCTTAGGGGGGCGGGGCTACCCGAATGTTAATGCTGACCAGGGGGATGGCCAGGAAAGGAAAATCACTGTAAGTATGATAGGAATTTATCCTTTCATATATGTATGCTGTTTATCCCTCACAGTATTCTTGTGCGCAGAGAGAAAGGCAAGGAGGGGGTAATGAGAGTTGAGATGCTTAAAAGTCAGCAATACATCAGGGAATAAGAGGAAATAAATAAAAGGCATAAAGCAGATAAGAGGATGATGTGTACTGCAGAACTTGGAAAGCAAAGACACCACTCTGCAGTAACAGAATCTCTCCATTCGCCTTAATATTAGAGAAATACTGATATTGCTTTATATATGCATCTAACAAGCACATTACTATTAATTAATTGATAAACCCTTTATCACTTTCATTATTCATATTATAACTTTAGAGCAGCCAGGCAAGGCTTTTTTGTAGTTTACCTGTATTTAAAAGAAAACTATAGCTTAACTAAAGAAGTAGGCCAGAAATGTTATACATTATGATTTTGGCTTCTGTACCAGCCCAATGCAACTACAGCCCTTTAGCAGGGAAGATCTGTGTCTCCACAGATGCCCCAGTAGCTCCCCATCTTCTTTTCTGATTCACATGCTCTGTGCTATTGCCAGTTACTGAACTTAGGAACAGACTCACAATATACTGTACATACAAAAGAGAAATGTCACAATATAACACTGATTAATACTTACTATAGATAATTACTACATGGCACAGAAGCCAGTGAAATTAGCATCAGAATTTAATAATCAGCCCTGTAGCATCAACTTATATTACAGAAAACTTCATTTTCTGCTTGTACATTTGCAACAACCCCTAAGCTTAGCTTCTCAACAGTTGTTCAGAGTCCACTGAGTATGTGTCCCAGACACTTTCCAAGATGGTGATATTGAGATGCTATACTATAAAATCTGAATTTTTAGTGGAAAAAAACCCCTCATATTTTTCGAGATTTATTATACCCAGAGGATGCAAAAGTTTGAATCCGAAAAGCCGCCATCTCAGATCTGCCAAGGTTGTATATAAGTCAATGGTAGAGGTCCCTATCCTATTTGGAAGTTTCTGTGGTCTGCTCTGGAATTAGCCTAAAAATCCAACTATTTCTGGCTTTTCAGGCAAAAATCTTTAAAATTCTGACTTTTCGGGGAAAAAAAGCCTGAAAAAATTGTATGATTCAGGAAAAAACTCAGATAAAATTGTACGATTCAGGGTTTAGCTCGATTTTATTGAGTTTTTCCCTGATCTGATTAATTTGAGCTTTTTTAATAATAAATAAGGTCAAATAAAATATCAGAAAAATTCGGATTTTGTTAAATAACTCCCAAAGAGTCATGGTAAAGGCCAAGACTGATTTAAGAAACAAGATGTGAATAAGCCAGGTCAAAAGTCAGTTTATAGTGACACTGAGTATGGTCGCTAAAATGCCGTTTAGAATGGAGGGTATTTGAATTAAAGAACAGCTAAAGGAAAAATGTTGACATCTCTTGAACCAAGTAGCCATAACTGAGCAAAAACACTTACATTTACTCCCACTGTTTCCATATGTCTTTCTAAATATGTAATTAGACTGTAACCTCTGCAGGCAGTCATCTCCTTCCTGTGTGTGGCTAATTTATTGCACATTGTTTTAACTCACTGACCTCTAACAGTAATGTAACCTAAGTGAAATGTCTAGACTTAACAGTGATCCTCCTATATAAAGCTATAATAGTATATTATAAATTAGCCAGCACTCACATTACAAAAAAAATCAAAGTGCCTGGGTGCATTCATAAAATATAGAATAATCGAACAACAATGTCCGCATTCTCAGGTTTTAAAAAGTGAAAAAGTTATTTATTAAAAAGAACTGACGTTTCAGTAGCACTGTAGCCTTTATCTTTTTAATAAATAACTTTTTCACATTTTAAGACTTGAGAGTGGGAACATTGTTGTTCAATTATATATATATAATACACAAAAGCCATGAATATCTTGTAAATGATATCCTTATAAACGGTGAGTTCTGATGTCATCCGTTATAAACGGTGAGTTCTGATGTCATTTCTGTCACATGACTCACTGAAACTTGTGTATTATAATAAATAAAGTACCCCCCTGTTGCAAAATATGAGGATATTAGAAGTTACCTCGGAGTTCCATGACCTGTATAAAAACACTCGGCCTTCGGCCTCATACTTTTATATGGACATGAAACTCCTTGGTAACTTATAATATCCTTATATTTTACAAGAGGGGGTACTTTATTCACTCTATTATATATATTTCCTTGTAAAGGGTCCCCAAGTGCCCAAGTGGGATCGAAACTTCGGATAAGATGCTATCACAATAAAAGAGCATACATTCATATATATAAATATAAATATATATATATATACAGTATATTGAGGGCCCATGATAGAGAAGAGGGGTACCAAAGTGGAAATCTCTGATACTGTACTCCTGGTTTTAGGCAAATACATTTCTAAAAGTCTCAGAACAACACAACCACTTTACAGAAATGATATGCCTTAGCAAGTGTATTTCCATTTTATTTGGCTATACCGATGGCCAGATGCTCATCTCCATATGAATGAATAAGCATTTTTGTTCCTGTTCTGTTAATGTGCGCATTGACAATATCCACCTTTGGAAAACACAGTAAATAATCATATTGCATGCAGCTAAATGGCTTCTCAGTAAATGACGGACTTGGGTAGGTTTGCCTCACACAAATATCCGGATGGCTGCCGACTGTCACTAAAATGAATTGCTCACTTTGAAGCAAGCTCCTCTGGAACATAAAAATATAATTGATCTCGTGTACTGCATCATTTCCAAGCTCACGTTTCCTGTAAGCCAACAGAAGTAGTAGATTTTATGCTTTTACGTCCTGCACTGTTACCACGTGCATATATGATTTTTTTTTTCCAATTGCAGCATTTTGAATGCTTTTTGTGATTTGAAGATTGGATATTTACAGAGCTCTCTGGCAGGAAAATAGTAAAAATACAATTGCATCATAAAATGAGCTAAATTTGCTAGCGATGCGTAATCCTCCCTGCTTCGTGTCACTTGCCATTAGCCGGAGTTTGCCCACTGTATTTCAGTTTCCTAAGTGTTGCAGAATAGATGTTTGCAGAACACATTGCTAATATATGTACTGGAATAAATACATGAATTGGAAGTAAGAAGAAGGTAAATATATCTGGAATACTGTCATATCTGCATGACAACAGATGGATTCTGAAAGCAGATGGACAGAGCGGCAAACTGTTAGGAACCCAGTCGTTTTTAATTAGTGTTGGGTGGCTGTGGACTTTCTTTTGGCTGGATAATTATATAAAGGCATGCTTAGCATAGCTTGTTGATAATTAGTGTTATGTTGCCCTGTGGTTATTTTTACACTGACTCTGGTTTGATTCTTTCTCTGTATTTTATAAAGAATATATTTTTTAATTTAACAGCACACTCAATGTGGCACTCTCAAATGGTCGCTGAGTTTATTTGGCGCATAATCTATTGGCACAGTGCTGGCTTGGCGAGGAAAAATAAAACTTCCATAGAAGTTAACTATTGAAGGGGGTGAGAAGTCGAAGCCCGGATCCCAATCTCAATCCTTAATCTTTTAGAAATGGCCTCGAACAATAGGGCAAAATCAACCGTCAACAGTGTGTACAGCATACAAAATATTAAGCTGTTTAACATATTTATGCATATTTCTAACATAAAATAGTCACATTGCACTTATCAAATTTAAAACATCACATACATTAAAGTTTCGAATAATCAGTAAAATCAGAGAGATTTGCTCAAGGGTCTTGTGTTCCAAACTCCAACTCCAAAAATGTGACCAAACTTTACTGCTGCATTCATTGTTGTAACACATCCTTTTCCAGTTTATTTAATCAGGTCTAACTGGTAGGGCTTCAGCCTATGTTGTGCATTTCTCTGGGTCCTCAGATGGAGATAATGGAATTGTAAGAGGGTTAGTTATCAAAGGTCCAATTTTGAATTTATGTGAATTTTTTTTTCTCTAATAAATTCGCATATACTCACAACTCCAATGGGAGGTTATTTAAGAAAGAAATTGAATGTCTAATATATGATAGAATTGGAATGATCCGATAATTTGCTTCGTATTCGATTCATGTTCAATTTGAGTTTTCCCTCTGAAAAAAACTTGAATGTCAGGAAGGCTATTAACATCTTTAAATGGCTCAACGGACCTCTGCCATTGACTTCTACGTGAACTTGGCAGGATTTAGGTGGCGAATATTCGAATAAGGATTTTTTCCATTAATAAATCTGCCCCTAAGTGTAGGCACGGCAATAAGGAGAGGGAGTAACCAGTAGTGATGGGCGAATTTGCGAAACGGCGCCGGCGTCTTGTTTTTGACGCCGGCGCCCGGTTTTTTGAAAAATTTTTTTTGAAACACCGGGGAATTTTTCCCCCGAATTTTCGCGGGCATTTCGCGAATTTATTCGCTGGCGGCGAATCGCGCAAATTCGACGTGAATTCTCCCATCACTAGTAACCAGGGGTCTGAGACCATTTAGCCATGCTGTGGTTCCAGCTATCTTTCAGGATACTGTTAGGTCCATAAATATCTGGACAGAGACAGTTTTTTCTAATTTTGGTTCTGTACATTACCACAATGAATTTTAAATGAAACAACTCAGATTGCATAAAAATATGAGGAACTAAAGCCTTTTTTTAACACTTAGGGGCAGATTTACATAGGGTTGAAATCGAAGGATTTACCTTCGGCAGTCGAATTGAGGGTTAATTAACCCTCGATATTCGACTGCCGAAGGTAAATCCTTCAACTTCGAATATTGAAATCAAAGGATTTACCGCAATTAGTTTGATCGATAGATCAATCGTTCGAAGGATTTTAATCCATCGATCGAACGATTTTTCTACAACCAAAAAAAGCTTAGAAAGCCTATGGGGACCTTCCCCATAGGCTAACATTGCACCTCAGTAGGTTTTACTTGCCGAAGTAGGGGGTCGAAGTTTTTTTTAAAGAGACAGTACTTCGACTATCGAAAGGTCGAATAGTCAAACGATTTTTAGTTTGAATCGTTCGATTCGAAGTCATAGTCGAAGGTCGAAGTAGCCAATTCGATGGTCAAAGTAGCCAAAAAAATCATTTGAAATGCGAAGTTTTTTTTATTCTATTCCTTCACTCGAACTAAGTAAATGTGCCCCTTAGTGTAGGCACAGCAATAAGGAGAGGGAGTAATCAGGGGTCTGAGACCATTTAGCCATGCTGTGGTTCCAGCTAACTTTCAGGATATGTCATTTTATAGAGTTCATTCATGCCTGTGGTTTTATTGTTCCCAGAACAAAAAATACTAAATGACAGGGTCATAAACGTTTATAAGGAGAGTTCAAGCTTGAATAGCAACAGCGCTAATCTGAGCAGCCAAACTTGCTTCAATTATATCGGTTGTAGATTACTAATTAACAGCAGAATAGCTTGCACAATCTAGCTCTTTTCAAGACTCCTCCAGTGAAATATATAATGCCACCCAAATGTCACAATTGCATGAGCGTAACAAAATGCCTTGGAATAAATACAGTATTTGAGATTTTTCTTTACCTTACTGCTTTGTGCTCCAAGACAGTTTATTGCCAATAAATTAGCCACAATAGTGCAAACTAGAATGCTATATTTATTCTGCAGAATGCTTTACCATAGCTAAATAAACAGCTCTAGACACTGTCTCTGTTTGTTTAGGATAGAAGCTACCATATAAGCTTGGTGTGACATCACTTCCTGCCTGAGTCTCTCCCTGCTCACTTACAGCTCTGAGCTCAGATTACAGCAGGAATGGGAGGAAGGAGGGGGAGAGGATCAAACTGAGCATGCTCAAGGAGGTTATGCTGAAAACAGGAAGTCTGATACAGAAGCCCATGTGTAAACAATAAAAGGAAAGAAATGCTGTGTTTATTTTGACAGAAGACTCAGAGCAGCATTACTTTGAGGGTTAACTGGTGTATTTATATAGACCTTTCTGATAAAGCTTACTTAATTTTAGCCTTTCCTTCTCCTTTAACGGAAGAATGATATTTGTGAGATTCCTGGAGCAGGTAACTTTTTTAATTAATAACACCAAAGGTGCATCAGTTTCAGAAAACAAGTAAATTGTCTAGCAGGGACCAACATTGATATGGTGGAATGTATGAATTAACTACCCCTGAATATGGTGGGAAGCATCATCAGTAGAAAATGAAATGACAATTCAACCAGGGGCCTACAAAAAGCCTCAGATAACATTCCTATCCTCCAATTCTTCCCCTCTTCACTCAGAACACTCCTAGAATCTTATTTTTACATACTCTTTCATCTATCCATGCCTTTCTGATTGTTCTTACACAGAAATAATCGTCTAACTTTATTTCTAAGTGCTACAAGGATGCACAGCTCTGTACAATCTTACAATGTACAAAAGTATACACAGGAAGGACATGTATTAGAATAAACAGAATACATAAATAAGTATAAAGCACCATATGGTATGAGATACAGTAGAAGGAGATCCCTGACTCATAGAGCTTACAGTCTAAGAAATGGGGAATGGCCATGGCATAGGTTAAATTCTTTGTAAAGTACGAGTACTCACTGATACCTTGGCCCATTGGGAGTTTTCTTGGTATCCTGGTGGGCCAGTCTGACACTGACTACATGATAACAGATAATATTGCCATAGTCAAAACCTACTGTTAGGTCCATAAATATCTGGACAGAGACAACTTTTTTTCTAATTTTGGTTCTGTACATTACCATAATGAATTTTAAATGAAACAACTCAGATTGCATAAAAATGTGAGGAACTAAAGCCTTTTTTTAACACAATCACTTCATTTCAAGGGCTCAAAAGTAATTGGACAAATTAAAAAACTGAAAATAAATGTTCATTTCTAATACTTGGTTGAAAACCCTTTGCTGGCAATGACAGCCTGAAGCCTTGAACTCATGGACATCACCAGATTTTTGGTTTCCTCCTTTTTAATGCTCTGCCAGGCCTTTACTGCAGCTGCTTTCAGATGCTGTTTGTTTGTGGGCTTTTTTTTGACCCAAGTTGAGTCTTCAACAAGTAAAATGCAGCTCAATTGGGTTCAGATAAGGTGACGGACTTGGCCATTCAAGAATATTCCACATTGCTTTAATGAACTCCTGGGTTGCTTTGGATGTATGTTTTGGGTCATTATGAAATGCATCCCAATCAATTTGACTGCATTTAGCTGGATTTGAGCAGACAGTATGTCTCTGAACACCTCAGAATTCATTCGGCTGCTTCTGTCCTGTGTCACATCATGGATAAACACTAGTGTCCCAGTGCCACTGGCAGCCATGCACGCCCAAGCCATCACACTGCCTCTACCATGTTTTATAGAGATGTGGTATGCTTTGGATCATGAGCTGTTCCACACCTTCTCCATATTTTTTTCTTTCCATCATTGTGGTAGAGGTTGATCTTGGTTTTATCTGTCCCAAGAATGTTTTTCCAGAACTGTGCTGGCTTTTTTAGATGTGTTTTTTTTTAGCAAAGTCCTTGCACCTTGCAGTGCACCCTCTGTATTTACTTTCACACAGTCTTCTCTTTATGGTAGACTTGGATATCAATACGCTTACCTCCTGGAGAGTGTTGTTTACTAGTTTGGCTGTTGTGAAGGGGTTTCTCTTTACCATGGAAATTATTCTGTGATCATCCACCACTGTTGTCTTCCGTGGACATCCAGGTCAGTGCTTTCTTTCTTTCTCAGGATGTACCAAACTGTAGATTTGGCCATTCCTAATATTGTAGCAATTTCTTGGATGGGTTTTTTTTTCAGTTTTTTCCAGCTAAAGGATGGTTTGTTTCATCTGCATGGAGAGCTCCTTTGACCAAATGTTGTCTGTTCACAGCAAAATCTTCCACATATAAGCACCCACCTCAAATCAACTCCAGTGCTTTTATCTGTTTCATTGATAATGACGTAACAAAGGAATTGCCCACATCTGCCCATGAAATAGCCTGTGAGTCAATTGTCCAATTACTTTTGAGCCCCTGAAATGAAGTGATTGTGTTAAAAAAGGCTTTAGTTAGTGATGGTTGAATTTGCGCCGAAATTTCCCGCCAAATTCGGGAAACGGCGAAAAATTCACGAAATGGTGCTGGCGTCTCTTTTGACGTTTCGCGAATGTATTCACTGGCGGCGAATCGCGCAAATTCGCACCTGGCGAATAAATTCGCCCATCACTAGCTTTAGTTCCTCACATGCAATCTTTTTGTTCAACCCACTGATTTGAAGCTGAAAGTTTGTAGTTCAACTGCATCTGAGTTGTTTTATTAAAATCATTGGGGTAATGTTCAGAACCATAGTTAGAAAAAAAAAGTTGTCTCTGTCCAAATATTTATGGACCTAACTGTATATAATATAATCCAGGAAAATTAAAACAGCAAATGCTGTTAAATATTTTAGGCCCTTTAATGAAGAGATTGGACAAAAAGTTAAAGTAACAAAAAAAGTCCTGCATACGTCTCATCTGACGTTACTCATTATAGGATTTCGTTTGACAGCTTATAAAACGATTAGTCAAAGAACGGTTCTTTGCTGGTATCATTAGAGTATTTGAGCTCCAGTCAAGTCCAGCCACATTTATTGAGTACAGATGTAGGGGCTTTTGCACAAAGCTGTTACTGTTCTCCCTTTTCTTTATCAATAGAGAGAAGATGCATTGTGCTTTTGCAACTATGTCATTAATTAACTAATTGCTCAGAGGTGTAATTACCATTTCTGGTTATACAGACGTTACTTCTACCATGGCAATAACCCTGATTGATATTTAGAAATATAATTATTGAGAAAAGAAATATAGTTTGCAACCAGTATGAAAAAAAATGAAAATACACCTTGTGAATAAATATGGTATACATTTCCTTTAAAGGAGAAGGAAAGCTGCTGAGGCAGTTTATTGCTAATATATTGGCCACAATAGTGCAAGCTATAACACTATATTTATTCTTTAGAATGCTATACCTGAATAAACAGCTCTAGAAACACTCTGTTTGGTTAGGGTAGCAGCTGCCATATTAGCGTGGTGTGACATCAATTCCTGCCTGAGTCTCTCCCTGCTCACTCATAGCTCTGGGCTCAGATTACAGCGGGGAGGGGAGGGGAGGGGAGAAGGGAGCAGGAAAAGGGAGAGGGAGAGAGGAGCAAACTGGGCATGCTCAAGCCCAACCCTGAAGGTTTATTTCTTATTGCTTCTACTTCATGTTATATTTGCATTCATAAATCCACCTTTAGTAATACAGGTATGGAATCTGTTATCCGGAAACTTGTTATCCAGAAAGTTTCAAATTACGGAAAGGCCATTTCCCAATGACTCTATTTTAATTAAATAATTCCAATTTTTATAAATTATTTCCTTTTTCTCTGTAATAATAAAACAGTACCTTCTACTTGATCCAAACAAAGACATAATTAATCCTTAATGGAGGCAAAATAATCCTACTGGGTTTAATTACAATTTAAAGGTAGAGAGATCCAAAACACAGAAAGATCTCTTATCTGGAAAAGTCCAGGTCCCTATCATTCTGGATAACAAGTCCCTTACCTGTACTGTAACTCACTCTTTGACCACTGCCTGTTTTATTAACTGTGTTTTTCAATGCCTGAAACCAGTGAAAGAGAAAATAAATCATGTGCAATGGTCGTAAAAAATAGCAAGTCTGATTTACCAAAGAACATTTTATTGCCATAACCCAAATGACCTTAAGTAGCAGGAAATAAATCTATTTACTTTCGGAAATATCCCAAAATATGATGGCCTTGCATTATATTTGGAGCCGTATAGCAGAGTTATGGGCTGATGAATCCATCATTCTGATCCCTTGGAAGGGAGCATGGACGCATCTCCAAGATTTAATAACACTGCTTTAAAAGAATCACCAGGAAATCTCACCATTCAGTAACTCCTTATTTAACCGGAAGCTGCAATACTTGTAATTAAATATAGAGCATTACTATGGTTTGTTTTGTGCTCAGCCAAATGTTATACAGTAACTTACTTTTATAACTGCACAGAGAATAGAATCTTAGATTTAAACCACGGGCTACCTAGAGATTTAGGGGCATGTTTACTAACATTGGAGATAAATATCTGGAGAGATTTCTGGAGATGTTGCCCATAGCAACCAATCAGATCTTTGCTTTTGTTTTCTAACTTGGCTGTGGCTGTTTAAATCTAATTGCTGATTGGTTGCCATGGGCAACATCTCCAGAAATCTCTCCAGATATTTATCTCCAATGTTAGTAAACATGCCCCTTAAGACTTTGTGATGGTGCTGGGTAAGTTAAAATGTTATTATTCCACACAAGCCAAGTGGAATAATAGCAAATCAGCATGTTTCAAAGCCTAGAACAATGCTGCCTGCTCTACAGTATAGGCATGGGATCCATTTTCCGGAAACCTTTTATCCAGAAAGATCAGAATTACAGAATGGCAATCTCCTATAGACTATACCAAACAAGGTAAAGTTGTGCTCACTAATAATTTTTAAAACCATTAGGCGGGAGTGCTATGACCACAAAATACATATAGACAAATACAAGAGTCCTCTGCACTCAACACATTATCAATATATTTAAGACAGAGACATTTTGTGCATACAGCTACTAAAACATGCCTTACCCTTTACACAAAACAGGGATTGTTTGTCCATATACTGCAATGGCCAGTCCTACACTTAAATTGAATCTGATTCATTAAGAATTTTATTGCTTCATTATACATACATGATCTCCCATAGACACCATTTTATCCAAACAATCCAAAATGTTAAAAATTATGTTCTTCTCTGTAATAATTAAACAGTACCTTGTACTTATTCCAAACTAAAATATAATGAATCCTTATTGGAAGTAAAACCATCCAATGGGTTTATTTAATTTTAACATGATATTCTAGTAGACTTAAAGGGGACCCGTCACCCCAAAAAAATATTCCAAATCCTATTTTATAATGTTAGTCAGGCAAAATGTTGAAAAAAGACACAATTCCATCAAGTTCAATCTTTTATTTATTTATTTATTTTAATCTGCAAAACTGCCAGTTGATCCAGAGGAAGGCAAAAAACCCATCTGAAGCCTCTCCAATTTGACTCAGAGGGGGAAAGAATTCCTTCCTGACTACAAAATGGCAATCGGACTAGTCCCTGGATCAACTTGTACTATGAGCTATCTCCCCCATAACCCTGTATTCCCTCACTTGCTAAAAAGCCATCCAACCCCTTCTTAAATCTATCTAATTTATCAGCCTGTACAACTGATTCAGGGAGAGAATTCCACATCTTCACAGCTCTCACTGTAAACGCCTCTTCTCCAGCGTGAACATCCCCAATTTTGCCAGTCTTTCTTCATAGGTAACCAGCTTAGTTGCCGTTCTCTGTACCTTCTCTAATACAATAATGTCCTGTTTGAGCACTGGAGACCAAAACTGTATGGTAACAGATTCCCCTTATTACTTAATTTTTGGGATATAGGTGATATACCTTGAAGAAGGTGATATACTATTTTATTGCTAATGACACATATATTTTCTGACCAGTGAAATACTTGCAGTGAAGTTATGTTCCACCTGGGGCCCCTAGAATACATCTGGGCACAGCTAAACCTTGAGGTTTGCAGCAACTGGGATACTGGAATGATATTTCACTTTGTAATTGAGCCTATTCACCTTCTAACCTGCTGTAGATTGATTTGCAGTCACACGTGAGTGTACTGGAAAGCAAAGCTGTCCTCAATGTGTTAATTGTGCCCAAAAGAGTTGCTTGTCTTTTTGTCTAGACAAGGGCTGCCGCTGTCACAGCTTTAATCCTGGGATAAGTTCTCATTTCCCATAATTCTATAAAAAACTTAAGTTGGCCTCATTTACTGACTTGTTGCAAAGGTTAATTGGAATGACATTGGCATCATTTATCATATGCTAAAGAGCAGTCAGTGTTGCAGCCCAATAATCGAATCCAACAATTGTTACCGGTATAAAAGCTATTTTGGATTCCAATTTTCTGGGCCACAGTGCTGACATTACTTGGGTTTGCACCTGACATCACTATGTTCTAATAGTCTAGAAAGCATGCAAATCAATAATGCAGTCCTATATGTTGCTAGCTATGTTATATACAGACCTTTTTATGGATCTTTGAGGCTTAAAGCAGCTAACATATAAAATACAGGTATGGGACTTGTTATCCAATATTGAAATATTCATACCTTAAAGTGGACCTGTGGACCTATCACCCAGACATAAAAAGCTGTATAATAAAAGTCCTTTTCAAATTAAACATGAAATCCAAATTCTTTTTTTTTTATTAAAGCATTTGTAGCTGTTGTAAACTCATTTAAAAATCAATCAAATATTGCCTACCCCTCCTCTATGCCTTAAGGAGTAAATGTGGAAGCTCAAAGAATTATCCTATGTGGCTTAATACAGAAGTAAAGGGGTTGGATGGCTTTTTAGCAAGTGAGGGAATACAGGGTTATGGGCGATAGCTCATAGTACAAGTTGTTCCAGGGACTAGTCCGATTGCCATTTTGGAGTCAGGAAGGAATTCTTTGACCCTCTGAGGCAATTGGAGAGGCTTCAAATGGGATTCTTTGCCTTCATCTGGATCAACTAGCAGTTAGGCAGGTTAAAATAGAATTAAAAGGTTGAACTTGATGGGCGTGTGTCTTTTTTCAACCTAACTTACTTACTATGTTATTATGTAACCTACTATGTTACTTTGTTACTATGTTTTTGTGGGGTGCTTCATAAAAATGTAATTTCCTACATCAATCTTGTATGGTATTTATATAGTATAGTAGAAATAGTATTTGGTCAACACAAGTCTGCCACTGACGTTCTTTAACAGCATTGTTACATATTAAAATGTTTGTTCCCTTTGCCTTTGACTTCTATCCAGTCTGTGTCTTCAGTGCATAAGTAAAAAATAATTTTGTTTAGCTGAGCAAAATACAGGGAGGGGAAGGGTTAATAGAGTGCAAAAAGTTTGGCAATCGCTGCATTCAGTGTCAGTTTCACCAGACAGCAATGTTCAGGTTTACTGCAATAGAGCAGTGTAACACATCTGCACATACATGTAATCACTATAAATGATTAGGAACACAATCAGCACCACTTAATATGTGAGAGGGAGAATCATATCCCCTTTGTTGAATGGATGCAAATGAGCTCATTGATCATGACTTGGATGCAATCTGAGAAGCAGCTCCTTCCCATGCAGCTGTAACCAGCACAAAATAAAACACACATTTCTATAAGCACAACACACCATAGGTACATTATAGCAAGTGCATTAGAATCATCAATGGCACATGGCAGGTGCAGGGAATACATATGCAGGTACAAGTATGGGATCTGCTATCCGGGAACCCGTTATCCAGAAAGCTCAGAATTAAGGAAAGGCCGTCTGCCATAGACTACATTATAATCAAATAATCCAATTTTTTAAAAATGATTTCCTTTTTCTGTGTAATAATAAAACAGTAGCTTGTACTTGATCCCAATTCAGATATAATTAATCCTTAATGGAAGCAAACCAAACTATTGGGTTTATTTAATGTTTACATGATTTTCTAGTAGACTTAAGGAACAGGAAAGATCCATTATCTGAGCATTCTGGATAACAGGTCCCATACCTGTACCACTTTCACAGCCGTACAAATCATCTGTGACCAACAAAGCAAATACAATCTTGTCTCACCGCATCTTATTTGTAGAATAGGTTAAAGCAGTTACTAAAGAGAACATTGATCAGTGCATGATTTTATTGTTATAGCGCCTAGCAGTCTCCCCAAGGTCTAAGCCATATTCTGACACCTGAGGTCACTTTCAGAATCATTAGATGATCTCTTCCATAATGAAACACATGGCATTCCAGTCAGGCAGGTCTTGTCTCGCTCAGCAGTGGGGACAGTTTTAAAACACATCACAGGGCAACAATAAAGACTGGAAAAATTACATGAATGGTGAAGGTGATTCAGGATGCATATTGAGAGGCATTTTCAGCACCACCAGACATGTATCATTAATGTATCATTATGTTAACAGCTATTTTATGCTCCCCTATACATATATTTTTCAGATTTAAACAATTCCATGCACTGTACTTTATACAAGCATTTTTTTCCAGGGTTACGGCTAAGACATATATTTAAATGAACTCACCATCTGTAAAGTGCAGATGAAAACCAAAGTGCAGCGCCCTGTACAACATCCCATGTTGCAAGTATGAGCACACAGTCCCTTGCAGAGCCAACAGAGGAACGGAACACAAGTGCTGCTGGACAGCTCCTGATGCACGGCACCACTTTCTTGGAGCTCTTGCTCAGATTCAGCACTTGCCAAACAAGAAGAAAGGTTCCAGGGTCGCTGTCCAGTGCCTTCAGCACTTACCTAGCAAAGTATCAATCCCATCAACACATCCCAATGTGCCAGTGATTCCAAACAGCTTCCACGATCACAAACACAGAACAAATGCAAAGAAAAGATAACTAGAATTCAGACCACCCTTCCTTTTCTCATTTGACTTTTGACTGCTGTCTAAGCCGGATGAAGGCTTTTTGCTGCCATCTAGTGGACATAATCATGGCAAGATCGCAGAGTTTTCCCGTGGCTCAGTTTCCATAGGGCTGTCATTCTATAATACAGTACTAGAATGTAACATACAGGATAAGCTTGCAGGGAGGAGGAATGAAAAACTACTAAGAAAATAACTGATTTAGCACATTTGCCTTTTCTGTATCTGCTACAAGCACACTGGTACCATTATTTAATGGATCAACACACTCAACCTGCATCTTTTTACTATTAATATATTTAAAAAACTTTTTAGGGTTGTTTTCAACTCCACCGCAATTAACTCTTCATTTCCTTTCTTTGCCTTCTGGATTGCTGATTTACAACGTTTATTACAGTGTTTATATTCATTAAATGCAGCTTCTGTCCCAATAGTTTTTATCCAATAGGCTACTGAACCAGCAAACAGCTGGGGTCACAATCCAAAATCAGGCATGCCAGAAGCTTATAGCCTACAAACACTGGTACCAACCAGCAATGATGCACAATCCACTGCCAATGAGCCAGCTACCATACATAAAAACCAGTAGTGGACCAGACAGGTATTATGTATTCCAAAATAGATGTGCAAGGCCATTGTCACACTAGCAGGCCAAGATGCCCGTCAGCTGCAGTGCAAAACACCATAGTGGAACTCTAATACACAAGCAATAGTACATAAGCCAGCTATTGTGAATGCCACCCTTGGAGATAAGGTCACCAACTGCACTAGCACCTGACACAAAAGTCAATTTCCACACATGCAACAACAGAGCACAAGCCAGTTGTTGAACTTACAAAACCATGGTCCACAAGCCAGCCTTATTGATAATATGCAGTGGCATACAAGACCAAAAACAATGCATGTAAGGCAGAAGCAAAGATTAGCTGTAAACCGACAACATATGACCAACCGCAGCTGCTGAATACTAATCAGCAACAAAATTAGCTATGGGCTGTGAAACTCAGAGCAAACACTAGCTGATGGTACAACCCATGTTAGATCCAACCAAATAACCAATCATGCCTACTGCTGATGTAACCAGAACCATGCCTGCAAGGATTGTAGACAAGACGAAACCAATGGCTGTTGTCCTGCCAAGGATTGCCGCATGTCAAACAGACATGCCCATCAAGGGCCACAGCAAGAACAGTAGCCACGCCTATCAGCTGCTACCACCTAGCCGGTGGCCTATGCACCATAGGTCACAGCAAAGGCTGGCAGCCACAAGCCTGCAAGGACTATAATAAAAACTAGCGGCCACCTTAGCCAAGGGCCACAGAAAAAGGCCTACAGACCAAGAACCCTGGTAAAAGGAAAGCAAGCACCTAAATTAAGGGCCATGGAAACAGGCCTGCAGCCACAATAACCCTGGTAAAAGGCCAACCAAACAAATGTGCCAAGGGTAAAAGACCACATGAGCCAAAGGTTCATGCAACAGGCCTGCAGAACAAGGGCCCTTGTAAAAGGCCAGCAGAACCATGAGCCGAGGGCCATGGAAAAAGTGTCGTAGCCTTGAATAAACATAATCACAGCATAATTTGCTATTTTTGAGTGCTCTCCTCATTCTTGGAAATTGTTAAGGCTATGGTAAAAGGCCAGCAGACGCATGTATATAGAAAACGGATCCGCACACACACTGGTCAATGCAGTCGGGGAGTATCCCCTTTTATTCAGCCACCAAACATTTTGGTGGCTGAATAAAAGGGGATACTCCCCGACTGCATTAACCAGTGTGTGTGTGGATCCGTTTTCTATACATATCCGTTGCTAGGGGACCCGGCCGGGTCAACGGAAGAAATGCACCACCAGTAGGAGAAATGACATTGTAAAAGGCCAGCAGACCCGTTAGCCATGGACCAAAACAAGGGCTTTAACCCAAGCCAAGGCCCATAATGAAGGCCAGAGGCCACACATACCCACACATACCCAGCTCCCTGTCGAGAGGGCCGAGGCCACACAAAGGGCAATAGACTACAAGCTGGCTTCAAGCCTGTTAAGGTGCCAGCAGACATAACAGTAAGTGCCCTTCAATCTACCAACAATTAAAGAAGGGAAACCTACAGCCACCAAAACTCAGTAGACGTAGTATAACTACAACTGAGATCCCAACAAAAACCACCAGATGGGAATAGAATATCTAAGAGAAGGCCTACATCACACAAAAAGACACCATATAAATCAAGTGTTGAAACATCCTAGGAAAAAATGGGGTACAATGCTACTACAGCAGAGCAAACCCCTAGCCGGTCCTGGAAATACCAGGTGTAATAAGGGCACACTTACCTACTGTGTCTGCACAGAGAACTCGGGCTCACAAACCTAAGACCTCAGATGACATTAATACAAGAAGTCAGAGAAACATCACAGTAGGAATAATCCAGTCAGATCCTTGGTGGCAGGCTGCTTCTTAGGAGCAGACTCAGGGGCGTAACTACAGAGAAAGCAGACCCTGCGGCTACAGGTGGGCCCAAAAGGTATAGGGACCCCATGAGGTCCAAATAAAGAGCAATTTAAATATATATTAGTAAAACAGCACAACTTCTGGATATGTTAATGAATTTGCTCTGGGGCCCAATGACATTAGGTTACAGCACTGAGCAGTTTCATTGTAAGGAAGGAAGGGGCTACCATACTGCTTCAGCAGTGCAAGCCTCCAGCCAACCCTGCAAGCATCCTGTGTAATAAAAGGAAAATATATCCTCTGTGTCTGCACAGAGGACAATAGAAACAACAATAGCAAAGAGGCCCAGAGGAGTATCTGCACCTTACCTGATAGCAATGACTAGTCCGCTGGATGGAAACTTCAGCTAGAACCCTGATAGCTTTCAGCTGAGGGACATAATTAGCATATTAACATGCAGACTTCCCAGTGTAATGAATGTTTCAAACACACCGTGGATACTGATAAATCAGTACCGGATTCAGGTACCACACTGCTTCAGCAGAGAGATTCACCAGCCAGTACTGAAAGTACCTTGTATAACAAAAGCCAATACTACATTTTGCATTGAGGACTCCAGCTCACAACATAAGACTTCATATAATACAAGAAGTCAAAGGAACACAGGCAGCTTAACGGATAGCTCAGACAAGCGGTGGAACACTGCTTGTTAAGAGCAGACTCATAAGAAAGGAAGGAGGTGCCATACTGCTTGAGCAGTATGGCACTCCTGAAGGTGCCTTAGTAACATGAGCCAATATAACTTCTGTGTCTGCACAGAAGATGCAGGTTCACTCATACAAAGCTTAAAATATTAAACAGCAATAGCAACGGGGCTGAAAGGCACACCTGCACCTTATCAGATAATGACTAATTAGCTGGATGGAAACGCCAGCCAAAGTCCTGATAGCTCTCAGCTGAGGGACATAATTAGCTAATTAGCAGGCAGACTTCCCAGTACATTGAGCATTTTAAAACACACAGTGGATACTGAAGAATCATACTCACCAGCTTCAGGCTGTTATAACTAGCCCATATGCATACCCGTGGCCCTTTTGCAGAAGTTCTATAAAGTTCTGTAAAGCTTCGCGTAACTCAGAAGAAAAGGGGAGTCCAAAAGGCTCACAGGTAACAATGTGGGAAGCACACACCTGTGTCTGTTCCCAAAAAGCACTAGATTGAATCTTGTGCCTCGCTGGGCATATAGCAGGGGGCTATTTAAGCACAGGGCTAGGACCATGGGCATGCCCACACCTGCACTTCTTCCCAATAAGCAATACTTTACAGATTATGCCTCTTGAAGCATCAGGTAAATTCTTCTCCATTACCCGGGAATCATCTCTCTGTGTCCACACAGAGGTAAAAAAAAATACAAAAGAAAAAACAAAAACTGTGTTTGATTTCTCTCAAAATTCCCCAAAAAATAAAAAGAGTGAGGAGGGAGATCCTACCTCACTGTCCAGTTGGACAAAAAATAACTGTGGTGGGGAGGAAGTCATGTGGTCTTATAGGTCATGATTAATTTTGATTGGCTATGTTACAGGTCCTTCCTCCAGGTCTGGGAGGGGCAATGCCCCATGTGTACTGGCATGGAGGGACATAGAAGAAACAAAGTATAGCCACTAATATTAACTGCCCAGTCATGCGACTCATTCAGCCATGTTTCGGCCACACCAATCACATCATATTTTCCCTCCAGCACCAGCACCTCCAGCTTTCCCATTTTACCAGTCAGACTCCTTGCATTTGCAAACATACATTTAATACTGGTACCATATTAAACATATGACAGTACCCCCAGCCAAATCTCCTCCCCCATTTTCCCTTTATTTGCCCACTATCTCATCTAACCTGTTTTCCACTGAATCTTTTACTGACCCCGCCCACGCCTAGTTTAAAATCTCCTCCAACCATCAAGCCATCTTTTCTCCCAAAACAGCTGCACCATCATCATTGAGGTGCAGCTCATCCTTAGCAAAGAGCCTGTAGCCGACTGAGAAATCAGCCCAGTTCTCCAAAAACCCAAAACCCTCCTCCCTACACAAATCTCTCAGCCACGCATTAATCTCCCTACGTTCCCGCTGTCTCCTTAGCATTGCTCGTGGCTCCGGTCATATCTCTGAGAAAATGACCTTGGAAGTCCTTGCTCTCAACTTTGCACCTAGTTTTTTAAAATTGTTCTTGAGGACTTCACCACCTCCTCTAACTTTGTCATTGGTATCTAAGTGTACCAAGACCGCTGGGTCTTCCCCAGTCTTCCAATAATCTGTCCACTCGTTCCACCTCATGCCGAACCCTAGCACCAGGCAAGCAGCAGACTGTTTGGCATGTAGGGGCCTTACGACGGATTTCCTTATCCACCTTTCTAATAATTGAATCCCCTATAACTAAAACCTGCCTTTCCTTCCTTGCACTCCCCCCACCACCCATATTAGAACCACTGCCTCCCAGGGTGCTCTGAGAGTCAGTCTGCTCCATACACGCCAGTTCAGAGTTTTCCTCCCCAGCATCTTCAGCCAAAATGGTGAATTTGTTGTTTTGGAAAAGCTGTGGACCAGCCGCCCTACCCTTCTGTCCCCTACTTCCCCTCCTGACTGTCACAAACCTTTCTCCCTCATTAGCCTTCACTGCCCCTTCTCCTCCCCCCATTCCACTTGCCCCTGCCAGTGGTTGCTCTGTGAGCCTCCTTTCCTACCCCTCGTTTTCTGCTGCTCTCAGTGCTGCAAGTCTGCAGTTCAGATTCCAATATGAAAACACAGTGACATCTCTCACATGTAAATACTGCATGGAACTGCTGCTCCAACACCACATACATGTGACAAGACACACACAGAGTAATACCAGCAACCCCACTTGCACTCATATTTACACTGGGTACTTACAGTCTCCCAAATGCAATTCCTCACAAACGCCGTTTTGGTTTTAAACACCTTAAGGTTTTTAACGCTGATTAACACTTAATTCACATGCAACACTTATATCACATGCAACACACGCTTAGCTATGTTACTTTGTTTCTGAAGTAATTGCACCAGCGTAAGTTTCAGCTTGTCAATAGCAGTAATGATCCAGGACTTCAAACTTGTCACAGGGGGTCACCATCTTGGAAAGTGTCTGTGACACTCACATGCTCAGTGGGCTCTGAGCAGCTGTTGAGAAGCTAAGCTTAGGGGTCATCGCAAATTATCCAGCAGAAAATTAGGTTGGTCTGTAATATAAGCTGATGCTACAGGGCTGATTATTAAATTCTGATGCTAATTGCACTGGTTAATTACTTATCAGCCTTATACTGTGACATTTCTATTCTATGTGTACTGTATATTGTGAGTGAGTCCCTAAGCTCAGTAAGTGACAGCAGCACAGAGCATGTGCAGTGAATCAATAGAAAAGAAGATGGAGAGCTACTAGGGCATCTTGGGAGACACAGAGCTTTACTGCTAGGGCTGTGGTTGCCTCGGGCTGGTACAAAAGCCCAAAACATAATGTACAACATTTCTAGCTACTTCTTTAGTTAGGCTTTAATTGTTCTCTAAAGGAGATCTAAACCCGTTCAACCCCCTCCCCACTTCCTCCCTGCATAGTCCACTATTTAAAAAATTTCTCAGAGTCCTTCCAATGCAAAGTAATGCAGTGGAGCTCATGGATGCCATCTTCGGATACGTTCACTATAGGACCGTCATTTTCATGCATGCGCAGTTGGAGCTGTTTCCTAAAAACGTCTATTCCGCATGTGCTGGAACCCTCCATAAACAGCCAAAGGGAACAAGAGGAACTGCTGCGCTACTCTGCATGGGAAGGTCTGTGCGACATTCTATAAACATTTTCTACATAGTGGATTAAGCAGGGAGGAAGCAGGGAAGGAGGTGAATGAATATGGTGGTACTGTCTAGTTACCTCCTCCGGTCATTATTTATAGACTGGCACCTCCCTACATAGTAAAAGCAATGGAGTGCTCTACCTGTGAGGTTTCCACTCGCTCAACCAGAAATCCCCTTCATTGCACGGGGACAAAAGTCAGTATAGACATCTATAAATCCAGAAGCACACCAAAAATAGTTGCTGCGTGAAAATAGGTGATTTAATTAGCCCATAAGCATTTCACAAACAACGTTTCTGACCCCTCCAGGCCCTTTATCAAGCTAAGCTGTCCAAAATCGCCGCCATCAAAATTAACACCAGCGACAATTTAGACGCTGGAGACAATTGATGTACATTAAAGTCAATGGGCGTCCATTTAATTGTCTCTGGCTTCTGAACTGGAACCGGAGTCGGAACTAGTGTTTAGTAGAGGTGTGTGGTTTAGATAGCAATTGGTGGGGTGGAAGAGGCAGTGGATGAGGGTTCCTCTTGGTCCTGCTCTGGTTAATTGGCTTCTGATAAAACTGACCTACAACCAGTGTGTGAATGTGATGTAATTCATTATGAAGAGTTTATCTGAGAAAATTGATGGAAATATGGAAAATAAGTGTGCCTAAGGGAAATAAAACAATTTACTTGATAAGACAAAGTTAACTAGAAATACGTTACAAAATGGCTACAAATGTGTAAGCTTGATATAATGGGGGCAATCCGATCCTGTCGTACTCTCCTGGCTTAGCGAGGTTGCACTTGTTTGTCAAACTTTCCATATGGGTCTCTTATAGTATAAGGCCAGCGTAGGTACAGTAACACCAAAAAATACAAGCATTTTAAAAGAGTGACAATACAATGTACCGTTGCACTGGTAAAACTGATGTGTTTGCTTCAGAAACACAACTATAGTTTATATAAACAAGCTGCTGTGAAGCCATGAGGGCAGCCATTCAAGCACAGGATACACAGTAAATAACAGATACGTTCTGAAGAATCCCATTGTATACTCCAGATCTTATATGTAATCTGATGTGTAACCTCTGCCTTTTCTCCATTTTCAGCTCTGAATGGCTGCCCCCAAGGCTACACAGCAGCTTGTTTATATAAACTATTTCTGAAGCAAACTAACCCCTTATACCAAGGCAGCACAGCAGTATATTATATTTTTATTACTTTAAAAGACTTTTAAAGTCACTGTTCCTTTAAATATATCTTTATAATTCACAGTAATTTGGGTGTCTTTTGTTGTATATGGCCAGCCTATATATATATCTTTATACTGTTATTCCCAGTCTATGAGACTGATCTGGACAAGGGAATCCTTACCAGCATGTGATAGTCTTCATGTTCTTCAGCTGGTTTTGAGACCACATGCCATGGGTATGTTCTCTGTATACTCTGATGTCAAGAAAAAAAACTGAGACTTACAAAATGATGCAAGTAGTTTAGTGACCACCATAATAATTGCTAAGTTTCCTAGCAATGTACAATATAAATTGACAGGTATCTTGCACATCAGTATTTCACCGATCCACATCTGAACCTGATCCAGTTTGAATGGCAGTTCAACCTTCCCTCCAGAATTCTTGAATATAACAGATATAGGTGTTGTTGCGAATCTCTGCTACTATTAATAAGTTATTTCATCTTTACTATATTTCAGTGACCATGAAACAGAGATAACTAATATGGGAGGTGTATATTACCACCAGCCTGAGGGCCACAGGTTGACCATCTCCAATGAAAAAAACTTCAGTGCAGTAGAGCAATGGTTTATGTTCTCACACCACATCCTTTATTAGGAGTACCGAGTCGGCAGCATATTGGCTCATTTAAGGGCATTCCAACAAGCCAGCCAGTCAGGGTTGCCAGCCCGGTTTTTGGAAAATTAGGAAATCCAGACAGGACATTGAAGTTAATGACATGGTGAAAGGCCTGGACTGGGAGTCAAAATAGGATCTGCCATTCCAAGTACACAGAGGCCCAAATAGCCCCCTACCAGCCCAAACAGCCTCCTACCAGCCCACTATAAGGTAACTTTCTATGGAATCATACAGCAGCCCCTCTGGCATTTGCCAGAACCAACAGATTGCCAGTCCGGGCCTGCATGGTGATCAATCAATCACTGATCACCACATCATCAGCCCCACCCCCAACATCACTGGCCTTCCCCCAACACAACTGACTGGCCCCCTAACTTCATCCACCTGGCCCCCCCAACGTCATACCCCCCAGCCCGTTTCCCCCCTATGTAAAAGGTGACTACACTCCTTCCAGATAGCAAATGGGCCTTCGCAGGCCCCAGTGCATGATCTAATTGTCCCCAGCATGGATGGCCAAATCAGGCCCAAATCTGTTTATAATATATAACATACATTACAATATATGTGCACATTTTCTAGGTTGAGCACAAATACACTTGGTCTGGAAGCAAAACAAAATAGGGCAGCACATACCACTGTGCTGTCAGTTGCCATAAATCACCACAAAAAAGGTCTAAATTTAATCTGCTTTCCATTTTCCATGTGTCCCAATGTGCAGAACAATAACAACCTTTTATGAACAGATTGAACATATTATGATCTTTGGCAGGCAAGAGGTTAATGAGCAAAGCCAGCTTAAAAAACCTTATAGACTTAAAGTCTATGGGGCAGATTTACTAAAGTGCGAAGTGGCCACCGCTAGCGAAAATTCGCCAGAAATCCAATCCACACGGACATCGCCAATTCAGGCGCAGATGACAATCGACAAACCATTGATAGCGTTCATTTGCACTCTTTCGCCAGGCGACTTTTCAATCAGGCAAATGGTCGTTGCTCTGCAAGTACGGATTTTACTGAACTTTACCGCTTTCGCCTGAGTTAACTTCACCACCTCAGACCCGGCAAACTGCTAAAATGAAGCTACTGTAGATGTTCCTCAATCTTATGTCACTTACATCATATCCTGTCTGCCGAAAATGCATTAAAGTTAAAAAAACGCCAGTGACTTTTCCTTTTTTTAAGTGGGATTGCCTGCAAAAGTCCTAACTTGAACTTTTTTGGGTTAACATTTTTCCCCAGACATTTGAGGGCCATGGAACATTCATTTTAAAATGGGCTCATGTGTAGGGCATTATATGATCTCTTTTGTCTTTAAGATTCCTTGGACATTTGTAATAAAAAGTGGCCACTTCAAGCATTTGCACCAACATCTCTAATAAAGACTTCCATACAACTTCAATGTACCGGCATATTCAAATTGACCTAAGTGTGAGATCACTAGCGACTTTTCGCTAGGCATAAACGAACGCTAGCAAATCTTTGCTATGAAATGCTCGCATTGAAGAAAAAATCACCAGAATGAAAAGTCACCAGCGTTCGGCGCCCAGGATGAAACTTTGTATTTTAGTGAATTAGCGCAGTGGTAACGAATTTTCACCTGGCAAAGTGTGCGAAGCAGTCGCTGACAACAATTCGCCATTTAGTGACTCTGCCCGATTTTTCCCAGTTTACGTGTTTATTATTTGCTAACATGCTATTAATCATATTAATACAATATGTAGGTTATTTTAGTCAAGAATGAAAATTTAGAAATGGTTCAACAGGTAACAAAACATTTCCCAATAGCAACCCCTCCTCTACTGAAATGATAGTCAAATTCTCCAGGAAGTATCCACATCAGTATCAATTTGAAAACCTACTAGGCATATATCCAACTGCACCCCCCTCAATACATTTGGACAGCTGTTCAGACATTGCTTAAAGGAGAAGGAAAGCTACGGAGGCATTTTATTTCTAATAGATTAGCTGCAATAGTGCAAGCTAGAATGCTATATTTATTCTGTAGAATGTTTTACCATACCGGATTAAATAGCTCTAGAAGATCTCTGTTTGTTTAGGATAGGAGCTGCAGTATTAACATGGTGTGACATCACTTCCTGCCTGAGTCTCTCCCTGCTCTGGGCTCAGATTACAGTAGAGAAGGGGGGGGGAAGAGGAGCAAATTGCCCAGGGCAATGAAGCTGAAGGCAGGAAGTCTGATACAGAAGCCCACGTGTACACAATAGAAGGAAAGAAATGCAGTCTTTCTTTTGACAGGGGACTCAGAGCAGCACTACTTTGGAGGTTTACTGGTATATTTAGATGGACCTTTCTGATAAGGCTTACTTAGTTTTAACCTTTCCTTCTCCTTTAAGCAAAGATATAACATTTTTGGTATCAGTGGCTCCTATATGCAATGGTCCCTTTTGTTTCCAATAGGCTTAGTGTGCAAATATTGTTATTTGCACAAAAACTAGAATTAGTCTGCACAACCTGGAACTATCATAGTGTGTATTTACATGTGCTGGGGGTACAGGCCAGATGCTCCTGAGATTATAATTATAGTATTTGGTTAAGAAAATTTTTTTAATAAACACACCAGGTATCTCTTAAATTATTGTCCCCAATGGCAGGTTGTTAATTTTAAAACATTTAAACTTTTAATTCATTACATTAAAAACAGAAAAATATACATTTTCTTTAAAAGACACATACACATGGTAGACTCATTTTAAAAAAAATGTAAAATACCTTCTAGCTAGTCAGCCCCCCAGAACCTGACAAATAGCAACTCCCCAGGGATAACAGCCGTCAGGAGAATGGAGAATGAACTATGGGGTCCCAAGGCTTCCTATTCCCACTGACACATTCAACAGGTTTTTAGCATATACTGTGCATGTATCAATTTGGCCCCTGCAACCAAATCACGAGCCCACAGAATCCCGGTTCCACCCATCTGTCTGTTGTTATTCCTAATGGTGGCTGTCAAACTTTTATCAGAGCATGCCATACTTGAAGGTCCATCCTTTGACCAGGGTCCCCTTGAAAATCAGTGGTCCATGAGCAGCTATTGATTCTGTCTCCAATGGTCTCAAATCAGATGCTCAAGTCTAGCCTTGAGACAAGTCTTGGAAGCACAATGTTTACTTTCACCCAGAGGCTACTGCAGCAAACACAAAGTCCTTATGTCATAAGTACTCTGAACCTTATTTACACTGGTGTGGCTCTTCAAGACTTCCACCCCAAATCTCACCTTTACATCTCAGATTGGGCTTTCAGGTAGGAGAGCAAATGCCTGTTCTTGCAGTAACTGGCCTTCAGACCTGAAAAGGGGCTGGGCTTTCTAAGAAATGTTCAAATGTATTGAGGTATGGTATAAAACCAGCCAGCTAAATTGAAGCCCCACAGTGTGGAAACCACTACCTTAAGACTTGTTGTAAGTAAAAGCATAATAATAAGGAAATCCCACTAGAAGTATTGCACTAAGCATGCACCCAATACAGCCTAGTAGAGCTGGAGCAGGGGTCCCCAACCTTTTTCACCTGTGAGCAACATTTAGATGTAAAAAGAGTTGGGGAGCAACACAAGCATGAAAAATGTTCCTGGGTGGTGCCAAATAAGGGTTGTGGTTGACTGTTGGTAGCCCCTATGTGGTCTGCCAGCCTACTGGAGCCTCTATTTGGCAGTATACCTGGTGTTTATGCAACCAAAACTTGTCTCCAAGTCAGGAATTCAAAAATAATCACCTGCTCTGAGGCCACTGAGAGCAATATCCAAGGGGTTGGGGAGCAACATGTTGCTCACAAGCTACTGGTTGTGGATCACTGAGTTTAGTCTAGGCCGCAGGACAGGAGGCGTATATAACACAGCCATAACCACACGCCTTAGACTATGCCCTGTGTGCTAATGTGATTCTCAGCCTAGTACATACAGATACGTCATAAATTGTCTGAACATACAAATCTTAATTAACCTGCAGCAGCCATTCCTAATCTCACAGTACCCGGCTGCATGATACCTCTCTCCTCTATCCCTCCTATTAGAACATCCCTCCTATCAAACCTTGTGATGCTGAGAGTGAGATAGCGTGACAGCGCTACTAAACTCATGTTTCCACGTTTCCAAAAGACTGAGATTTACTCAGAGTTCAGCCCAGACCTCTTGTCCTGTCTGGCTTGGGTCAGAGACTTTAGGGATGGGCGAATTTTTTGGCGAAACGAAACGGGTGAAATTTGCCCATCCCTAGTCAGAGTTCTTTGCAAGCCACTCTACTGATGACTGGAGCCCCACCAACTTTCTAAACCGGCCTTTTATATTATTCAGTATTTGTAGAGGCTGAGCCCTGCTGAGATTGGCTGCTGTCTAACGCTGTCTATAAGTAACCACAAACATGAGCAAGAGCTCGTCCAGCCAGAGAAAGAACCCCAAAGGTGGAAAGAGGGGTAAGTATACGGCCCCCAGTCTTGCGTAAGGTTTAACGTTCAGCCTTTTGCTGTATATGTTGAGCATTGCACCCAGCTCTTTAAAGGAGAACTAAACCCTCAAAATGAAAATGGCTAAAAATGCCCTATTTTATTTATTTACATAGTTAAACTGGGTTGAAAAAAGACCAAACGCCATCAGGTTCTGAAGTTATTTCACCAGCCTAAAGTTTCCGCTTGTCAATAGCAGCAATGATCCAGGACTTCAAACTTGACACAGGAGGTCACCATCTTAGAAATGATCTGCAACACTCACATGTTCAGTGGGCTCTGAGCAGCTGTTGTAAAGCTACATCAAGCAGAAAATGAGATTGGCCTGTGATATAAAATGATGCTTGAGGGCTAATTATTAAATGCTTTATTGCCATGTAGTCTGTATTAATCAGCCTTATATTGAGTGACATTAGCCCAGAGCATGTGCAGTGTATCAACAGAAAAGAAAATGGGGAGCTACTGGGGCATCTTTGGAGGCACAGATCTTCCTTGCTAAAGGGCTGTGGTTATGTTTGGCTGGTACAGAAGCCCAAAACATAATGTATAACATTTCTAGATACTTCTTTAGTTAATCTTTAGTTCTTCTTTAAGGAGCAAAGTATTGCACAGGCTAATCATCTTCTGCCAGGGTTCCACTTCCTCCCACTGTCATATATCTCTTCCTGTGGCTAGCTATTTTTTGCATGCTATGCATGCTGGGAGTAGGGATGTAGCGAACCGCCGAGTATGTGTTCGCTAACGCCGTTCGCGAACACCGGCAAAAAATTCGAACAGTTCGCGAACTTCGAACATCCGAAAATCGTTCGATTCGAACGATCGAAGGATTTTAATCGTTCGATCGAAGGATTTTCATTCGAATCGAACGATCGAAGCCATTCGATCGAATGATTTCATTCAATCCAATGGCTTCGATCGTTCGATTCGAACGAAAATCCTTCGATTTTAGCGGTCGAAGGAATCAAATGGTCGAACGATTTTTGACGCGAACGCCTATTGGCGAACGTCACGCGACGTTCGTGAACTTGCGGCGGACGCAAACAGTCGAAGTTCGCGCGAACTAGTTCGCCGGCGAACAGTTCGCTACATCCCTAGCTGGGAGTTGCTGACCATGAGCAAGAGAAAATAATTTGGCACAGACTTTATGTTAGGGACAACTGCACAGAAAGAGTTAAGGAAGTAGAAGGACGACATTTATTGTGGGCAGTTATTATTATTACCATATATTATATAAAGTGGCAACATATTCTGCAGTGCTGTACAATAGTAGGCTCTATAGATCAAACATACAATATACATAGAAATACTGACAGGTACAGAAAGTAAAAGGAGTGCTGCTCATGACAGTTTACAACCTAAAACATAAGCCATCATCTGTCTTTACTTGTATACACTACATCACTACATCTCAGAGCAATATAATTCCCTGCTGCCTACTCCAAAAGAGAATTTAGGCCTCACTTGCATCAGATTTTGGGCAGGAGGATATCAGTCCATAATAAGACATTGAGATCAGGCATGATTCTCCCCTAAGAGCTTATTGTTTAATATGAAGTAAATGTTAAAACCCCATTTAATTCTGCTCTGCTTCATGTGGAGCTTTCTAAAAGATATCATCCTGTGCCAAATTCTCTTCTCTTGTTCATGGACTGCAATTCCCAGCATGCATAGCGGGCAAATACAGCTAGCCACGGGAAGAGATATATGACAGTGGGAGGAATGGAACCTAACTTTTATGTAAGGGTTCCACTTCCTCCCACTGTCGTACAACTCTTCCTGTGGCTAGCTGTCTGCACGCTATGCATGCTGGGAATTGAAGTCCTTTTAGAAAGCTTGAAATGAAGCAGAGCAGAATTAAATGGGGCTTAACATGTACTTTTACTAAACAATAAGCACTTAAGCAACATTCATTCCTGATGTCAGTGTCTTATTATGGACTGATATCGTCCTGCCCAAAATCTGATGCAAGCGAGGACTAAGTTCTCTTTTGGAGTGGGCAGCAGGGCATCATATTGCTCTGAGATGTAGTGAGGTTTGTATACAAGTAAAGATAGATAATGTCATATGTTTTAGATTGTAAACTGTCATGAGCAACGCTCTGTTTACTTTCTGTATTTGTATGTATATCAGGGCTGGAACCAGGGGTAGGCAGAAGAGGCACCCACCTAGGGTGCAATGATAGGGGGATGCTGGGCAGGTACCTGTTAAAGCATCTTCTGCCTTCCCCTAGTCTGTGTTCCCTCCCCTCTGCTGCTCACCCATTCCCTTCCCTGTGCCACTCTCTCCTCCTCTCTGCTACTCTCCCAGTTGTCGCTCTCCCCTCCTTCTCCCTGTTGTCGTGGTGCCTGAGTCCGCACATTCCCATGCTCATTCATACTGGGGGGGGAGCGTGGTGGGCGACCCTGTTGCCCAGTGCACCCGGTTGGCTTGGCCCAGACCTGATGTGTATTGTATGTTAAATCCATAGAGCTTTCTATTGTACAGCATTGCAGAAAATGTTGCCACTTTATATAATATATGTTAATAATAATAATAATAATAATAATAAAAACAACCCACAAATAGTGTTGTCCTCCCACTTTCTTAGTGTTTTTTTGTATGCTGTGCATGCTGGGAATAGTCCATGAACAAGAGAAGAGAATTATGCACCGGATGTAAGTAAGTAAGGGTCAACTGGACAGAAAGGGTTAAGAATGTGGGTGGAGACAAGCTACTGTCCTGGTAACTGGAGCTGGAGCCCCACCCTCTTTCTGAACCAGTCTGTGATTGGCTGCCCTTTCTATCATTCAGTAAGAAAGTAGAGGGAGAGTGGAAATGCACAAGCAGCTCATGTCTTGAGGCCAGAAATTGCTGGGTGGAAGAGGAGAAAAACCTTGAGAGTGCATTTCCCCAATATAAAGTCACTGTAAAAGCTGTTGGCAGAATTGTATTGATGCTGTGCTCTGCTGAGATTGACTGCTGTGCTGCCTAACGCTGTCTCTGAGTAACCACAAACATGAGCAAGAGCTCGTCCAGCCAGAGGAAGAACCCCAAAGGTGGAAAGAAGGGTAAGTATTCAGCCCCTAGTCTCATGTAAGATTTAATGTTTAGCCTTTTGCTGTATATGGTGAGCATTGCACCCAGCGCTTTAAGGAGCAAAGTCTTGCACAGGCTAAGCATCTTATGTCAAGGTTCCATTATGGACTGATATCCTCCTGCCCAAAATCTGATGCAAGTCAGGCCTAAGTTCTCTTTTAGAGTAGGCAGAGACGATATCTACAGAGACTACTATTGTACAGCACTGCAGAATATGTTGCCACTTTATATAATATATGTTAATAATAATAACTGTCCACAATAAATGTCATCCTCCCACTTTCTTAACTCTTTCTGAGCAGTCGTCCCCAACTTAAAACTATGTGACAGTTGCAGTTGCATCTGTGGAGCAGGTTTGGAATTTGATTGAACTGAATAAAATCTCTCTTCATGTGCAGAGGAAATGCTGGCAGTTTACCTTCCCGGCCCATTGCTCACGTGTCAATGTGAAAAGCCGGCTTAGTAATACATGGGGGGGGGGGGGCTGATGTGTTGGCTTCCCACCTCCCTGCAGAAGATGTGGGCATGTTTAGGATATGTGATCCAGATGTGGTTTTTTTTTTTTTTGCTGCAAGCAGACATTGCAGAGCACATTTCTAAAGGCACATTGTATAAGAGATTGCCAAGGAGTGATTAGAAAGCTCTCCAGTGGGTGTACATAGCACTGCACAGAAAGCTAAAGTGCCTGAAGTTCGAGTCATTCAAATAACTAATATGGACATTATCTCCCAGATACACCTCTCCTCACTCATGGTTATAGTTTAACAAGGGGAGGCAACTAACTGCTCAATGTTTGCCGGAGACCGAACATAATTGGTGGAGTTTATACTTAAGACCAACTTATGAAACTCAATTATATATAAATTAGTAGATTCTTATACCCCTAGGCTGTATAATATAATATATTCTAACTAGGGATGCATCGAATCCACTTTTTTGGATTCAGCCGAACCCCCGAATCCTTCACGAAAGATTCGGCCGAATACCGAACCGAATCCGAACCCTAATTTGCATATGCAAATTAGGGGTGGGAAGGGGAAAACATTTTTTACTTCCTTTTTTTCTGACAAAAAGTCAGGCAATTTCCCTCCGGCCCCTAATTTGCATATGCAAATTAGGATTCGGATTTGGTTCGGCCAGGCAGAAGGATTCGGCCGAATCCGAATCCTGCTGAAAAAGGCCGAATCCTGGCCGAATCCCGAACCGAATCCTGGATTCGGTGCATCCCTAATTCTAACATCCCCACCCTCCACCCACATACACTGTAACAAGGTAATTATCTTTATCACTTTATACTTAAGTAAACTAATTATTTTAAGCAGCGCCCAATGAGTTATTGAAATACAGCACATGTTCTTTATGATTCCTGACATGGACGGAGACTAAATGGGAAATGTAAAGGAAACCTGCAGGTGTACAGACAGTCAAAGCTGGCATTTTATTCATAATGGAGCGCTTTTACTGTATGACTGGCTTTGGCCCAGGAAATACACTTGAAGCTGCACTAGAAGTGGCCTCTTATATCCAGGGCCTGAACTAGGAGTAGACCGGGTAGCCATGTGCCTGGGGCCAGTGGCGTAACTACCGGGGGAGCAGGGGGTGCGATTGGGCCAGGGCCCGCACCCCCTCAGGGCCCCCCGGCAGCTCACGCCACTGTACTAATGCAGCCATTTCTGGCCATACGGAGGGGGCGGGGCCAGCTGCACGTCCCGTGCCAGGGCCCGCCCCCCTCTAGTTACGGCTCTGCCTGGGGTGCAATTAAGGGGGGGTGGGGACAAGTTCTGAGAGGCTGAATGACTGGGGAGCCTTGTTGCAATGGTGGTGGGGGAGTTTAGTTGGTGCGAGCAAGAGACTTCAGGCCAGATAGTACATGCATGAGATCTGTTATCCAGAAACCCATTATCCACAAAGCTCAGAATTACTGAAAGGCCATCTCCCATAGACTCAATTTTAACCAAATAATCCAAATGTTTAAAAATGATTTCCTTTTTCTCTGTAATAATAAAACTGTACCTTGTACTTGATCCCAACTAAGATATAATTAATACTAATTGGAAGCAAAACCATTTATTGGGTGTACGTAATGTTTACATGATTTTCTAGTAGACTTAAAGGGGTTGTTCAAATACTTTTTTCAGTTCAGTTGTTTTCAGATTGTTCCCCAGAAATAAATGCTTTTTTCAATTACTTTCCATTATAATTTTTTTGCAGTTTTTCCAAATTCCAAGTTGTTAAAGTTGAATGTTTGGGTCTCTGGTGTTTGTCTGGCAGCTCAGTAATTCAGGCGCAGACTCTAAACTGTTACAATTTTGCAACATTGAGTTGATACATTTCTCAGCAGCATCTGTGGAATATTAGCAACTATTGTATCAATTCTAACAGCTGTCTGTAATGAAACTCAGGGATTCAGCTCAGCAGTGACAAAGATAAGAAATGTATCAATTAAATGTTTACAACAGTTTACAGGGTCGGCGACCCACCACCTAGAGCTAGTTAAGAGGGTAAAAAATAGCGTTTCCCCTCTGAGCAGCTCATGCTCAGCTGATGTGTAGTATGCCTTCATCTTTTGCAATTATGCATTTGTATGTGGCAACTTATATGGCATTAATGGTTGGACTACATGGACGATTTCCGCGCGTACCGGCACGCTGCTCAAAAACGCAGGCTTCGGATGCATTATAAGGTAAATAATAGCATTGTTGGATGGTGTTGCAGCGTTAATCTGACGCAATATATATATATATATATATATATATATATATATATATATATATATATATATATAGTCAAATACAAGAGTCCTCAGCACTCAACCCATTATCAATATATTTAAGACAGAGACATTTTGCGCATACTGCTACTGAAAAATGCCTTACCATTTAAACAAAACAGTGATTGTTTGTCCATATATTGCAATATATTTAAGCTGGCCAACTACGTCAAAGTCATCCCATATCTGGCCAGTCCTATGCTCAATTTTATCTGATTCATTAAGAATTCTATTGCTTCATTATACATTTTACAAAGGGACTAAGTTTTACCTGCAACTTACTTGCTGCTTTGAAAGTAAAACTCCCAAACTTGGCTGCCCTTTTATTAGACACCAGTGGGATCACCTGACTATAGCTGGGAAGGGTGGGAGCTACAACATGGAGCTGGTCACATATTTCTTTATGCCACAAGTATATGCATCATAAGTTCCTCATTTATTTTGGATAGTCTAATAAAGATTATAGGAGAAACAAAGCTGAAACCATGTGAGTGGCAATAGCAAGTGTTTTGTGGTTCACTGCACTGCAAAACAACTATATGAAAAGAAATAAAGCTGATTCAGCAAGTTCAATATCTTACAAAGTTCATGGCACATTTTTTTTCTTTCAGAACAATTTCTGAATGCTTCAGTGACTTGTTCATTCTTTAACTTTTTGGAATACAGATTTACTTATGTGGGCATTGTAACATGGGAAATAGACTATACACTGTTCATATGTGTGTGTGGGGGGGTCATTATTCTTTAAATATATGTATTAACCCGACAAATATTCTATTTAAAAGGCAACTATATCTCCTTTTCCAACATAGGGTCTGTAAACAGGGCAAACACTGAAACTCAAAGCAAGAGTCATTCCAACTTCTGATCTGCTTAAAACAAATCAGCATTCTGATGACAAACCCTCTATATAAACAAACCCCTCTCTTTGACAAGCATTAGCTTGTTAGGCACTGAGATAAGGTGGAGCTGATTAAACATAGTTATTCTCTGTGAATTGGCAACTTGTTTTAGCATTATGACACACGAGGCGCTTCGTTTTCCGTAGTTGCTCGAAGTTTCCTCGTGAGGCAACTTCGGAAAACGAAGTGCCGCGTGTGTCATAACACAGGCGACTCTCATTACAGCCGGCACAGGAGAAGAGGAAGCGGTTCGGGGAGATTAGTCGCCTCAAAGAAGAGGCTATTAGTCGCCTGGTGCTAAATCTTCCCGAATCGCCTGGTGTAGACTAAGCCTAAAACATATTCTCAATAGATTTTTATTTTTTTAAAAAAATAATAAGCTGTCAAGATAAATAGCACTGCAGTTTGCTGATTTAGAATGTTTTTGGAATGTTGCCCCCACCTGGCTATTGTTCCTGAACTTGCCCAAGTGACCTCAAATAAGCCCAATTCACTAAACTATTATACTGACGTTTTGACAGCTATAAATGAATTTTCTGTTATGCACTCTTGTAAGCATGAAAGGCGACAGGCCCTTGAAGCTCAAGAGTTTTGCTGAAATATTTGAAAGTGGTAGGACTTTGCAAAGGAAACACTTTTTCCAATTACAAATGGCTAACACAAACTGCTACTTGTATTGATATTTTAAATCTGTGTGTGTGTGTGTGCCTAAGTTTCGAGGCAAAGATTGTCGGTGACTGAGGACAATGTGGCTTTAAAGGAACAGTAACACCAAAAAAATAAAAGTGTTTTTAAGTAATTAAAATTGCATGTATTGTTGCCCAGCACTGGTAAAACTGATAGATTTACTTCAGCAACACTACTATAGTTCATATAAACAAGTTGCTGTGTAGTAATTGAAGAGATTGAAAAAAAGGCCTATATGGCACAGGTTAAATAGTGGATAACAGATAACACCGTTATGTTCTACAGAGCTTATCTGCTGTAACTTGAGCCTTTTCTCCTTTAAATGGCTGCCCCCATTGCTACACAGCAGCTTATTAATATAAACAATAGTAGTGTTTCTGAAGGAAACAAAGCAGTTTTACCAGTGCAGAGCAACACTACATTATATTTGTATTACTTTAAAATACTTTAATTTTTTTATGTTACCATTCCTTTAAGTTCTACTGCCTAGCTAGTTCAGAAATGAACATAATGTACAAAATCTTTGTCTTCCCAGACACTTTTTTTAGGAAACATCACACTTTTTTTTTTAGAAATAAGGCATTTAAGTTGGAATGGGGTGATGTTTGAAATGGCTATTTTTTGCGAATGTTTAATTCCGCTTGCAATGTAAAATTATTTGCTGGTGAATATTACATCGCTACGAAAAGGTTAGCTTTAACACCTGCTCTGGAGTTTTATTAAATATTTTTTTTGCTAAATTGTATTACATTCACTGAGAATGTTCTCAAAAGCCATTTGGTCACAAACATTAGGATGACGTCGTTGAGGTCTGTAATTGGTCAAAAAAAGACAGTTGCTAAAATTCACTATGGTCTTAGCGTAGGTTTTTGATCTAACAGAGCATATTACTTTTCCCCAATAGACTAAGTGAACGAAACAAAGGAATGCACAATTTCCTGGTGTTACTGTTCCTTTAACATAGCTGTTTAGATAACAGCAAAAAAAACTGCAAGCAGTCAGTCATTTCCATGACTCCCTTGTGGCCATCCAGCACTTTTTAACACTACGTTGGTCCTTCAGGCTAAGCTCCACAGATGACAGCTTTGTCCCAGCGTTAGACATGCGCTTGTGAAGACTTGCCACTCAGGACAGACATGATCATTGCTTAAAGTTGTGGCAGCTTTAACTTAACCGTTAACTTTCATTTTTTCTATTTAAAATCCTTGTGTTGGCTTGGGATTTCTTCATCTTTGTCATGATGTAAAAAATAAAGTAGAAACTTATATGTATTTTTTTTTTTTTTTTGATGTGCGTCCATTTTTTTTTCTCCTATTGGAGTCTATGAGCATAATTTTCGTGGCAAAATTTGGCAAAACATTTCGCTCATCACTACTATTAACATTGTTTCAGGGGCCTCTGCCATTGACTTCTATATGAACTGGGCAGGTTTTAGGTGGCAGATATTCAAATTTGTAATAAATCTCACATTTGAATTCAAATTTGAGTTGGTGGTATTAATTTGAAATTGTGAGTTTTGATCAAAAAATAAAAAAATCGAATTTACCATTTGAACCTTAGTTAATCTGCCCCCTGGTGGGGAACAATAAGTGTGCAGCAACTGCTCCCTGCCTAGTGAGGTCTACAGGTATGGAACTTGTTCTAAAGAATCCTCGTGACCAGGGGTCTTTCCTTAATTTGGATCTTCATGCCTTAAGTCTGCTAAAAAAATAATATAATACTTTATTAAATAAACCCAATAGAATTGTTTTCCCTCTAATAAGGATTAATTATATATTAGTTGGGATCAAGTACAAGAAACTGTTTTATTATTACAGAGAAACAGTAAATCATTTTTAAATTAGAATTATTACTACTCCTGAGTTTCCCTGAGGCTAAACAGAAGAAAGGGCAGTGTGTAAGAGCCCTAAAAGTAAATATTTAAAGGTGAGCAACCTTTGGGGAACATTGTTGGTATACAATAGCCCAAAAGAATGTAAAAGGGCAAAAGAATTCCAGGAATTGTAGGCTTTTGCACTTTGGCTGATTGTCTTTTTAGTATTCTATTAAGCATGAAAGATGAGCTAAATTGGTGGCCCAAACAGGCTCCTGAGAACATTTGATTTGCTCTTTGACTTTGCATTTAGCTTGATCAGTGTCTGAATGAACCGCATCTGACATTGTCAGGAAATGCCATCGTTATGGACTTTTACAGTGTCGTACTGGCCCACCGGGAAACCAGGAAAACTCCCGGTGGGCCAGGTGTAAGTGGGCCTCTTGCTTCTAACCATTTGGCCTATTTCATGGTCATTCCCTATTACTTTAGGGGAACAAAGAGCCTTAATAATGGAAGAATAGAGTATAGTATGTAGAGAAAAGAGACTAGGAGAATAAAGAGGTTGAGTGAGGAGAGGAGGTATAATAGTTTGGAAAGTGGGCCCTCAACCTAAGGTTTTCTGGTGGGCCCCTGGTATTCCAGTCTGCAGTGGCAAAGTGTCTGCCATTTTGCTTAACAAGGGCTAAATCCGGTACCATTGTACCTGAAAATGGAACAGACTTGAGAATTGTTTCTTTTATAGCACAATATATATCAGAATGCATATTTATTTCTGAAACAAAGTTGAATACTTTCATTTATCCATTTCAATGGGTTGTTCCTTACATGCAGAAATTGGCTCCACAACAGAAGTCCGTGATCACGGGTGAGAAAATAACCTGGTAATAGTGTTGCATTGCATTTTTTTGTATGCTTTGATGGTTGTGATTTCGCTAGCAAGGTTGCTTGGTTTGCATGAACTATTTGTGCTTTGCTTGTTTCCATAATAACCCATTTCAATGCAGCGTTAAGTGCATGGAGTGATTTGTCTTTAAATGTGTGTCTAAACCTTCTTGTCTTCTATAGAAAATATTAGGTAACATTTATAATTTCATTATTTTAAACAGGAATAGATTATGTGTTTTGCAATGCAAAAAAGGCAAATGCAAGTCTTTGAAAAGATACATCATGGCATATTTATAAAGGTATTTTAAAATATTTTACTCCTCATTGCCAGGGGGTCATAAACAAAAATGTTAACATTTTTCCTAATGACGGTAGCTTTCTGTTATATATCAACTACATACAGATTTGCATTGTATAGCAATTGTAGAATGTAATTGAAATTGAGCTGTGTATCTGTGTATCCGACCTTGTGTTTTTAGGCTAAAACTTCCAAATGCACCAATATAGTCACAGATACTGATTTTATGTTTGGTGGTATAAAATATTCGATTGGTGAGCTGACTTGGCTTCAGTTTACAAATCTTTCCTCAGCCATGGAATAATAAACCACCTACTGGCATACAGTAACCGTTGTGGGTATTCCTTTAAGGGTGTGGGATACCAATCCAAATGTTGCCATACAGAAGGGCTGAGTGACTGCTGCAGGTATTTTCTTCCTGAGGGCATATTAAGACTGGAGAGCTTGTAGGAGAGTACCGTATATACCCGTAGCTGAGATTGCAGTCACTTTTAATCATTCCTATACCAACAGTTCACTTGGGGAGAGACTGCAATATCCCACAATGCCCTCTGTTGGTTATATGAAAGAATAACAGTGCGCCCTCTGTTGGTTATATGAAAGAATAACAGTGACTGCAATATCACACAGCGCCATCTGTTGGTTATATGAAAGAATAACAGTGACTGTAATATCACACAGCACCATCTGTTGGTTGTATGAAAGAATAACAGTGCGCCCTCTGTTGGTTATATGAAAGAATAACAGTGACTGCAAAATCACACAGCGCCATCTGTTGGTTGTATGAAAGAATAACAGTGCACCCTCTTTTGGTTATATGAAAGATTAACAGTGACTGCAATATCACACAGTGCCCTCTGTTGGTTATATTAAAGAATAACAGTGACTGCAATATCACACAGTGCCCTCTGTTGGTTATATTAAAGAATAACAGTGACTGCAATATGACACAGCACCCTCTGTTGGTTATATGAAAGAATAACAGTGCGCCCTCAATGCACACAGTGATCCGTTTGGCAATTCTCTGTCACCATCAACTTTGCAAAGAAGTCCGGTTGATCGCTGGGGGGGTCGCTTTGGCAGAATGTGCGCTGCTGGGAGACAGGGCTGTAGTTGTGTCTAGGCTTATACTAGAGTCAATAAGTTTTCCCAGTTTTCGTAGGTAAAATTAGGTACCTCGGCTTATACTCGGGTCGGCTTATACTCGAGTATATACGGTACTAAACTCTCCAACAAGCTACTCTTGTGACAGCCTTTGACCAGTCAACACTGTAATGTTCATGTGCAAAACTTTATCCACCACCACACTCTTATCCACATCCTTATTGTTAGTAGTTACATTCTATGGGGCAAATTCACTAAGCGCCAAAGCGCCTAACACTATCGTCAATTCGCTAGCGTTAGGCATTTTTGTTACTTCGCAAATTCACTAACGAACGCTGGCGTAACTTCGTTAGCATTACTTCGCACCCTTACGCCTGGCGAATTTGCGCAACGGATGTAACTACGCAAATTCACTAACATGCGCAGTGTACTGAACGCTACCTTGTAGGCTAGACTTCCTTCGCCACCTCAGACCAGGCGAAGCGCAATAGAGTAGATAGGGATTGCTTCAAAAAAAGTTCAAATTTTTTCTAAGTCCCAAAAAACGCTGGCGTTTTTTCTATATTATGGGTGATAGGCTGAAAAAGATCGAATTTTTTTGGGGGGCTCCCCTCCTTCCCCCCTACATTTCCTAACTCATGGCAACTTAACTATACAGTGGGCACATGTGTAGGGCAAAATAAAAATTGTATTTGATGTTTTGAAGGTTTCCCAGGCATTTGTAGTGCTGCTACATATTCCTCCATTGAAATTTGAATTTGGTGCCGTATGCAAATTAACCATCGCTAGCGTAACTTCGCTTCACTTAGCGAATCAGCGCTAGCGCAACTTCGCAACCTTACGCTACCCCTGATCGCAACTTCGGATTTTAGTGAATTTGCGGAGCACTGGCGAAACTACGCCTGGCGAAGTGTGGCGAAGTGTGACAAAGTTACGCCTGGCGCAACTACGAATCTTAGTGAATTTGCCCCTATATGGTTTATAAAATGCTTGAGTATTTGATCAAGCCAGCAGATGGCAGTGTTGCAAAAAATAAGTTAAGCTCCCACTGTCTCAAGCACGCATTTTAGAGAAATGATGAACCCAACTATGCGCATTGCAACTGTTGTGGTTATTTACTGCAGGAGCCAAGACTTTACATAAAGTGCCTTTCAACAGTTTTCTTCTGGCTCTTTAAGAATTCAAATTTGACTATCCACCACCTAAAACCTGCCAATTACAGTATAAGTCAATGGGAGAGGTGCAGTGACCAATTTGGAGTTGTTTTCAGAGAAAAAACTTGAATCGAGTTTGGTCAAATTTTGATTTGAGTTTTCGAGTTGGTAAAATTTGTCCAATTTATTTAATAAATAGAATATTTGAATTTCGAGTAAAATCTATTTTATGAGTTTAAAAAACTCACATAAATTCGAACCTTAAAGTGATACCGACACGTTCGTATAAAAATAGGAACGTGTCGGTATCAGTGAAAAGAAGCTGCACGGGAAATATAAGCAGCTATAAGGTGTCGGAGGGTCACCGTTACTAAGGTTCGCCGGGCTGGGGGCGGCTTTGGGGAGCTTGTAACAGCTTATATTTTGCATGCAGCTTCTTTTCACTGATACCGAGACGTTCCTATTTTTACAGGAATGTGTCAGTGTCACTTTAATAAATGTGCCTCCCATGTCTATGATGCCTCTAATGTACAGTACTTGTAAAGAGTAATCACGTCCCCTCACAAGCGTTTAGACAGTCTTCTGAATAATGTAAATCTTCCATCCCCCTAACCAGTTTAGTTGCACCTCTCTGCGCTCTTGCCAACTCATTAATGTCCCTTTTAAGGACTGGAGCCAAAACTTCACTGCATACTCCAGGTGAGGCCTTACCAGGGATCTATAAAGAGACAAAATTCTCTTTTCATTACATAAGTAAATGCCCTTTTTAATGCAAGACATGGCCTCCTCCCTCTGTGGGTATAGCACTTGCTACAAGCATTTTTTGGGACTCCAAAATGGTATTGTTTATTTTAAGTGGAGTACAGGCTCTGTTAGCCTACATCTCAGTGGGGTAAACAATTTTGTTATGATATGTGCCCAGTGTCCTTTAAAGGAGACTTAAAGGAAAACTATACCCCCCAAACAATGTAGGTCTCTATAAAAAGATATTGCATAAAATCGCTCATATGTAAAACCCTGCTTCATGTAAATAAACCATTGTCATTATAATACACTTTTCTAGTAGTATGTGCCATTGGTTAATCATAAATAGAAAATTGCCATTTTAAAAAATAAGGGCCGCCCCCTGGGATCGTACGATTCACTGTACTCACAAACAAACCAAACAAACCATACATGTTAGGTCACATGAGCCAATTAACAGACAGAGTTGTGTCTTTTGCTTCCACACTTCTTCCTGTTACAGTTAGAGTTGAAGTATTTCTGGTCAGGTGATCTCTGAGGCAGCACACAGACCATCACGAAATGGTGGCTCAAGGCAAGAGATGTAAAAGGGCAATATTTACTTAAATATATATTCCAGTTTGGTGAGATTCTTTAATATGCCACTTAATATGATATGAACTATCTGTTGCTTAAGTGTTCATTTTGAGGGTATAGTTTTCCTTGAAGTAGCTGGTATCACTGTTAAACATTATGGTATCTTATATTGGCAAGGTGTGCACAGTATTACAACCCTAAAGTTTTTAAAAAAAGATTTAGGGGGATATTCTCTCTCTATTATTTTCATTTTGCTTTTCCAGCTGCATACAACCATTGTAGGAGGCCCATAAAAAGAAGGGCTGGGAGAGTTGCCCTTTTATCCTCCCCACAAAACGTTGTGGCTTTGTCCCCCCCCCCCCCCCCTTGTCTCGCCTCACCTCATGCAAATGTTTCTATACTACTCAAACCAGTATATTGCTGTATTTACCCTAAACTGTCATTTAAGCCTCCACCTTCCTTTTTAATTAACGTAAAACAAACACAGGGATAATAAAGTATTATTGTTGCGGTTTAATCTCCCGGAGGAACATACACAGAGTAGCCAGAATGAGCTATTAGCAGAAATACTGACATGGCACGCCACAAATCTTCTAACGGTGGACACATCACTGCTGTTTAACATTGGTTAAATACTTGCTTTGTGAGCTTTTATATGTATGCACTGGATAACACCGTTAGGAAGCCCTACATCTCCCTGGAAAGGTTATCAATTCTGCAAAAGTGCATCATTCTGCCCCTACCAATCTCTCCCTTCCCTACTGGGTTCTTTATTCAATGGATTATAGAACATCTAACAACAATAATATATTGTCTTTCAATCTTGCCTGTTAAAGGAGTGGTTCACCTTTAAGTTAACTTTTAGTATGTTATAAAATGGCTAATGCTAACCACCTTTTAATTTGAACTATTTGTCTTCTTCTGACTAGTTCCAGCTTTCAAATTGGACGAGGTCCTCTTAAAACAGTTCTCTGTAAGGCTAAAGATGTATTGTTATTGCTACTTTTTATTACTCATCTTTTATTCAGGCCATCTCCTGTTTATATTCCAGTCTTTTTCAACTTCATGCATGGTTGCTAGGGTAATTTGGACCCCTGAAATTACAAACTGGCGATTTGCTGAATAAAAAAAAAAAGGTTTGTAAAAATGACATGCAACCAGATGGCGCAACTGAGCATTCGCAGAGCAGCTGCTAAAGTAGGCCAAGTAATTATGTACAGGAGACCTTGTTCTATTACACAACAAACTTTTGCATTCCTTTTAGATCCTTTGCTATGTATGCAATGTTTTCCTGAACATGTGAAGATAGAACACAAAAATTGGGTATTACTGTATATGAAGGGAGCATTAGGAGCTATAGCTTTGTTCCTTTTGGGATTGGGATCTATCATGCATTTCTGCTTTAGAGTACTGTCTAGCATTTAACCTGCTTTTTGACTTCTTGTAAACGGACTTGTGGAAATGTAAACTGTCCATCTTGAAAATTTAAATGCACAGAGCATAGGTTCCCAAGGTTTTTTTTTCTTTTTCTTTGCTGTTCCGGATATTGCCAGAATTTAAGACCAAAACTAGTTCTAAGCTAGGGGAAAAGAATATATGTTCAACTGCCTAATGTGAATAGATCGTTCTTACAGGTTTTGTCACAATACAGGCCTGTAGGAGTTAATACGTTATTTCAATGACCCCTTGTTTGTTACTTCTAATATATTGTTTTGCTGTACAGTGCTTTGCCCTCAAGGAGAGCTATACAAATAAAAATATACATGCATGCATACATAAAAGAGGCCATGGTAAAATCATTTCTGCACCAAAATCAGATAAGTAACAGACATCTCTTCACTAGGGTCTGGTAAAGGGGTCACAGCCTGAGTTACCCTGGCTGATAAGAGCCATGTGGAGGGGTGACAGTTGACACCACATTTAGGGGGAATTTAAAATTCACAGCAAGGCCCCTCATAGGTGTAGTGGAGGCACCCTATAACCTATACTCAAACATATAAATCAGCACAGAATCCGTACCGTACACTATAAGAAACTGGTTATGGATTCAATGCCACATTAGCGTTCAAAAGAGTCCAACCATGACTAGGCTCTTGGTTTATCAGATGGGAATATCTGGGCTGGGGCAGGTCACAGTCACACAGTATTGATATTTGGTATCTATGGACCAGGGCCGCTTCTGCCATGAGGCAAGGTGAAACCCTTGCCTCAGGCGGCAGCGAGCGGCCAGTTACAAGGGGCAGAAAAAAGCCACCTCTTGTAACTTTAAGAGCCGAACTTCCGGGTTTTAACCCGGAAATTCTGCTCCGCTAGTGCAAAGAGCACTCTAGCGCTCAATGCACTAGCGATACTGCCACCTGAAACCCGCTCCGACGCTAATTTTTAAGCGCGGAGCGGGAGAGATGGGGGGCGGCATCTGGACTGCAGCCTCAGGCGGCAGCAGCCCCAGAATCGGCGTTGCTATGGACCCTATAGGAAGAAATATGACCACTACATATTATATAATGTCTCTACAATGTTTCTGAAAGGAGTTAAGGTTATTATCTCTGTCCTGCTAGGCCATGCCCCCTTGTATTCCTAAGGGAGGGGGGAGCGTCCAGTTACCTTATACACTGAACTCATTGATGAATAGTCAGCTCTTCACACTGAACCGTGGATTTACTTTGGAGGATCCATATCTATGTCTGGAAGTACCATAATTGTGAAAGGTGTCATGGTTTTCAGTCCAACAAAATAACATGGTCCAATGGGCCAGGCATGTCTATACTACTAACAAGCCTAAAAAAGGCAGCCTTTAGCAGTACAGTTGGCCTGTGCAATCCTTTTATCATTACATTTTTTTAACAATAAATTTAGTCCGTTGAATTACAGGTATGGGCTTAAGGTATGAAGAAATCCAGATTGCTGAAAGATCCCTTATTTGACATACCCCAGGTTCCATATCTAAACGTATATATATATTACTGGAAATCTACCCTGTTCTGTCTTCCTATGACATGGCCTTTCCAACTTCCTATAGATCTTCCACTAGCCATGGTCCAATTCATCAGCTCACTGCACCTTATGTGCCTGCTACTTTTTAGGAAGTTTTTGCCCGTCCAAAGGCCACTTGATATTGCATGAAAGTCCCTTTCCCCATGTTGCCTATGATTTGCTTCCCATGTTCACCCCAAAAGGCATTACTACAGAATATGTGCAGAATATAAACAACCAGGTATTTCCACCATTCGTCAAAAGTCCCTACACTACAAAGCAACTATAGGCCACTTTGTCATATAAAGATAATGCCAAGAGATGGAAAGGGTATAATGTTATTTTTTCTGGGTAGTTTGTAGTGATGAGCAAAATTGTTCATCAAGTTTCGGCACAAAAATGACTCCCATATAGTCTAATGGGTCAAAAATGTTGTCACCCATAGACTTAAATGCATTTTGGTGAATTTTCTAAATTTTTGCTGGTCAGATTTGTCTCACTGGTAGTCTGCACTGGCCAAAATTGTACTCTAGTCTACTTTATAATTTCAATTACTGGGGTACAGAATAATAAAAAGGATACTGCCTGAGTTGTGGCACCTTTGTGTTGCTTCAAGTTAGATGAATGAATCGAGGATTTGTGTGGGGGCCATGAATCCAACTTTCAGCATTCCTATTTAACAACCTTATTTGTATTGGTGGGGAGCTGTTTGGTGAGTTCTAAGATCCTTATAGTCCTTGGTATCCAATATGGAGTTTATGTTGTTTCAGTGAATTTCCCCTGCTTACTCAGCTTTGTTCCCCACAATCCAGATTCATGAATAAAATTGGTATGTGCAAGGGTATATATAGAGCTCTTTATAAAAAGAATTCTCTGTAAGTAAAAGATTTTAATAATAATCTCACTGGCTCTATAGTCTGTACTTTTTGTTGGATACAATGATAGATGTGCTTGCGTGACTCTGTGGGAATCTGCTCAGGATTGTTAATTCACTGTGGATTATGAGGTGAAGCACTGGAGACACTGGCACTGGAAACATGCATGCGTATTGCTTGTGCATGGCTTCTCTCTGGCTATGAAAGAGTCAAGGCTTTTCAGAGTACTTGTCCCACAGTGCAGGATTTCCATATGAGTGCTTGCTAGCATTTTGCTCAGGGAGGGAGGGGACCTATAAATAGACATCCAGCCCTCGTAGGCAGGTCTGGTTTAGGAATCCTGCTCACTTAATTTTACTATCCTTTTCTGCCCCTGCTGCATGGGTTGTGCTGAAGGATCACTCCAGGCTTCCTTAAGGAACGTAATTTGCTAACAAAGTTTTTGTACAATCCATGGACTTGGGGTGGCCAAATGATGGCTGAAGAATCAGGTACAGTGATGCTTCTTATGGACTTTGCATTAATTGTGAGCGAGAGAGGCAACCTTTGGCACTGCAGATGTTTCTAAAACTACAGATCCCAGCATCCTATGCTAGGACTTGTATTTTGAGGACATCTGAGTGGCCACAGGCGGGACAGACATTTTCTAGATATGTTTGCTCAGCAGCCACCGAAGTTGCTAAGTTGTCTCTTCTTTCAAAAAGTTAAACCACTGCTTTAAATCCATTTAATATTGCCTTGAAGGATATAATTTGTGTTATTACGCTTGGATTTTATATGAAAATTTACTTATACATACATTAGAAATATACACTTTCTACTACATATCATCCTTGCCGCTCGGAACCACTGAGTTTGCAGTTTTATTCCTGGATGATGATTACTGCTGCCGAATAATGAACTCAGCATGCATATCCATTTAGCTTTGCCTTAAGCCAAGGTTTGGTGGAAGTGAGCAGAACATTGAGGGGCTGATTCATTAAGGGTCGAATATCGAGGGTTAATAGGCTAACATTGAGTTCGGTAGCTTTTAGCTGCCAAACTAGGGGGTCGAAGTTTTTTTTAAAGAGACAGTACTTCGACTATGGAATGGTCGAATAGTCAAACGATTTTTAGTTCGAATCCTTCGATTCGTAGTCGTAGTCGAAGGTCGAAGTAGCCCATTCGATGGTCGAAGTAGCCCAAAAAATACTTTGAAATTCGAAGTTTTTTTATTTCGAATCCTTCATTCGAATTTAGTGAATCGGCCCCTGAAATTAGACGGTGTTGTTGGACTGCCTGAGTTGGAATCAAATTGCGCAGAGTACAGTAAAGAAGATCAGATCTGCAGTATGACTCCAGTCCACACAATTCAGATGACTCCATTCAAATACATTTCTTGTAGCAACAGCAGCAGCCTGGCAGTCAATTTTAGGGGAGCCTAGATCGTTCATTAATAATGGCTAACAATCAGGAGTCAGCAGTGAAGTCTTAGGAAATCTGACAGGGACATTCTCAGTGGAATACTGCAAGGCGTGAGTCCTTTGTGACTAGGTGCATGACATAATCTCTCCAAATAAAGGGGAAATGTCAGTAATGTGGCCCTTTATTGATGTATTTGTGTTCAAATATGCCTTTTGGTTAGGGAGTTGCACATCCAGAATATGACTTTCTATTTTCTCTAAATTCCTTCATACTTTAGCAGGTTAAGCCTATTGTGTAAGTGTAAGGTAAAAAAAAAAAACGTACAGGAGAAGCAGTGTGACACGTCAGCTGTTTAAACAGCCTTTGGCATTGTTTTACTTGCATAGCAAGACTGAAGTGTGGTGCCGTTCAGGAGTCTGGGATTTATCAGCTTTATTGAAAAAGAATTGCTTTTTAAGTTACTCTACACAGCACAATATTTATATAAATTTAAGAAAGAGGTGAACAGACACAAGACAAGGATTTAGGGGGTTGTGGAAAGTGTACATCATCATTTTAAATCCTTTAAATACACCCTTGAAATGGTTGCAGCCTGAAACAACACATGATTAAAAGACTGGATGTAAAACCAAAACTACTGATATGTTAAATATGTAAGTTTACTTTTATCTGGAGGAGTGTTGTGTTTGTTATCCAGTGATCACAAACCCTTTTCACTCTATAAACTCTTAGCTGGTCCCAGGTGATAGAGAAGATCAAGGAAAACCTTACCTGGAACATTGTTGTACATTAGGATTTGTTCTGATTCCATTATATAATAACTAATTATTATTATTATTATTGTTATTGTTGGCCTTATCCTTCAACTGTATTTTTCAAGGAGTGACTTATTTCTTAACATGAAACTGTACTATTTATATTATTTACACAGGGCACGATGTCCCCACATACACTATATCCTAAATACATGCCTCCAACATTAGTCATTCAAAACAAAGCCCCTCACTTTTCATGGATCTTTATAATTTATACCATCTGAAATGTCAGAAACTCTAGGGCAGAGACACACGTGGAGATTCGGGGAGATTCGTCACCCGCCAACAAATCTTTTTCTCTTCATCTTCTTCGGGCAACTAATCTCCCCGAACTGCCTTTCCACCAGCTAGAATCTAAATTACTGGCGGGGTGGCACTCGGAGCCTCACGAGGAAACTTTGGGCGACTTTGGAAAAGGAATCACTTGGAGTGCCATTCTGGCAGTTTGGGGAGACTAGTCGCCCGAAGAAGAGGCAGTTTGTCGCCGGGTGATTAAATCTCCCTGAATCTCCACGTGCGTCTCTGCCCTTATGGAGGGGCCAAATATGGAAAGGGGAGATGACCTTATGCTTGCTTTGTCCCTGGTTGTGTATCTGATCTTTATTGCTGCTCTTAATGGCCATTTTGTCACTGGTGTTACAGTTCAGAAGCCAAAATGGGCAAAAATATCCTGCCATTGGCAATTATTGAAATTGTCATGGGTACTGTATATGAATTAAATTGACTATTTGTGCGAAATTACATTCTGGTGTATTTTCTCATTATTATTGTGCAATTTACATAGTAACATAGTAACATAGTAAGTAAGGTTGAAAAAAGACACATGTCCATCGAGTTCAACCTTTTTTTTTTTTTTTTTTTTTTTTTTAAACTACCTATCTGCCAGTTGATCCAGAGGAAGGCAAAAAAACCCATCTGAAGCCTCTCCAATTTGTCTTAGAGGGGGAAAAATTCCTTCCTGACTCCAAAATGGCAATCAGACTAGTCCCTGGATCAACTTGGACTATGAGCTATCTCCCATAACCATGTAACCTCACTTGCTAAAAAGCTATCCAACCCCTTCTTAAAGCTATCTAATGTATCAGCCTGTACAACTGATTCAGGGAGAGAATTCCACATCTTCACAGCTCTCACTGTAAAAAACCCCTTCCGAATATTTAGGCGGAACCTCTTGTCATGGGTACTGTATATGAATTAAATTGACTATTTGTGTGAAATTACATTCTGGTGTATTTTCTCATTATTATTGTGCAATTTACATAGTAACATAGTAACATAGTAAGTAAGGTTGTAAAAAAGACACATGTCCATCGAGTTCAACCTTTTTTTTTTTTTTTTTTTAACTACCTATTTGCCAGTTGATCCAGAGGAAGGCAAAAAACCCATCTGAAGCCTCTCCAATTTGTCTTAGAGGGGGAACAATTCCTTCCTGACTCCAAAATGGCAATCAGACTAGTCCCTGGATCAACTTGGACTATGAGCTATCTCCCATAACCATGTAACCTCACTTGCTAAAAAGCTATCCAACCCCTTCTTAAAGCTATCTAATGTATCAGCCTGTGCAACTGATTCAGGGATAGAATTCCACATCTTCACAGCTCTCACTGTAAAAAACCCCTTCCGAATATTTAGGCGGAACCTCTTTTCTTCTAATCGGAATGGGTGGCCTTGTGTCAGCTGGAAAGACCTACTGGTAAATAAAGCATTAGAGAGATTATTATATGATCCCCTTATATATTTATACATAGTCATCATATCACCCCTTACGCGCCTCTTCTCCAGTGTGAACATCCCCAATTTGGCCAGTCTTTCCTCATAGCTAAGATTTTCCATACCTTTTACCAGCTTAGTTGCCCTTCTCTGTACCCTCTCTAATTCAATAGTGTCCCGTTTGACTGATGGAGACCAAAACTGTACGGCATATTCTAGATGGGGCCTTACCAGTCCTCTATACAGTGGAAGAATGACCCCCTCTTCCCTTGACTCTATGCCCCTTTTAATACAGCTCAAGACCTTATTTGCCCTTGATGCTGCCGACTGTCATTGCTTGCTACAGCCAAGTTTATCATCTACAAGGACTCCAAGGTCCTTTTCCATAATGGATTTGCCGAGTGCAGTCCCATTAAGGGTATAAGTGGCTTGGATATTTTTACATCCCAGGTGCATGACTTTACATTTATCAACATTGAATCTCATTTGCCACTTAGCTGCCCAGATTGCCAGTTTGTCAAGATCATGTTGCACGGATGCCACATCCTGGATGGAATTAATTGGACTGGATAATTTTGTGTCATCTGCAAACACTGATACATTACTTACAACACCCTCCCCTAAGTGACATACCTACAGCAGATTCAGTGCTCAGGAGTTTTGGCTGTTTAGGCATTCCTGTTAACTAAACTAAATATCCCATATGACCTTGCACTCAATCTTACTGTATACCTTATTGCCACTTGTATTCTGCCCTTGATGTTTCCAACACATTAACTATTCTGTCTTGATACTCTCTTACCTAAATTGATCTTTCCAAGGCCCAACTATTCCAGCTCTTTTCCATCTGGGCTGATCAAGGGGAACATTACAATAATATAACTTAAGTAAATAAAAGAACACAATTCCATTCAAGATTAAATATGAACAGGCACAACAGGAAGGTCTTTGCCTTGTAGAGCTTAGAGTATAACTGAGAATGACAAAGTCTTGTGGCTGAATGGAGGGAAGCTAATTTCTTTGACTCTCTTTAATCCTTATAGAAGACAAAAATCCTATTGGGTTTAATTTATGTTTAAATGATTTTTTTAGTAGACTTAAGCTATGAAGATCCAAATTACGGAAAGACCCCTTATGCAGAAAACCCTTTGAGCATTCTGGTTAACATACCTATACTGTTCAAAGCTTGTTTGGCTCCTTGTAAAGTAAAGAGAGAAGAACAAAGAAGAGTTATTCTCACCAGCCTCTCTTTTTGATCACAGCATCAATGATGTGAGGATACTTGAATAAGAGTGGGAAAACTTCAATATGAAAAATAAATACAATTTTAAAAGTGCCCTCAAGCTTAGCATCTCATTATGAAATATGAAATCCCTGCTGTGCACACATTTTCATATGTAGGATAAAGCCTTATGCCTCTGAAGTAATCAAAGAATTGCTGGCTTCAGAACTTGACCTTCTCAGTGTCTGCTGAACACTCCGAGGTTTATTTGTCAGTGAGCCCACTCTCTTACATTATTCAGTAAAGATTTAAATCCCATTATCACTACATGAAGCATTTATTCTTTGTAAAGGGTATACACTGCACCTGTTTGGTAGACATTTATATTATTTTGTATTGCAAGCAAACTATTTAACCTTTTTTTTTTAACTAAAGTCATTTGGAAATCTCACATCTCATTTCTACATGACTATTTAGGTTCAATCCACATTAATACATTGCACAAGACAATGATGTGAAAATGTTCATGCTGTTTTCTCACAATTAGACAAATTATGGTGGTATCTCATAAACCGCATAACCAACCTCCTTTCTTTTTTGCTTAAATTCATTTATAAGGGGTCAATGGGACATACTTTAAAAGGCTGTGTAGCTTTTTATTTGTTTTCAAAGTATGCTGCTGAAATGCAGTCTGTAGAATAATTCTTGTTAGTTGTTTCTGATTTTAATATGTAAAAATATCAGTTGAATAGATGCTCTTCTCAACTAGGAATAATATTCAGCTGAGTAGTATTGAAAAATATAATTTTAGCAGGCTGATTAAAATTGTGTTGTGCTCTTCTAATAGCTTCTTTATTATTACACTTGAGTGAATTAAATAGTTGCTTTTCATTTTGCCAGTGCAGTCTGAACATGAAGGAAAATGCTCTAGAGCAATTCACTCTTACGTACTGTCCGAGCAAATGGTTATTCCCTGTTTAGCATATGTTATTTCTTTAGAAAATTATTTTTTATAAGCGGGGGCAAAAGCAAGTATACAGTAGGTATTCGACCATAATGCTGGAGACTTGGGTTTTTCAGGATAAAGGATATTTCCGTAATTTGGATCTTCATACATTAAGGGGCCCATTTACTTAGCTCGAGTGAAGGAATAGAATAAAAAAAGTTCGAATTTCAAATGGTTTTTTTGGCTACTTCGACCTTCGAATGGGCTACTTCGACCTTCGACTACGACTTCAAATCGAATGATTCAAACTAAAAATCGTTCGACTATTCAACCATTCGATAGTCGAAGTACTGTCTCTTTAAAAAAAACTTCAACCCCCTAGTTCGCCACCTAAAACCTACCGAAGTCAATGATAGCCTATGGGGAAGTACAAGGTACTGCTTAACTATAACAGAAAAAAGGAAATCATTTTTAAAGATTTGGATTACAATATTTGAATAAAAAGGAGTCTATAAGAGATGGACATTCCGGAATTCAGAGCTTTCTAGATAATGGGTTACCAGATAAGGATCCCATACCTGTACAACTCATACATAAAGAGCAGAAGAAATAATTTTAAGGCTTTGTTCCAATGTAATGCTTAATGAATATGAATTCTTGTCCGTAGATTTGACCTATTCCAGAAATCTTCAATTAGCAGACCCGATGCATTATATTATCAATATAGTATGTAGGCTTTGACTTTTATGGCTTTATTGACTTAAATAATCATTATTCTGTTTTTTTTAACAGTTAATGGAGGTAAAAACGGCAAGAAAGAAGGCTTGTCTGGAAGCTCCTTTTTTACATGGTTTATGGTGATTGCGCTCCTTGGTGTATGGACATCTGTTGCTGTGGTGTGGCTTGACCTTGTAGACTATGAAGAAGTTCTTGGTAAGAATTCTGCTCATTTTATGGTATTAAAGTTGGAGAAATTTCATTGTTGCTGTGAAGGAAAATGTATGTTCTGGATTACCTCACTCGTACTATTGGTAATGGAAACCTTAGAACTGATTAGTGAATATAAAAGGCCAATCCCAATAGACCTGCTGAAGAATGGTGTTGAGTACAGTGGGCAAATGGTGAGTATAGAGAGCAGGATGGCAACTAGGGGTAGGCAGAGTAGGCACGTGCCTAGGGCGCAAAGGTGGAGGGGCGCCAGGCACGTACTTACTCCTACCCCTAGTCCAGTCCCTTCTCTGCCAATCGCCCACTTGTTGTCATCAATGCGCGTCGCTCTGCACATGCACAAGAGCACCCATTCAGGCATGTATTAGAGCGTCTATTCGCGCAAGCGTCTTTTCGTGCATGCGCACAATCGCCTATTCGCACACACTCGAGCATCTATTCGCGCACATGTGGTGCATGCGTGCACCCAGACGGCACAGCAGCCGGGCAGGCCGCCTAGGGTTAGATAGGTTCTGATAGATAGGGAAAGCAGTGACAAGGAAAGTTACTGCTTAACAGTCACCAACTTTTTTGCCAGTTTGCTCAGTGTACAGCCCCGTACTGTTAATGCTGTTTAATCCCCGATTAAAATTATCACTTAAATTGTTCCTGATTTTTGTGACTACCATTTTTGGAGAGTGTTCCTACAATTCTAGTCACAGTTTTTTTTATTTCGCTTGCTCGCATAAACATTGTTTTAAACAGATGCTTAGGCTGAATCATGGACAAGTGATCTTTGTGCTCTTTACTTTTGCACCCACTCCCATACCTCAGCAGTTCTGGAATCCCAAAGTTGAATCCTATAGCTGAATCTGTCTCCAGCAAGTAGACAAAATGCATAATGTTATATGCTTGGTGTTGGGACTCAGATGGCCATTTTTTACACTGATTTGTGATTAAAATATATTCATTTAATTAGCCTGGTTCCCACAACTTCTTATAAACGTGGGAGCAGATGTTGCTATAGTTTGCAGTATGCAAATATTACTTGTTAAAGCTAGCCTTTTTCCTAGAAAGTGGTCTACAAATATTTACATTATGTGGGACTTAAAACATTGCTGCACAATAATCTGTTGGCCAGGTTTAATTTTACAGTTGGCTATAGAGGAACATGGTCCTTTGCCTGTGTTGCCAAACATATTATGGTGGGGGTGAGGAATTCTGTACAGTTAGAACCTTTGCATACTATTCATCCTTCAGGTCAGTTGGCAGATACCAACTTTAGTCTTATCTAGACAACAAAGAATTGATATATTTCTAACAATATTGAAATGTATTATTTAGCTTAATCCAGACACATACCAAGTCATAAAGAAGTTTCTGTCTGATGAGAACTGGTTACAGTAATACTTTATTAATTTGGTTAAATGATCTTGTATATGATTGAGTTGGAGTGTTCCTAGCTAAAAGTATTGTTTTATACTTAATTAACATCACTAAAAATGTATATAGATGAAATTATTGCTATCCCAGCATGTGCTTTCACTTAATTACATCCCTTTTCAAGGCTATTATTATTATTGACGAATTATTCTGAAACTAAAAAAAAAAATTATATAGATTCTGCTTTCCACTCGATTTTATCGAGGATGTCCCTGTAGTTTTTCAGATTTTTGCCCCGAAAAGTCCAAAATAGTTGGATTTTCTGGCTAATTCCAGCACAGACCACAGAAACTTCCAAATAGGATAGGCACCTCTCCCATTGATTTATATACAACCTCAGTAGGTCTGAAATGCTGGATTATTCCATTATCTATAAAGTTGTCTTTGCTGGGACTTAAAGTGATACTGACACTAAAAAATTAATTTTAGCATATGAATGTACATTAAATGTTACCTATAGATCATGTTGATCATTTTTTGCTGAGAGGTTTGTTTTTGTATATAATTGTTAGTTGAAGTTCCTAAGCCTGACTCTCTGACACTCGGACTTTGCCAACCTGACTGTCCCATCTCAGCCTGTTAGTTACTGTTAGTTACAGTTTCTAATGCTGACGGACTCCTGCTGCACAAATATGGCAGCCCCCTCATACAGGAACATGGGGGATCAGACAGGTAATGTAAAATCATCATGCAAATACTTTATGGCAAAGTTAGAAGTAGCTTGCAAAGCCAATAATAGATAATAGATGTAAAAAAAAGTTTAATTTCAGGTGTCTGTATCTCTTTAAATAACCAAATAGGGCTTGCACACATACAAAAGACTGTTGCCTTCCCATTTGCATCATCATGGAATTTTTACTACCTCTTCATGTACTGACACGTCTCATAATGGGCACAAGGAAAATCTCCCTATACATGCTTTACACTTATTGAGCTAATTTCCAGTTATAGGTGAATACACCTATTTAGCCTACAATGTGCCTTTCTGTGGTCATCTGTACTTTATTAGATATTGACCTTTTATTTCTGCATTTTCTAAAGAATTGAACTTCTCTTTGCATTAGCTTGATTTCTATATAGGTGGTGCTATTTTATGCATGTAAATATAGGGACATATTTATAGTCAATGGCAAGGCCTAAGTCTTAAACTTGTACCAGTCTTACTATGTACTATGTCATTTTAATTTAATATCACAAACGAGCAGAGTTGCCAGCCTATTTAACACCAGTCGTAATAGTATTTGAATATAGACTTTGGTTAGCTACCAATTAGAAATGCTGGAAAAACATATTGAATGAAGATGATATCAAGCCATGGATACAGTCCTTGATTTATGGGTCTGCACAATTTAGTGTGCCACTTGGAAGACCAAAAGACCCACTTATTTGTGAGCCTTGCAATATACACAGATTTACCCATGTATGGCTGGCCCAAGACACTTGATTAACTTGCCATCAGAGAATTATTTTTGTTTTAACAGCCAGTCAATGTGTTCATTGTTCACCTCTATGTATTCATCTCATGATGATTCTGGAATAGTTCTTTAGGGTAAATTCTTTTGCAGTGAAGTTACAAATAATAGTTTCTATATTTATTATCATGCGTCCAGCCAAGGCACAGGATTTCCGTTATAACTTGTCAGAGGCACTTCAAGGTAGGACATCACAAGCAACAATTCTTATTTTTCCCAGCGTATTCTCTCCCAAGATTTTTTCTTTCTTCTTGTCTAGGGATGTGCTAATTTTTTGAATACATTTTTCCCTCTCCATCATGTAACGTTTTTCCTTTCATTCTTTACCTAACAAAGTGGGACAGTTTGACCTCTGGCTCTTCAGCAGTAGAACTGTAGCTTCCAAAATGTAAGCTATTAAGGAAGTTGCAGTTCAGAAGAAGTTGAGTGACCTTGGGCAGGAGATCACTCATTAAAGATTCTTTTATGGTTTAGTTTTTCTTAACATTCAGCATTTTAATAGCTGCAGTATCATGTTTTTTTTAATGCATATATGATCTAGGCAATTAGACTGGTACATAGGACATCAAAGACCTAGGCTAATTAGATTAGAAGCAATTCTCTCTGTTTTTTATGCTTTTTTTTTTCTTAATTTGTTTTCTAGAAACGTTGACAATGCAGATTTTTAGTGTTTATGTGGTGCAAAACTTCTTACTTGAAGGGGTGGTTCACCTTAAAGTTAACTTTTAGTACATTATAGAATGGCTAATTCTAAGCAACTTTTAAATTGGCCTTCATTATTAAATTATTTACAATTATCTTAAAATTCTTTCCAGCTTTCAGATGGGGGTCACTGACCCCATCTAAAAAAACAATGTATAGTTATTGCTACTTTTCATTACTTATCTTTCTATTCAGGCCCTCTCCTATTCATATTCCAGTCTCTTATTCAAATCAATGCATGGTTGTTATGGTAATTTGGACCCTAGCAACCAGATTAACAAAACTGGCGAGCTACTGAAAGCCAAATAACTCAAAAACCACAAATAAAAATCAATTGCGAATTGTCTCTCTACAGAATATCTCTACATCATACTAAAAATTAATTGAAAGATGAACAACCTCTTTAATTATGCAGATCGTTCTGTGCACACCTTAAAATGATGCTGGGGGTTATGTATCAAAGTCCTAATTATCTCAATATTTTCCGATACAAACTCCGATCAAATCCGCTCGGATTGTTTACACTTGTTTATTAATAATTTTTTTTGAAAATTTGCTTTACGGGAAAAAATCAGATTTTCACAAATTTTTCAGTCTTTTCATCGGATTTTTTCGATTTTTACGATTTTTTCGTAATTTCCGGCTGAAAACTTCGAAAGCTTTGGGGTATTGCCCGAAACCCAGAGTGCACATAAAAAAAATCGTTGGGACTTCTCCCACTGACTTATAATCAACCTCGACAGGTCTGATATGGCGAATTTTCAGATTCTGACTTTTTCAAACTTGGGGTTTAATAAATTCCCCAAAAATTAGTGATTTTTAAAAGTCAGATTTTATAAAAAAAATCACGAATCTTTCAGGATTTTTGCATTCGGAGTTTAGTAAATAACAATGTACATCAAAAGTTACCTATAGCTCATGTTGATCATTTTTCACTGATTCACAGTGTGCAGCAGTAATTTGGATTGGATGTGACTTCCTAACCCGTGGCACGTTGGGTAATATACTGTTTGGCACCTGATCTGAAAGGAAAGAATACAGGGGTTGAGCACTTCAATATTGAGTAGAGTTTCTAATGTTAACAGACTGCTCAAATATGGCAGCCCTCTCATACAGGAACATGGGCGATAAGATGGGTAATGTAAAAGCATCTGTAAATATTTTTATGGCAAAATTATAGGTTGCATGTAAAGAAAAAATGATGATAGATGTTAAAAAAGGTTTAATTTTGGGTGTCAGTATCTCTTTAAGCTTTGCCAACTGGCCAGTAAAAATGAATGTTATTACTAAAGTAAAAAACCTAAATCCAAAAGACCAATGTTTTTTGTTTTTCAAATAACGGTTTCAACCCTTAACAAGCTGCAACCAAAGGATTCAACGTTTTCCTTATATTATTAATTAATAGAATTAATAAAGCCTCCCATCCAAATGTTGTTCTCAGTAGAATTGAATACTACTGCCCCTCTATCTCCTTGTTGACTTGAAAATCACTTTATAATGCTTTAGATTTTCATGAAAAGTTCCCTTGTAAGTAAGTCTGTAGGCTATTTAAAATAAATGAGAAGAACTCTGGACCTACAAACACAAAATGATTGTAATCACTGTTCTGCCCTCTGGACGAAAACACGTTCATTGATTCTTCCATGAATAATATTCTCTCCTTTCTTAGGGAAACTTGGAATTTACGACACAGACGGTGACGGAGATTTCGATGTCGATGATGCCAAAATCTTGTTAGGCAAGTGAATCTTTTGACGTTTGCATTGTTTCATTTTGAATTGATTTTGTGCAGCTTGTCTATTCTGAAATGCACCCGCAATATGTTTGCTCATGTCATCAGATGCAGCTAAACTTGGATAAGTGATACAATATCTACTGTGGTTCATGTTGCCATGCTAAAAATGTTTTTGCTTTTTATTTAACTATTATTTTGTTTTGTTTCTATTGAACTTGTAGGATATCAAATGACAGGTCATGCGTTTGAGTTATTTGCTGAGTTTATTTCCTGCATGACTATTATTTTGCATTTATTTTGTGGCATTATAAAACGTTCAGTTGGCTCATGTGACTTGTGTTTTGGTTTGTGATTAAGAAGGCTTAACTATGCATAGAAGCATGGCACAACAGTAAAGTAGTGCTGAGTATAGAGCAGTGTATTCCAGAACCTTACTTTTGCCACATGCTTCACTGTTGAATTCAATCTCCATGTAGGCTGCCTTTAGGGCACCAGTAAAAGTATTTATTTATCTTTAAACCAATCATGCATCTCAGTTTGTACCTCAGGGTTGTACCTCTGGCTTTGGCTAGTATCTGTATCATGTACTGACAGACACAACATCCTCTCCTGTCAGTGCACACAATGGGCATATGAAGGTGTAAAGAAAAAAGTGTGTATTGTCACGCTGCAGTTTGCTCTGTGTGTGGACTTAAAGGCCTGAAGCAGATGTTATACCTGTAGGTGCATGCTAAAGAGGGGGACAGAAAGCAGCAGAGAAAATACAATGCAAGACACTAGCTTTTACCTTGGGTTTTAGATAACATCAGAGTCCCTGAAATCAATTTGTTTGTACGTAAATATTACATATAGGTATTTTTATGGCACTTGGAGGATCCCAAACATTTCCAAAAAGTTGCACTACCTTAGGGTTGCCACTTGGGCAGACCAGATGGGGGCGGGGAGGAAGATGTGGGGTGGGACAGATGACAAGCCAATCAGCGATTGGCTGATCACTTCAGTGTCCTGTCCGGATTTCCTAATTTGGCACTTTTCAGTAGTGATGGGCGAATTTGCGCGTTTCGCTTTGCCGAAAAATTTGCGAATTTCGCGAAATGGCAAAAAATTCACGAAATGGCGCGGCGTCTCGTTTTTGACGCCGGTGACCGTTTTTTTCCGCGGATTTTCGCGGGCGTTTCGCAAATTTATTCTCTGGCGGCGAATCACGCGAATTCGCGCCTGGTGAATAAATTCGCCCATCACTACTTTTCAGCCCTTCCAAAAACTGGGCTGTCCGGGTAAAATCTGGAAAGGTGGCAACCCTACACTACCTGATAGCAGTCAGTCATCTACAGCCTGTCTGACTTGGATCTTGTGTCTCATAACACTTTCTCCTTGAGAATGTAAGCTATAATGAGCAGGGCCCTATTTACCCTCTGTATCTTTGTGTGCACCCCTCTACTTACAGCTCTGCAGAATAAGTTGGCGCATATTATTATTGACAAATTATTTATAAACCACTATTCAGGTGCTGCCAAGTTTTTAATGGTTGTTGTACCTGTGCTGGAATCCTGCTTATACTATAATATATATGTCATGTAGGCATCTATTTGTATGACAAGCTTTATACGCAAATGCTAAATTGAGACTACTATTTTTATTTAGGGTTGGGTTGTAAAATCCCAAACTTTGAACATCCCCAGGAGCACCTTAAAGTCATCATTACAAAACATGGAAAGATGACATAAAAGAGTCTCCTTCTAGATATATGGCCTTGATTGTGTAAGTGTCAGCAGAGCAACCATGAGGGCAGTGGTAAAAGAAACCATTCTTTTAATTATTTACCTTTATATTAACCAGGTATGAGCTTACTATATAACTAGCAGAGTATGATTGGCTGTGAATAGATGACAAAATAAAAAGGAATGACCTCACTACATTTACTTGCATGTTTACACTTCACTCTTTATTTGCAATGTGATTGCCTTTATGATGCACTTCAATGCATGGCCAGTGGTTGTTTCTCAAGAATACATGCTTTATCGGTGATCTTAAGAATTCATGGGTCTGCTCTGATGTTTTTGGTTTTTTTAATGCATCATTCTGCAGATTTTTCAGTGTCATCATTATTATTGCATTTGTGTCTGTGATTACTGCTCTTGCAATTATTGCTAGTGATGGATGAATTTGGGGGTTTAGCTTCGGTGAAAAATTTGTGAATTTCCTGCGAAGTTTGCGAAACGGCGGAAAATTTGCAAAACAGCGTATAAATTTGCAAAACTGCGCCCGTTTTTTGGATGCCGGACGCCGGCGTCCATTTTTTTGATGCCAGCGAATTTTTGCAGTGGTTTTGGAAATTTATTAGCCGGCGGTGAATCACAGGAATTCGCCACGAATTTGCGACTGGCGCATAAATTCGCCCATCACTAATTATTGCTTCTGTTTTGCCTGATAAACTCTGCCTTCTCTATAGCTGTATAAAAGAAACTTAAGCTGCTTTTAAAATTTTAGTAATGGTAGAAAATAAATGTTACTAAAAAGTGTATTCTCCTGGCATGTGGAGGAAACTCAAATTTTATATCCTGATTTGTGTAGGATATTAGACCGGAAATCAGATTTTATTTACCAAGACATGGATGCCAAGAATTGTCAGAATTCCTATTTTTTTTCCTTCTAGCTTGATTCATTATAATTAGTGTTGTAGGTCAAGCATAGATTGCATATTGGGTAGAGGTTAACAAAGAGTTGGTGTGAAAAATGTTGATATAAATTGTGAGTGGGTCTGGTAACTAAAGTCTGAGAATTTCCCACACCAGTCAGTTGAACTGAAGAAGCTGCTTGGAGGAGTAGTGAAACGTCTTCATAGATTACTCAACAAGTCCAGTTGTTTTTAGATTTACCTAGATTTATCAGTGAGAAAAATGTAACATTGCCTTAAGAGTTATGCAAAATGGCTCTATTTTACCTCGATTTAAAAGTGGATATTTAGGGTTTCTTTTTGTGGAACTCTTATCTGTTTGTGACTCTTTTAACTGAAGCTACTGTAGCTTTCAAATTTAGAAAATGAAGAATGTTTGTTACTTTAGCCTTAGTACAGGTATGGAACCTGTTATGTAGAATGCTCGGGACCTGGGGTTTTCTAGATAAGGGGTCTTTCAAAAATTTGGATTGCCATACATTTAAGGAGAACTAAACCCCAGACTATCCTCCACTACCTTAACCTCCCCCCTCCCAAGTTCTCTCGCCCCAACATCTATACTGTTCAGAAGTTTCCCGGTGTGCCAACCTATCATAAATCTGCAGAGTTGTGCAGTGGACTTATAGTCTTATAGGACAATAACAGAATCTTCCCCTATCTTCAGATCCTTTTCTGTTCATTTGTCAACACAGATCTTGCAGGGGCATGCTCAGTGGAATCTACATGCTGAATTGGCCTCATTCTCCGGCAAGATACACATTGAAGAACTGATGAGACAATAAGAAGAATTGACTTGAGGATTGGCTAGGGTTTTGTTCTCCTTTAAATCGAATAAAATCATTTAAACATTAATTAAACCCAATAGAATTGTTTTACCTCCAACAAGGATTGAGAGCTTTGTGGATAACGGATCACATACCTGTATTGGTTTTAATTGAAATGCAGCAAAATGTTTTAAATCTAAAATATTGATGGTTTTATGATAGCTTTGATGGTAAAATCTCACAGCCTATACTGAGGCACCATTGATTTGCATGAAAATGTTTATTCTACTCTTAAGTGATGTTACCTGGATGGAATATATAATTTTTGTGCAATCAAATGTGTGCCTACCAATATGTCGTACTGAACTCTTACTCCAGGAGTAGCTTCCTCCCCTGTTAGTGACATCAGACCCCTTTGTCACCTTTGTGTACCTTTATGTAATCATCATTGACACTATTTGTTCAGTTTGGATGGTTTTGCCTTTGTCTGATAATAAGTAGATTGGTAGAAAGGCAGTAGTGAAGTCCCATTGGTACATTTGTTCTTTCTGGACCAATACTGCCAATATTTTTTGTTAAGAAGGAGAGACAGGCCTTAATTTTCTACCATTTAATTTAGATCTGCTGGTTTTGATATGGCATAGTTGTAATGGGGTACATCAGACAATATTTGGCCTTCTAGCCCATGGAAAGACTTACATCAAGTTCTTGATAAGGGCTTAATTTATTACCTAATCTAATACCAAAACAAATTGGTACAGTAACCAGTGGGTGTGGGGTTTTTTATTTCTTATTTATACAGTGGTGCTTGAGAACCCTTTAATTAAAATTTCAATATTTTTATATGTGACCTAAAACATCATTTTGAAGTCCTAAAGTAGATGAAGAAAACCTAGTTAAACAAATGAAACACAAATTATTTTATTTGGTCATGTATTCATTGAAATATTCTTTAGAATATCTGTGTGGGGCAAAAGTAAGTGAACCCTTAGGATTATCATATGATTTGAAGGTGAAATCAGTGTGGTGTTTTCAGTCATTGGGATGAAAATCAGTGAGGGACCCTGTCTATTTAAAGAACAGGGATCCAGCAAAGCCTGACCACATACAACACATTTGTGGCTGTTAGTGATGGGCGAATTTGAGCCGTTTTGCTTTGCTGGAAAATTCGCAAATTTCCCATGAAATTCGCAAAATGGCGAAAAATTTGCGTCCTTTTTTTGACGCCTGCATCTTTTTTTTTTGATGCCAGTGAATTTTCACAGCCGTTTCGCGAATTTATTCACCGGTGGTCAATCATGCAAATTTGGCGCAAATTTGTGCCTGGCGAATAAATTCGCCCATCACTAGTGGCTGTGTATCATGGCTTGAACAAAGGAGGTGTCCACCATCAGGAGAACACTGCACAACAATGGAGTGTATGTTAGGGTAGCAAGAGGAAAGCCACTCCTCCCCCCCCCAAATATATTACTGACTGTCTACAGTTTGCTAAAGGATACTGGAAGATTGTTTTTTGTGGAGGGATGAAGCCAAAATATAACTTTTTTATCTTAAATGAGAAACGTTCAGGGATGAGCAAATTTTTTCACCTTGTTTCACCGCGGAAATGATGCTCATAGACTTGTATGGCGTTGTGCAACAAAAAAAAAATGCGTCAAAAAGAATTTGCCACGCAACAACATTTTTTTGCCGCCCATAGGCTTTAATGGGCATCGGCGACATTTTGCCGGCGGCAAATTTTTGCGGGTCAAGTTCGCCCATCCCTAGAAACGTTACGGAGAAAGAAAAACACTGCATTGCAGCATAATAACCTCATCACAACTGTGGAACATGGTGCTGGGAGTGTTCTTGGCCTGTTTTTCTGCATCTGGGCCTGGACTGCTTGTCATCAATTATGGAACTATACCATACAATTATAGTTCAGATGTCGAGAAATCTGTTTGTGAACTGAATCTCAAGAGATCATGCAGCAAGACAACTATCCTACCAACGAGTGTTTAATGAAGAATAAAGTGAATGTTCTGTAATGGCCAAGTCAAAGTACTAAGCTTAATCCAATTGAAATGTTGTGGAAAGACCTAAAGTGAGGAGTTCATGTGAGGAAACTCACCAACATTCAAGAGCTGAAGCTGTTCTGTATGGAGGAATGGGCAACAGTCAATCAACATTTACCGCAAACGTTTAGTTGCAGTTATTGCCTTACAAAAGGGTCACACCAATCACTGAGTGAAAGTAAGCGAATAATGATTCACTTACTTTTGCCACATGCAGAGATGTTAATGGATCTTTTTTTTTTTTCAAATGCATGACCAGATATAATAATTTGTAGTTCATTTGTTTAACTAGGTTTTCTTCCTCTACTTTTAGGACTTTTTTTTGAAAATCAGATGTTGTTTTAGATCACATTCATATAAAAATAGAGGACATTTTAAAGGTTCACCACTGGCCACTGGTCCGTATGGAATGTACCCTAATTTTAGTTGAAATACAGTCCATAAAAGAGTATTTCATTATGTTACTTTGAAATAAGATATTTTTGTAATATTACAGCAAATATCAGTCTGTTGGTTAATGCAGTACTGGACATTTTTGTTTAATCTGTACCCTAAGTGAGGTTCTATATTTGTACCTACCATCAAATCTGCTTCATTTTCTTGTTTCCAGTTATCATCCTTTTTTCCTTTCACTTTGTCGATTTGTTTTCTTGGAAGATTGGTTAAAGGAAGACTTTCATCTATCCCTTTTCCTTGCTTGCCTTCTCTGATTCTCTAATTAGTCCTCTCTTTCTTTCCTTGTTTTCCTTTTTTCCTTTTTTATGTAGGCCTGACCAAAGATGGCAGTAGTGTGAATATTGATTCCTTAATATTTTAGCGGAGGAAAGCTCTGATTGGTTTTATGGCTTCCTCTACTTTCTATATGATGTAATGACTCCTTTTGAAACACCAGAAGATGAAGAGAGAGAATCCACAGACGATGTTGATGGTACGTCACAGAATGAAGGGGTTCAGGGAAAAAAGACCTGTATCGTTCTGGATTTGCAGAACCAGTAAATTTCCAAAATTTGGAAAACGCTTCATATGTTTAAAGTAACTTTTTTAAAGTTAAAGGCACAAGATTTTGGATCTTCCAAACCTCTTGGACAGTCTACAGAGGAGTGTTGGGCTACTGACAAATACAGCTGTAGCCACTGATTTACGGATCTCTTTAGCAACTGAAAGAATAATGATACTGCAATACAGGTCTTCACATAGGTCATGTAAGGTCTTGTGTGTGTCTTATGTGTGTTTTTGCTTTAGTGTTTGTTTTGGCTGCACTAAGCTCAGCACAGCTACATCAATATGACTGAAATGTGAAGCACTAAAGAAGTCAAAGCACGAACAACATTCTACCATGTGGCACATCAGGATATCTTATGGCACCAGTGTGCAGATAAAGTGTTCTAGTCCAAAGGCAAAAAGTGATGTGTTTTACATAGTGACAGGATGTCATGAACCCTAGTCTTTCTATTTGGAGTAACACCAATGAAACGCCACATACCCGGAGTTGGCTCAAACATAGACGCAAATTCACTAAGCGCCGAACCGCTGAACGCTACCGTTAATTCGCTAGCGCTCGGCATTTTCGCTACTGCGCAAATTCACTAACGAACGCTGGCGTAGTTTCGCTAGTGTTACTTCGCAACCTTAGGCCAGGTGAATTTTCACTAGCGACGAAACCGCAAATTCACTAACTTGCGCAGTGTACTGAACGCTACCTTTTACGCTAGACTTCCTTCGCCACCTCAGACCTGGTGAAGCGCAATAGAGTAGATAGGGATTGTTTCCAAAAAAGTCAAAAAATTTTCTATGTCCCAAAAAACGCTGGCGTGTTTTCTACATGATGGGTGATAGGCTGAAAAAGATCGAAACATTTTTTGGGGCTCCCCTCCTCCCCCCCTACATTTCCTGACTCATGGCAACTTACCTAGACAGTGGGCACATGTGTAGGGCAAAATAAAATTTTTATTTGCAGATTTGAAGGTTTTCTTGGCATTTGTAGTGCTGATACGTGTTCCTCCATTGAAATTTGAATTTCGCGCCGTATGCAAATTAGCCTTCACTAGCGTAACTTCGCTTTACATAGCAAATCAACGCTAGCGCAACTTCGCAAACTTACGCTACCCCTGAGCGCAATTTCGGATTTTAGTGAATTTGCGGAGCGCTGGTGAAACTACGCCTGGCAAAGTGCGGCAAAGTGTGGCGAAGCGCGGCGAAGTTGCGCCTGGCGCAACTTCGCATCTTAGTGAATTTGCCCCATAATCTTTCTGCTTATATGTAGGCGCGTGGTGTTTTCAGAGCAGTATTGCTCATGTTTAAATGCAATTTGCACTTGTTAGGCTGTGGCACATATTTGGTATGGCTGGGGAATTGTACATTTTCTTCTCTCTGACATTTCTGTAAATCCTAACACTGTTTTGTAAGATCCAAATTAAAAATAATTCCAGCTATTGATTTCTCAATAAATTGTTCTGTTACTATGTGTTGTCATGCTGTCTTACTTAAAACTGTATGTTGCAGTATTTAAAGTGGTACTGGGTCGACTGCAAGAGGTTTTTCGTAACCATATTTGTTAAGCTTGAGTGTGTGTAGGCTAACCATATACAACATTCAGAATTGTGTCCAAAGGGCAGATAAATCAAAACTCTGGTTTGCCTGCCTTTTCCTTTAAAGGGGTCTCAGAATCACAATGTTTTAAACCCCCCATGAAACACTCCAAATACATTCCCTAGTTGATCAAAATGTTAGATTACAAGACACAAGTCTATTCAAGACTATACTGCTTAGCAGCAGTTTTTCAGTCATCTTGCTGTTATATTAAATACAGAGATTTTTGGGAAATGTTGACCTCATTATATTACACTGTAATCAAACGTATGGAGAAAAGGCATACTTCTTTGGTGCGAGGACAACAACTTTACCTGCAATGGCACCTGTGTTCCTAATACAATTGCAGGAACAGAGAACATGGAGCTGAACATTGGGAACTATGCAGGACCTGATAGGGAACTGAAGCTTGTCTGTGCTTGTGTAACTGAATTCAATTCGACCCTTAGTAAATGTGCCCCTTAAAGTTTTTATCAATCTTCGAACGATTTTCAAAAAACAACAGACTTCTAAAAACAAATGTTGGCTATAGGTTCTAGGAGGTGAACGTTTTATTAAGAAAAAAGAATGACCCAAAATATTGCACCATCCCATTTAATATTCCATAAGTCCCAAGAACAAAAAGATAAAATTTAACCTTTATTGATATATATTAAAATGAACCAAGGGTGAAAAATGTATTAAAAATACACATTTGTTTGCTAAATTGTGTAGTGTATCCCGGATGCTTATAAATTAATTATGCTCAAAATTGACGAGATTATATGGAAAGCATCATAATAGGGATTAACTACATCTATTCATATTAATGGAGCAAGGAGGCCCTTAGCAATCACCCACAGTTACCCGATCGGTTTGTTCACTGTGGAATATAAGAATAAATAAAAAAACAAGTTATGATCACTTGTCTGTTAGAATTATAATATGGGCATAACTTCCCATAGCCTCTGTACACCTTAAACTACTTGCAAGGTAGCTCTCATTATCCACGAGGCGTGCAGTGTACAGCCCTACTAGTGTAAGATAGGTGATCAGCGTTCCTTTCGATCAACAGTAGTCGCTGATTGCTATGGTGCCAGTCCCCCACCAGCCATTGACGCTCCCCCAGAGATATTGTATTGCGGAAGGTAGCGTCTATTGCTGTAAAGCAGTGATCCCCAACCAGTAGCTTGCGAGCAACATGTTGCTCCCCAATCCCCTGGATGTTGCTCCCAGTGGCCTCAAAACAATTTTTGAATTCCAGGCTTGGAGACAACTTTTGGTTGCATAAAAATCAGGTGTTCTGCCAAACAGAGCCTCTTATATTCTGCCAGTCCACAAAGGGGCCACCAAATAGCCAACCACAGCCCTTATTTGGCACCCCAGGAACGATTTTGCATGCCTGTGTTGCTCTCCAACTCTTTTTATTTTTGAATGTGGCTCACAGGTAAAAAAGGTTGGGGACCACTGCTGTGAAGAGTGACTAGAATTAGAGCAAATTGTCTGCCTGCCTAATTGAGCTAAAAGAAAACCGGCGCCTAGGTTCTAGGAGGTCCCTATAGGCTAACATAGCAATTCGGCAGGTTTAAGGTGGCGAAGTGCCGAAGTCCAAGTTTTTTTCAAAGAGACAGTATTTTGATTTTCGAATGGTTGAAGTATTTTCAATTTGAGTCAAAGTCAAATTTGGCCTATTCGATGGTCGAAGTATTCAAAAATTACTTTGAAATTCAAAGTTTTTGAATTAGAAAATTCTCTTCAAATTCACTTCGACCCTTAGTAAATGTGCCCCTAAAAAAATTATATAATATATTTTTTTTTTATCTCGTATCTGTCTGTTCACCCCAACTGAATACAGATGGGGTCAAACTATTTAGTACAGAACCAGTATTTTTGACAATCTCTGAAAGACTGCATAAAGCAGAAGAGCCAGTGTTAACCTTTGTCAGATGCTTTACAATTGCTTATTTGCTCATGTTCAGAAGGCAGACAGCCAGGTAGATGCTGGCTAGTTTGGTTGAAAATTGGCCAAATTCCCAGACTTGAAACACCTTCCTAACTGTGTTCCTAGCTTTAGTTGCATGCTGCTGCTGCTCTGAACACACAATATTAAATGCACAATTTAATTTGGATCTTTTCCCATCCTGGGGAAGGTTTGTCAAACATTTACTGCATACATACAGTCCTGGCATGTTTTTATGTGTCACTGAGCTCAAATTGCTCAAACTCTGCTTGGGTTTTGCTTGCTTCTTACGAATTGTTTCAGACATTAAAAAAGTGTTTTCATGGTATGAAATGCTTAAGTGATGTTTAAGTAATTGAACTCCGGAATTCTGTGACAACCCTCAATATGAAGTAGATTTTATTGTTACTGTTCATGTGTGTATTTAACAGTTAGTACGTTTTTTTGTTTTTATTATAGCGCCATCCTTTTTCCCTATTAGGACTGTGATAGGTGCTCAAAGCGCCCACCTGAGAACACTACAGTAAATCTGATTGATTGGCTTATGAACTTCTATTAATCAATGCAAATGCTCCATGTGATTATAGAGAAGGACTAGGAGAGAGATGAAAATATCAAGGTGTAATGAGCCGTTACACATCAAAGAGCAGATTTCTTACTTGTCCTAATTACTAGAGCCGCTTTCATACTAGCTGGTTACCTCAAAAAAATTACCAAAACTACCCATCTATAACATTCAATGCATAAAACCAAATGAAAACTAAAGTTGATGTACACATTTTATAAATGGGTGTCTTTGAAAGTATTTGAGTACTTTTGGGGTAGTTAATAATCTGAATCAGCATTCTATCTCTGTAACGTCTGCAAACAGATCAGTTTCACTTGCTCTATTTATTTGGCAGTAGGAGCCGGATATCCTTGTTTTGTATCTAATAAAAAAAAATGCCTCGGGGGGGTTCACAAAACTTTTTTTTTTTTCAATTGTAACCTATAGCATCCAGTAAGAGTTTTATATACTTGCAATAGTTGATTGACTAGTGCCAATTTACCGCACTGTCCCCATATTGTATTATTTACATCCTTTACTAAACCTGTATTTTATTCTTCCAGCCACCGGATCAGACTTTTTGTCATTAGTAATACAGTACTTCAGCCAAATCCCCCCTGAGTATTAAATACGTGTGTATATACAGTATTCTTCTTTTGCTCTTTGTTCTGTTACACTTTGCTTGGCTCTCTGTAATGAATTTACTTGTAATTCATTTCCATCTTGTAAACATCAGGAATCTCACCAGGAAAGATAGATAAGAAAGAAAGCAAGGCACGAGGTACTTTGCATCATTTGTGCTTTTCTTGATTAGAGATTTGTGCATGGTTTTGCTTGACACGGGTCTGACCTGCTTGGAGAAGTCTGAGAATGGTGTGGAGAATTTGCCATCCAATTTATGATGTCCTTAAACTGCAGAGATGGAATGGGTAACAATGTACACCCCTTCTGTTTAAGTTTTGTGAGCTTTTACATAAGAAAGTTGTTGACTTTAACATAGTGTGTCTATATTAAGAAAAATAGGCTAATGTATAAGTAAGAGTTAATATATACTACTGATTTGCACCATCTAACTAGTCTATTTGTCTGGTCTATTAGCATGGTGTGTTTTTTTTTTTTTAAATAATGAGTTATGTAAAAGTTGAAGCAAAATCAGCCATTGTGTTGCAGAGGATAGTACAGATTGTAATAATTCATCAATAGTATTTTGGCTAATATTATATAGTGCTATATTATAGCCCAAGCTTTAAACCTAATCAAACAATGAGCGGGCTGATTTAGGCTTTGTGCTATAGATGTGTTTATTTTTTGGGGCCATGTGCATAGTCTCAAGTAAAAGGGCATGTAAAGTCTACAATAGAATTAGGCTAGAAATGCTGTATTTTGTATACTAAACATGTACTTACTGCACCACAAGCCTAATCCAACAAATGATTTATGCTTTCAAATTTGGCTACAGGGGGTCACCATCTTGTAACTTTGTTAAACATCTTTGCAAGACTAAGACTGTGCACATGCTCAGTGTGGTCTGGGCTGCTTAGGGATCGTCATAAACAAAGCTGCTTGAGTTCTGCATGGCTGGGAAGTAAGGCGGGTGCTCCCCCTGCTGTTCGCAAGTATGATTGATTCCCTGCTCAGCAGTTAGGGACCATCTGACAATTCCTATCCACAGCAGTAAATGAAGGGAAGATTTCACTGCATACAGTCAGGTTTCCTATAAAAACGGTACACATTTTTTAATTACAGTATATTGGATATAGGTTTCTTTTTCATTAAAGAAAGTAAAAATGGGATTTTATTGTTTTGCCTTTACATGCCCTTTAAACCAGGCAACAGCTTTGTATTACAGGCATGAGACCTGTTATTGAGACTCGAGAAACTTTCTGTAATTTGGACCTTCATACTGTACCTCGTCTACTAGAAAATCATGTAAACATTAAATAAACCCAATAAGCTGGTTTTGCTTCCAATAAGGGATTAATTATATATTAGTTTGGATCAAGTACAAGCTACTATTTTATTATTACAGAGAAAAAGTGGGAGACCACTTTCCCATAATATGGAGGTTTCTGGATAATGGGTTTTCGGATAATGGATCCCATACCTGTATTTCAAAGTGAAATCCAGCCCAAACAAATTATGGCTAGAAATTGTTCATTTTATATACTGAACATTTTGTATCAGTCCAAAGGTTCAACAGCCTACAACAGATTATACCTTCATACTTGTCCATAGTGGCTCCCCATATTCTGATGTTGTTGGGGCATCATTTGTGTTCTAGTATGCTCAGTGTGCTCTGGGCTCTGGTTAAGAAATTGTTGAAAATTGTCAAAGAATCAACAGCAATTGATGCAACATGTCTGGTCATTAATTCTGATACAGAATGCACTGGTTTTGGGCTGCCACATAATGGAGCAGGACAGGAAGTTGTGAATGTATGTTTAAAAAAATGACATGGAAGGTTTGGAATTATTTAGGAAATGAAAGAGAAGGAAATGTATTTAGAAAGTGGTGTGGTGGAAAAGGCTTTGAAGGGAAAGCTGCTGCAATAATAAGAATCTTGCTTTATCCCAGATTAATGTGGCCTTTTATATACAGTAGTGACATCAAAAAGCTGATTATTTAATTATTTAAACATTTTTCCAAAATGCATACAACGACTGTGATAGGGTTAGTCATGTACAACTATATGCAGACATTATTCCGTACAACATACAACACATTTCAGAAGGTTTAGGATAGCTCTGTTGAATACAGTGGCACGTTTAATTGGTCAACGTGTAGATTATTCTGTTCAACTCCCCAGCAATGCACAAACCGTCTCCTCCAACACAATTTATGTAATTTTGAATGAATGTATAACTTTCTAATATGTACGGACTGCATATTAATATATGTGTGTAAAAGATATACAGAACAATATAAATAAGCTGATGGGCTAGTACCTTGCTCCTTTGCTGGTGAAGCACCGTTACAGTTTAGTTTCATATTGGAGTGACATGTATTTTAGCCCTAGTTTGTTATTCATTGCATACATTTACTTAAACTTGTACTTTGTGTTTGAAATATATTTTTGTTCCGTTAAAAAAAGGAGAAGAGCCAGGAGAAATAGTCAAGACAAAAACCAGGACAAAAGGTATTTTGCAGTGGTTTTGTTTGCATCGAATGGGTTTGTATGATTTTGTGTGCTCCTACTGACTGCAAATGCCCTACAGATCATTCATGCTAGTAACATTTTATTTACTACATCTGCCCTTATAGCTTTTAATATGCTTGTACTTGCTTATTTACTTGTAGAAATCACCAGCGACAGTATCTTTTTGTTCTTTTTGCCTTTTTGTTCACCAAATACTCCTGTCATGCCACTTTTTTTTACGGTTTTCTGGGGCCATTAATTTACACCTGCCCTCATGCAATTTGATTTTATCTTTAACACTGTCTTGCGCAGACTGACACTCAAAGTAAATGGACAACAAGAAAAGTCATTTTCCTCAGATGTACTGAAATAAATTGGAAGTGGGCCTTGGCACTGATAAGATGGAATTGAATATGCAGTAAGGGGCAAGTAATCCAGCACTGCATAACATGTTCCAAACTTTCTTTTACTTTAAGTCTAGCCTAATAAGAAACCTTGGCATTATTATGATAATTAAAACATATTTATAAAGCACAAACATGCTCCATGATGCTGTAGTGATGATCAGGTTTTTCAAGTGCAGTATCACACTGAGGAGTAAAATGAATCTGTCTTTTGTCCTCAATGAACATACAGTATAGAGATTCTATACTGTTTGGGCACCCATCGCTCTTTTAGCTATACGTTTGTGCACTTATGAAGGTGTGTTGCATATGTTTGCATATGTTTGTGTACCTGCCTTTAAGAAGCTGGTATATTTGTAATATTGACAAATACTTTAGAGCTCTGAGTAAAGCATGGTTTTTGCATTGCATTTTATCAGAGGGGAATAAAATTTAAAGTAAGGAATAGTTTCAAGCATAGAGTGTGTCCATTCACTACAGGTAGTAGTAAAATGCATTGCTGGTATGGCATTTTTTAAACCCAAATAGCTTTTACAACTAGTGATGGGCGAATTCGCGAAACGGCGCCGGCGTCTCGTTTTTGACGCCGGCGTCTCGTTTTTGACGCCGGCGCCCGTTTTTCGCCGCCGGCGCCTGTTTTTGATGCCGGCGTCCATTTTTTTCGGAAAAAATTTTTTTGACGCCGGCGAATTTTTGATGCGAATTTTCGTGGGAGTTTTGCGAATTTATTCGCTGGCGGCGAAACGCGCAAATTCGCCATGAATTCGCGCCTGGCGAATAAATTCGCCCATCACTATTTACAACACATACACAGCAATAATTGAGTGCTGTAAAGATGAGCTGGCATTAACATTGCTTTGCATCAGGGCCGGAACTAGGGGTAGGCAGAGTAGGCACGTGCCTAGGGCGCAAAGCTGGGAGGGTGCCAGGCACATACCTCCTCTGTCGCCTACCCCAAGTCCGGTTCCCTTCTCTGGCCGACTCTGCATTTTTTCTTGCTGTTTTGCGCTTCTGCGCATGCACACACAAGCGCAAATTCGCGCATGCGCACGCGAGCGCAAATTTGCACAGGCGCCGCGACTGCCGGGCCTGCCTAGGGCGCCTGCCCAGCGTGGCCCGGCACTGCTTTGCATTACACTGGTATTGTATCTACTTTTTAGTTAACATGTATATTTAAAGGAGAAGGAAATCTACCAAAGCAGTTTATTGGCAGTAGATTAAACAAAACAGTGCAATCTAGAACACTGTTTTCATTCTGTAGAATGCTTTACCATAACTGAGTAAACTGCTCTAGAAGCTCTGTATTTGTTTAGGATAGCAGCTGCCATAGGAGTGACATCACTTCCTGCCTGAGTCTCCCCCTGCTCACTCATAGCTCTGGTCTCAGATTGCAGCAGGGAGAGGAGAAGAGAGGAGCAAACGGAGCATGCTCATGCCCACGCAGTGGAGGTTTAAGCTGAAAGAAGGACATCTGATACAGAAGCCCACGTGTACACAACCCAAAGGAAAGTAATGCTGTGGGTTCTTTGACAGAGGACTCAGAACAGCAGAGATTATTTAAAGAGAGCTTTCTGAAAAACCTTACATAGTTGTAATCTTTCCTTCTCCTTTAAGATATGTGTGCTTTAGTTTTGGCAAGTTGGTTTATGTGCAATCACATTTTTACCCAAATATACACTGACCAAACATTATTGTAACTTTTTACAAAGTCCAAAAAATATGTTTACATTGTTTTTGGGGGAAACATCAAACATGTATGGCTTGTGCTCAGGCCTTATTTACAGTAGTTATTTAATTCAAATTTTCTTTAGTGTTCTTAGGTGGTGATTTATCTAACACTCCTTTCTATTTAAACATATAATATATCAAGTTAAAGAGGATATAAAAGAGCAACTTAAAAAGGCGAAAGAAAAATTTCTTGTTCAGAAAAAAGAGCCAAAGGTTGTGGAGAAAAAGAAGCCGACTGAAAAGGCCATAAAACCACAGGAGGGGGGCAGGCCCAAAAAAGAGAAAAAAGGTCAGGAGAAGGATGAACCACAACGGAAGAAAGATGAAAAACCAAAGGAACCAGTGAAAAGGACCACGAGTGGGAAGGCAACAGAGAGGGAGCAGGCGAAAAGGCCAGAGAAGAAAGAAAACAAAGATTTAAAGAAAGATGACAAAAGGAAATGAACCTACTGTTCTAATGCCATCAGGATGTACTGTAATGTTTCCAGCAGCTTCTCAAACACTTATGTCTGGGGGATTATACTTTGGTCATTTGCCTGAGAAGCTGCTTTGTCATAACAGCAATTGCACTGATTACTTGAGTAGGCCAAGGAATGCAAAATAATGCTATAAAGGTCAGTCTCCTGTAGACATGTACATAATCTACTGTACAGTGCTTGTGCATCTTTTTGGACATGGATTAATTTGCAGGGTTTTAGATCAAAGCTTCGTTGAGTCAACATTATGTGCAGCCTAACCTTCTTTAGGGTCCTGCTTTTATTGCAAGAGGACAGATCAGTTATAGGTACAATAGGCTAAGTAGTGATTGCACCAACTGTGATGCTTTCTTGGTTAAGCGTTTATGCAACTAGTACACGTGCTTTGGTTTCAAAATAAAAATGTCATTAAAATGTCGTGTTCGCTTTTTTTGAATTCAATTTGTCAGAAACATTATCTCCAAAATTTGAATTTCAGTCTTTCAGTTTTGTTACAGCCTAAAGAATGCTGATCTTAAACCAAAATAACTGGTGTTTTCTTTTCTGAATTCTGATGGTATTACACATTTTGTGGGGACAAAACACCAAAACTAACTAGTGTATTTACAATATGTGGTGGAGCTAAAGATATTGCTATCTACATCTACGTTTTTGAGAAAATACTTCACATTTTATCACATAATTCAGCATAACCTCATTAAAAAAAAAAAAGGCACAAAGTTTGTTGTAACGCATAACATCCTATAGGTTGTTTGCTTTTAAACAGGTGACAAATAAATGCTGCTTAGTGATTGGTTGCTAAAGGTGACTAGATATGTAGCAATCTTGGCACATTTTTAATACATAATCCCATTGGCTTTAAAATAATTTAGAATTTTGATTTGATTTGAATTCATGTTCTGGCTTTGGTTTCAATGACCTGGCGTTGAAGAAGATTGATGCCTTCTGCCATTATTATTATTATTATTAACATATAGTATTTATATAGCGCCAACGTATTTCGCATCGTTGTAGCCATGGGTGGTTCATGTGTGCGTGATGCAACTTGACCACTCTTCTCATCCCTATTCATCTCCATGGATTTGCTTTAAAGTAGGGGTCACATTACTTGAATATATTAGTTACAAGACATGGTTACTATTCAATTATGCTTTGGTTACATGAGCAAACTATAGCATCATTTTGGTTGTAATGTTTTTTTACCAAAGTGATAAGTAAAAAAGAGGCACAAAGTTTTTTTCTGTATTGAATGCATAATTCTTTCTTCTCACTTTGCTAAATGCCAAATAGTCATTATGCTGGTTATTTAAACTTGGATTGTGGATGCTTATTAAAGCCCTATAACTGGCATATGCAGGGTTGAAAGAAAGGTCTGTTGTGGTGCCACCTGCTGAAGATACTGAAGATGACCATGCAGCAACACAAGCTACAACTGAACCAGGTAAGATGTTAATGTAAGATCCAGAAAGAAGGTCTTTGATAGGGTCACAGTGCTTTAGCTTTTCCTTTCTAAAGTTCTATATGGATGATGGCAAACAAAGGAAATTAAATGGGAAGGGAAGGGGTGAATATCCTTAGAATATCAGAACACAATGAACTGGCCAAATTATTGGAAATACACTAAATTGCTTTTTTGATGTGAACTAATTAACACATTTTTATATTTTGATCTATTTGCTGAATTATATACGCTATCTCCTACATGAACTTTCCCACACAGAAACTGATATTTATTGGGCCAACTGCAAGACCATTTGGCTCCCTATAGGCATTGGGCCCACCATCAATTATACAGTCTGTTTCCTCTATAGTTATAACTGCTTTTCAGTAAAATGGTTTGTGAGTCTGTATAATATAACAAAAAAATACATATCCATAAAGTAAAACCTTTTATCCTAGCAATATGCTTGTTTTATGTGGTTCTCCAAAAAAGGCATATTGAACAGTATAGCCTCTATATCATGGGACTATAACAAAAAAAGCAGTTTTTATATGGCAGAGTGCACTGGTTTGTCTAAGCTCCCAGGAGTTCACAGCTGCTGTCTCAAAAGGCTATTTGCAGACTGAATCTTGAGCAGTGGAATGATTCTTATGATTTATTGACTTGTTGGTCCAATACCCACAAGCCAACAGAGTACTCTGTGTCTTTTACAGCAACAGGTGAGCCTCACTGGGGGGGCTGTTGGCAGCTGGATTCTTGAATCAGCTTCTCATCTGGCTCTCACTAGTGTGCTTGGCTTCATAACCATAAACCATTAATCAAAGTTCCCTTTTCCCACAGTGTTGTTTTACCCATTCTGGCCCTTGCTTAAATGTAAAATATATATTTTATTCTTGTTTCTGCTCCCCTATCTCTCCATACATGTAACAATAATCTATTTTTAGTTAATGATGCCCACTTCCCAAGATATACGTATATATACAGCTCCAACGGCACTCTCCATTCAAAAAATATCACGGCTGGGTGCTAACCAGAAAATAATGCAGTCCAATAGTTGAAAGCACTCACAGCTTATTCCATCGTTTCAATTTGATAAAAATCACCAGCTTATAGGGTTTATTTAACATTTACATGAGTTTCTAGTAGACTTAAGGTATGAAGATCAAAATTACGGAAAGATCCGTTATCCGGATACCCCAGCTCCCAACCATTCCGGATAACAGGTCCCATACCTTTACCTCTTTTGACACTGCACTAAGCATCTTTATATCATGGGACACACTTTACTATAAGCTGGTGTTTTTCTTTTCTGCATACAGTGCCTACTTTTCTCTCAAGTCATATACCCAGTGGTTCAAACAATACAGCTAGTGCTGTTTTGATTCATCCTCATCTTTATTTTTAATATAGCACCAGCAAGCAACAGTGTTTTTGCTTTAATTTATATCAAATAAGTGTTACAGAATAAAAATAGAAACTGAGGGCCCTTCTTACAAGAGCTTACAATCTAAAGGCAATAGAGTATTACTGTGGGCAACCCTCTGGAAATGTCCAACAAGCCTGAATCCAGCATTTAGTGTTTAGTCTTCAGTGAGTTCAATAGATACCATAGCTCAGTGTCCTCATACTGCTTTAAAAGTGATGTGGTTTTACATATTGCAGCATTCTCTTTATGTGTTCAATTTCTAAACATACAAGTATGACATGGCACCCTCCCCTAATTTGTGAATGCAAATACGTTGAGAAGAATTGTGTACACAGTAGGGATCATTTAATGCCTGTGCAAGGCAGTCCTCTTATTTTTGTACAGATGTTAAATTTAACTATTTGCTTCACCCTTAGGGGCAAATTCACTAAGATGCGAAGTTGCGCCAGGCGCAACTTCGCCGCACTTCGCCACACTTCGCCAGGCGTATTTTCACCAGCGCTCCGCAAATTCACTAAAATCCGAAGTTGCGCACAGGGGTAGTGTAAGTTTTCGAAGTTGCGCTAGCGTTAATTCGCCAAGTGAAGCGAAGTTTCGCTAGCGATGGTTCATTTGCATACGGCGAGAAATTCAAATTTCAATGGAGGAACACGTATCACCACTTCAAATGCCTAGAAAACCTTCAAATCACCAAATAAAAATTTTATTTTGCCCTACACATGTGCCCACTGTCTAGGTAAGTTGCCATGAGTCAGGAAATGTAGGGGGGAAGGAGGGGAGCCCCAAAAATATTTTCGATCTTTTTCAGCCTATCACCCATCATGTAGAAAACACGCCAGCGTTTTTTGGGATTTGACTTTTTTTGAAACAATCCCTATCTACTCTATTGTGCTTCACCAGGTCTGAGGTGGCGAAGGAAGTCTAGCGTAAAAGGTAGCGTTCAGTACACTGCGCAATTTAGTGAATTTGCGTAGTTACGTCGCTAGAGAAAATTCGCCTGGCGTAAGGGTACAAAGTAACACTAGCGAAACTACGCCAGCATTCGTTAGTGAATTTGCGCAGTAACGAAAAATGCCAATCGCTAGCGAATTAATGCTAGCGTTCAGCGCTTCGGCGCTTAGTGAATCTGCGCCTTAATGTTTTTAAAACATTTGGGTGCAAAGAAAAACCATCATCTGTTTTTTTCCCTACAACCTAATGAGGCAAACAGAATATTAAAAGATACAGTCAAATATAAATTAATGCACACCTTGTAGGAAAAACAATTAAGGGAAAGAATGGCATAATTGCGAAATGCTTCTTTTTCGTGTATATCATACTAAACATAACAAGTATATATCAATTTAATAATTACAATACAACATGCAGCATACAGACCACCAATTACCCTTAGGGGGTTATTTATTAAAGTCAGAAATTTTTTTCTGGTTGGAGTTTTAAAGGGGGAATACCACTTTTTGTAAGGGAAAAAAATTGAATTTTCTATGATTTATTAAACACTGTTGCTGCTAAAAGTCTGAATAAAAAAGTACTCCATCTCAAAGCAGCCGAGGTTATGTAGAAGTCAATGGCAGATGTCCTGTTTACAATAGGAAGATACAGATGAAGCCACTTTGGGTTGTCTGTTTGACACAGAATAAATAAACACAGATATCCCACTTATCCCATTTAACACAGAAAATTGTGTCACAGCATCCCATCTAATTAAAGCATTTACCATTGTGAACAACGGTGCTTTGGTATGCTAATGAAAAGGGTTTTAACTCACAAATCCAAGTGGCTGCATCTGTATCATGCTCTGCTCAGGGTTTCATACAATAATCAGATTTAATTAGTGGTTTTCAGGTGTCAAATCTGAAAAAATCATACAGTAAAATATTGCGTCTCTTCCCGTACCAAAATTTTTCGCGTTCATTTATTGATAAATACGGTAAAAATGTGCACAAGAGTTTGGTCCAAGTGTTTCTTTAAGAAGAGTGAGAAGTTTTTGGATTTTAGTAAATAACCCGCTTAATGTGCCAAAATGAATCAGTGGGAAAAGCAGACATGTATTTAGGTGAGAAACCCCAACGTTTCGGAGCAAAATTCCTTTATGAAGAATCATAACGCACACAAAGACGCATGTAATTTTTCGAAGGTTTTATTTATGCACATGTTGCAAATATTGGGAAATTATGTTGCAAGTAATGACATCTTCTGGGTGTAGCTACAGTGCACAAGTATTGTGGGAGTAAGGCAATTTGCATCTGTGTGTGCAGTTTATGGCATACTCCAAACACAGTTGTGGCCAGTAGTACTAGTATGCGCGCATCATTTATTACAAGTCTTACATCAGAAAATGTGCAGTTTCCTGTGCTGCAAATGTTAATGTCCAAATTAGCACATTAATTGAAGTTTAAAACATTTAATAGACGCATTCACTGGGTAAAAGTTTAACCTGTGCAACCTTTTCAGCACTGCGCTGTGTTAAATAAATGAGCCCCACTGTCCTTAGAACACTGCCATTTCCGGGACACCTCAAATACCGTTCTTTGGTCAACAAGGCCTTATAGTGCTACTAACTTGGAGGTTTAGCCTTTGTAAAGACTGCTATTACAAGACTGCTATTTTTTTCAAGACCCTTGGTGCTGTTTTTTTGTTTTATATATATATAACAAAAAAGCAGCACCAAAGTTCTGAATTATGGAAAGGCCGTCTTCCATAGACTCCATTATAATCAAATAATCCAAATTTTTGCTGTAATAATAACACAATACCTTGTACTTGATCCAAACTAACATATAATTAATATATATATATATATATATATAGAGAGAGAGAGAGAGAGAGAGAGAGAGAGAGAGAGAGAGAGAGGGAGAGAGAGAGAGAGAGTTTATAGTCCAGACAGTTGTTTATAAAAAGCTTGCAGTTGACTGTAAACTATTAATAATGCCAGGAGGAAAACCCCACTCACATTACATGCCTGGATAGATTGAAGCAAGTACAAACAGGAGAACTGTAGCTGAAATTAAAGACATTCTGCTTGGGTGACACATCTAGACTTTGCTGTGATCCCGGGACTAGCAATAAAACACAGATAAAATAAAATATAAGCTTTATGTCAAGGAAATAAGAAACTTTTTAAACATCACTTAAAATTCTGTACTGTTTTTGAAATAATCAAGTTACTCACTTTTAAAACCACCCCAAAGCAACCTGTCTCTCTACATGCAACATGCAGTTTTGTGTTGGAGTTTGGTGGGTGTTTTTTTCCTTTGCCTAGAGGATGTAATAGCACTAACTGACTCCTAACCTGTCCGTGCATAGGCTGAAATAAGCTTATTGGCCGGTGTGCTCATAGGTTTAAAAAGAAATCCTTGTTAATGGATCCCAATACATTTTCGTAAACCCGCATTATGGCCCAGTCATTGGGTGTGTGACCTGCTTTACATGAAAGAATGTAGAGGGACATATTGCCGAAAAGGGGATAGTGAAGATGAATTCAATTGTTTCATAAATTCATTGCGATAAAGATTATATCAAAATGTAAATTTCCTGATAGTTCCTGGTTAGGAATTAGTAGGCCCTGTTTGCATTAAAAAATAACAGTTAAATCAGTGCTGAATTTGTTCAGCATTTTGTACAGGAGTAGGTTCGAGGGAAAAGGTTCATTGGCGGACTCTTAGGGGGTTATTTATCCAAGTCCGAATTTATCTCAATATTTTCTGAAAAAAACCAAATCCGCATAGGTTTTTGGGGCTTATTTATTAATACACTTTTACGAAAAATTTTTGCGGGAAAAAAAATTTCACCCGAAAACTTCAGGGTATTGCCAAAAACCCAGCGCACATCAACACATTATTGGGACTTCTCCCATTGACTTATATGCAACCTCGACAAGTTTGAGATGCCAGATTTTCTGATTCAGACTTTTCCATCCTCTGGGTTTAATAAATTCCAAAAAAAATTAGATTTTTTTTAAAAGTCCGATTTTATAAAAAAAAAAAAAAATCACACATTTTTCGTGATTTTTGCATTCGGAGTTTACTAAATAACCCCCCTTATCTTCCTTCCAACTACTTAATCCTCAAGTCTCTTTTCTGGTATAGATTCTTGGCTATTTTTCTTAGCCTGTATCTCTGTTTGCATTTCATGTCTTGCCACTTTAAGGGTCTACTAAATACTATCAAAATAATTGTATTAAATTCAAAAACCTTTATTGCTGGGATTAGTATCTTAACTATAGGGGGAAACAGACACCCGTTGTAACAGCAGGGAGAGGGACCCTAGTGGGATTCTATAAAGCACCTGAGGTTGTGTAACAGGAGCATGAGTTGGTAGCTTGAGAAAGGGCAAGAGAAGCCCCATATGATATTGTTGCCTGGTCATTGACTTCAATTGACACTTTTTTCATCATGCAAAAGGAAGCATTGCAGCGATTGTTTTTTTTTTTTAAAGGAATCCATAATACCCCAACTGAGGGTTGTGGGCAGGGGTGGAAGTGGATAGTGGGGGTTCTCCTAGTTATGTCCCTGTCTGTGATCTAATAAAACAAGATACTATACTCCAGTAATGACATCTGCATTTTTAGTGCTTATTTGTTTAGGTCAAATGTATGTTTTTACCCATTATGAAATAGAATGGCCTTGCTAAAGATGCTTTTTCTATTTTTAGAAACAGAGGATGATGTAGAAGAAGATATACAGGATATTACTAATGACATTCTCCAGCCTCAAGATGGTAAGACTGATTGCTGAGTTTTTTTGTTTTTTTCATTTGTTTGTTTTTGGCCATCTAAACACAATAGGTATACATGCAGGAGCATTTAGAAATATCAGGTTATTTCAAAAACGTATTTACCTTGAAATACTTTTCGTATAGTTTATAAGAGTTATGCCTATATACTTCTGTAAACTAAGTTTGGGTGAATAACTGCAGTTCTTACTTTTCTGCCTAATCACAATTTTCTTTCAGAAGCTGCTGATGATTTAGACAAAGACTTAGAAGAAATTTTCCAAGACAGTCTTCATGGTATGACATTGGGGGGGGGGGTGTATTTTTAATGTCTGCATGTCCTCTATTTATTATCTGGAAACCCACTATTTATTTTTTTTAAATAATTTCCATTTTTCCAACATTTTAACATGTTTTTTAGTAGCAGTAAGGTATTGAAGAAAGATTTCTCCTTAACTTCAGGTCCCATGCATTACATATATTAAAGAGAGACTTCTCCTTAAAGGGCATGTAAAGTCTAAATAGAATAAGGCTAGAAATGCTGTATTTTGTATATTAAATATAAACATGAACTTACTGCACCACAAGCCTAATCAAACAAATTATTTATGCTTTGAAAGTTGGCTACTTGGGGTCACCATCTTGTAACTTTGTTAAACATCTTTCAAGACTAAGACACATGCTCGGTGTGTCCTGGGCTGCTTAGGGATCGTCATAAACAAAGCTGCTTGAGTTCTGCATGGCTGGGAAGTAAGGCGGGGGCTCCCCCTGCTGTTCATAAGTATGATTGTTTCCCTGCTCAGCAGTTAGGGACCATCTGACAATTCCTATCCACAGCAGTAAATGAAGGGAGAATTTCACTGCATACAGTCAGGTTTCTTATAAAAACGGTACACATTTTTTAATTAAAGTATACTGGAGATAGGTTTCTTTTTCATTAAAGAAAGTAAAAATTGTATTTTATTTTTTTGCCTTTACATGCCCTATAACTTCAGGTCCCATGCATTCCAGATAATTCCATATAATACACAAAAGCCATAAATATCTTGTAAATGATATCCTTATAAACAGTGACTAGTGATGTCATTTTTGTCACATGACTCACTAAAAATTGTGTATTATAATAAATAAAGTACCCCTTGTTGGAAAATATGAGGATATTTTTTCGGCCTGGTGCTTTTATATAGTCATGGAACCGCTCGTTGACATAATATCCTTATAGTTTACAATAGGGGGTACTTTATTCACTATATAAATACACTCTGACTTGCACATTCTTCTAAAATATATGAATTCATGGATTTTTCTACCATCCTTCAGAATCTGCTGCTGATCTTGACAAAGACCTAGAGGACATTTTTGAGGAAAGTTATACAGGTAATTTAAAACTTTGCTTTGCAGATGTTCTAACCTAAAGGAAATTGTAGAAGAAATGCATAAAGGTTTTTAAATTTATTTATACAATTTTACCTTTTGATTTACCATGGATTTTATAGAATTAGGTAAAGAAAAGTGGTTCCTATTTTTTTGACTTAACTCGTTCCTTATGGTATACATTTACTATCATATAGTACAGGTATGGGATCCGTTATCTGGAAAACTGTTATCCATAAAGTTCTGAATTACGGAAAGGCCGTCTTCCATAGACTCCATTACAATCAAATATCCAAATTTTTCAAAATGATTTCCTTTTCCTCTGTAATAATAAAACAATACCCCGTACTTTATCCCAACTGACATATAATTAATCCGTATTGGAAGCAAAACCAGTCTATTGGGTTTATTTAATGTTGAAATGATTTTCTAGTAGACTTAAGGTATGAAGATCCAAATTATGGAAACATCCATTATCCGGAAACCCCCAGGTCCCGAGCATTCTGGATAAAGGGTCCCATACCTGTATATACATATATTTTACAGCTGTAGGTACATTATTCACTATATATATATATATATATATATATATATATATATACTGTATATATATATATATATACTGTATATATATATATATGTGTGTGTGTGTGTATATACATTTCAAGTCCCCAATTAGTTCCATGACTATATAAAGGCACAAGGCCAAAGGCTGACTGCTTTTATACAGGTTGCGGAACTGCAAGATGACATCTAATATTCTGATATTTTACAACATGGGGGTAAATTATTCATTAAAGTGCACTGGTTTCACAGGGGTCAACCCTAAGCATTTCTTTATAAGGATATAATTTACAGGATATTCATGGTTCTTGTGTATAATAAATAAATTATACACAAACAAACTTTGATGAATCAGGAAACTTTAAGAGCAGGCACTCATTCTTCCACCAGTGAATAAAAGAACTCAAAATATACAGCCTTATGTGTTTCGTGTTACAAAAACTTACTTATAGGCTTGACAAATGTCTCAAAATCTGTGCATTCATGGGGTTTTTTTTTTTACCATCTTTTAGAATCAGCTCATGACCTTGACAAAAACCTAACGGCTATTGTTGAAGAAAGTTTTAGCGTTACAGTAATTTAAACATTTGCTTTGCAGACCTTTTAATCTATAATTGGGTTTCAGTGTTTATTATGTTTAAATATAAACTTTTTCTGCCTTATCATATTTCATTCCAGAAGCTGATGATGATTTAGATACAGATACAGACTTAGAAGAGATTGTTCTGGAAAGTCTTCTTGGTATGGCTTTGCTATTGTACAGTATATACTACCAGTCAAAAGTTGTTGAACATGTGTAGTGTTTAGTATTAGCAGTTATCGGTGCCAAAGCAGAAAGTTACAGGAATGGCAGTTTATTATTATTATAAAATCAATAGGGGACCAATGAAGAATTATCTGTAATCCTGCTATGACTTTTCTGCTGGAATGTTTTTGGCTCTGTTCACATATTCATTCATACAGATTTCATTAGAGCAGCAACTCCTAAGTGGGTCCAAAGCAGTGACTTGGGCAACCCAAGAATGAAGATCATTTTGAATTATATTTGTGTAGAATGGCCTCCTAGAAGCACAGATTGAGGGTTAATTAGGCTGACATTTGCTAAATGATACAGCCACAAAAGTATTTTTTTGGGCAAATAGGGCACTTAAGACCCGAAATATGTCATGTATCTAAGTAGTCTTGAATAAACACAACCACAGCAGTTTACTGCTCTTTGAGTGCTCTCCTCTAACCAACATTCTAAAGAACAGTATTTTTTACTTAATCTATGCACTTATAGGGGACATATACTCATCAATATAATTGAATATTAAATTACTCTTTTTAGCCCTTTTGCAATTGGATTTTTTTCATATTAGCAGTAGTACACTAATATCATGCATGTGTGACTTGAGCACCCTCTACTGTTCTATCCTGGCAGTGGACACCAGAACAACAAAATTTGAATACAAATATAAATGCAAAAATAAAATTTTGCCTAATGAAAAAAATGTATAATTCTCAGTATCTATCAGAGGCAGATTTATCAAGGGTCGAAGTGAAAATTAGAATTTTCAAGGTTTTTTTATGGTCAAAACTGTCAAACTCAACTAGAGCATTGTTAAAATTAGTTTTGAGTTTTTTTAAAAATTTGATTTTCAAAATTTATCATACACTGGCCCTTTCCTAGTGCTTAATCTAGACAGCCGGGTGGCGCTCATGTTTCTCATTAATGATATTAATTACATTAAACTACTGCTAATCTCATGAAACATCTAAGTTGCAGAAGAGCTCAGTGTGCTGAGCTCTTCTGCAACTGTTACCACTTCTGCAAAATTGTCATGATGTTATTTGGGTTGGCACATGCCCTCTTTTAAACTGAGTACTCCTAAAAATTTAGAATTGCAGAAACCCCATCCCCTAGGGACATTTCCACTATGTGTTGTGTTACAAAGCCTGGAATAAAAATTTAGCTAAGATTTGGTCTATACAAATTGTGACACAAACGTTAATTGCACAGACGAGATTTCTTGGCTACATAAGTATTCACCACCCTGAGTCAGTAATTGTTAGAACCACTTTTGGCTGGACTTACACCTGTGAGTCCTCTGGGGAATGTTTATACCAGTTTTGGACACTGTTCCTGAGTGCTCTTGCCTAATACTTCTTTGTACGCTCTGTTTAATTTGCCCACTGATGTTTGGAATGGGAGTGCACCTGACTAGCAGTCTTATGGTGGCCATATACAGCCAAAGACTGAATCTTTGGGGAGATTTCCTATTTCATCTAGATAGTTATACTGATAACAAGAGCAAAGTAGCATTGGAGTGTCTCAATAACATACAGGCAAATATCCTGTAATGGCCCAGTCAAAGCCCTGATGTCAGTCCAGCTGAGAATATGCACTTTGAAAAATGAGGTTTGTAAGTGTCAAATTGAACAACATTGGATATTAGGCTAAAATCACCCCATAAATATTAGCTTTGCAAACATTTATGGAGTGATTTTAGCCTATTATCTCAAAGATTGGCAGCTAGTGATGGGCGAATTTATTCGCCAGTTGCGAATTTGCGCGATTCACCGCTGGCGAATAAATTCGTGAAGCGGCCGTGAAAATTCGCTGGACGCCGGCATCAAAAATGAGACGCCAGCTGTGTTTTGCAAATTTTTTGCCGTTTCGCTAATTACACGTGAAATTTACGAATTTTTCGGCAAAGCCAAATGCCGCAAATTCGCCCATCAGTACTGGCAGCTCTATTAACAGTCAGAGGTGGTTTTATCAAGTTTTGACTTGAGAGGAATACTTAATGCCAATTAACAATTGTCTGCTCTTTTTTTTTTTCAATTAAAGTGATACTGACACATTCCTATAGAAATCATAGGAACGTGATTTAGCAGTGTCGGAGGGTCGGGTGAATGCAGGTTTGGGGCGGCTTTGCGGGGAACGATTACGGGTGCAGCATTTACTTGATACTGACACGTTCCTATGATTTTTATAGGAACATGTCAGTAACGCTTTAACTTTAAAGGGATCCTGTCATCGGAAAACATGTTTTTTTCAAAACACATCAGTTAATAATGCTACTCCAGCAGAATTCTGCACTGCAATCCATTTCTCAAAAGAGCAAACAGATTTTGTTATATTCAATTTTGAAATCTGACATGGGGCTAGACATTTTGTCAATTTCCCAGCTGCCCCTGGTCATGTGACTTGTGCCTACACTTTAGGAGAGAAATGCTTTCTGGCAGGCTGCTGTTTTTCCCTCTCAATGTAACTGAATGTGTCTCAGTGAGACATGGGTTTTTACTATTGAGTGTTGTTCTTAGATCTACCAGGCAGCTGTTATCTTGTGTTAAGGTGGCCATACACGGGCCGATAAAAGCTGCCGACAGACCGAGTCGGCAGCTTATTGGCCCGTGTATCGGGGCCCCCGACGGGCTTCCCCGATCGAGATCTTGACCAGATCTCGATCGGATGGGATTAAAAATCCTGTCGGATTGCGGCCGCATCTGTTCATTGATGCGGTCCCGCCATCCGACCGCCCGTTTGCGAACGCTAGGATCCAATCGTTGGGCCCTAGGGCCCACGATCGGATCAGCCCGATATTGTCCACCTCAAGGTGGGCATATCGGAGGGAGATCCGCTCGTTTGGCGACATCACCAAACGAGCGGATCTATCCATGTATGGCCACCTTTAGGGAGCTGTTATCTGGTTACCTTCCCATTGTTCTTTTGTTTGGCTGCTGGGGGGGGAAAAGGGAGGGGGGTGATATCACTCCAACTTGCAGTACAGCAGTAAAGAGTGATTGAAGTTTATCAGAGCACAAGTCACATGACTTGGGGCAGCTGGGAAATTGACAATATGTCTAGCCCCATGTCAAATTTCAAAATTGAATATAAAAAATCTGTTTGCTCTTTTGAGAAATGTATTTCAGTGCAGATTTCTGCTGGAGCAGCACTATTAACTGATTCATTTTGAAAAAAATTATTTTTCCCATGAAAAATATTTCGCATGTTCACATTGTTGATTGTTGCTTAAATCAAATGGTTAAAATTCCAAATACATCTATTTTAATTCAAGTTCAGAGTGTTGTCTTCCTTCCCATGGATTTACAACACTCTGAGACAAGAAAACATTCCAAAAGGCCTTGTGTAGTAAGGTAAATCTTGAAGGCAATCTTTTTAACACTATTTATTTTATTTTCATAATCATTATTAGCTGAAGAGGATGTTTCTGAAATTTATGAAGAGACTGATCAAGATGCAGAATATTTAGAGCCTGATGCTGAAGAACAAGATGAGAATGAACAGCCAGAGACTGAAAAAGAAGTGGAAGCTGTGGAAACAGCAAATATAGAGGCAGTTCTTGCAGAGGAGCAGCAAGAGGAACTGGAAGCTCAAGAAGTTGAAGAACCAGAAACAACTGATGAAGTACCAGAGACTGAGGAGGTTGTTGATAACTTTGTGGAGGAACCTGAAACAGAGTTAAATGAGCAAGAGCTAAATGTAGATGTAAACGTAGAACCAACGATCGCAGAAATGTATCAAGATGAGCCAAGTCCAATAGAAGAACCAGAGCCTCAAGTTACTGAAGAAGCAGGACATAAGGAGGAAGAAGCAGAACCCGAGGAGGAAAGAGAAGAGCAAGAGGCTCTAGATGACAACCAAGAGACAGAGCATGAACCTGAGACACTTCAAAAGGAAGAAACACCTTCAGAATCAGCAGAAGAATTACACTTAGATGGAACTATTGTAGATGAGCATGTCAACTTTGGTAAATGCATTTTATGGTTTTATGGTAGTGGAGGCTTTTACCTGCTGCTGTAATTCACAAAGACGGTCCAATGATATATTCATCCATAACTGTTATATAATTATTATTGTAGCCTGCAAGTCTAAAATAAATAAATGATTAGAACTAACAGGAAGATACTAGTTAGCAAGCAAGGGTTGCACAATGACGCCCATCACAAATATGCCAACAATTTCCTCATCAGTTTACCTTTGCCAGAAGCTTGATTACTCCAAGAAACCTGTGCAGCCACCTCGACCCCTTGTTACCTGCTATAATATAATACTGTCTTTTTACTAGTCTTTGATCATATACTTGTCAGTAGTATTACAATATAATATAAAACAAAAGCCAAAATAGCCTCTAAATAAGTGTGACCTACAAGTGAAAACTCTTCTTAATACATGTAGGTCATAATTAAGTATCTTGAATTTTAGTCTATTAATAGCATGTAAAAATCCAGATTTTGGGTACAGTGTGGCAAAGCATGTGCACGACATGCTTTTTCAGAGATCTGGCAATCTGTTCATAGGATCAGTTAGCACCACAAGATGTCAGTATTAGGTAATTTTGTAAAGATCAATTTCTGCTGCAAATCTTTTATTCCAAAATTATTTGAAATGCTGTTAATTGTAAGTGTTTGTAGTTTTATATTGCCATACTATTGCCTGTAGTTTTTTTTTTTTTTTGTTTACTTTGTTCTATTTTTGTGCTCACTGCAGAACAAGTAGAAGAGCATCGCACTGTGGAGGAGCCCCAGCATTTAGGTAAGGGTGCCTGATGCTTGAATAAAAGGGATTCCCAGATAAAATTGGCAATTTTTACAAAACTTGTCCTGTTATTCCCTAACGACAGCCTAATTTAGAAAGAGTCATGGGCATTGTGCATCATCTATTATTAAAGAATTGCTTCTTATATGGCTGTAGATAATTCCACCATTGACACTGGGCCTCAAAGGTCCTATTTATATAAATGTAGCAGACATTCTATTGCCACAAGTACAAGTTCAGACATCTTATTTAATTGTATTTGCAGCTACCTGTATCTGTTTTTTTGTTACCATCCATTTTACTCCCACATTTTATTACATGCCAGTACATCTTTTTTAGCATTGAGGGGTTAAGGACCCCAGCACTTGATCATACTGCAGTTGTTTAATGCTTGTAGGTGCATTTCCCCATAGCTTTCTATTGTATTGATCTGAACTATCCCATTCCCAGAAAGCCGTCAGCTAGTTTACCTCATTGCAGATTGATAGCGTTTGACTGCTTGCTAATGGACATCTCCACTTCTGGCTAACTGAGCTATTTACTTCAAAAAGATTTATTATTCGCAAAACAGGATTAAGTTGTTCACAGCATTCTTTTTCGTCTGAGATATCTTCCTGTAATTGTCCTCTGCTGTCTTACCGTACTGCTCTCCCATATTTCTTCAGCTGTCACTAAATCAATATAATAGATGCATTCATTTTTTGTTATGATTGTCAGATAATGCATTACTGTTTATCTATAAAGCATGGATTCGCTACATATTTATACTAGTGAGTAAGGATCAAAAAGGGTTCTTACACTGTTGACATTATGTCCACCAGTACCTAAATTAGCTTACTACAAATCTTATACACTGAATTTATTTTACAATAAAACCCGTAAACATTTTGTAGGTGTTTCAAATTCATATTCGGTGCAGTATGTGTTTGATTAGCTCTCCCTTTATCTCCCTTGTTGCAGAGGTGGAAGAGGCTCTGAAGCCTGATGAGATAGAGGTGCTTGAACCTGAAATATTAGCTATTGATTGAAAAGCACATTCTTGAAGTAATCATTTTGCCTTTTAATTGCTGATATTCTTGTTAAAAGCAATAGTTTATCACTGTTCCAGTGAGTCATCTCATGATTGCAAATGCAATTACAATTATTTTATGGTTAAGATTAGCCATGGCATCCACCTACTCTTATACTTTTTATCTAAAGACTCATAAATATATTGCATATTCTCAAATGAAATACTCACTTACTTTCTAGTCTTACTACCAGTTAAATGGGATTCCTTTTTTCCACTGTGCATTGGTACTTATCACATACAGTCTCCATGGTTGCAGTTATCTGTCAGGCTAACCAGTTACTAAAGGTGGCCAGAGACGTAACAATTACAATCTTTCCTGGAAAAGATCTTTCTAAGAAAGATTGTTTGTTTCAGTACACATGTGTCAGATATACAGGTAGAAATAATATAATGTTGAGATGTTCAGGTGCCCTCAAAAGCACCGGATCAAAATTTTCCACCTGGGCCGATCAACGAGCTGAACGATATCCAAGTCTTCTGCTGATATTGGTCAATTGCAGCTTGTAGTAGCATGGGGTGATGCCAGAAGTTATGGATCTTCAAGATTTGGGGCACCGTGACGTGCTGTGTATGTATGTGGCATAGCGCAGGGGAATAAGTTGCTTGGGATTTAAAAGAAACACATTTTTGTGAATACCCCAAACCAGGTCATCAGCACTGCATAACGCTTCCCAGATTTCAGAGTCCAAAGTGGACAGATAAACCATAAGCAGATGTGGCTTCTTTAAGCCTGTGGCACATATTGAGTTTTTTCCAAAGGCCAATCCCTACCAAACCAGTTCTAAATTTGTAGTGATTTGTAGTTGCTGTGGACATGGGATGGATTTTGGCCCAACATCTTCCCTGTGTGTGTGTAGTGACAGTGGAGGAAAGATTACATGAAGCAGGTAGATATTCTGTTGTTTTATTTAAAATGTTTTGTTATTGATACCAGCTAGAGAGAGAGAGTTTATAAACCCTGTTTGTGTTAGGTTATGTTCTTAGAAAGGAAAAAGTGTCCTGGTTCAGTTACACTTTGTAAAGGGTCAGGGCAGACTTTTTTGCCCCAGATTACACCCCATGATACATTTTTTGCTATTTACTTCCCTACTTACTGTCTGCTTTCCTTGCTCCATTTATTTCTTTTTTCATATAAATCCACAGTATCAGATAATCAGGGGACTTCTCTCTTTGCAGAAGAAGAACATTTACAGGTTATGAAAGAACAAATAGAAGAAGGTTAGTGTTGTTTGTCTACTGTGTGGTGCTGACATTATTAGTGTGCCAAATTAAATATGTGGTATGAGTGGAGATTTCACAGATTTCAGAGTCCAAAGTGGACAGATAACCATGAGCAGATGTGGTTTCTTTAAGCCTGTGGCACATATTGAGTTTTATCAAAAGGCCAATCCCTACCAAACCAGTTCTAAATTTGTAGTGATTTGTAGTTGCTGTGGACATGGGATGGATTTTGGCCCAACATCTTCTCTGTGTGTGTAGTGACAGTGGAGGAAAGATTACATGAAGCAGGTAGATATTCTGTTGTTTTATTTAAAATGTTTTGTTATCACTACCAGAGAGAGAGAGAGAGAGAGAGAGAGAGAGAGAGAGAGAGAGAGAGAGAGAGAGAGAGAGAGAGAGAGATGATAAACCCTGTTTGTGTTTGTGCAAGGTTATGTTCTAAGAAAGGAAAAAGTGTTCTTGTTCAGTTACACTTTGTAAAGGGCCAGGGCAGACTTTTTTGCCCCAGATTACACACCTGGATACATTTTTTTGCTATTTACTTCCCATACCTACTGTCTGCTTTCCTTGCTCCATTTATTTCTTTTTTCATATAAATCCACAATATCAGATAATCAGGGGCCTTCTCTCTTTGCAGATGAAGAACGTTTACATGTTATGAAAGAACAAATAGAAGAAGGTTAGTGTTGTTTGTCTCTTGTGTGGTGCTGACATTATTAGTGTGCCAAATTAAATATGTGGCATACTTTTTTGCCCCAGATTACACCCCTGGATACATTGTTTTTTGCTATTTACTTCCCCTACCTGTCTGCTTTCCTTGCTCCATTTATTTCTTTTTTTCATATAAATCCACAGTATCAGATAATCAGGGGCCTTTTGTCTTTGCAGAAGAAGAACTTTTACATGTTATGGCAGAACAAATAGAAGAAGGTTAGTGTTGTTTGTCTCCTGTGTGGTGCTGACATTATTAGTGTGCCAAATTAAATATGTGGTATGAGTGGAGATTTCACAGATTTCAGAGTCCAAAGTGGACAGATAACCATGAGCAGATGTGGCTTCTTTAAGCCTGTGGTACAAAATTTAGTTTTTTCCAAAAGCCAATCCCTACCGAACCAGTTCTAAATTTGTAGTGACTTGTAGTTGCTGTGGACATGGGATGGATTTTTGCCCAAAATCTTTCCTGTGTGTTTAGTGACAGTGACATTCCTGTCACTACAAACACACAACAAGTGGAGGCAGGACCATCATTTAGTCCACTGGCATAAATAGTGATGTGTGCCATACGCCTAAAGAAAGGAAAAAGTGTCCTGTTTCAGTTGCACTTTGTAAAGGATATGGGCAGACTTTTTTGCCCCAGATTACAACCCTGGATACATTTTTTTGCTATTTACTTCCCCTGCCTACTGTCTGCTTTCCTTGCTCCATTTATTTCTTTTTTCATATAAATCCACAGTATCAGATAATCAGGGGCCTTTTTTTTTCTTTGCAGAAGAAGAACATTTACATGTTATGGAAGAACAAATAGAAGAAGGTTAGTGTTGTTTGTCTCCTGTGTGGTGCTGACATTATTAGTGTGCCGAATTAAATATGTGGTATGAGTGGAGATTTCACAGATTTCAGAGTCCAAAGTGGATAGATAACCATGAGCAGATGTGGCTTCTTTAAGCCTGTGGTACACATTGAGTTTTTTCCAAAGGCCAATCCCTACCAAACCAGTTCAAAATTTTTAGTGATTTGTAGTTGCTGTGGACATGGGATGGATTTTGGCCCAACATCTTCCCTGTGTGTGTGTAGTGACAGTGGAGGAAAGATTACATGAAGCAGGTAGATATTCTGTTGTTTTATTTAAAATATTTTGTTATCGCTACCAGAGAGAGAGAGAGAGTTTATAAACCCCGTTTGTGTTTGTGCAAGGTTATGTTCTAAGAAAGGAAAAAGTGCCCTGGTTCAGTTACACTTTGTAAAGGGTCAGGGCAGACTTTTTTTGCCCCAGATTACACCCCTGGATACAATTTTTCGCTATTTACTTCCCATACCTACTGTCTGCTTTCCTTGCTCCATTTATTTATTTTTTCATATAAATCCACAGTATCAGATAATCAGGGGCCTTCTCTCTTTGCAGAAGAAGAACATTTACATGTTATGGAAGAACAAATAGAAGAAGGTTAGTGTTGTTTGTCTCCTGTGTGGTGCTGACATTATTAGTGTGCCGAATTAAATATCTGGTATGAGTGGAGATTTCACAGATTTCATAGTCCAAAGTGGACAGATAACCATGAGCAGATGTGGCTTCTTTAAGCTTGTGGCACATATTGGGGGGAATTCACAAAAGTGTCGGGAACGAAAAAATGTCTTTAAAATGTCGTAGAAAGTGTCGTAGCAACAGCTGACAAATTCACAGAGCATTTCTCCGCCAATTTTCCGACATGTGCGACACTTTTGAATTAGTGTCGTCAAAAGTGGGTGTGGTTTTTTCGGCGCCACTTTTCACGACATTTTTATGAATTACTCGTAAACTCATTTTTTTTACCGACAATTTTTCAGACACTTTAGGCTCTCCAAAATGAAAATGTCAGACAAATTGTCGTTTAAAAAGGGGGGAATTCACAAAAGTGTCGGGAACAAAAAAATGTCTTTAAAATGTCGTAGAAAGTGTCGTAGCAACAGCCGACAAATTCACAGAGCATTTCTCCGACAATTTTCCGACATGTGCGACACTTTTGAATTAGTGTCGTTAAAAGCGGGCGTGTTTTTTTCGGCGCCACTTTTCCCGTCATTTTTATGAATTACTCGTAAACTCATTTTTTTTACCGACAATTTTTCAGACACTTTAGGCTCTCCAAAATGAAAATGTCAGACAAATTGTCGTTTAAAAAGTCTTGGTAAATGTCGTTTGTACGATGAAAAGATATACAACATTTTAGAAAATTGTCCGACTTACGAGACATTCAGAGATGGTAATATCTACCTTTGTGAATTTGCCGTTCATACGACATTTTACAAATTTGTCGACCGCCAATTCTGGGTTACTTGTTTTACCGACACTTTTGTGAATTCCCCCCATAGTCTTGGTAAATGTCGTTTGTACGATGAAAAGATATACGACATTTTAGAAAATTGTCAGACTTACGAGACATTCAGAGATGGTAACATCTGCCTTTTTGAATTTGCCGTTCATACGACATTTTACAAATTTGTCGACCGCCACTTCTGGGTTACTTTTTTTACCGACACTTTTGTGAATTCCCCCCATTGAGTTTTATCAAAAGGTCAATTCCTACCAAACCAGTTCTAATTTTTTAGTGATTTGTAGTTGCTGTGGACATGGGATGGATTTTGGCCCAAAATCTTCCCTGTTTGTGTAGTGACAGTGGAGGAAAGATTACATGAAGCAGGTAGATATTCTGCTGTTTTATTTAAAATGTTTTGTTAACGCTACGAGAGAGAGAGAGAGAGAGAGAGAGAGAGAGAGAGAGAGAGAGAGAGAGAGAGAGAGAGAGAGATGATAAACCCTGTCTGTGTTTGTGCAAGGTTATGTTCTAAGAAAGTAAAAGGTGTCCTGGTTCAGTTACACTTTTTTGCTATTTACTTCCCCTACCTACTGTCTGCTTTCCTTGCTCCGTTTATTTCTTTTTTCACATAAATCCACAGTATCAGATAATCAGGGGACTTCTCTCTTTGCAGAAGAAGAACATTTACAGGTTATGAAAGAACAAATAGAAGAAGGTTAGTGTTGTTTGTCTCCTGTGTGGTGCTGACATTATTAGTGTGCCGAATTAAATATGTGGTATGAGTGGAGATTTCACAGATTTCAGAGTCCAAAGTGGACAGATAACCATGAGCAGATGTGGCTTCTTTAAGCCTGTGGCACATATTGAGTTTTTTCAAAAGGCCAATCCCTACCAAACCAGTTCTAAATTTGTAGTGATTTGTAGTTGCTGTGGACATGGGATGGATTTTGGCCCAACATCTTCCCTGTGTGTGTAGTGACAGTGGAGGAAAGATTACATGAAGCAGGTAGATATTCTGTTGTTTTATTTAAAATGTTTTCAAATGTTTTGTTATCGCTACCAGAGAGAGAGAGAGAGAGAGAGAGAGAGAGAGAGAGAGAGAGAGAGAGAGAGAGAGAGAGAGAGAGAGAGAGTTTATAAACCCTGTTTGTGTTTGTGCAAGGTTATGTTCTAAGAAAGGAAAAAGTGTCCTGGTTCAGTTACACTTTGTAAAGGGTCAGGGCAGACTTTTTTGCGTCAGATTACACACCTGGATACATTTTTTTGCTATTTACGTCCCATACCTAGTGTCTACTTTCCTTGCTTCATTTATTTCTTTTTTCAAATAAATCCACAGTATCAGATAATCAGGGGCCTTCTCTCTTTGCAGAAGAAGAACTTTTACATGTTATGGAAGAACAAATAGAAGAAGGTTAGTGTTGTTTGTCTCCTCAGACTTCCTCCTACTTACTGAACAATAGCAACAATATTAAATATTACTTTATCTTACCCTCAAGGTGACCATCCTGTGGAGGGAGGCTTAGATGAAGCGGGTAGGTAATTCATCATTCTGTTTTTGAAGAGAAACTGTTTAATTGGCACAGAGGGTCATATAATTCCAAGGGTAAAAGCTTTTCATACCCCAATTATACAAGTAGATATTTGTTTTAACTACACTGTTCATCAACAGCTAATTAGTTGCTGTGGGGATAATTGATCCAAACTTTGTCCCCGTTAGTGCATAAATTCCTTTGCATTTCTAGTCTGGTGCTCAAGATCAATTATTGATTAATTATCTTACCAAGTACACACTACAGGCCCTCTGGACTGTGCTAACTCAGATCTTTGCTTCTACTTCCATTGTCTTTTTTCCCTTCCTACTGTGCATTCTTTTGCTTTCTTTGTTTCTGGTATTACTTCATGGAGCAGCTGCACATAAGTCCTATATCTTTGCTCCTGAGGTTAGAAAGTTACCAGTTTCATCTGTAAAATTAAAAAACCACGATCAAAGACTTTTTTTTAACAGACCTGCGTGTCATAGAAGAAACAATAGAAAAAGATTATAATTATTGTAAGACTCTATTGAACTCTATTGAGCACTGACCGTGATGATGCGACTCATGATTGTGTTGAGTTGCAAGTGGTGTTCAAGTGGAGAACATGTTAAACTGTCAGCCTTTTTATAGAATTTCTTTTTCCTCACCTTAACTGTAGTCTCCATTGCTTTACCAATTGTCCAAGTATTAATGCTCTTTAGATGTTGTGTTTAGTAAGGGCAAATACTAGAAATATGTAGGGATAAGGGAATCAGTATGCTAACATTGTCAACATTTGCCAATGTTCAATAGCTGAAAACAACCTGATAAAGCAACACATTTCAGGCTTATGCCACACAGGGCAATACGGCACCCATAGGAAAGCCTATGGTGACAAATATCACAAAAATACCTTTGCATTGATTTTCAGCGTAAACACATATGAATTGTGTAACTAATGGAAATTACCTTCACCTTCAGATTTCCTGCAGTTGACATATCTCCACATGTGCCATCATCCTTAGACCGCATGATATTCTATAGTCGTCTGCACTTTTTTGATACCTTTGACAAAGATTTTTGGAATTGGGCAGACTATATAAGATAACATACACTTGTCTTTTGTCGTGTTTGGGGACTTTCAGCTGCTTTGCTCTCCTTGCTGATTTGTGTAAAGCAAGATTCAAAGAAATAACACAATCTGCAAATTTAATTAGTATTTCCTTTTATGAAAATGAAGAAAGCAAAGAACATCCTACAAGAAATGCTAATATGTTTATCCGTTTTCCAATAAACAAATTCTAATAGCAGTCTTTCTTTCTTACTTACTTACTTCTGTTACTTTTGTCTTAGGGCTAAGGTATAACAATATTTGTTTTATTATTTGATGTGATTTTCTTTATTTGCAGCATTTGAGCAATTGCAGCCCCCTGCAGAGCAAGCACCAAGTGAACCTGAAGAGACAAATGGTATATATAACAATAATACTTCAATACTAAAAGAAAGGCTTTGTATTTATACAACACAGTTAAACTATTTTGTTCTTGGTATCCTTTGTTTTTTATGTCCCCTCTGCTCTTATATCTTTTTCTTTTATCCATCTTATATGTGTGCATGTGTAATATTTTACACAAAACTATTAACCACTCCTAAATTGGCTGCCAGGTAATAGGGATATTCCCTAATGGAGTTTCCATCTATAGTGGAGCTGTATTCGTATATCCAAAGCAACATTCAAGCAATCATTTCATTGTGGGTTTACTAGCAGTATTTTCTTGGGGGTCATAGGGTTTGTGTTAGATGAATTTGTTGTGGTGGGGTTTGCTCAAATTCTTTTTTTTTTCAGCCCTGGTAGTCAGAGATTGAAAGTATTCTACTTCACATGTATCCAAATATTTAATTGGGGACATTATGTAGAAATCCCTAATATGTAACGTGGGGGGAGGGTCATATCAATAAAGCTTAATAAAATCATGCATATATTGTAACAGTACATAGTTAAATTGGGTTGAAAAAAGACCAAAGACCAGTCCATCAAGTTCAACCCCTCCAAATGAAATCCAGTTCACATACAGTACATACACACACTCATACCAACCCCTCCATACCTTCACATAAACTATAATATACCAGTGTCTATACTAATTGTAGCTTTTAGTATTATCATAGCCTTGGATATTATGTCTGTCCAAGAAATCATCCAAGCCACTCTTAAAGGCATTAACTGAATCAGCAATCACAACTTTACCCGGCAGTGCATTCCACAACTTTACTGTCCTCACTATGAAGAAACACCTACGTTGCTTCAAATGAACATTATGCACCTCTAGTCTAAAGGGGTGGCCTCTGGTACAGTGATCCTCTTTATGGGTAAAAAGCTCACCTGCTATCTGTCTATAATGCCCTCTCACGTTCTCACGTTCCTGTAAAGAGTAATCATGTCTCATTCTCAGAGAAAAGAAGCCCAGCCTTGACAGTCTAGCCTCTTCTTCTATCCCTCTAACCAGTTTAGTTGCACATCTCTGCAGTCTCTCTCCAGCTCATTTATATCCTTCTCAAAGGGATATTCTGTCATGATTTTATGATGACGTTTTTATTTCTAAATGACATTGTTTACACTGCAAATAATTCATTTTACAATATAAACTTTCATTCATGAACCAGCAAGTGTATTTTTTTTAGTTGCAGTATTGGTGTGTAGGCAGCCATCACAAAACATTTTGTCAGGTCATGTGCTTTCAGAATGGAACTGCTTTCTGGCAGGCTGTTGTTTCTCCTACTCAATGTAACTTAATGTGTCGCACCTGGATTTTACTATTGAGTGATGTTATTAAATCTACCAGGCAGCTGTTATCTTGTGATAGGGAGCTGGTATCTGCATCCCATTGTTCTGTTAGTCTGCTGGGGGTGGGGGGGGGAGGGAGGGGGTTGATATCACTCCAACTAGCAGTACAGCATTAAAGAGTGACTGAAGTTTATCAGAGCACAAGTCACATGACTGGTGCAGCTAGGAAACTGACAATACTGTATGTCTAGCCCCATGTCAGATTTCAAAATTAAATATTAAAAAAGCTGTTTGCTCTTTTGAGAAACAGATTCAGTGTAGAATTCTGCTGGAGCAGCACTATTAACTGATGCGTATAAAAAAAAATAAAAAAAATACTATGACAGTATCCCTTTAAGGACTGGAGCCCAAAACGGCTTATGAAGCTGTGCAATGATTTCATGTTGAATGTAGGAATGTAGGACTGTGTGTAACATTCTAGCATAAAAAAAGGTATTAGCTTAAGCAGCATAAAAACTGTCATTTACACTGCACTTACATAATTTTTTTTATCAAAAATGTTGTTGCCACCTGAACTTTGCCCATTGACATCAGTGCGTTAGCCCCAGTCTAGAGTGCTAGAATTCAAATGACAGGCTTTAGTCTTGCAAAAAAAAAAAAAAAACACTTCTAAGAAAAGGGGCAAAATAGCTCTGTGTAATGGACTTTATCTGTGGTCCCACTACTTAATGCATCCATTTTTTCTTAACTCACAGGCTGATCACAGTTCTACTCATTTTGTTTTGTAGATTTACAAACTGAAGAAGTCATACAGGATGATAAAGCAGGTATGTGTGATGCAGTTTCTGCTGATGTCATTCATCAACATTGGGCAAATTTACCCATGGGCAGTAATCCATGGCAACCATTCATTCATTGTCCTACTTGCAGCTGGCTTCAAAAAGCTAACCACTGATTGGTTGCTATAGGTAACTGCCAATGGGAAAATTTGCCCAGTGTTGATAAATGAGCCCCATTGTGAGAAATGCTAGCTGGAGCCATCGTTCTTACGGCCACCATTGGCTTCAATAGAAATCACGTAAATTGTAGGAGTGCACAAAATGCTCATAAAATGCTCAGGGCAGTTTTATAGGTAGAAAAGCTTTCTCACCTGCACTTCCATATTGGTCTCATTAAAGTCAGTGGGAACTGAAAGGACGAAGAGAAACTGCCCATGTGATATAAGGGATCATTTGTACTGCCTGGCTTTGCACTTGAGCATTTGTAAAACATTCGCTTAAATTAAAATAATCATTTTAAAGCATATGTCAAGCTTGAAATAGTAGAAATGATCTACTATATACTTCTGTTTCCTTACTAATAATTTAGTAGAAAGTGGATGTCTATTGATAATTGAATTCATCATTTGCATATATTTAATACTTTTTGTTCCTAGAAGAGAGCATATCTGTATCTGAGGAACAACAAAAGACGTCGACAGGTAAAGGAACAAATTCCTGTATCTTTGTGTTTTCTCAAACAAGTATAATGTGTGTGATTCTTAAATTTCTTATTTATCTTCCAGTTATTTAATTTAAAAATATATGTGAGGGTGCCAGGGAGTAAAAGGAAAGGTGGAAATGGAGGAACAGGAAGCATGACTGAGGATACAAATTTGGGCTGTCTATACATGTTTGAAAAGAGAATATTGATATGTTTTCTTTGCAGATGAAAGTGTAGTAGAGTCTGAGCAAAACACAAAGCAGCCAGCAGGTAAATAAAGCTTCTCTGTGCCTAGATCTTCTTTTATCAATATGAAATCAAGACGTAAATAGATTAAAATTCCTTATTGATTCATATTTGCACATTGCAAAATGAGACCTCTGCCTTTGCAGAGTAAATCATGTAGCATGCACTTTTTGCATGGTAAATTTACACCTTGTGATGCAAACGTCAGGCCAATGTACAACATTTGCACATTCAATAGTGTAGTAGAAATTACCATCTCTACATATACAATGTGATACTTAGAATATGTGGCACTGCAGGTTTGTATGAACTTGGGTATATAAACATACATATTGTCACTCCAGTTGGTGTCTTACTGATCAAGCTGTTTCCTACACTCAGCCAACGTTCACTATATTTTGTTTTAAGCATACTATCTGCTTCTAAATACAAGTTTAATAAATCATGCACATTGCTAAACTGTTTTGCGATTGTCTTCCTAACCAACCGACAGTAATAGATATGTAACAACTACATCTTTGATTTTCCAATATTCTCATCTATTTGGGAAAGGATACTAGCAGTTTAATTATGTTGGAAACAAGTGTTCCTGCTGGAAAGCTGGGATGTACCAATTGGATACAAAGTCCTATCAATCCTTCGCAACCAGAGTTAGTGAAGGGGTATAATGTTCAAGACGTATAATGCTGACCTAGGTTTACAAAGAAGTAAGGCAGTCCTTTAAGTTTAATTGTTACCTCGTGGAGAGTCGGAGGCTTGAATTGCTGTTAACAGCTATTCAAAAATGAGAAAAAGATAGTAAAAGCCCCCGCACTCTCGAATAAGTTAAATTAATTATCTAAATTATATTGTGAACCAATCAATTGTAAATATAAAGCAGGATTCGGCCGAATCCTTGTGCCTGGCCGAACCAAATCCGAATCCTAATTTGCATATGTAAATTAGGGACGGGTAGGGAAATCACGTGATTTTCCATCACAAAAGAAGAGTTTTTTCCACTTTTTCCTTTCCTGACCCTAATTTGCATATACAAATAAGTATTCGGATTCGGTCCGGTATTCGGCCAAATCTTTCACCAAGGATTCGGGGATTCAGCCCAATCCCAAATAGTGGATTTGGTGCATCCCTATTATAAACCTTTGGTCAGCTGCCCCCAGGCAAGTTGCTACACTGAAACTGGTAGTGTTTCTCCATGTTGATTTTATATACATATACTGTAATATATTTCAGATTCCTGCAGACATTATTGCATTTAGCTGCCATGCCTAGTAGGAATTGCCTGAATTCTCAGACATGAGAGAACTGTAAAGTGAATGTCCCTGAGAATGTAGGTCATATTCAATTGCAGCTCCACTAGCTGGATTGCGAGCCACATAAATACTGCAAAATCTGCTGACTGCTCTGGAACGTAAGCAGATAAAGAGAGATTTTATTGATTCACTTTGTCAACCAAATAAACCTGAAAGCAAAATATCTGCAGTTTTTGTAGGATATTAGCTGCCCTGTCTTGTATGGTTGCTCTAAAAAAGGCCACATTGCTCTCTGGGACCTTTCTAGGGTCAATCATTTTTGGCAATAGTTTTGGTTATGTTTATGTTTATAGAGAAATACATAGACTACACATGTCAAAAGCCTTATTTTTTTGGCCATTTGTGTTTATGTATATATAATGTGTGTGATTTATAATGAAGGAAACTGGGAAGATTTGTGACACAATCTAAAAGATGGAGTTCTGTTATTAACCCTGCAGCATAGAAAGGCCATTTGAAAGAATAAGTGGAGCTGGAGATATCAGAACATCTATCAAGGGAACATCAACACTCTGCTTTCAGTTAAATAGATCTTAAAATAACTCAACATGACAACGAGGAGCATGACCAAATGTTAAATACCCTTTTATTCATGGTAATATTACAAAATAACTGTTTTGCTTGCTTAACACTCCAGTTCTGTGTTTCTCCCCATGTGTCAGTACACTGTCCAGAGAACAGCAGGACACTACAATATTAGTTGATGTATAAGAACTAAAGCAGTGTTGTATAAAATCCATTTGACTTTTGCTTTTGGTTGGCCCTTAATTTGGCTCTCCCCTTATTTTTACAGATCTTTAAGAAGTCCATAAAGACTGCCAATACATCAAGAGGACCAGCCCTAACCAAATTCTTCACAAGGGGAGCAGATGCTTTAATAGAACCTATGAAGTCAAATGCAAAGCATTTGGAGAATCTCTGAGAGAGAACACGATGATATGTTAGACATTGTTTGTAGAATTTTGTTTTTAGGTTACAATTAATTTTTACTCTCTATAATTCCCTGATGTTTTTAGTTGTGTTTTGTTTTCCTTTCATTCCTTAATTTCGACGGCATCTGTGCATGTTTTTTATGAGCTTGTTTGTACTCACCAAACAATTGTTGATGATATTATTTAAGAAGTAGCAGCAATGGGTTTGTCTTTAGATGTCAGTCTATAAATTAAACTATGTTCCGTGCACATTCAGAAACCTATTTGTTCCCATGAGCCAGTTGAATGTGTGCAGTTTATAGCACTAAACAAACCTGATCTGTAACACTAAAAAATAATATTATAGAATACATGAAGTAGTCTTTTGTGAATGCTGCTTTTATAGAACATTTCTTGGTACTGTGTTTTGATTATGAACCGAAGTAAAGCTCTTCATAGGGAGCAATTTTGGACACTTATGAGCATTTTGAGAACTACATTCAGGATAACTATACCTTGCCAATCTAAGACGCTTAAATCTAGATAGAAATAGGTGCATTGTTTCCTCTGAGGCAAGAATTCTTAAAGGGAATCTGTCACAGGAAAACATGTTTTTTTTACAAAATGCATCAGCTAAATGTGCTTGTCCAGCGGAATCATGCATTGAAATGCGGTTTTCAAAAGAGCAAACAGACATTTTCTATTATGCTTAGACATGGGGCTAGACATGTTGTCAGTTTCCCAGGTTCCCTTGGTCATGTGACTTGCGCTCTGCAAAACTTTATTCACATTAACTTATAATTTTTTCCCCCATTTTTTTTGTTTATAATTGTTTTGTTTTTATGATCAGTCAATCACTTTGCAGCTCCTTCCGTAGATATACAACGTCAATACACTATGCATAGACAATCCTTGATTTATATAAAACTCGGAAAAAGTGATTGGAACATGACTGTGATGTGATATTTAGAATATTTTCTACTGATTATTTCTTTCTTGGCTGCTCAGTACTCAGGGCTGTAAAGGTGTAAGCAAGTGAGAGTGAAATGTTCTGATATTGAGTTATTAACCACAAAACCAGAAATGGATGCACATTCAGTACTCCATTTTACTGTAGGCTGTGATCATTTGAGTATTGGATGGTGTTCATTTGGCATAGCATAAGCTATAGATGTGTTTACGCTGGTGTTTCTTACTCCTTTATCGTTCTTGTTTTGCTTGTTCATGTCTTCCGTGATATTATGAAGACTTGTATCTATAGAAATAAAAACTTGAACAAATTGCATCTGGTTCTGTAAGGGGAAAAAGGGGGCAAATTAATTATTGGTTAAAAATAACTGTTTTTCTAAACTTTATTGGTAGCATTGGGTATTCTGGAAGCAAAGGTCATTGTGGAGCACAAGTAAGTTTTTATCTTAGAAAAATTATATTTTCCACTACTATTTTGGATAACAGAGAGCAATAATATTCTAAATAGATGATTTGTACTCATGGATTAAGAAATGTATTCTGTTTTGTGAATAATAGAGCCATATACAGCAAAGCCATATTTTTATTTAAAAGTGGTCACTTGGGAAAACATTCTAAAATATTTGGAGTTGGTTTGATTTATTATCTTTCCTGGCAACAGAAAGTGGTTTGCAATGCCTAGCTTAAAATGCATTGGTGTTATCACCAAAATGAATGCTTTGAGAGGGATATTTTGTACATGGAAATCTATGTATAGATTAGTGAGTTCAAGAAAACATAATGCTGTGATCATTTTTGTTGATAGAGGTGTAATTTTAGATCTCGTTTTTAAAAGTTTTATGAAAGTGCAGATAATGGGCGTTTTACAGACAATGTACATTAGTTCTTTTGTATTTTGTCTGGAATAAAAAAACAAAGACTAAACCATTTCACTGTGACTGTGTCCTTATTTGCCATTGTTCTACTATTCTTGATTTCTTTTAGAAAGATACTCTAGTGTTTATGTGTGTGCCTATAATTCTTGGTACCTGGGGTTTTTCCCTGATGAGGGATCTTGGTGTAATATAGTTCACCGTACCTTAAAGTGATACTGACACTAAAAAAATAATTTTAGCATATGAATGTACATTGATTGTTACCTATAGGTCATGTTGATCATTTTTTGCTGAGAGGTTTCAAATTTTTTACTTCTAAAATTCCCTTGAATTCACTTCGACCCTTGATAAATCTGCCCCTTACAGTCAAAACTAAGGCAAAATATACATCTGGTTAGTATTTTAAACCTCTTTATTTCACAAATAATTACATTCATAGAGGAAAATTGGATTGGTTTTTGGGAACATCAGGGCAACATATCAATGTAAAATCCGGGAAAACATTACTTAAAATCAGGGAAATGCACCATTGAAAGCATTATAAATTGATGGCACCACACATAAGAAATGTAAAATGCAGAAAAACTTAAAATCAGGGGACTTAAAATCGAGGTTTCACTGTGCATTGATTTTCACACTGCGATTGTCTATAAGAACTTTTTAAATATGGGAAAAATTGCAAATTGCAAATGTTATGTGTATTATATGTACTTTAATTAAGAAATGTGTACCGTTTTTATAAGAAACCTGATTATATGCAGTGAAATTCTCCGTTCATTTACTGCTGTGGATAGGAATTGTCATACGGTCCCTAACTGCTGAGCAGGGAAACAATCATACTTATGAACAGCAGGGGGAGCCCCCGCCTTACTTCCCAGCCATGCAGAACTCAAGCAGCTTTGTTTATGATGATCTCTAAGCAGCCCAGACCACACTGAGCATGTGCACATTCTTATTCTTGCAAAGATGTTTAACAAAGTTTCAAAATGGTGACCCCCTGTAGCCAACTTTGAAAGCATTTGTTTGATTAGGATTGTTGTGCAGTAAGTTCATGTTTATATTTATTATACAAAATACAGCATTTCTAGCCTTATTCTATTTTAGACTTTACACGACCTTTAAGTACCAGAAGAAGCTTTGTCATAGTAAATATGTAGCACTTAAGCATTGAGAAGTACTTAGTTATTCTTAGGACTTCTAAGTCACCCAAAGGGGGTTAAATTGTTTAGCAGCAGTTTTTAAATCACACATAACTGAGAAGGAAAAGCAGAACACGTATATTGAAAGTATAATTCATGCCCAAACACAAAGTACTAAAGGTTTTGATGCTGCTGAGAGAAAAGAGGCTACGGGATATCCAATGTTTATTGTGCTATAGTGACGGGCGATTCTCCCGTTTTGCTTCCCAGAAAATTTGCGAAATAGCGAAAAATTTGCCAAATGCTTTCTTGTTTGAGGGCGACAAATTTGTTTGAGAAGCACAATAAATTTTCACCCATTGGAGTCCATGGACGGCTTTTTCACAGCGAAACCTGGTGCAAAATTTCACTCATCACGTTTGTGCTGCCATTTATAAGATGGCATAAATAGTTTTCATTTGCACTCGTAATAAAATTAATTATTATATTGTATATTGTCAGAGGCAAAATGCAGCAAGCAGAAGTGAGTCACAGGAGTCCTAGAAATGTACAGTAGGTGGCGCCCATGAATAAATCATTACACCATTAGGATTTGAGCTTGATTTTAGGTAACCACATTTACAGACAACCAGTGCTGAAAAATAACTGCACATTTTGACCGTGTGGTTACTACAAATGTTCATTATTGCAGTACATATATGGGCAGATTAATCAAAGGTTGAATTTCGAATTCATGTGATTTTTTTTTTACTCAAATAAATTTGAATACACTCATATATAAACTCAGATGGGAGGTTATTTAAGAAAAAAATGTCTAATATTCGATTGAATACATATTCGAATTTAAACGCACCTCTGCCGTTGGCTTGTTTTAGGTGGTGAATATTCAAATTAGATGTTGAGGTGTGATAAATCTCTTTTTACATTCAAATTGGGGGATTAAAATTTTAATTTGTGAATTTTAACACCAAAATAAAATGCTAATCGACCCTTAATAAATCTGTCCCATGATGTCATCTTCAAATGCAGTTGCTATATGTCAGTCTAGAAGAATCATACATATTTTCTGCAATGTGACACCCAGATTGGTTGTGCTGTTGCTGCTGTTTTATTTGCAGTGAAGAAGGATGGGACTTGACGGAATGTCAGAAAAATCAGTGCCCTTTTTTTGACGTTCACAGCTATACTGCCTTTTTTTACTAACTATAGTTTATGCTCCAAAGGGAAATGAATAGGTGTAGGTGGGAACAATTTGGTTGCGATGTTTGCTATTGGGGTATACTAGACTGCTTACCTTATAGAAAACAAGATGTAAAATAACAAATAATCAGAATTTCTGCCACGAGAAACATACTATATATATAGAGGAGCACTACCTTTGTAAGACAATTGCCTGGGTGCATGTAGGATATCAAAAGAAAAAGTGCTGCTGCTGCACTCAAATTATATCAAATCATTCATTCATCCAGCCTGACATAGCTTCAATGTACACTTCATGCTGCTAAATGCAATGCTTAGTGCCACATCTTTTATTTGTCTGACTCCTGATCTTGCTCATCCCAACACCTGTTTTCTCATACCATTCTCCTTTAAGACTGTAAGCACTTTTGGGCAAGGTATTTCTTACCTCTCATATTGGTTGTGTTTTTGTATGTAATCTGTATAAACAGATGTTTCAGTCCACAACTATCAGGGATCTATGTGCAAACAAGCATTTAACCTTATATGATTTGATTTTATCAGTTGCTTATAGTGGTAAGTACTATTGGGTGCAGTAGTTTTGTATATGCAGAGAATGAGAGAAAAGTCTACAATTTTCTATGTCTACTCATGTAAACTACTCATGTTAACTTAAAAGCAATCATTATAGTCCTTGTTCCATGTCCCAGACAGGCACGTTTTCTCTTCGGCTGCAATAAAACAACAAAGTAAAACAGTTTTGCCAACTGCCCACCAAGATTCCAGCCAGGATAAGAGATGAAAAATAAAGTTTCTTAATGTCCATAGCCTTGTTAACTTTCCTGCTTTGTCCTCCCTTGATTCTCTAATGCACCTTGCTATTCAAACTGATAGGGAGAGCCGCCCTTGTTATGTTTTGGGTAGCCAAAGACGAGTAGAGTATAACAGTGCTTTATTAGCAGGCTCTCATGCAGCCATTACACAACAGTAACTTTCATTTTCACTTTTAAGCTGTCAGGAAGTATGCACAGTATAAGTCTGGGCACAGTGACATCTACAGGCCATTTGTATAAACACCACATATTCCCCCTATAGTAGGAAAGCATTTGGGCAAATGTAATAAACAACAACAATGCATCTTAAAGCAATAATATACATTATTCACATCACAAAGTCCTGGGTCCATGCAGGTAGTTTTGTGATTCTTTTAGTACTCCTTATAGGTTCACTTTCTTCAGGCCCATTGCAGTTGGCATCAGGAGTAGAAAAAATGTCTTTCATCAAATGGGGCTTCTCCAAAGTCATTCCTAACGGGAGTAAGATGACTTGCATTCCATATGCGACCATCAGACAGTTCATATGTGTAAGGTCCTCGCTGGCATCTCACTTCAAGTGGTGTAGTAAATTTAGATTATCCTTGTTTCAGTATTCCTGGTTTCTTAATTCTGAATAAAGATCCAGGAAGTGTAATTCTCTGGCACCACGTTTTCTGTCAGTATAAGCCCTGCATTTGGCTTGTTGATGTTTCACAATGTCAGCCGTAGATGATTTTGTAGGCACAGTATTTTTTGGAAGTTTGATGTCTGCAACATGTAACTTAGTGCGCATCTGTTTTCCATGTAATAATTCAGCTGGAGATGATTGGGTTGTTGCATGGCACATTGCTTTGTAGTTTTGTTGGAACTCTGTTGTAAATACTTTCCAAGATTTCTCAATAAGATTTGATGTCTGTACTGCTTCTTTCAGACTTCTGTTGAATCGCTCGATTTCACTGAAGATTTCCTTTGCACAAAATTCCTCTCTCTCTCAGAAAGGATTCAAACTCATATGAGACAAACTGTGGTCTGTTGTCTGATATTAACTCCTTTCTGCTGAAGACTGTAGACAGAAATGTTATTAGTGTAGCTGATGGTATATGAGAAACAAATGCAATTTCAGACCATTTACTGTAATAGTCTATCAAGTTTATAGCAAATCTACAATGTATAGGAGCATTTGTAAAAGGACCAAAAATATCAATAGCATGAATCTGTGTGAGAACTGCACCAACACCATAGTCTGAAGCATCTGTAGTAACCATAGTGGGTAGTGCAGGATCAAATAAAGCTAGAGCTGGATTGTTCACAATTAGCGGTTTCACTATTTCAAAGCTATGTAGAGCAGACTCTGACCACACCAGACTTAAAGTTCCACGTAGTAGTGCTTTTAAGTGGCTCCACGACTGAAGCATAGTTGAGAATAAACTTAGAATACCATGAAGTTAGACACAAGAAAGCTCGTAAGGTCTGGAAATCAGATGGAGGAGGTGCTTGTGTAACAGCATTGACATGGTCAGGGTCAGGCAGTAATCCATTTTGTGAGATTATATGACCCAGAAATGACAGCTGAGTTTGTCTGAAGTGGCATTTGGAAAGGTTCAGTTTCAATCCTGCAGAATCAATGCATTTCAGAACCTTTTCTAGGTACTTGTCATGAAGATCCATAGTTGGAGCGTAGACAATTATATCATCCAAGTGGCATTCTACACCAGGTATGCCATGGAGTATAGAAGACATCAGTCTTTGAAAACAACTCGGTGCTGAAGCCAGTCCATAAAGTACACACTTGAACCGAATAAATGCAGTGAGGTCTCTACTTTCCTCATGCAGTAATACTTGATTATAAGCACTCTGAAGATCCAGAGAAGAAAATAATTTTACATCTCGGAGTTCTGAAAATATTACCTCTGTGTGACAAGGGATGATCCTCCTTAACAACTGCTTTATTAGGTTCACGGAGATCAACACACAATCGAATACCTCCAGTTTTCTTCATTGTTACAACAATTGGTGAAACCTATTCAGAGGATTCTGAATTTTCAATCACATCTTGCTCTACCAGTTTCTTTAGTTCCTGTGAGACAGTCTCCCTTATAGAGTAGGGCAATCGCCTCAATTTCTGGCGTACTGGTTTTACATCTGGTCTCAACTTAACTTTGTGTATAAAGTTCTTTGCACAGCCCAATGAAGTGTTGCTTTGTGGTGAAATTTTAGACACTGGCTGTGTGGCAGGCACTGGTGCTGTAGTAATGAGACCATCAAATAATTGTAGATTTAATGCAGCATAGAGATCCCTTCCAAGTATAGCAGTAACCTTATTCACAATGTAAAAGTCACATTTTGCAGTTTTTTATTCAAATTGTACAGTAGCTGGCAAGCAACCAAGCACAGGGATTGGATCCTTAAAGTAACTGACCAGTTTCAAGAGAGCTGCAACAAGCAGATCTTTTGCAAAGTATTTCAAGAAAATATCCTTTGGTAGTATAGAAACAGCTGAACCTGTATCAAGCATCAGGTTAATGGAGTGTCTCTTGTTAGCAAAAGCAGTACTGACATTGACAGTGCAAATAAACTTGTCTGGAATAAATGTACCAGCTTTATCCACACTTAATACTGTAACATTTGTAGTAGCGACTTCATGAACATCTTTAACAGAACTACGGCAGATCTTAGCAAAATGTCCTATTTTGTGCTTTTGTGGCACATTTAGGTTTTGCAGGACATGTAACATGATTTGCAGTGTGTTGTGTTGAACCACAACGAAAGCAATATTTTCTATTTGTATTTGCTGTATGGTTTTGTAGTGTAGGTGAATCCCTTTCCTTAGCACTATATTTTGCCTGTGACTGTGCATTATTAGGCCACAGTGTTGAATTCACAATCTGTATTTTCCAAGCAGTTCCCTGACTGAGAGTTTTAGCCTCTGCCACTGCTGTTTCAATTTGGCTAGCAACTATAATAGCCTTTGCAAGGGTTAAATCCTGCTCTAGGAGCAGTCTCTTTCTAAGGCGAGGTGAGTTTGTTTTTTCTTAGCATTTCAATTGTTAGAGTCCCAAAGTCACAGGTTACAACCAGCTCTCTCAAAGCTGCTACAAATTGTTCTGTGGATTCGCCATTATGTTGTTCTTTATAGCAGTAAGAGCAGTTTCATAAGTATCATCAGGTAATGGTAATGTATAGAATATAACCTGTCCCTCGTAAGCATGCTTTCTAGCAGCAGAAATCTCCCCTTGGTCAGCAGCAATAATGTAATTTTCAAAAATACGGATCCAAGCAGTAAAAAGCATGGTAGGCTCACCAGGGTTTGGAAGAAAAGGTGCAGGCTGCTGCAGAGGTAGAAGAGCCATCCTGTCGCCAATCTGTTATGTTTTGGGTAGCTGAGGATGAGTAGAGTATAACAGTGCTTTATTACCAGAGTCAGACAGCCATTACATAACTTTCACTTTTACTTTTAAGCTGTCAGGAAGTATGCACAGTATAAGTATGAGCACTGTGACATCTACAGGCCATTTGTATATACACCACAACCCCTGTCTGTGTTTGAATATTCTTTGGATTTGGTGCTAGGCTTCTGATCTGTGTTTGACCTTGGCCTGTGACCTCTACTACATTCAGCTTCCTGATTTTGTACCACATTGTCTGTTTGGTTTTGATCTGGACTTCCCCTTGACCATGCTCCTTGTTCCCTGTCCTTCCTGTATACTTTACGGTTCCCTTGCCTGCCCAGAGCTTCCTCCTTGGTCCTCACACATTAAAGAGACACTGACAGCAGAAAATAACCTTTTTTATATCCATCATAACATTATCTTTGAATACTATTTATAATTTTGCCATAAAAGTATGTGCCTGGTGCTTTTACATTACTTTTTTTACCCCATTTTCCTGTATGAGGGGGCTGCCATATTTGTGCAGCAGGAGTCTATTAGCATTAGACACTCTAACTGACCGGCTGAGATGGGAAAGTCAGGTTGGCAAAACAGTCAGGTTTAGAAATTTCAACTAATAATTACAAACAAAAGCAGAACTATCTACAAAAACATGACCTATATGTAACTTTTAATACAGATTAACAGAGCCGGGCCAAGCCGGGCAGGCACCCTAGGCAGCCTGCCCGGCTGCTGCACCGGCAGGTTGAGCGCTTCTGCGCATGTGCAAAAAAATGCTTATGCGCATGCGTGAATTGACCATGCATACTCGCACAGATGGCAACAAGTGGGGTTTGGCAGAGAAGGGACCGGACTAGGGTAGGAGTAAGTATGTGCTCCTCCACCTTTGCGCCATAGGCACGTGCCTACTCTGCCTACCCCTAGTTCCGGCCCTGCAGATTAAGATTTTAAAAAGGAAATTTTAGTGTCTGTATCACTTTAAGTCCTGGAGGCATCTGAGTAGCAAAGAGCTCCTCCCGAAGCCAAAGGCAACTGCTATAGGCAAAAGTGTGAGCCGAGACCGGGACCTTGGTGTTTGCTCTGGGTTTTGGGATGCTATACGTTTCAGGCACCATGCAAAAGTGGCTGATTTATCAAATAGTGAGCTAGGGAAGGATTCCAGTAATTTGATATTTTCCCCATTCATTTAAGAGTTGTGTACTGAAGCATCAAATTGTACCAAACCTTGGAGCATGTGTTTAATTGTCAGAGCATGCCAAGATGCTTTTGAAAAACATCTATTGAATTATAGTGCTTAGCAGGAGAGATGAGTGCTATCACCTGACCAAATCATATGAGAAGAAAGAATACGGAAAAATATATATTATTAGATTGTTAAATGTAAAACATTTGGTAACTACTGTTTCTGCTGTGCAAAATTAACCAAAGGTTGATAAACCAGCCCTTATGACTTACATTCCTAGCTGATGGCCATTTCTTTACATCTGCCAATGTCTTCGATTGTTATAGTATATGGGTGTAGGTACATTGGTGAGTGTCAGATGAAGGGTTCTGTTGAGAGCATTTCCCATAATACAATGGTTTACTGATGCATAACTGCAGAGAGAAGGTATAGACTGGAAACGAGACTGTTGTCTTGCAGCATACAAGCAGGCTTCCTAATGTCTCTTCCTACCATCAATAAACACTGTAAATGTTGTAAATATAGCTTGATTATTTTCAAGCACCAAGTTGTATCACCAAAATCACATAATCTAAAGTGCAGGTGCGCTCCGCCAATGAGGCAAGCTGAGGCGCTCGCCTCAGGCGGCAGCGCCAGATACGTTTCCAGGGGCGGCAAAAAGCCGCTCCTGTCACTTTAAAGAGCCGAATTTCCGGTTTTGAGACCGGAAATTCGGCTTTACTAGTGCGAGAGAGCGCAGTTGCGCTCTCCGCACTAGTGTTTCTGCGAGGGGAGGGGCGGCATTTAAGGAGCCGCCTCAGGCGGCGTTTTCATTAGAATCGGCGCTGCTAAAGTGTAATAGTATCCCGTGAAATAATAACACTCAGGGGCACATTTACTAAGGGTCGACTATCGAGGGTTAATAAACCCTCGAATTCGACCCTCGAAGTAAAATCCTACGAATTCGAATATCGAATTTGAAGGATTTACCGCAAATCCTACGATCGATCGATTCGAAGGATTATAATCGATCGATCGAAGGATTTTTCTTCGTTAAAAAAAACTTTATAAAACTGATGGGGAAGGTCCCCATAGGCTAACATTGTACCTCGGTAGGTTTAAACTGCCGAAGTATGTAGTCAAAGTTTTTTTTAAAGAGACAGAACTTCGACTATCGAATGGTCGAACGATTTTTAGTTCAAATCGTTCGAATCTAAGTCGAAGTCGTAGTCGAAGGTCATAGAAGCCTTTTCAATGGTAGAAGTACCCAAAAAAATACTTCGAAATTCGAAGTTTTTTTACTTCGAATACTTCACTCGAGCTTAGTAAATCTGCCCCTCAGTGTAAATTTCTTTTGGCTCAAGCTGATCACCTGGTCCAAACATGCAAACACCAGCAAAAATAATTTTAAAATGGTTGAAAGAAACATTGCTTATAAAATATTTCACTGCAAATATATATTAATAGAAAGCTGTAGTACAGTTAAAAGGAAAATCCAAAGCAGCTGGTGAAAACTCTTCCTCTGTAATGTTGTACAGGTATAGTGTGACACAAACAGGAATGAATGCAACTAATAGTAATTTTATGTCAAATAAGATTTAAAGGGGCAAATTTACTAAGGGGTAAAGTGACTGTTGCTTGTTACTCCCACAAATTCACTAAAGTGCGAAACTTACAAAACGTTCTCTCTTTCGCCAGAGTTTCCTTCGTCAGCTCCAACCTGGTCACCTGATAAGATGAAGCTACATCCTCCATCTTATGTCAGTGACATCATATCCTGTATGCCAGAAAGTCATAAAAAATATTTTAAAAAAATGCTGGTGGTTTTTAATGTGGGATTGTCTTTAAAAGTTGTAACTATTAAAAAAGTTTGTTTTAATATTTTTTTTATGATTTGATGGGTAGGGATGTAGCGAACTGTTCGCCGGCGAACTAGTTCGCGTCCGCCGCATGTTCGCGAACGTCGCACGACGTTCGCCAATAGGCGTTCGCGACAAAAATCGTTCGACCATTCGACCATTCGATTCCTTCGACCGCTAAAATCGAAGGATTTTCGTTCGAATCGAACGATCGAAGCCATTGGATTGAATGAAATCATTCGATCGAATGGCTTCGATCATCCGATTCGAACGAAAATCCTTCGATCGAACGATTAAAATCCTTCGATCGTTCGAATCGAACGATTTTCGGATGTTCGAAGTTCGCGAACTGTTCGAATTTTTTGCCGGTGTTCGCGAACGGCGTTCGCGAACACATAAACGGCAGTTCGCTACATCCCTATTGATGGGTAGGGATGTAGCGAACTGTTCGCCGGCGAACTAGTTCGCGCGAACTTCGACTGTTCGCGTCCGCCGCATGTTCGCGAACGTCGCGCGACGTTCGCCAATAGCCGTTCGCGACAAAAATCGTTCGACCATTCGATTCCTTCGACCGCTAAAATCGAAGGATTTTTGCTCGAATCGAACGATCGAAGCCATTGGATTGAATGAAATCATTCGATCGAATGGCTTCGATCGTTCGATTCGAACGAAAATCCTTCGATCGAACGATTAAAATCCTTCGATTGTTCGAATCAAACGATTTTCGGATGTTCGAAGTTCGCAAACTGTTCGCGAACTGTTCGCATTTTTTGCCGGTGTTCGCGAACGGCATTCGCAAACACATAAACGGCAGTTCGCTACATCCCTATTGATGGGCATGCCACATTTGTTTTAGGATGGGCTCATGTCTAGGGCATTAAAGGATCTTTGTCTTTATTTTGCTTCCTTGGACATTTGTAATAATTAGTGGCCACTTCAAGCATTTGCACCAACTTCACTAATAAAGACATCCATACGACTTATATGTACCTGCCCTTTACAAATTTACCTAAGCGCAAGTGTACTAATGAAGTCTCACTCAGCAGAAACTTATGTTAGTGAAAGTCGCTGATGGGCGAATTTGGGGTGTTTCGACGAAAAAAATAGTGAATTTCCCATGAAATTCGTGAAATGGCAAAAAAAAAAACCCGTGGAACGTCCGTTTTTTGGATGACGGCGCACATTCACCATTTTTTTTTGACGCCGATGAATTTTAGCTGAGGTTTTGCGAATCGTGGGAATTCGCAGCAAATTTGCTCCTGGTGAATAAATTCACCCATCACTAGTAGGGATGTAACGAACTGTTCTGCTGCGAACTAGTTCGCGCGAACTTCTACCGTTCGCGTCCGCCGAATGTTCGCGAACGTTTGGGAACGTTCGCATTTTGAGTTCACGTTCGATTTGAATACAAATCGTTCGACCATTCGACCATTCGAATTCCTTCGACCGCTAAAAATCGAACGATTTCCATTCGTTCGAACGATTGTAAGCATTCGATCGAATGAAAAGCATTCGATCGAATGGCTTCGATCGTTCGTTTCGAATGAAAATCCTTCGATCGAATGATTAAAATCCTTCGATCGTTCGAATCGAACGATTTTAGCGGGTGTTCGAAGTTCGCGAACACCAAATCGGCAGTTCGCTACATCCCTAATCACTAGTCGCTATGAAATGCTTGCACTGACAAATTTACTGTTGCAAAACTTCGCCAGTGTCAGGCTGCAGAGATGCAACTTCAGATTTTAGCGTATTTGCGTAGTGGTAGCGAATTTGTGCCTGAAGAAGTGGCGCGAAGTGTGGAACATTCTTTTAGTTAATTTGCCTCTAAGTATCTAGTAGAACTAAAGCAACTGGACTTTAAGAGTACTCATAAAACCGTTTCACTGCTCATTCAATCGTCTTTTTCAGTGGTAAAATGTTTTCAAGAAAGCCCAGTGGCTTTGGAGTTTGTTCTACTAAATACTAAATGCTGTAAGTTATGACCTGGATGAAAGAAAATGTTCATAGACATGTGAAATAAGATTATTTTTTAATTCTAGTATTTCAGCATTGGGATGCTTTTGGCTATATGCTGCTGCTAAAAGATGTAGATCAATGTTCTTCTTTTCCTCTCCAGTCAGAAGATGACCTGGCTGAGAAGATGAGAAGCAATGACATTCTTTTGAGAGCCATTAACACTTATTGAGAAGTTGCTGAATTACCAAATGTACCTGCAGAACTCATCAAGCTTCCACTCAAGAGGAGAGCTGATTGGCAGCAATTCCTAGGTAATATCTCAAGTCCTTGTTCCCATTTATAATAAATTCACCAGTATGCCTTCACTTTTTCTCAGTATTCCAACTAGCTGGTATCTGCCCCCTTTTCATTTTAATATGTATCATGATATTAAAGTATTCTTCCTAAAACCCTCTGGTAAATACAATTGGTGTAAATGCTTTTAACTAGAAATTAGTCTACACCCAGATATGACATGGGTAATACATCACTGGCACATGTGTGATATCATATGCCCATGCCCACCTTATGCTGTAGTTGTACCTGAATAACCCGAATAACCAAAAATGTGTAATCCCTAGTTTAGAATGTACTTGGAAATACATATCTATATTTCTTCTATTCAACAGTAAATTGTAAGTTAAAGAAGGCTTTTAATCTCTGCACCGGAATCAGCTGCTTCAAATCCTCCCGTTGCTTAAAGGAGAAGGAAAGGCTAAAATTAAGTAAGCTTTATCAGAAAGGTCTACAGTATATAACTAAACCAGTAAACCCTCAAAGTAATGCTGCTCTGAGTCCGCTGTCAAAGGAAACACCACATTTCTTTCCTTATATTGTGTACACATGGGCTTCTGTATCAGACTTCCTGTTTTCAGCTTAAACCTAATGGCTAATCAGTTGGCAATAAACTGTCTTGGAGCTTTCCTTCTCCTTTAAGATGCATGAAAGTCGATGAAAGTTCGATGTTGGAAAATAAAAGAAGCTGACAATGATCAGCTCTGTAATTACCAAATCACGTGAGAATAAAGAAGCGTATACATCGCCATGAAGAGAATTGCTTCATTGTTCAGCTGACCGGCAGATAGGGATGTAGCGAACCGCCGCCGATGTGTTCGCGAACGCCGTTCGCGAACACCGGCAAAATTTGCGAACAGTTCGCGAACTGTTCGCGAACTTCGAACATCCGAAAATCGTTCGATTCGAACGATCGAAGGATTGAAATCGTTCGATCGAAGGATTTTCGTTCGAATCGAACGATCGTTCGATTCGAACGAAAATCCTTTGATTTTAGCGGTCGAATGGTCGAACGATCGAACGATTTTGACGCGAACGCCTATTGGCGAACGTCGCGCGACGTTCGCGAACTTGCGGCGGACGCGAACAGTCGAAGTTCGCGCGAACTAGTTCGCCGGCGAACAGTTCGCTACATCCCTACCGGCAGAGCCTTTTTTGCTTGCTATAACAGAAGATAATGTATTGGAAATGAATGTCATATCAGGACAAATCAATTCCATTATCACCTTCAGACACTGCTATTCGTGAATCTGAAAACTTTCATATCAAGCTAAATAACGATAAAGACAGTTTGTCAGCTCTTCCCTAGCCTGACAACAAGCTTGTATTGATAGACACCAGTGCCGTTTGAGGGGACAGGCCCTTATACCAAGTAACACTCAGACCTTTGACCAATTCATTTTACCGCTGAAGTGTGATATTTTTTATTTCAAGGCAAAGAAACCCAAAAATTAGTTTTAAAATGTTAATGCAATGCAGTTTACAAAAAAAAAAAAACAAGTGCAATATGCATAATTGTTTCTAGGGATGCACTTTTTTGGATTTTGGCCGAACCCCCCGAATCCTTCGTGAAAGATTCGGTTGAATGCCAAACCGAATCCGAACCCTAATTTGCATATGCAAATTAGCGAGGGGGGAGAAAAAACTTTACTTCCATGTTTTCTGACGAAAAGTTACATGATTTTAAGGATTTGGATTTGGTTTGGCCAGGCACAAGGATTCGGCCGAATCCGAATCCTGCAGAAATGGCCGAATACCGAACCAAATCCTGGATTCGGTGCATCCCTAATTGTTTCTAATAATCTACTATTAATAATAGAGACACCTTTCGCAGCAATATCAGCTTTTCACACTGTTCCTACAGGTATGCATGCACTGCATGATTCAAACTATTCTACAGGCAAGGATAAGGCAATTTTAAGTATTATTTTCAATGGCATCATCATCCACAAGTGATTTGGCAATTAATCCATTTAGGCGAGAGCCAGGAGAATGTGGTTCTCTTCCTGCGTTTTTCCGTAGGCTGAGAATCCACTCCCTCGCTGCTTCTCCGCACGTGCTTTGCCTGCAGCCATAAGCAAATATTGAAGACAAACAACACCAGTGATGGGCAAAATTAGCACTTTTTTATTATGTGTGGGAGGTAGTATGTTGAACACACGTCTTATTTTTGTTGAATTTTATTAAAATCAGGTCACGTGCAGTTCTGTGGTTACACTGCATAAATTGGTTCAGCTTTTCCTTTCAGGAATGACCTTGGGGTTGACTACCTCCTGCTTGGGGAAAACAATAATGCTAAATAAGTTTTTACAGAGTAAATGGTTGATACAAATTTAAAAAAAAAAGCATATATACTATTGTCCCCATCTATTGCTGCATAATTGAATGTTTTGATAGGCCAAGAGTTGTTCCATTAAATATGGGCAATTCACATAATACACATTCATTGCTTTCTCTTGAGATTCCTCTTATTCAGGATATACTGATTTCAAGCATGTCCAGAACATAGACATATTACTATATGAGTTTTAAGTTAACATTCTCCATTAAGTTTCATAACATTAAAGTCCTGCATATACTGTAACTGCGACTCTTTTCTCTCTCTGCTATGCATTAGGTCTTAAAGGGGTCATATGAAGTCGAGTTTGTTATTCTAAGACAATCTGCAATTGGTCTTTACTTATTTATTTTCTGTTGATTTTGAATTATTCAGCTTTTTCTTAGCAGCTCGCAAGTTTGGAATTTCAGCAGGTATTTCAGCTAGGGTCCAAATTACCTTAGTAATCGGGCAGTGGTTTGAATGTGAGGCTGGAATGTGAATTGGAGAGTAGCTAAATAGATAAATAATAAAAAGTAATAAAAACAATAAAAATGTAGCCTCATAATTTTGACTGCTGTAAAGAGCATAAAAAAAGGCAAATAATTTGAAATAAAAAATGAATACCAATTGTAAAGTTGCTCAACATTAAATTCTATAACATACCAAAAGTTAACTTAAAGGTGAACCACCCCTTTAATGCATGTTCATATTTATTTTGATGTTTTAATTTATTTAGATTTTAATTCTTGCTGGAAGTGCCATGTGGTGTCTATGGTCAGTGACCACAGAAACTAAAGATGTGTTGAACAGTCATTCTAGATAGATGTCCTAAGTTATAATCAGTTATTTTTTGCCCCGTACCAGAATGCAAGGAATAGATTTTATTTTGTGTATCTGCTTGTAATTCCCAAGGTTTTAGCCATGGCTCCCAGTGATGGCTTCGCTAAAGTGCATTATGGATTTATCCTTAAAGCCGAGAATAACATTGCTGAAAGTATTCCCTACTTAAAGCTATGTGGATGAAATAATGCACCGTGTAGCAGATAATTGATTCATAAAACTCTTTTATGTGTAAAGATGCTTTGCGTTTGGGAAACCGTGTCAATGTTATTTTAATTTTCTGCCAGTGGATTTATCTCTGCTTTCATGTGTACAGACACCGCTGCAATTTCTCAAAGGCAATTGGGTTGAAACAACGCAGGAGTGGAGGTAGTACAGAAGCCCAAACACGTTTCCAAAACTGTGAACCTCCACTTATTTCTGAATCCTCATCAAAACTTATCTGATTAATAAAAAAAAGTATAATACGCAAGAGTCAATGGTAAAATACATAATTATGAATGGCGCTTAATTATGTAATCAATGATGTCACAGAATTCTAAAAAATAGGAGTATAAAGTATGAAGACACCTCGGAGTTCCAGGATCTGTGTAAAAGATCTGGAATTTTTGTACTTTGTACCTTTTTATGTAGTTATGGAATATATATGCGATGTGAACACATGAACTTGTTCTGTGATTACGACACCAGTGCATGCAATATAAACATATAACCCCACATGTAATAAAAGGCACTAAGTTTGCCCAGGAGCAGTAACCAGTAGCAACTAGGGATGTAGCGAACCGCCGATGTGCCGCCGATGTGTTCGCGAACGCCGTTCGCGAACACCGGCAAAATTGGCGAACAGTTCGCGAACTGTTCGCGAACTTCGATCATCCGAAAATCGTTCGATTCGACGATCGAAGGATTGTAATCGTTCGATCGAACGATTTTCGATCGAGTCGAACGATCGAAGCCATTGGATCGAATGATTTCATTCGATCCAATGGCTTCGATCGTTCGATTCGAACGAAAATCCTTCGATTTTGACGCGAACGCCTATTGGCGAACGTCGCGCGACGTTCGCGAACTTGCGGCGGACGCGAACAGCCGATGTTCGAGCGAACAAGTTCGCCGGCGAACAGTCCGCGACATCCCTAGTAGCAACCAATGAGATGTTTGCTTTTAAACATGTGACCAGGAAATTCTACCTGCTGATTGGTTGCTATAGGTTATTGCCCCTGGGCAAACTTAGTGCCTTTAATTACATAACCCCAATAGTATTTGATCATCCCTACCCAACACCAGAGTTAGACATTTTTTGAGCTTTCTTTGATACAGAACTTTCTCTGCATCCCTATAACACAGGGATCCCCAATCTTTTTTACCCGTGAGCCACATTCAAATGTAAAAAGAGTTGGAGAGCAACACAAGCATGAAGTCCCTGGGGAAGCCAAATAAGGGCTATGATTGGCCATTTGGTAGCCCCTATGTGGACTGGCAGGTGGCAGCCAACAGAAGGCTTTAATTGGCAGTACACCTAGTTTTAAAGCAACCAAAACTTGCCTCCAAGCCAGAAATTCAAAAAAATTCACCTGCTTTGAGGCCACTGAGAGCAACATCCAAGGGGTTGGAGAGCAACATGTTGCTCATGAGCCACTGGTTGGGGATCACTGCTATAACAGCTCATTTAAGCTCGAGGGTGCTGATAGAAGGGGGTGCTGATAATAGTAGTTTTGTATCTTGCAGAGTTCTAAGGGAGAGGTCACGTATGTTTTTTTTATGTTGCGATTTTAAAAATATGTGGTTGTGCACTCAATACTCTCAAAATTAAGCCCTACAGAAAATAATGGAATATGTACTATTGAAATTCCCACTGGGCGTTTGCGAGCCAGCAACTGCCACAAGATGTCGGTATTTGTGTTTTTTAGCAGAAACGGCAATATGCCAAGAAAATGCCATGTTATTGAATTTTATGGGGTCTGCAGATTTGGAAAACATTTGGCGTATTTTCAATATGGCGTCAATTTGGAGTTAGGGGAACCTGGAACAGATGATGGTCGTTTCTATTTCCACTTGGGGGTTGCATTGCAAAAAGTTGGAAGACAAGAGGTATATATATTTTTTTGTAAACAATTTTTGCACTCATACACTTACTATACATTTTAGTATCACAATAGCCTTGGATATTATGCTGTCCAAGAAATCATACAAGCCATCACAACATCACCTGGGACTAGTAGCTGGCCTGCTGTACGGGGAGCTGATCATTGTGCTGCTGTCACTATGGGCGTGGGATGATCGGAGCATCCTCTCTCACTCCACATGCTGCTTCAGCTGATCACTAATAGAACTGCAGCAGGCCAGCTACGAGTCCCAGCAGCCCTTGCGTCCGCGGCTGTGAGAGAATGCTGGGAGTTCAGCAAGTCGCGTGTTCCCTAGGAAACCAAATACCAACGTGTCAAGCACAATGATCAGCTCCCCGTACAACAGATCCCCCGTACAACTGGATTTACAGAGCAGGAGTGGGACTAAGAGACCATTAAATATTGTGCCCGCAGTGGTCTCATTAGGCCCCAGGCAGTGCATAACTACTACCCCCTGCGCTGGCTGCCGCTTCTCTTCATCAGCGACATCATCCATCGTATAGGAGGAGGAAGGGGGCCCGGGCAGTCACTGCATCACATCCATGAGTAGCCAGGAGGAGAAATCAAGCTCAGCAGGATCGATGGTCGCCTTTTCGCCGTTTCTCTACAGGACAGGAAGTGCAGTTTCTGTAAGTTATTTCTTAATAAAGGCTTTGTGATTTTAAAGTATAATTTGTGTTGGTGTTTATTTTTTGATGTGTACTAACGAATTTTTTTACATTTTTTTTTTTATGTTACTGGTCCTTTAAGGAAACTCCCAAAACACTGCCATTAAGGGGCAGATTTATCAAAGGTCAAAGTGAAAATTAGAATTTTTTAAATTCAAATTTGAGTTATTTTAGTGCAATTCGACTAGGGAGTAGTCCAAATTCAATTCCAATTTGAAATTTAATTTTTTTTAAAAAAAAATTAGAATCAAATTCGATTGCATTCTATTCGAATTCGATTCAAATTTGTGGTACGATCCTATTTACCCGAATATAAAAAATTAGATTTTTTTTTTAAATAAATTTTGATTGGTCATTTTTTTTATCGAATTTCGAAGTTATGGGAATTGATGGGAGTTTTTAGAATCTCCCATAACCTCGAAATTTGACCCTTGATAAATCTGCCCCTTAGCGTATAACTTGCATTTATATTATTTTTGCCAAAGTGTATAACCTTGTATTTATCATCATTGAACCTAATTTTCCATAGAAACAGTGCTATCAATGCACACCTCCAGATCATTAATAAACGAGTTGAAAAGCAAGGGACCAAGTACATAGCCCTGTGGTACTCCATTAACAACACTGGTCCAATTCTGTGTGGCACTGTATCAAATGCTTTAGCAAAGTCTAAATAGATCACATCCACTGCCATCCCAGAATTGAGGTCCTTTCTCACCTTCTCATAAAAGGAAATTAAATTAGTCTGACAAGATCTATTATGCATAAAACTATGCTGGCACAAACTCTTAGTATTATGATTTGCAATGAAGTCCAGTATCTTATCTTTTAATACCCCTTCAAAAAGCATTCCTACCACTGATGTCAGACTAACCAGCCTATAGTTTTGAGGCTGAGAATGGGATCCATTTTTGAATAGTGGTACCATATTGAAAATACACCTGGGATGAATACCATCTGGTCCCGGACTTTTGTTTATTTTAACATGTTCTAGTCTCTTTTTAATTTCCTCATATGTGAACCATGCATCATTAACTGTACGTATTACTAGGATTGGGATTATTAAGAAGGAAACCTTCAGTAACTGGTTCCTTATTTGTGTACACAGACGAAAAATATTTCAGAATCTATATTTTTTTTTGTTCTCCTCAACAAGCTGACCCCCCTCTTATATTAAGGGTCCCACTCCTTCCTGCTTAATTTTTTTACTATTTACATATTTAAAAAATAAATTAGGATTCATTTTACTGCTTGCTGCAATATTCTTTTCCATATCGGTTTTAGCTTGTCTGATTTTTTTGCATGATTTATTTGCCTCATTGTACCTCCTTGTACCCACGTTTCAGCTGTCCCAGCTAACTTGAAAGCCTTAAAAGCACGCATTTTCTTACCCACCTTAACACTTATTGAACCACAACGGTTTTGTTTTGCAACAACTTTCCTTGCTTACAAGGGGAATATACCGAAATGTATATTGATTAAGCAGCATTTTAAAAACGTCCCATTTTTGTTCTGTGTTTAACCCTGTGAGAAGTCTTTCCCACATAATATGTTGCAGAGATGCCCTTATACTGTCAAAGTTTTCACATCTAAAATTTTGTGTTTTAGTTGCTCCCTTATAGAGTTGTTTCTGCAACATAATTTCAAAGTAGACCATGCTATGATCACTATTCCCTAAATGCTCCCCCTCACAAATTCTAGAGATAAATACGGTATTATTGTTATTATGAGATCCATAAGAGACTGATTCCTAGTTGGTTCTTGGTTCGAGCTGAAATAAAAAGCTGTCATTCTCAGTACACTCTGAATTACCAAATCAATAATATATTTGGAACTTTGGTTAAACTTTGCCAGGCTTTACATTTTTATTCCCAGTAGAGAGACTTAAAGGGGTTGTTCACCTTCAAATAAACTTTTAGTATGACGTAGAGCATAATATTCGGAGACAATTTGCAATTGGTTTTCATATTTTTCATATTTGGGACCCTGAGGCGTAAGTGCCCCTTTTCATTTCGAGCCTCATGGTGTATACAGGGTTTCCTGATTGGTGCAGCATGGCTGATCCGAAAAGCAGCCACAAGGTGTCGCTGCTGTGCTATATAAAAGGAGATTTGCCATGTGCTCACAGCCATTACTGCTGGGGGATTCCTACTTTCACTTTCATTGGAGGAAGGTGGACAGAACTCCTGCAAAGATGTAGGGGGCTAAAAGGAGTTGATAGCCCTGTGGGCTGATACAGGGTACTCCAAAAGCCTGGAAAGCTCAACCATGCAGGTTCATCTTTTGTGCTCGCGCTATGGATAGTGCTGGGAGCTGTAGTTCTGCAGAGGAATATATTTGAGTGCTCGTGCTATAGACAGTGTTGGGAGCAGTGTTACGAGAAATAAAGAGGGTTATTGTGCTCATGCTATAGACAGTGCTGGGAGCTATACCCTGAAGAAAACGCAAGATGCTTGTTCTTGGATAAAAGGATTCATCACTGTGGATGCCTGTTCCAGCTCTAGCTGAGCATGCCAGCTCTGTGTGTGTGCCCTCGGGTGAGTTGTGCCTTAGGGAGGGTAGAAGAGAATAAGTATCCAGCGTATCTCCTGTTTGTGTGCCTGCCATGTGGGAGCCAATATCTTGTCCAGTGGGAAAGGTATTTGGGACAGGTAGCACTACCTGGGGACAAATGTGCTCTTTGGGGAAAAGGGACTGAGACTCTTTGTCTGCCAAAGGAGTTGCAGGACTTTGCCTGGCATGGAGGGTCAGGAAATGGACTGCCATAGGTTCCCATGGGAGTGGGTTACATTTTGATATGATGTAAATGTGTTTTTCTTCCCCTTTAAATTACACTTTCCTTATATAAAGTTGTTGTTTTTTTTTATATAATAAAGTGTGTGTTTCATGTTATTCCTAATGGGCCCATCCGCAGGTGCATTCCGGATCCCATTAGGTGGAGGCACAGCCAGAGAGAAGAATTCCCAGTACCATTTCACCTAGCAAAGGGTACTCAGGACCTGTAAGTCAGTAAATATTGTGATGTACCAAAAATGGGTTACATTTTATTTGTAGTTTTTGAGTTATTTAGCTTTTTATTAAGCAACTCTCCAGTTTGCAGTCTCAGCAGTCAGGTTGCTAGGGTCAAAGTTAGCCTAGCAATCATGGTCTGATTTGAATAAGAGACTGGAATATGAATAGGAGAGGACCTGAATAGAAAGATGAGTAATAGAAAGTAGCAATCACAATAAATGTGCATCTTTACAGAGCATTTGTTTTTAGATGGGGTCAGTGGCCCCCATTTAAAAGCTCAGAAGAATCCAAAGAAAAAGGCAAATAAATCAAACTATAAAAAAATAAATAATGAAGACCAATTACAAAGTTGCTCAGAATTTGGTCATTCTATAACATACTAAAAGTCACCTTAAAGGTGAACCACCAGTTTAAAGGCCCATTTATCAAAGGTTGAATTTCCAATTCATATGAATTTTTTTAACTCTAATATACTCACAATTCGACTGGAAGGTTATTAAAGAAAAAATTTGAATGTCTAATCTTCGATCCAATAGTTCTGATCTGAAAATTCGATTTGGATTTAATTTGTACGAATCGTGTTCTCCTCCGAAAAAAAAACTTGAATGCCAGGAAGTTTATTAACATCTCCAAATGGCTCAACTGACCTCTGCCATTGACTTGTACATAAACTCGGCAGGTTTTAGGTGGTAAATATTACAATTAGTAATATAAATGTGAGATAAATCTCACATTCAAATTTACATTCGAATGGGGAGATTAAAATTTGAATGTGTGAATTTTGACACAAACAAAATTTAGAATTTACTATTTGGCCCTTAAAAAATCTGCACCCTTAGAGGCCTAGTTACTAAAACTTATTTAATGTTTATTAAAACAAATTCAACCACATTCCTATCCACGATCTGGCTTAATTTACTAACAATCCAGATCGAAAAAGTGTCCAAGTGAGAAAAGTCTCAACAAATTTGTGCAACTATTTTGAATTGTCACCCAGAAAACTTTATCAAATTTTCACCGCAACAACTCAAATTTATCGGTTTATTGAACAAAAATGAGAGTTGAGTAGCTCAAATCTATCGACAATCACAGAATCAAGAAAACATGTTCCAATTGTTAAAGGGACCATCTGCCATTGACTTCTACATGAACTTGGAGTATTTTGGATCTGGATTTTTAGCAGTTTGGGAGCATAAAAAACATTAGAGGGTTTTTTTCTCTAAATGTCTGAGATTTTCCCCTTTAAAAAAATCAACCAGAAAAATTGGCTTTAGATGTCTTTTTCTATTAGTGAAGTACTGATGAAACACATCACATCAGGCAACAATGATTGGTGCTTCATGTGATGTGTATCATCAACACTTCACTCAGTTGATTGATGCAATCAAGAATAAAGAGCGTTCTAAATCAATTGATGGATATACAGTAACTATATGATATAGCCAACTCAATCCATCCATCAATTGATTCTCAACTGTTTTTAAATTTGATTGTATCAAGCACCAGTATATATTCTGGGGTCTGGTTTCTTCTTTCATGAGTTGCCTCTCTATCAAATGGCCTTGACTACTGATCACCACTATTAGCTTATAACTACAAAAGTTGTTGCATAAATGTATCTGCTAAGGCACAGTTTGAGCTTCAGGAACATTTATTCCAGAACAGCAGCTAAAACTGATTCTGTATAGATAATAAAGAAATATATGCAATTCATGACAGACATGTTTGATCCACATTCAGGGCCGGCCTTAGGCCTATTGGACCAATTGGGCCCAATTGGGCCCCCCACCTCTGGGGGCCCCGCACGACAGGGCAGCACAGATAATATTTTCCTCAGCACATGATGCTGCCTGGCCTGCCCCCAACTTTGAGAGTCCAGCCCATCCCCAAATCCATAGGTCCAGCCCACCCTCAACTCTGATAAGCCAGCCTATCCCCCAACTCCATAGGTCTAGCCTGCCCCCATAGGCCCAGCTTTTCTCCAACCTTGATAGGCCCTGCCTGCCTCCAATCCAACCAAGCCTGCTCCCAAGCTGAATCGGCCCAGCCTGCCCCAAACTAATTGGCCCAGTCCACTCTCCTATTTCCTCCCTCTCTCTTACCCTGTGTGCCCCTATTATGTGCCCCTATTTCATCCCTCTCACTCTCTTACCTTGTCTGCCCCTTTCCTTTCTATTTTGTGCCTGTATGCCCTTATTTTCCTAAATACTTGGTGTGTCAGTAGCCAGCAACACTTTGTCTAGGGGCCCCGCCAACATGGTCCCAATTGGGCCCCACATTTGATAGGATCAGCCCTGTCCACATTTGTTCATATTGCCCATTCCTTGACAATGCAGCTTATTATTTTGCTCTGCTATTTTATTATATTTGTGAATCTATTATTTCTGTACAGTAATCATTTCCCTGGACAATTTCCTTTCTAAAGATAATATTCCATTTTTATATTGAACTGGGGGAGTTGCTTCAAATTGTAACCTCAATTACCTTTATGCAAAGAAGCAAAATAATTCACAGAACTCTAAATGCATGTTTGATTTTTTTTCTCTAAAATGCGCTTTATTTTCATATGATCAAGGCCGTCTGATATTTATTCTTAAGTAGACTGGTGTAATGGGCCATTGCAGAGTTAATTTGGTTTTGCCAACTTGTAATTGCTGTCTTAGAAGTAATTGTTCACTAGCTTTCCCTTAAAACCAGCACAGATAAAATGTCTATTTTCAAATGAAAGTCAATGAAGATTATTTGACACTCACAGTTGAAATGTATTGTATCTTTGTAAAAAAAAAAAAAAAATGGATTCCTTGTCTGTTGGCTGCAATGTAACGGTACGCTTCTCGTTCTTGGCTTTTCTAAAGCACATTAGTCCCTTTTTTAAATTGTTTACCCTTGTATTTGTCTGATGTCAATACTGTTTTCTAAAATATTTTCAGCTCTTCTTGCAGATACATCATTGCTAAAAGAAACAATATGTTTTAAAAATACTTAGTGGTATATACAAGCGCTTCATATATTTTTACACCTACTCATAATGCTTAGTTGTAAAACTGAAATACATTTTGTCATTGAGAAATGCATGTCATTAATGTGAATATGTAATGTCCGCCTTAAATAATCTTGTTTGCAGGTATACGCATGGTATGAGGCTGGTCACAAGAATGGACACTTTGCATCAGTCTGGCAGAAATCCTTGTGCAATGTCAATGGACTGAAAGCACAGCCATGTTGGACTGCAAGGGAAACTGGATACACTGACCTAGTGCGGGTAAGAATCTCTACTCTGATGCCAATATTTTTATTTGTCAAACTCACCCTTCATAGGCTCTCTGCCCCCAGAACAAGTAACTGACATTGACTTCAGCGCTACTACCTTATACATAAAGCCTAAAGCTGTATTCTGTATCTATACCATATTTTGGTTATCACAATTGTTTTGTTAAGTAGTTTGTAGATACAGTATCTGTGGAATGACATGCCTTCACATAAATTAGCCATGCATCTTGTATCATTTCTATTTCCATGTTATTCTTTAGGCAGTGTTTGGCACATTATGGGGGTTATTTATCAAAGTACGAATTTGTCTCAATATTTTCTGAAAAAATCTCAGACCAAATCCGCACGGGTTGTTTGTGGCTTATTTATTAGTGCACTTTCCTGAAAATTTTGTTTGCGGGTAAAATTCCCAAAAAAATATTGAAAAATCAGATTTTCACGATTTTTTTGGATTTTCCATCAGATTTTTCAAGTTTTTTTCAGATTTTTCACCCGAAAACTCAGATTTCTTATGCTTTTTTGCCCGAAAATTTTGGGGGTATTGCACAAAACCCAGCGCCCATTAAAAAATCATTGGGACGTCTCCCATTGACTTATATGCAGCCTCGACAGGTCTGAGATGCAGGATTTCTGATTCTGACTTTTCCATCCTCGGGGTTCAATAAATTCCGCAAAATTTGTGACTTTTTAAAAGTCCGATTTTATATAAAAAAAATCACAAATGTTTCCTGATTTTTGCATTCAGAGTTTAGTAAATAACCCCCTTAGTGTAGTGCTCACACAATTACACAGTGAGATTTTGGATTGGCTATATTGGATAAGCAATAGGTTCTTACTCTAACTCACCAGCTGCTGTAGTGCCAATATGATAAAATATTTGAATATTAGCCTTTAGCGGTTGTTGCAATCATTTGCATGCCTAGGTAAAAGCAAATAATCAAAAGTCAGTAAATTACTTTATTCCAGAGTGCTACTCACATATGAATATATTGCACTTTATTTGTGTGACACTGACAGTGGCGCTCTTTAGTTAAGTGTCACGTCACATTATTTCTTTGTTATCATGGCTGGATATTGCGTATGCAGAATGTTGAGAATAGTATCTGCATGTGTGCCAACCTCTGGGTTGCCCTCTAGTACTTGTCTACTTGTCACTTTTAGGGGCAGATTTATCAAAGGTCAAATAACAAATTTATGTGATATTTTTTTACTCAAATAAATTCAAATGTACTCAAGACTTGAATGTTATTTTTTTTAAGAAAAAACGAACGTCTAAAATTCTAATAAATGTTACTGACCCAAAAACTGGAATACAATTTGAATCGAATTCGAAAGATTTGAGTTTTTCTCTGAAAAAAACTCAAATGTCAAGATGGCTATTTATATCTTCAAATGGGTCAACGGACCTCTGCCGTTGACTTGTAAATGAACTCAGCAGGTTTTAGGTGGAAAATATTCGGATTTGAACTGTTTCCGTGGTTGAGTTGTGATAAATCTCACATTCAAATTAACATTTGAGTTGGTGCTTTTAAATTCGAATTTGTGAGTTTTGAAAAAGAAACCTTAATAAATCTGCCTCTAATTGTCAGCTTCTGCATTCACTGACCCAATGGCAATGAAGATTGCCTTTTGTGTATGTCTAAAAATCAATAGAAAACCATTTGTATATCTTAAGTATGGTCATATGCTGAGGTTAATCTATATTTGGTAATATTTTAGTACCACAGGGTTAAGAGCTAAAGAGATCCTGGAGTTTCAGCCTTAGGGTTCAGCTTTTCACATTCATTCTAATTCAAGACTATGTGATGCTGAGACTGACACGCAGCACTGCGGGTGGTATAACCAGCTATGGTATGTAGGCTTATATCAGAGGCAAGTAAATCAATGAATCCAGATCAGGAACCTGGCATATTTCTGCCATTCTTGATTTGTTAAAGGTATTTCTGAACACAACTCCCTGTTGAATCTATTCATCTTTTTCATTATCTGCCAATTTAGCTCAAAATTCTCTGTCAGTCAGTATGCTTCAATGAGCCCATTTCTTGAGGCTGTGAAAAATGTATTATACAACACACAACATCTCCTTCTATGGTTCATTTTTCCAAATGATTTTCTGTGGCCTACAGTATAAGGAAAAGGGGGCACAGGGAAAATCCATTTTTTGGCACAATTCTATTGTTTAGATTTATGTGATACTGACTAGCAGTTTATTATCATTTGACTGTCAGTGGTATAGGCAACAGACTGCCAGATCCCACACTTCAGGATTCTTAAAGTTTAATGGTATCATAGCAGCACCCTCCGGTTCTAGTGGTAAAATGGGATTCTCACTTAGCAGGAAATAATGTGCACTGAAAAAAATTACACTAAATCCTGTATTATCCTTTAGATTATCAAGGTTATACACAGATATGGATGCTATATAAAAAGAAAGTATAAGCAAAAAATAAAAATGGTACTCCCATGAATGATTGAAGCAATTTGGGATAAGCATCCCCATTTGGAATCTATTGCAGACCTCCTACCCTGCTATTAAAAAATGTACATCCTTCCCTAACTTAACTAGCAAGAAGCTACCTATCCTAGTGCCTGTGTACCATGTCAGTACCTATATGACCTTCATATGAGTGCAGAAAAGAAGCACACTGGCGCACAAGGAGTGTAGTTACAGGGCAAGCCTTTGCAAAAAATTTTTACTGCGGAAGTGCAACATTTCGGGGCTCTGTCCCTTTGTCAAGCATAGTGGATGAAGGTGTAAAGATACATATAAAGGGAGACCAATTAAAGTAAGTTAAAAGTCAGTTCATAGTTAAAGCCTGTAAATAGTTACTTAAAATTATAGATACAAAAAAAGGTTAAAAGGTTACTCTTAACCTACATATAGAGGGGAATATATTTTTTAAGTAACCTTTTAACCTTTTTTTTTGTATCTATAATTTAATGTAACTATTTACGTGACTTTTAGGTAACTTTTTTCAAATGTATCAAATTTGCCTTCCATTATCTTGGATTCAGACACTGTATCAATTTATGAGTGAATAATATCTTGCCAATATGGACTTTAATTATGAACAGATTTTTAAATTAATTCTTACAATATGAAGCTACAAAAACTGTTTTGGAATTATATATTTTTTCACATTGTATTATACTTAATGGATTCCTATCACTTTAATTGGTCTCCCTTTAAATGTAACCTTACACCTGGATCCATTATGCCCTGCAGCTGTACTCCTTGTGTGCCAATATGACAATAAATTGAAGAAAAGGAGAAATGTATCACTGCAGCGCTGTACTTCTCTAAAATCTCTTTATTCTTTTGCAGTTAAAAAACATGCAGCATCGGTACTCCTAACCAGTGTTAACCAATACTTTTTGGATATTGTAAGAATGTTTATAGTTATTTTTAGTATGCATACTTATATGTCTGATGCCTGTCTTTACCCATAGGGGCAAATTCACTAAGATGCGAAGTTGCGCCAGGCGCTACTTCGCCGCACTTTGCCACACTTCGCCACACTTCGCCACACTTCGCCACACTTCGCCAGGCGTATTTTCGCCAGCGCTCCGCAAATTCACTAAAATCCGAAGTTGCGCACAGGGGTAGCGTAAGTTTTCGAAGTTGCGCTAGCCTTAATTCGCCAAGCAAAGTTTCGCTAGCGATGGTTCATTTGCATACGGCGCGAAATTCAAATTTCAATGGAGGAATACGTATCACCACTTCAAATGCCTAGAAAACCTTCAAAACATCAAATAAAAATTTTATTTTGCCCTACACATGTGCCCACTGTCTAGGTAAGTTGCCATGAGTCAGGAAATGTAGGGGGGAGGAAGGGGAGCACCAAAAATATTTTCGATCTTTTTCAGCCTATCACCCATCATGTAGAAAACACGCCAGCGTTTTTTGGGATTTGACTTTTTTGAAACAATCCCTATCTACTCTATTGCGCTTCGCCAGGTCTGAGGTGGCGAAGGAAGGCTAGCGTAAAAGGTAGCGTTCAGTACACTGCGCAAGTTAGTGAATTTGTGTAGTTACGTCGCTAGCGAAAATTTGCCTGGCATAAGGGTGCGAAGTAACACTAGTGAAACTACGCCAGCGTTCATTATTGAATTTGCGCAGTAACGAAAAATGCCAAATGCTAGCGAATTAACGCTAGCGTTCGGCGCTTAGTGAATTTGCGCCATAGACTCTACACACCAGCACCTCTCACCCCCAAAGCAACTTGCATACAGTATTCTCAGCAAATAAGCGGAATGTTAGAATGCACTTCAGTAGTACACAAATGTCATTTAAAAATAACTTTCTGGGTTATTGTGTTGGTAAGCTGAAGGATAAATATAAGTAGATAAGATCAATAATCACAAATAGGTGACTAATGGTCATTATTTCCTTCTAGGCAAATGCACAGCAGGGTATACACACAAAAGTGTGGTGAGATTAGATCTTTAAACTTGGATTGATTCTCTGATGTTTGTCTTCTTTATATTTGTTTGTTACCTGCATCATTTTATTCTTTTATTTGGAGGCCGAAAAAATGAGAAGTCCTGTGCCGCTGCCTCCAGGACGTATGCTTTATTAGAGAGGTTTCCTAAATTGACTGGATGCAGCAGAAGGCAGGTACAGCATTTTTAAGCTGATCCTACATTTAAATGGAAATTAGTACTTGGAAACAATACTTCATTAATAATCTTTGGATAAGAATTCTAGAATACTAAATCCACACAGGTCCCTATTGCTGTGCTTTTCTACTAAAAAGGATTGTAATAATGTAACAGGAATCAGTCAGTGCCTTTATTTATATCCAACTGTGGCCTTGGAGGGAGGCCAGTGAGTCCTTCCCAAAGGCTGTAGTTTTTGTGGTGGGATCTGCAGGGAACAGGCTTCATTTGAACTGCTTTGCTTTTGTGATACCCAAGTTTTCAAAAAAAAAAAAGCAGAAGCTCCAAGTCAAAATTTTATGTACGTTCGTCTTATAAAACAGAGAAATCAATAGACGTTTTAAAATCCCAATAGCAATGCATAAAACAGATATAAAAAGAGAAATAAATACAGATGTATCTCAATTGTACCAAAGGCATAATAAGTTCAAAGCATATTATTGACCAAAAGGCCCTCTCATCTACACAAGCATTAAATGGCTTTCAAGAAATCTCTGAAAATCAGACATGGAAGAATAAATACATCTGAAGTGAGAAATCTTGCACAGTTGGTGCTTTTAAAGGTCTGATTTACATGCATATATACATAGGTGCTTGTGGCTGCTAGTAACAACTAATTAGCAATTAGATTGAAATAGTCTGCTACAAAATACGTTGGCCATACATGTAAAGATCTACTCGTTTACCGAGGTTGCCATATAAGAGGATCTTTAGGCTGATCCCTCAGGCCAATAATCGGATCATAACTGCCAATGCAGGCAATCTGGGAGAGGAGCATATCAATGCTCAGATGTGGTCCTCGTCTCAATAAGAGAATCATATCTGCCTGATGGATATCTGCCTACATACCTCTAAATAGTGTTTTTGTTATTTTTTTAGATCAAATATTCAGTTATGCATCCTGGAACTCACGCCGGGCCTCACACTGGACCAACAAACTGCAGGCTCAGAATGCACCTGGGCTTGGTTATTCCAAAAGAAGGATGTAGAATAAGATGTTACCAGGTTTGAATTCTTTGTTATTATAGCATTAACCTAATAGTATATAAGCTATAAATTAACCTTAATGGCTTCTGTACAGAAACAAATAAGTTCATGTTTGGTGTATTTAGTAGGTAAATTTTGTATTAAAACTTTTTTGTCAACATAATAAACAAGCCTGCATACTATAATTTACTGATCCCCAGTCAGTGCTTACCAACCCCTTGGTTGTTGATCACAGCAGCCTCAAAGCAGGTGCTTATTTTTGAATTCATAGCTAGGAGGCATGTAAAAGAAAATTAGAATTCAGCAGCCTCATCACCTGTTAACATAGGCAGACTTGGCATAGCGGCGCATGAGACTTTGTGTCCTGACTCACAAGGAGTAGTAGGACCCTATGGAATTGAATCAAGGTTTGTATTGGGCGTGCCTGCATGGAAGTCGCATCACTTACCAACTATGGCCAACTCCTCCTGCTCCCACTTGAATAGATTTTTCTGTTCTCTAGTCTGTTACATAGCGTGGTTGGTGTTTCTTGACTGTGTTAAACCCCCCTTGCACCAAAACCTGTTGTTTTTCCTTTCTATGCCAATTATCATTCCCCAGAAGCACAGTGGGATGTGGGCAGCCAATGAGAGCTTAGCTTTCACACAGAAGAGTCAGACAGCAGGCTTATTCATCAAGTTGCTGATTGGCTATTGTACTACTGTGTAAAGTGCTAATAATGGTATTCCAGCTGAGGAACAGCTGGGAGGGGGAAATTGTCAGGGAAATATAGAGGTGGATAATACAGTGGCAAAGAATTGTTCTTGACACAATTCATAGATATGTATCTTGTTAATGCCCTGTAACATCCCAATCACACCCACCATGTCCCCTATCACATCCCCAGTCCCACAGACCACTTTAGGAAAGCTTTAAATACCCTTCGACCACTTGGGAAAATCTTAAAGGGATACTGTCATGGGAAAACCTGTTTTTTTTTTCAAAATGCATCAGTTAATAGTGATGCTCCACCAGATTTGTGCACTAAAATCCATTTTTCAAAAGAGCAAAATGGGAGATGGCCTTCCTGTAATTTGGAGTTTTCTAAATAATGGGTATCCAGATTAAAGATCCCATACCTATCTATCCATTCAAATCAATGATTTAAAATGTTGGTGTACTGGTTCTTTAATCAACATTAGAGTGCCATAAGCCCCATATAAGTAAGAGAATGCTTACCTAATGTCACATACCTAAGTTTACTAAAAAAAACTGTATTTTTTTTTAAAAATGGTTTATTTAGAAGCTGTTTTATGTTAATATATTTTTATAGAGACCTACACTGTTCTGGGGTATATTTTTCCTTTAATGTTTTAATATATTCATATGGGTGAGATATTTTTCTGCTTTTATAAGCTGTCATCTTTTCTATTGCGTAGTGTGATTCTGCTGTTGCTGTGCCACATGCAGTATACACTTGATGTACAATATACCACTTGTCCTTGCAGGCAGCCCTGCACCATGGCAACAAGGACTAAAGTCAATGATGTGGGAATGTACCACACACAAAGAAAATACCTGCCCTGCTAAATTGTATTGTTTATTCTTGCCACAGGGGACAAAATACTACAGATCTCTTCTCTGCCATTCAGTGTTAAAGAGAATTGTGTTGCTTTGTCCTTCCTGTCCCTAAGGCTTGTCTGCTGATCACTAAGCCTTGTCCTTCCTGTCCCTAAGCCTTGTGTTTCCTGTCCCTAAGCCTTCTGCTTCCTGTCCCTTAGCCTTGTGCTTCCTGTCCCTAAGCCATGTGCTTCCTGTCCCTGAGTCTTGTGCTTCCTGTCCCTGAGCCTTGTGCTTCCTGTCCCTTAGCCTTGTCCTTCATGTCCCTAAGCCTTGTCCTTCCTGTCCTTAAGCCTAGTCTTTCCGGTTCTTGAGCCTTGTGCCTGTCCCTAAGCATTGTCTTTCTTATCCCTAAGCCTTGTCCTTTGTGTCCTTGAGCCTCATTCCTCCTGTCCCTAAGCCTCGTGCTCTCTGTTAATAAGCCTTGTCCTTCCTGTCCCAAAGCCCCATTATTCCTGTACCTAAGCCTTGTGCTTCCTGTCCCTAAGCCTCTTCCTTCCTGTCCTTAAGCCTTTTCCTTCCTGTCCTTGAACCTTGTCCTTCCTGTCCTTAAGCCTTGTGCTTCCTGCCCCTAGGTCCCATCCTTCCTGTCCCTGTTGTGCTTCCTGTCCCTAAACCACATCCTTCCTGTCCCTAAACCATGGGCTTCCTGCCCCAAGCCTTGTCCTTCCTGTCCTTGAGCCTTGTGCTTCCTGTCCCTAAGCCTTGTCCTTCCTGTCCATGAGCCTCATCCTTCCTGTCACTAAGTCTCATGCTTCCTGTCCCTAAGCCCTGTCCTTCCTGTTCCTAAGCCTTGTGCTTATTGTCCCTAAGCCTTAACCTGCCTGTCTCTAAGCCTTGGACTTGGTGGAATTTATGATGCACATACACATGTGGGCAGTGTATTGGTTAATATTGGAGTCCAAGTAGACAAGTTAGGATGTGTGGCAAAACCCCTTGACCTATACCTGTATCATGCCGAGGACTCATTGGCTGGGCCCTTATGTGATTTAACATCTTGTTCAATAGAAAGATGAGCCTAGTTTTGCCCACCACCAGGTCACCACAGTAAGAACATTCCAATGCTGCAGCTGTTCTCAGCTGCATGGTGACAAACAAAAGCTTTAAAAGACATCCCCTTCTCATACAGTGTCCCACTCACAGTTCATTTTAGCACTTGTTTAGGCTGTAAATAAATAATTATATATAACAACACCAAGGCTGTCTCCAAGGATTTGCATTAATGAGATCTTGTTAAGTTAATCCCTTCCATAGAAGTTGAGCTTTCTCTCTGCTGATTTTCTGTTCTCAAAAACTGTATCGATCTGTTTGTAACAATCTTTTTTTTCTCTCTATTCTTTTGTATTTTATATGTGTGGGTCTGCATCTGGGAATGTGTTTAGCTACAGTCTAGGCAAGATAAAAGGGATGCTTTATTAACAATCCACGCTCTAGCTTTGTGCATTGTTTGTATCTGCAAGCATTCTGAACAGTACCTGGCAACACTTGGAATACCTACTGATCTGTCTGTCTGTCTATCTCTCTACTATCTATCTATCTATCTATCTATCTATCTATCTATCTATCTATCTATCTATCTATCTATCTATCATCTATCTATCTATCTATCTATCTATCTATCTATCTATCTATCTATCTATCTATCTATCTATCTATCTATCTCTATCTCTCTCTATCTACCTAATTATCTATCCATTAATGTCTCAATCTCTGTCTGTCTTTGGTTATTTCCTCAACCAAAACCACAGCAAAAAACTACAACTAAATATCCAAATATATTGATCAGCTAAAATAAACAGAGTTATATTGTACAATTCTGTAGGTCCAGGTTGTGTAACAACCAGACACTATATAGCAATAAATTGTGTTAAGAAGTCAGAAGACCAACCCTCATCAAAAACCAGGAGTTCTCAAACTATGGGGCTTCCTCCCCCCTTCCTGGTAGGAACCTGTGTCTGTTTCAGGACCTTGTCCCCAAGGGAGAAGTTTCCCTGTGCAAAGTCCTGCCTGGAGCTATTGGCTCATCAACTTACCTGTGTTTGGGCTCACCTGCTCCATGGTTGTGCTGTAGGATAGCTGCTTTTGCTTTGAGTATAAAATATTTATTTTCAGTTTTTTTTTTCTTAAATGGAACTTTGTAGCAGTGACCATGGGGCCTGGAGCAATGACAAGGGGAAGCCAACCTGAAGCTTAGTTAGGAAAGATAAGCATGTTTTTTTTAGTGTGTTAATACGACAAACACTTATTTGCTTATAGATATTGCTGGAACTGTGGCTTAATTGCCCAATGATTTCCTATATAGGAATGGGACCTCGGGACCTGGGGTTTTCCGGATAACAGATCTTTCCATAATTTGGATCTGCATACGTTAAGTCTACTAGAAAATCAAGTAAACATTAAATAAACCCAATTGGATGGGTTTTGCTTCTAAGTAGTATTAATAAGTATTAATTATATCTTAGTTTAGATCAAGTAAGAGGTACTGTTTTATTATTACAGAGAAAAAGGAAATCATTTTTAAAAATTTGGATTTTTTTTGGATAAAAGGCAGTCTATGGGAGACGTCCTTTCCATAATTCAGAGCTTTCTGGATAACGGGTTTCTGGATAATAAATCCTGTACCTGTAAATGTGATATGTGCTAAGGGTGGTCCTGACCAATGGTTCAACCTCTAAAGGTGGCTAATAACCACTGTCATAAACGGATCTTTCCTTGGCCAAGTCCACTGTCCAATAACTGTCAATTGAGGTAACAAATATATAGCCAATATTAAGTCCAATTTTGTTGTAACAAATGAAGAATGTGATCAAAGTGCATTTTTGGGGATTGAGGCGTTCAGTCTGCCTGCAGTCCCAGTGACATAAAGACCGACAGCTGCGCACAGCTGTACAGTGTGGGGCATTTTCACACTTTGGGGCAGATTTACTAAATGAGGACTTCGCCGCAATTGGTCGTTACTCCGTAAATTCACTAAAGTGGATTTAACTGAACGTTACTTCTTTCGCCAGAGTTGCCTTCGCGACCTCAGACCAGGCGAAGTGCATTAAAGTAGCTAGATCTTCCTCAGTCATCTGTCACTTACATTATATTCTGTGAGCTGAAAATGCATCAAAGTCCAAAAAACGTTGGCGTCTTTTCCTTTTCCTTTTTTCCTATACATTTTTAAATTTTTCCGCCGTATGCAAATTGACCTGAGCACAAGATACCTAGCGAAGTTTGGCAAGGCAGAAATGAATGCTAGCGAATCTTCAAATGCTTGCATTGCCGAAGTAATGCTAGCGAAAAGTCGCCAGCGTTCATCGCCCACAATGAAACTCCACATTTTAGTGAATTAGAATAGTCTGACCGCATTTGCGTCTGACGAAGTGTAGCAATGGGTGCGAAGCGTCGCTGGCGTCAATTCGCCCTTTAGTAAATCTGCCCCTTTAAGTGAAGTCTAAAATATGATTTGAAGTGACCTGGACTGTAACTGCGTTACCGACTATTGTTTCCAAAGATCTATAAATCTATAAATCTATAAATAAGATTTATAGAAAGCCTAATTCAATGTAAGTAATACCTTTGGAGAATGTAAGATGCTTACAATTGCTTATTATATTAGGCATATATATATAAGTCTTAATGGAGAAAATAGTTTTCACATTAAAACTGAGCTTTGCAGAAAACTGTTTTTTTCTGATGGTTGAAAATCAGTTCCTTGTTGCCTTCATCATTTCCTTGTGGAGTAAAAGGAGTTCTTGGATCTATGGGGCAAATTCACTAAGATGCGAAGTTGTGCCAGACGCAACTTCGCCGCACTTCGCCGCACTTCGCCAGGCGTATTTTCGCCAGCGCTCCGCAAATTCACTAAAATCCCAAGTTGCGCACAGGGGTAGCGTAAGGTTGCGAAGTTGTGCTAGCGTTGATTCGCTATGTAAAGCGAAGTTACGCTAGCGAAGGCCAATTTGCATACGGCGCGAAATTCAAATTTCAATGGAGGAACACGTAGCAGCACTATTAATGCCTAGAAAACCTTCAAATCAGCAAATAAAAATTTTATTCATTCATTAAAATCTTCATTGTCTGTGAGTTTGTGGCGATGCAGTTACACGGCTCTGGCTTCCACCAGAGGGAGAAATCATTTTGATATCCTAGAATTCAGTGTGCTCTCTCATGGCGTGCATGTGTCTGTATGTGTGAAACATGTGCCTGGGGGTAGCAAATAGAGTTGAGGCCTTTGGATAAATCTAATATGGAATGTCAGTAGAAAGCACAGTCATTTCTATTTCTGGAAACCTAAAGCTCACATTGGTGCGCTGCAGCTTGTTACATACTGTTTAATTTCAATTTTTTCTTGTTTACTTTGGAAATGGCTGGGGTGGATTTTTATGCTGCTCCCTTGCTTTTTATTGTATTTGTTTTGGGATAGAAGTCTGACTTATTATCTTATATTGTATCACAGCTGCACTGGGCATTGTACAGAATCTTTCAAAATATATGAACATTTTATGACTTTACTGGAACTTTGCTAATATACTCAACATACAGGTATGAGACCTATTATCCAGAATGCTTGGGACCTGGGGTTTTGCAGATAACAGGTCTGTAATTTAGGTCTTCATACTTTAAGACTACTAGAAAATCATTTAAACATTAAATAAACCCAATAAGCTGGTTTTGCTTCCTATAAGGAATAATTATAGTATATATATATATATATATATATATATATATATATATATATATATATATATATATATATACTCTTTATGGAAAAATACATTGGTTTTGCTATGTGTAATAAATCTGTTTAGTGGTAAATATATTCTGACACTACACAAGGGCATCTACCTTATATAATGTGAGTTTTCCTTTTGATTTGTATTGAATTGTATTTGTATTTTGTTGAATATTGTTTCTTACCATAAATGTGAATTTATATATCAGTAATATTGCTATCATTGGCATGCTAATGCAATTATCCTAATATCTGTTTAAAGACTCTAATGGCTGAAAACATGTGAGATTTTATTCCAAGCCAGGCCTGATGCCCAGAAAACTCTACTGTCAGAAATAGATTTTGTTGTTCTGAGAAGTGAGATAATGTCAAAGAAGAAAATATTAGATTTTTGTTTTCTTGTCTAAAATATAAATGATAAATACTTTTTGCAGAATTTAAGTGAAATCGTTTTAAAATGCTTTGTGTTTCTGTTTCTCACATTTACACGGACGCTTAATATTAAACAAAACGTTTATTTTCCACTGTTAATGATATGTGTCCTTATTCGTGAACATTTCAGTGAAATTGATTGTGGTTATAAAGGTGACTTGTCCACCCACGTCTATTAGTATAGGAAACATGCTGTATAGGGCAGACACTGCTGCAGGTAGGCAGGGATTTATGTAGAAGTGGAGAGGATGATACCAGCCCAACAACAGCAGTGTCCACTTCAGACAATGCATTTGCTCTTCATACAGGGTCAGAAATAGGGGTAGGCAGAAGAGGCAGCTGACTAGGGTGCAATTATAGGGGTGCGCTGGGCAGCTACCTCTAAAATTATGTTCTGCCTACCCCTAGCCGGGTTCAAACCCCTCAGTCTTACTCCCCTTCCTTTCCTATGTCACCCACCACTCCATCACTCTCCCCTCCCTCCTTTCACCTTCCCTCCGTCGCATTCACCTCCCTCCCCTCCGTCGCATTATCTCCCTCCCCTCCGTCACATTCTCCTCTCTCCCTCCCCACATTCGCATTCTTCTCCCTCCCACCTCTTTCTTGCGCTCTCCTCCTGTTTTTCCTTCGTGTTCTCCTCCCTCCCCTCTGTCGCATTTTTCTTGCATCAACCCCTGTGCAGCATTCTCCTCCATCCCTTCCATCTCATTCTCCTCCCTCCGTCGCTCTCCTATTTGTTGCGGTCATGCGTGCATGTGTGGGGTGGCTGGCCGGGTTGTCTAAGGTGCCTGGCCCGGACCTACCTTTACATGAAAGGGTAATGGCGGTCACATTGCATACCTCTAAGGAGAAACTGGACAAACTAGAAAGAAGGTTCAAGATTTCCATTTTTTCCCTTCCCTAATAGGTCCAAATAAAGTTGCAATATAAATGATATGATATAATAGGTGTCTATATTGCTCTTGATCTCCAAACCAACAGTCACCACCGGATCTAACTGGGAATAGCAGATAACGTTTAAAAGATGAGAATTAAAATGTAATATTTAATCAGTTTTTAAAAAAGAAAAAGGGTTAATGTCAAATACAACTAACAGTATCTAAACACTAGGATCTCACAGAGGAATGTGTTTATAATTGGTCTCCTTTGGGGCTTTTCTCTCCCTTCTTTCCCCCATTCTGTTGTTGTGATTGAGCAAAGCACAGCACCAAACAAGGTTTTCATTGCTGTCACATGTAGGGGTTAGTGCCTTCCTCCAATTCTTGTGATCCATTTGGGACTTTACAGCGTAGACTGGAGCAAAAACAAGAGCACATGTGGTATTCACTCTGTTCATTTAAATATCTAGCTCTTAGGGGTCTATGATTCCAGTTTGCTCATTCCTGCCGTTTCATCTAAACAACATACAAAAAGAGACCATTGCATTTATTTCCACCTTCAGCTAGAAACAGATTGGATAAAGCTCTACAAGAGACAGTACAACTCCTGAGCCTCATGTGATTGTATAATAAGCAATTCTCCTGTAGAAAACAACGAAACCTACAGTTGTGTTCAGAATAATAGCAGTGTGTTTAAAAAGTGAATACATCTCAAAATCCTTATAATAACTTTTATTTCCATATACACACAAATGCACTGGGAACACTGCACATTCCAAATCAAAACATGAAGAAAAATGTATCAAAATTGTGTCATTCCTTTACAGAAAGTGAAGAACATTGAATATTAGGCTGTTCCAAGACATAGCAGTGTCTGCATTCAAACATTCACAGTATAAACTGAAAAATGTTTCAAGATTTTGCATCACTGAACTAATATTTCGTTGTATAAGCAGTTTTTCTGAGAATTGCTGTACATCTGTGCTGCATGGAGTCCACCAACATCTGTTACATTCCACAATTCTTCTGCATTTCTTGATTTTGACTCAATAACAGCATTGTTGATGTCACCCGCAAGTTTTCTATTGGATTAAGGTCTGGGTATTGGGCTGATCACTCCATAACGTCAATCTTGTTGGTCTGGAACCAAGATGTTGTTTGTTTACTGGTGTGTTTGGGGTCATTGTCTTGTTGATGGACCCATTTCAAGGGCATTTCCTCTTCAAGTATTTTGATGTATTGAAACTGATCCATGATAACTGGCATGAGAAAAATAGGCCCAACACCAAAGTATGAGAAACATCCCCATATCATGATGCTTTTGTCACCATGCTTCACTGTATTCACACTGTACTGAGACTTGAATTCAGTGTTTGGGGGTCGTCTGACAAATTGTCTATGGCCCCTAGACCCAAAAAAGAACAATCTTGCTTTCATCAGTCCACAAAATTTTCTAATTTCTAATGTGTTCTTTGGCAAATTGTAAGTTCTTCAGCATGTCTTTTTTTCAACAATGAGACTTCTTGCCGATAGCTTGGCTTCACAAAGGTGTCTTCTCACAGGTACTCACAGGTAACTTCATACCTTCTTTGATCGTCCTGGAGTTGATCATTGCCATTTTGCCTATTCTTCTATCCATTTGAATGGTAGTTTTCAGTTTTCTGCCACATCTTTCAGATTTTGGTTGCTATTTTAAAGTATTTGAGATCATTTTAGCGGAGCAGCCTATCATTGTCTGCACTTCTTTATTCATTTTCCCCTCTCCAGTCAACGTTTTAATCAAAGTATGCTGTTTTTCTGAACAATGTTGCCTTCCTTCCTTAAATAAGGACCGTAATTGACATTTTTTTACAGAAAGAATGATTTCACAAATTGCTACACTGCTATTATTTGGAACAAGCCTCAATTCATGATTCCATTACACAGAATCAGCAACATGCATGTCATGACTGCTGGGTCTGTTAGTTTTATTACTCTACTACACCTGCTAGTAAATTATTTGCCATGTAGAAATGAATTTCTACCAAAAACACTGATTGATCAGGTTAGTGACGTTGGGCTGCTATTATTCTGAACACAACTGTACAAGTAGATCAGCTAATAAGCTCAAAGAGAGACATTGGCTTTAGAGAGGTGCCCTGATATTGTAAAATGTTTCTTGACTACTATTTTCCATTGGTTTAGCTGGAAAGCGCCAATCATTTCCTCAGCTCAAGGTAAAGACTATAATTCTCCAGCAAACACGTAAGAAAAAAAAGACCCAGTTGAGTAAATATTTTTTTTTTATTTTAGAATTATTATGAATTATGGAGATTTATGACATGCAAATTAATTGCAAATCACAACTGGCATATTAGCACCTTAATTTGCATCTCATTAACTCAAAAGCCTTAATCTCAGATCAACACATACAAGTTTAAGGGCTTTCCTTTTGCCTCCCCATCTATTGCACTGGGGGTTTCTACGTTTAGCACAAATGAACTGGGGCCACTTGTATTAAATGATAGGGAAGTTGGACAGCTGGGGCACCTTATTAACAAATGCTGAGAAGCTCTTTAGAAAAGAATGGCTAATTCCTATTTTACTGATGTTTTCAACCACAAAAAAAATTCGCCAATAAATCTATCCAATTGCTTATGTTGACTTTTCACCAATAAACGCTGTTGAATCACCCCCTACGCCCAGTTCATTTTATGCCGTGGGTTTTATTTAGATTTAAATTCAGCAGTATTTTTAAGAAATATATATTTTTCCTGGTGACAAAGCTAATTACTCTAATATCACACATGCTGGTCCACTTCTAAGGAAGCAACTTCATGACTTTCCTTGGGCAGCGGTGTACAGTAGTTTCATACTTCCAAATATCCTTTCTATGGGTCAGTAACAAGCTTTATATTCCATATAGTCAGTATATTGTGAGTGGGTCCCTAAGCTCAGTAAGTGACAGCAGTTGAGAGCATGTGCAGTGAATCAGCAGAGAAGAAGATGGGGAGCTACTGGGGCATATTTGGAGACACAGATATTTACTGCTAAAGGACTGTCATTGCCTTGGGCTGGTACAGAAGCCCAAGACATAATGTACAACATTTCTAGCCTAATTCATTGTTGAGTTTTAGTTTTCTTTAAAATGTTTTCACTGGGGTGTGAGTGCCTATTATAATAAAAAAAGATTTGCTTGTATCCATCTTTGAAACAGGCAAAGCCACAATCAGCCTTTAGCCAATCAGAGCATTAGAAAGTTCACCAGGCTAAACCAACCTGTAGCCAATCAGAACCAAGAATGCTTGCAACTCAAAGAAACATAAAAAGTCTGAAGTGGACCCCTACATAAAAAAGGTTCATACATACAATTAATTCAGATTCATTCACACATCTCTTTGTATCAGAAATCATAGTCATAAATTCTCAATACTGTGTGTGATATTGACAGCTTTATCCTTAACAGATGACAATAATACGCCTTAAAGGCTTCCAGTTGATCATTTGGAGAGGTATAAAAATGATACACAGCAATCCTCCTTTCTGCTTGATCATGTTATAAAAATACCATCAACCCCGTTATGAGGCGGAATTGACCTACAATGCATTTATTTGGCAATGCATAGCAAATACAGTCCAACACAAATGGCTATAATGCACTTGATATGCTTATTTGGCAGTAACAGAATCTTCTTCACAGTTGTTGAGAATGATGCTTCTGTCCCTTCTATGGCACTAAGGCAATGAGCGTGTTGTAGCACATCACATGTGCGAGTAGCTGGTGAGTATTTTGCAATACGTGAGAGAAAGAGCCTGTAGTGAAGCGTGATGGGTTTGCCGGGAAGTGGATAAAATCAGTCGAGAGCAAGCAGCGGCTTGGTGTTTTCACTCTCTCGCTCTTCCTCGTGTCGCAGCGTGCCAGGTTCTACCACTGACTGAGACCTAAAAAGGAGAAAAACATTATTATCAGCATTTCTGTGAATCCTGGATGAGGAATAAGAAAGTCTTCAAAGCCTGGCAAATATTTCTTGGACCCGATCATAGCTGCTATTTTAACAAGGCTTACTATTGGCTTCCCAAAATGAGGAGACCTTATGCTGAAATTCCTATTGCTGAGCGTTACTCTGACTAGGTCAGAGCAGAATTATAATACAGGTATGGGATCCGTTATCCTGTTATCCAGAAAGCTCCAAATTACAGAAAGCCTGTATCTCATAGACTCCATTATAATCAAATAATCCAAATTTTTAAAAAGGATTTCCCCTTTTCTCTGTAATGATAATAAAACAGTACCTTGTACTTGATCCAAACTAAGATATAATTACTCCTTATTGGAAGCAAGACCAGCCTATTGGGTTTATTTAATGCTTAAATGATTTTATAGTAGACTTAGGTAAGGTGATCAAAATTACGGAAAGATCCCTTATCCGGGAAAAACCCCAGGTTTCTGGATAATAGGTCCCATCCCTATTTTATATAATATAATCCAGAATGCTCAGGACCTGGGGTTTTCCAGATAACGGATCTTTCCGTAATTTGGGTCTTCATGCCTTAAGTCTACTAGAAATTCATTTAAACATTAAATAAACCCAATAGGCTGGTTTTGCTTCCAGTAAGGATTAATTATATCTTAGTTTGGATCAAGTACAAGGTACTATTTATTATTATTACAGAGAGTGAAATCCTTTTTAAAAATCTGGATTATTTGATTATAATGGAGTCTATGAGATACAGGCTTTCCGTAATTTGGAGCTTTCTGGATAACAGGATAACGGATGACTCCCTGTGACAAGTTTGAAGTCCTGGATCATTGCTGCTATTGACAAGCTGAAACTTTAGGCTGGTAAATAAGTTCAGTATATAAAATATGGCATTTTTAGCCACATTAATTGTTAGGGTTTAGTTCTCCTTTAACATATGGCCATACACTCAATACTATTGTTAAGGAGGATAAAGAGCATACAGAAAATATAGAGATAAAATATATAGATACTGAATTTGTGACAAATGTTCTCTTTTGAATCTCAATGACAAAACTGTGAGAATCATACTGCAAAAATATATCAGTTCAGTTCACAGGGAATGTGTGAGCAAATGTGTGAGCATATATAATGAGTGTACAGGTATAGCATCTGTTATCCAGAAACCTGTTTCCAGGCACCTTTGAATTAGGGTAAGGCTATGTCCCATAGATTGTATTTTAATCAAATAAATCAGATATTAAAAAATATTTCCTTTTTCGCTGTAATAATAAAACAGTACATTGTACTTGATCCAAACTAAGATATAATTAATCCTTATTGGAGACAAAACCAGCCTATTGGGTGTGTTTATTGTTTAAAAGAATATTTAATAAACATAAAATACGGAGATCCAAAGTACAGAAAAATATATCAATATTATAGCTGAATATTATTTTGGGCAACACTTTTACTTTTGCTCTCATCACCAGTACTTGAATCTGATCCTATTATTCTCTACTTTTATTTAATAGACACAAAAAAAAAATGTAGCTCTTAATAAGATGGCTGTGTTTCAGTCGAGGGAAATGAGAATCCATTAACCTTCAAATGCACTACTTCACATTAGAGAGAACACAATCTGCGGGGGGGGGGGGGTTGGGGGTGATGGAGTGGATTTACAAAGCAATCCCCCTGAAAATTACATTTGCATTAATAAGTCGGGCTCACCATTTCTATATGTCACTGTATATAAAGAGCATTCATTCTGCAGGGCTTCCCAAACTTTATTAATAGACTGTAAGGATCAGATTGAAATCCTTTGTTCAGCCAGTGATTTTGTTGGGATGCAAAGCGAGTGCTGTGTGCAGAAAGGTGAATGATTATTGTGTGGCTGTGTCCCGCTGTAAAGTGGGAGGATTGTGAGAAGCGTTGCTCGCAGGCATGTCTGTAAGTTAACAGCAATCTTGGTATCAATTATGCAATATCCCCATGGGACAGCCATTACTAAAGCATAGTACAGTTAAAAGCCAAGGGATTTACCAGGCCATTGCTTATTATCATTCTGGTGCAAGACAAATAGCAGAGTTCAGGGCTTTCAGGATTCTCAGTTCTGCCTGTCAAGACAGCATGACATGGCCTCAAAATTTTTCTTTCCATCTTCTGTCCAATGCAAGAAAATATTAATAAAAAATAAATATTTAGTAGCTAACTTGATGTGTTCAACTAACAGCAGTATCCCATCTTCTAATGAAGGAGAACAAAAGCCTGCCATAAAATACATAAATATACAGTCATATGAAAAAGTTTGGGAACCCCTCTCAGCCTGCATAATAATTTACGCCACTTTCAACAAATATAAGATAACAGTGGTATGTCTTTCATTTCCCAAGAACATCTGAGTACTGGGGTGTTTTCTGAACAAAGATTTTTAGTGAAGCAGTATTCAGTTGTTTGTAATTAAATCAAATGTGAAAAACCGGCTGTGCAAAAAATGTGGGTACCCTTGAGTTTGTAAATTTGCTAATTTGAATCCATGTAACTGCTCAATACTGATTACTGGCAACACCAAATTGGTTGGATTAGCTCGTTAAGCTTTGAACTTCACAGGCAGGTGTGTCCATCATGAGAAAATGTATTTAAAGGAGAATTCAACCTGTTCGGAAAAAAACCCCGTACCCAAACCCCAGGTAGACCGCCCTCCCTCCTCCCCCCGGGCTAACTACCGCCCTGGGGAAATGCCCCATACTCCATACTTACCCCTCAGCGCAGATTCTTCCAGCGTAGTTGCACGCATGCATCTTCTGCAATCTCTGTAAGCTGACTGAGAGATCAGCAATTTCCGTGTAACTTCGCGCATGCGTAGTTGTCGCAAACTGCTCCAACTGCGCATGCGCAGAAATACCGACAGCTTACAGAGATCGCAGAAGATGTATGCAACTCCGCTGGAAGAATCTGAGCCGAGGGGTAAGTATGGAGTATGGGGCATTTCCCCGGAGGGGGGGGTAGTTAGCCTGGGGGGGAGATGGGAGGGGGGTCCACCTAGGGTGGGGGGTACGGGATTTTTTCTGAACTGCTCTGTGTTTGCAATCAGTTGCAAGAGAAAAATTAGGGCTGATTTTGGGGGGCAAACTGGTGCAGCTTGGGGGGAGGAAACAGAAAATACTACATTTGAAGTTAGGCTTTTGTTGTCCTACTTTGCAGCAATTAATGTTTTTGTTGTGTCTGTAAATTAATTATTATGCATAAAAACATAGACGACGCATGGAAAAGCATCTTTATATGGAGAATATTCTTTCCTGTCTCTATTTTTTTCTCTACATTATCCAGTTCTGCTATAGGCTGAGCATTGACTGACACATGAGGCCATATAATTGGGTTAGTAATCAATAGTTAGATTTTTAAAAATCATTAATTTAAATAATGGTTTCAAAAATGTCAATGTTTATTAAGTGGGAAAAAAATGCAAAAAACTATAACCCTAATTAACCCTTGGCAATCCAGGGCCCTGAGTCCCTTTTGCGTATGAAAAGTACTGGGAACTGGGATTTACAGCGCAGTGCCTCCCCCTAGGGAACACTGAGGAGCACACCTCAGGGGATTTCCACTAGGAAAAATAAAACACACACAGTTTGCAATAAAACAAATATAAACTTGTATTTAGTAACTTTTAATGCAAATCACACAATAAACTTTTACTTTGGGGGAACCTATGCAGACTTTGAACCCCTGGCACAGTCTCTCAATGCCACAGTCCCACACACTGGGTGGATAAATGCAAAATCACTCTGATCAGTTCAATGTCCCTTTCCCAAGACCTCTGCCCCAAGGTAGCTTTCCCTTTGAAAGTAGTAGCCGCTCCCATGTGGCAGGTACACGAGAAAGACCTGTCCTCACCCTGGGGAAACACACAGTGGCCAAAGTATCCACAGGCAGGGGATGTAAACTGGCTCTCCCTGATGCTCAAATACTTTCTCCAGCAGAGCAAAACACAGCATTTCCTTCTCCTTCTTCCTGGAAACTCCTTTTAATCAGTAGTGTCACTCTCCACAGATCCGATCCTCTCTAGCTGCTGCAGCAAGAATTCCCTTTCTAAGCTCTGTGCATTTTGCTCCAAAGTCAGGCACTCCCTCTCTCCCAGGGAGGTACTGGGGAGCCCAGGCAATCGGTTGGCTCTCCAGCCTGTAACTGGGCTGGATGATGTCACAGACAGAAAAACAGGGGAAGGATTTGTCTGATCCCCTACAAAACTCTAATGTGAGAGGTCACGTAGAAATTAATGGGAGCTGTCCTTGGCAAAATGTAAACTTTTTATGCAATTTGAGTTCTTTGAGTTTTCCCGATTAGACTGGTTTTACTTCCGATAAGGATTAATTATATCTTAGTTGGGATCAAGTACAAGCAACTGTTTTATTATTACAGAGTAAAAGGAAATCATTTTTAAAAATTTGGCTTATTTGATTAAAATGGTGTCTATGGGAGACAGGCTTTCTGTAATTTGGAACTTTGCTGGATAACGGGATTCCAGATAACGGACCCCATACATGTAGAAAAAAACCTCTAAACTTAAAGGAGATGGAAAGTCTTCTTCCACTTGGGGTGCCAAATGTAAGGCACCCCCAAATGAATGTATTTACTTACCTGACACCCTGGGCCGATGCTCATATCAGTAGAAAACTACACTACACCACAGAGCGATCCTCTTCCGTCTCCCTCTTCTTCGCGCAGCTGCGCATGTGCAGTAGAGCATTTAGCCAAACTAAAAAGTAGGCTGCTGTGTTCTACTGCGCATGCAATTGCCCTGGGAAATTTGAAGAAAGAAGATGCCAGAAGAGGATCGCTCCGTGGTGCTCGCTGGAAGAACCCCGGGCCATGCAGTTTCTCCTGATAGGTTTCAGGTAAGTAAATACAATCACTTAGGGGTGCCTAACATGTGAGTATAGGTTGAAGTGATGGCTATAGAAAATGGAAAAAGGAAGACATATATACTTTATTTCCCCTTTGAAAAAGCCTTTGCCGTTGAATATTTTATCCATGGTGAGAATATAAAAGGTTGCTTTGCAGAAAGTGCCGGTGTGACAGGCTCTGGTTCCCAAAATAGAATGTGACATATGGTGTTCTAGTTGTGTTCTGAATTGGTGTCACGCAGATTGAGACAGGCACATACATGGCTTCTTAGATCTCTAACAAGTACTTTATAATATCACAATGCAGATAAGAAGAGATTTGCGGAGCTAATGACCAGCGTGTGTCTTGCAGTGATAAAAAGCTCTTTGGTAGAAAGTCTTTGTGGAAAAGCTGTTGGAAAATGTCAGATATGGTTTTTCCCTATTCAGCCCCTTTGCTTTGTAATGTGCTACTGTAACTAGTGCAGCTGGAGAAAACATTTGCTGTTTCATAGAAACATTCTGTTTTATATCACATTCCTTTGTACAAATAACATGGAGATCTCAATAAAAACAAGTGGAGCCATATCCAAATGTTAATGCAACATCAACCAACCTGCTCTGACAAAGTATACTGCGAGTATATATATTGGAGCAAGGGAATCCAGGAATTGCCTCCAGCCTGGAGGGATTTTTTTCACCACGTTTTGCCATGAAAATGACACCCATAGACTAGAAAAAAAAGTTGTGCATCAAAAAAAAAATTGATGCCCAATATTCCATTTTTTTGGAGTTTAAATTTGATTTGACTATTCGATCGATTTTTTCAAAGATAATATACCATTCGAATAGTAAATAAAATCGAATTTATTAGAGTTTAAAAAAATTCAATTTTTTCTAAAATTCAACCTTTGATTAATAACCCCCTTAATCCTCATTCTGTATTGTTACTTAAAAATGTACAGTATAAGCATGCTGCACCTTCATACACCTAACTGCATTATGGAATCAGTGTCCAGTCCAGCTCTAAGAACTATTTTTTATCAGTCTCAGCCATATCCAAGATACTAAAATATCCTTCAGGCTGGGTTTAATAAATATTTAAGACAGCAAATATATGTTTACCCTATATCTCTAGGGTGGGACTCCTGTCAATGGCTTTGAGACCCTATAGAGTTCCCATCCCATCAGTTTTGTATCTTATGTTATTAATAGTCCAAACATCACTTGACGGCAACAAAATCCAAAATCACAATCTCCCTTCGAAGAGAAGTTTGTATCTTTATTGCCTATGGTTTAAGCAATGATTAAAGCATTATTCACTTCCATAAATTAAGTGTATGAAACTGTGTATATTTGTGCTTAAACTATTTGTTCTGCACTGTTTTGGGAATGTTTTATTCCTTATTACAATTCAGTAGAACCTGTAGGGCGAGAAAAACCTGACTACGAGTTATTGAAGTGCCAGGAACTATATATTACAGCAGTTTAGCACTTTATTGCTCTTTTAAAATGAAGTCCACAAATACTGTATATGTGTTTGATTTTAATGGTAGAAAAACTTCCAGTATTATAGAGTGCCCGCTGCTACCCCACAGCATCCATCTTTCATAAATAGCACCATTTGCAGAAGGACGTGTGACTCTGTAACTGCTCTGCCATCACAAATGAGAAGAACAGGACACACCGGCACAGCATGGGTAAGTTCAGCAGGTTAAACCTTGCTTGTTTATTGCGGATGCAACGTTTCGGGGCGTGACCCCTTTCTCAAGCATGCTTGAGAAAGGGGTCACGCCCCGAAACGTTGCATCCGCAATAAACGAGCAAGGTTTAACCTGCTGAACTTACCCATGCTGTGCCGGTGTGTCCTGTTCTTACGCTGTTTTTGAGGTTGCCTATTCCCTCTGACATCGAGCACCTGGGAGTCGCTGAAGTCTGGACGGCCAGGGTGTGCGAGTGTAAGTCTTTCTTCTTATCACAAATGAGAAGCTCTTAATCAGAACGGATGTGGTTTAAATGAGCTGCTGGAGCAGCAGATGAACATTTTCTGCATAATTACATTTTGCTTTATGGAAAAGGACAGGAAATGGCTTACAAAATACTCTGGGCGATCACAGGATTGAAATAGATTTGGGTTCATAAAAACAGAGTAAAGCTCCTGCTGATATCAGGTCATGCAAAAATGGATCACTATCTCTGTGCAAAACTCGTTTGGGAACTTACTGATGCTATGTAGATTACTAAGGCACCCAGCATACATAGAAGGACATTTATTTCAGATATAAATGAGTTTATGTATGTGCAACCAAACTTTTTTCCTGCTGCTGTCAGCAGTGCATTGCAAAGTGCTGACATTCTGGGATCAGCCAGTTAGATCAGGTGAAATCTGTCAGTGGCTCACAGCACCAGTGTGTGTGCAGCCAGAACAACAATGTTAGGTTGAGGTACTCACAAATAAATTGATACATATATAAATAATTGTAAACAAATAATGAAGACTTTTTTTTATTATAGGAATAGGTCCCTTTAACAGTATGGAATGAACGTGGCTGTGGGATATCCAAAATAAACGGTGTCCACTTGTGTTACCTGCAATGGTTACTAAACCTTCAGATGTCAGTAGTGCACTAACCTTTAACATAAAATGGAGTTTTAGAATGATCACTACCCAAAGGTAGACACTGATTACGTTTTTCAGTGGGTGCCAAGCAAGCTCTAGGTTAGTTCCTTTGAATAAAGTGCAAGCCAGATGGTCAAGGGTTCTGTACACCACTGTTGTGTCTTTTGGGAACTAAATAAAATAGCAATAGTTATCCTATATGTGGTTCAGTTTTATGCTGTAGTTATCTTTAGCTAACATGTTTTGCTTTTCCAGTGACCCATGGTAGGCCTGTTGGCAGTACAATGTTAAAATGTAATCTATACTATGGATATTGTTGAACCATACAAATGGGAGTATAAACAGGTGTGGGACCTGTTTTCGGATAACTGATCTATCCATAATTTGGATCTTCATACCTTAAGTCTGCTGGAAAATAATTTAAACATTAAATCAACCCAATAGGCTGGTTCTGCTTCCAATAAGGATTAATTATGTCTTAGTACAAGCTACTATTTTATCATTACAGTGAAAAAAGGGAATCATTTTTAAAAATGTGGATTATTTGTTTATAATGGAGTCTATGGGAGATGTTCATTCCGTAATTCAGAACTTTCTTGATAAGGGGTTTCCATATTAGTACTGTATTATAAGCACATGCACATTGCACATATCAATGGATTTTATTTGGATGCTATAATGGGTCAATTTATTTACACTAGCACAAGATTGACTGTTTTTTTTTCACCGATCAGCACATGATGGGTTTAAATATTGTATTGTGTATGTTTATAAATATTGTATTGCATTTGTTTATAAAGGGACAGTGAGGCCCAAAACAGTAGTGTTAATAAACTGGACTTTGGGGGAATTCTATTTTGTCCTCCCACTCATCATGTCAAAGCATACTGAGAATCATACAAAATCTCTGTTATAAAGGAATGCCTGGTCTATTATGTATTGATGAATTTGGGTTATTTGAAATGGCAAAGTAATTATTTAATAATGTAAAGAGTTCCAGCTAATAAAACAAAATTAGAATGATAAAATTAGGTAAAACAAGTAAGAGGTTACATAGTTTAGTTGGGTTGAAAAAAAGTCCATCAAGTTCAGCCCCTAGTGAACCCCAGTGTATATACATACACACACCTAACTACACTAAATATTTTTGATAAAGATACATCTTTAGTGACTGTCAGTTATTTAATAAATTGAATACAAACAATCTCTCTAGCTGTGCCTTGAATTTTAGATTATTTTTAAAATGAGTGGCAGGGCATCCAATGAATGTACCATTTTAATTGTGAGCATGTTCTTGGTCTCGGTCAACGTCATTAATCTGACTGCAGTTCACAGCTGCTTCTGCTGCTAATTACTCCGCTTGTGTGTTATTCTGCACACTGTGTGGTACCGGAGAATCACTGGATAATTTATGACTTGTCTGCTGCTGTGTTTAGTTGGAATATATATTTTTTTTATAACATTATCTTTTGGACATCTCGGTAGGTATTGTCTGATGGTTTGCTGCAGCTGCCAGAAACAAATATCTGCACTCATGTAAACAGGAAATATTGGTCTCTGAATTGAATGTGTCTAAAATGAAGGAAATAAAAATGAACAACAAGGGTCTATTCCCAGGTCTTATTATCCAAAATATGATTATGCTACTGGTAACATTTGTGCACAAAAGTACTCATTATTGGGCACTCCACACTGCTAAGTGCTCATTCATGGGGTCTACTTTCTGGCTTTCAGTACAGTACTCAGACTCTGGATACCCAATCACCCAACTCACACTAAGGGAGAAAAAAGTCTGAAATAAGCTTCATGAAGGGCTCACCTAACATTGCCTGTAGCAGTTGGATTCCAATCCATTTACAGCCCATGGAGACCTCCTGGTAGCAAGCTGTTATCAAGCTGTCATCACCAATGTCATGTTTTCATCCATGTGAGTGGTAGATGATTGTATTCATGTCAAGACAGGTGGCATTAGGGATACACCGAATCCACTGTTTTGGATTCGGCCGAACCCCCGAATCCTTCTTGAAAGATTCAGCCGAATACCGAACCGAATCTGAACCTGTATTTGCCTATGCATATGCAAATTATGGGTGGATAGGGGAAAACATATTTTACTTTATTGTTTTGTGACAAAAAGTCATGTGATTTCCCTCCCCGCCCCTAATTTGCATATGCAAATTAGGATTCGGATTCAGTTCAGCCAGGCAGAAGGATTCTGACGAATCCTGCTTAAAAAGGCCAAATCCTGGCCGAATCCCGAACCAAATCCTGGATTCTGTGCATCCCTATATGGCATCAAAGGGTATTGTGCCGAAATAGATAAGGTCTATGTACACCACTTTCCTACCATTGAAGTATTAGCCATACAGGTCTGCTCCTAGCCTCTTTTTATTAAGGGGAATCACTCCACTGGGATGGTTTTTTTTTTTAACATACCGCTATGTTTGGCAAAAGAAACCAAACAAAGCAAAGGAAGGTGTGTGAGTTAAACAATGCAAATGTACATTAAGACATTGGTATGTTTTTCCATAGCTAGTATGGATTTGATATCCACCTAAGACATACATGAACTTCATTAAAGGTTGGATGACAAACTGTTTTTTTGTGTATGATGGATGGATGCTATTGCTGGTACGGGTTGGTACAGGTAGTTTATCTTACACATGTGTTGTTATAATATTAATCTTTGTTTAGCTGTTCTAATGAATGTCTCATCATATGGAAAACATATACAATATTTAGGTGGAAAGGCCTCCTTATAAACAGACAGGGTCATACTGGAACACCGGCAAAAAACACGATGGGCCCTGGCGGCCCAGAACTGCTCCCTGGCGGCCCAGAACTGCTCCCTGCACAAAGACTCTAGCTCTGCTTGTGACCTCCCTGCCCAGCCCCCGCCACGGCTACAAGAAGAAAAAGGTACACGCGGGGAGACAGAGGGAGGTTGCATCTCAGGCTGGGGAGTTGAAGGGGGCTTTGCAGCTCTGGCAGGCCCCCACAGCTCGACACTGTAATTAGCCATATCAACACATGGTGCAAATATAGATGACCACATGTAGGTACAGGTACATTATTGAATGATCTCTAACTGCCACTCCTGCTCCAATATTTACCAATATTTGCACCACACCTTGTGATTGTAAATGAGTCTTGTAATGTGTATTTGTATTCCTTTTGGCTACTCCGACCCAACACTGGGCTTCCATTAAATGAAAATGATGAATGCCTCTTTATGAGCGTGCCTCTAGGCTTCACAGATTTTCTGGTTTCCTGTATCTAATAAGGCACACTCTCATACCGGAGGCAAGATAGGGATAATTATTGTTTTATCCATGCTTTCCAGTTCCAAAGAAATGTTTTTTTTTCTTTTGCCTTTGACTGAGGTTTAAGCTAAGCTCCTTATGGATCATAATTATTGTGACACTAATTATTCATTATAATGCTCTTGGCTCTTGACAAATTACTCATTTTTAAACCAAACTAGTACCTGTATAGCCAGTGAAAAATGTGAATAATGGACATTATTAATAATTCATCTTTGCAATATTTCATTATTATGGTAAAATCTAAAACCAGATGAATGACGCTTTCTTGATTCTACCCTTAATGCTTACAAATAAAAAATATCATATATATATATATATATATATATATATATATATATATATATATATATATAGTGTGTGTGATTTTATTTCCTATAACAGAAAGGATCTAAGAGCTGTAAAGTATCTCCTTATAAATGGAGCATAGAGATCATTAAAATAGTAATGTAATATAATAATAGTAATGAGACCACCATGGAGCCGCCACCACCTAACCACAGGGTCTGTGTCTTTTATAGTTATGTCACTGCATTTATAAAGGGCATAGAACTCCAACAAGCTCCAGGCCCATCTGAATATTTTTTGTGGGATGGTGCAGTGCCTTATAGTTATGCCACTGTATAAATGCATTTAATCTAACCGCATCTCTGTCTGAGGGACATGGTTCAATGAAGTGCTTTAATACAATGTATATTATTATGAATGCTGGGGCTCATTTATCAACACTGGGCAAATTGGCACCTAGACAGTAACCCATAGCAACCAATTAGTGATTACCTTTTCAGCCAACTGAAAGTTAGAACAATGAAAGCAAAACATTTGATTGGTTACCATGGTTTACTGCCCAGGTGAATATTTGCCCAGTGTTTATAAATGAGCCCCGCACAATGGATGCACCATTATAGGCTTGGGGAATGCTCTCCAGAACTGTGTGCTAGGCCAGTAAATGAATACCAGAAATCCCTTACCTTTTCATATACTTAGGCGAGTCTTCTCCTTCTACAATTGTGGGCACATGCTTCACGTGGATAACGTTGTAAGAACTATGGGTATATTCATTTTCATCATTATAATCAGGGCCAAGCAATGTCCTCGCCCAGGTGCCCATGTCATAAGGTGGAAGCGTGCCTCCAAATTCAGAGGGTAAACAATCAGGGTGAATCAGCTGGTGAAGGCTATTCAGGTTGTTACCGTGTAGAAAGATCTGTAAGATAAATGAAAGTGTACAGTGTAAAAAATGAAATCATGTAGAGTAAATGTTTTGATTTTATCTGGAAATATGAGGGGCAATTTTTCCTAATTTCCCTGGAATAAAACCAGACACAAACAGATTTTAAGATGATCTGCTGGTGCATTAAATACAGTTGCTCAATGTACCAGAAGTGATCCTACTGAGATGTCTATGTGGATTTAGAAATAAGGGGACCAGGAGGGATTTCAATGCTTGGGATCAACTTTACCCAAAATCTAGAAATTAATGATGACTCCCCAAGTTATTAGTCAATATTAATAGAAGAACCATGCAAATACTGTACATTTGCTAAAGAGGCACAGTATAACTGCATCAAGAAAATCCCCCCTTTGCAAAGTTGGTGAGTTTTTGGGATACACACTGCATTGGGTGGCAGGGGGAAGGATGACATCTGGGGGGGCAGGTGGATAACGTTGGGGTCGGACCAGTGATGTAAAGGGGTACGGCAGATGACATCAGGGCAGGGCTTATGACGTGGCAATCAGCAATTGGCTAATAGCCATGTCATTAATGTCAATGGCCTGTCCAATTTTCCTTATTTGGAAATCCGGACAGGCACTTTTCACCCGGACAGCCCTTCCAAAAACCAGACAGTCCAGATGAAATCCGGACAGGTGGCAACCCTGATGCTGCATTGTGGGAAAAACATGGCGATTGCATTCTGCTCACTATCACTGCACTTGCAGGTGTACTGTACATGTGCCCTAATATATATATAAGTCTATACCCATTTCAAATATAGATCAAGAACATTCTGGCTAAACCACTGGAAATTATGAACAGAGCACTTAAAGACAAGCTGCTTTTATGTAAATGAAAATATTGTACCATTTAAACATTAAGTTGTTTCCATAGATACAGTTATTGTGCTTGATACATTCAAAACAGAATGATTTAGCTGAGCAGAATACATTCTAATATCATCATTCATCCTTTAGAATCCAGAGACATTTCAATACATGAAATCTCTTTCTTTTTCAATACATCCTAGCTTTATTCTGCCAGTGCATTTAGTGAGGCTATAAAATTCTACGGCAGCTAAACCCTATAACAGGGAAAATCTCTTTGAAATGGGCAAACGGGTCTATTTAGCTAAGTGGCCATGAAAGCAAGTGAATACTGGGCCCATTCAAATGCAAATGACAACATATTGCAGATCATAAGCAAAGCAGGTACAGCTCACAGAATTATAAAACACTTCAATGATCTCTCTCTATAGATATTAAGATCTCAATAAACATTAGAGGCGTGAAACCTAAATCCATTAAAATCACCCGTAAGGAACGATACGTTGTAGACATTAATTGCAAATAGATAAACCTTACTTGTCTTTCCTTTTGCAAAGGTAATACACACCTATGTTCAACAAAAGCCAATTTAAGAAAGTCTTGTTTTGAAAAGGAGAGCTGCACTTTCTATTTATTTAAAAAATGAGTTTCTTTATTTCATGATTAAGACATTGTTCTACCCATGCTACCTATTCCTCCTTTTCTATGAAATAAACATTGTTAGTTTAATGAGAGATTAATAAACAGTGTTAATTTAAAGAGATATTAAAAACCTCCAAACTGCTGCCTTTGTCTTAGACTTACAAATACGGAGGGCGTCATTATAAAGGTATTTAAAGCTGGTCCTACTAGGACCAATATTGCCTATGGACTCTATGGGGCAAATTCACTAAGATTCGTAGTTGCGCCAGGCGTAACTTCGCCGCACTTTGCCGCACTTCGCCACACTTCGCCAGGTGTAGTTTTGCCAGCGCTTCGCAAATTCACTAGAATCCGAAGTTGCGCTCAGGGGTAGCGTAAGGTTGCGAAGTTGCGCTAGCGTTGATTCGCTAAGTAAAGTGAAGTTATGCTAGCGAAGGCTAATTTGCATACAGCGCCAAATTCAAATTTCAATGGAGGAATACGTATCAGCACTACAAATGGCTAGAAAAGCTTCAAAACACCAAATAAAAATTTTATTTTGCCCTACACATATGCCCACTGTCTATGTAAGTTGCCATGAGTCAGGAGATGTAGGGGGAAGGAGGGGAGCCCCAAAAATTTTTTAGATCTTTTTCAGCCTATCACCCATCATGTAGAAAACACGCCAGCGTTTTTTGGGACTTAGAAAAAATTTTGACTTTTTTTGAAGCAGTCCCTATCTACTCTATTGCGCTTCGCCTGGTCTGAGGTGGCGAAGGATGTCTAGCGTAAAAGGTAGCATTCAGTACACTGCGCGCGTTAGTGAATTTGCTAGCGAAACTTCGCCAGGCGTAAGGGTGCGAAGTAACACTAGTGAAACTACGCCAGCCTTCGTTAGTGAATTTGCGCAGTAACGAAAATGCCAAACGCTAGCGAAGTAACGCTAGCGTTCGGCGCTTCGGCGCTTAGTGAATTTGCTCCCATGAATTTGATACCTGGTTGGGGCTTGCAGCAACAAAGCAGATGAACACTGCATTTATCTATGAATGTAATTCAGATGCGTTTGTACAGGCCCCAGTGGTATTTGATCTGTAGCCCAGGTGCCAAACAATTAGATCAGTCCACTTAAGCTCAAAACCTGAGTATCCATGGGTATAGATCAATTTCCAACACAAACCCTATTTGATTTAGTTCTCTTGGAATATAGGGGGACAATATATTGCCAGGTTAAGACTCTGTCTCACAATGCAGTTTGTTTCCTGATACAGATATGGGATCCATTATCTGGAAACCCGTTATCCAGAAAACTCCAAATAACGGAAAGGCTATCTCTCATAGATTCCATTATAATCAAATAATCCAAAGTTTTTGAAAAGTTTTAATTTTTCTCTGTAGTAATAAAACAGTACCTTGTACTTGATCCAAACTAAGATATAATTAATCCTTATTGGAGGCAAAACCAGCCTATTGGGTTTTTTTTTTAATGTTTACATGATTTTTGACTTAAGACATGAAGATTCAAATTACAAAAAGACCCCTTATCTGGAAACCCCAGGTCCCGAGCATTCTGGATAACAGATCCCATACCAGAAGGAAATTCTAAAATGCACAAGGTCAACAGCAGCTAGAGAAAGCAATAAACTATTATTATTGATATCATAAGTCTTAAAATGCTGTAGTTTGTATTTTTAATAGCACAAATGTAATTTTACTTTAATGTAAGGGAGACATTTACTACTGCAGTGAGAAAAGGTAGCCTTAATGGGGGGCAAACCCTTAAAGGAGCAAAGAAAGAAGTAGGCTAGAAATGCTCCCCATCTTCTTTTCAATTGATTCACAGCACATGCTTCTGTAACATTTCTTCTTGCTCATATCTGACAACCCCTAGCTTTTCAACAGCCAGTCAAAGTCTACTGAGCATGTGCAGACGAAAAAAAAGCCAAGATGGGGAGCTCCTGTGGATAAATTTGAAGGCCTGGATCATTACTGTTATAGGGCTGCTGAACCTCTGGGCTGGTACAATAGGTTCATATATTTTTAGGGTTTAGTTATCCTTTAAAGAGGAATACACAGGTGGTTTTAAACTAAACTGCTAGATTACTACACATGAGCTATGAGTAACCTGTAAAAATATAAACTGTGTTTAATGATGCCATTAGTTGATGCTTGGTGATATTACTGTGTGTTGTACGACTATGACCCTCTACTTTAAAATATGAAAATAATGGAAGTCACCGTAGAATCTGATTCCGAATAAATTCACTGCATCCTAATACATTTATATTGTCATGGAAACCCATTCAGTCACCTTGACTTTTTAGTTTTTTTTTTAATGAAAACTAAATAAAGATCACTTGATCAGTAGCTCATATAACAAACATGGGAAAATGTCCCTGGCCTTTATAGATAACACCAGGAGGAAATGAAATTTTAATTTCCGAATTTAAATGGAGATACTTGAAATACCACAGCTGGGATTTTTGTATCGCATATGTAATTACTGTTCTTAGTGTTCTCATACAGTGCATCATTTCTAGTTAACATTTCACAAATGTCCTTGCATTCTGCCAGCCCCTGCTCTCTCCAAAGAAATTCATTTGCAGTGGAATAATCCGTTTGTGCCGCCGTATTTATCACAAAGAGACAATGTACAAAGCACAAAAGCAATGTAGAAAATGGACTCTGTACTGTTCCCCATTTGCCTCTCTAATAGTTCTGTTTTTCTCCAACCCACAGGACACCTTTGGGGGGCCCCTGCTGTAGATTTCAAAGATCAAAGAAAAGTTCAGCCCTCTTATAATGCAAGACTGTCCAGAGCACATATTCATTACCGCCATGTAATATGTTCAACAAACAATCATTGTCTTGGCTTATTTGTCTTACCCTCTTCCTTGTCTTGTCTTTAAGGAATGGTTTAATTATAGTGTACAGAGCATGGATGTACCAGGGCTGATTGACAAAGTGAACTCCTCCAAAACGAGCTGGGAAACTGTCCTGTGGGTTGGAGAAAAACAGAACTGTTAGAGAGGCAAATGGGGAACAGTACAGAGTCCCTTTTATATACATAAAATGAATGTACTGGGGACTGAGCAGCGGTGCCATTTTAACTCTGTTCCCATGTAATCCTTGATTTGGGTAGGCACAGTACCCTACAGCTTCAGCAAATTACTCTTTGCACGTGCTTAGCCCTAAACCTTCAAGTAACACCAGAAAAATGGTGCCACTTTGCTCCCCAGCAATGTCTCAATGGCAAGTTATTTTTTTTTATAGAGGAGGTACCCAGCCCATTATGTAACGTTAAGAGTTTTTGGTCACTGGGAAATAAGCAACCCCAGTATTTTTTTAACTTTCACTTTAAAAATTATATATTGCCAATACAAAGTGGATCAATAAAGCATCATTTTTGCAGTATGCAGTATGCAGGTATATATGCAATATCAATGTGCCTTTTCAGCTGCATTCCCTGACAGCCTTTGATTTCTGGAGAACCACAGGTTTCCGATTTCCAACCTATAGGCAAATATTTCTGCAGCTCAGATGGAGCAAGGCGGAGCCCAGTGACGCACCCTTTGTCAGAAAACAAAACAAGATGAAAGGAGCCATCTGCTCTGTGTATATTGTCAGGTTTCACTTGTGGCTGTGCTGAACAGGAGTGGGCTGCCTCCAGACAAAGGGCAGCAGTGCAGCAATGTCTACTGTTTTATCATTTACACTGATCAAGCAAAAGCTGAAACCAGTTTTATGCATTTCTGCTACTAGAAGCTTTCTTATTAATTTCATCCGCACAGATTAAAGGAGAAGAGAAGCCAAAAAGAATATGTCCTTTTACATAAAAGGTCACGTTGTCATAGTTATGCGGGTGGTGTATGTAGTGCTTAGTAGGCCGAGACCCACCAATCTTGCCCACCAACCAGTGCAGCTCCCTCCCCAAACAGGTCAATCTTCTGAATTATTCAACAATCCCTACATCATTAGTGTTGCTTGCACATGCACCAAGTGACTGTGTTATTGCTTGTTTTTATACTGTATGGTTTGACCTATTTCTCCTCTATTCAGCTACTATATTTGGATCTGCCTCCCTTGTGCTAAATTTGGATGTATCCTGTTCTGCATATGTAGATCAGTCCAGATTATTGCTGGGGTATTGCTGACTCTAATCTAAAGCATAAAAGAGTTTTCTAGACTACTATCAGGGCTGGAGACATGTCTAAGGATGAGCACTAATCCGACTGATATAGCAAGGGGACTGATATTGCTATAGCAGGGGACCCCAACCTTATTTACTTAAGAGCCATATTCAATTGTAAAAAGAGTTGGGGAGCAGCACAAGCATGCAAAAAAGTTCCTGGGGGTTGTGCTTACCCATTTGGTAACTCCTATGAGGAATGTCAATCTCAAGGAGGCTCTGTTTGGCAGTACACCAGGATTTATGCACCAAAACTTGCCTCCAAGGCTGGAATTCAAAAATATGCACCTGCTTTGAGGCCACTGGAAGCAACATTCAAGCGGTTTGTAACATGTTGCTCACGAGTAGTGATGGGCGAATCTGACCTGTTTCGCTTGGCAAAAAATTTGCAAAACTGCAAACATTCACCAAAATGCATTGAAGTCTATGGGCAACAAAATTATTTTGATGTGTGGCAAATTGTGCAACAAATTTATGACACACAGCAATTTTTTTCACCTAATGGGTGTAAATTTCACTGTGAAAATCTGCGAAAAATCTCACTCATCACTATGTCATGAGCCACTTTTCGGGGATCGCTGTGCTATGGCTTCCAGTGCTGAGCTACACCATATACCCTTTATGCTGGGCACAGAGGTCATGATAAAATCAATTCTACCTATTCTATGCACAGATTGTTTCTTCTAATTTCTTTAATTTATCCTATCCAAATACCTGCAGTACTGCCTAACTTGCTAATACTATACATATCAAGAGACAGATCTATTTTTCAGTGTTATTTGAAGGTCTAATGCCAGCACTATTGCAGCTCCCTCTCACACATAAATGCAGATATGTAGTGATGTCAGATCACATAGCCATGCCATCACGTTTTACAATTATATCCATTGATGCCACTGTTGCATTTGTATTCTCTGTGTAAACCAGATTTGACAATAATTTAGTTTAGGGCAGAGACACATTCTGAGATTCGGGGAGATTAGTCGCCTGGCGACAAATCTCGTCTTCTTCAGGGCGACTAATCTCCCCAAACTGACTTCCCCTGATTTCCTGCCAGCTGGAATGTATATCGCTGGGGGGATGGCACTTGGATCGCTTTGTTTTCCAAAGTCACCCAAAGTTTCCTCGTGAGGCAGTTCAGGGAGATTAGTCGCCCCGAAGAGGAGGAGATTTATCGCCCCAAAATCTCCCCAAATCTGAGCGTGTGTCTCTGCCATTAAAGGACAATCGCAACACTATCTTTTAACAGAAGAGAATATGAATTTTACATAGAGACTTTGCTCTATAACGTTTCAATGAGGGTACAATGTATAGGCTGTTTCTAACTGGGTTACATTGTGCCTTTACAGCACTATAAATTAGTCAATATTAATAATCGTCAACTAGTCAATTACTGTATTTAAAATAGTAACTATGGCAACTATTTGCACTTGCAGAATTAAATGCCATGAGTTTTGCCTGTATATGTATGCAGTGCTGGCAGATCCCTGGGATCACCTACTTCATGGTGCCTGTGAGCTGCACTCTAGGAATTTTGTAATTAAAAGGTGCAAATTTCTACAGGTGTAGATACCGACGTACCAGCAGGCAGCATTTATTGGTCCTCTGTTTAAAAGCAATAGCAATCTTCTTGGTTGCTATGGGTTATCGCACCTGGGCAAATATTTCAGAGGTTGTCTGATTTTTTTTTTTTTTTGCGAATAACTTAAATTTTTAGAGGTATTTAGATGGTTGGTGCATTGTTCAGGGAATTTTTTTTGGATTTTTTTTAATAAATTCAATGACCATCAGGTTTAAGAGTTTGTGACTTTAGTCTGGATTTCAAGAATGTGCAAAAGGAAGTTATTTTGTTAGATTTTGTTTGTACTGGAATAAGTTATTCGAGTGAGATTTAATTAATAAGGAAAGGGAGCCCCCCTATAAGATATATTGGATCATTCAACTGACACCCAACTGCTGCATGAAGACAGAATGAAGAGAAACATATACTAAGAGAGGAATAGTGAATTTCAACTTGATTATTTATGAAACAGTATAGAATTTTTAATTGATTCAATTTAGAAAGTTTCTTACTTCAGTATGAGGAAGCTTATATTATGTTTTTATTTTTGCAATAGTTCCCCTTTAATGAGTCTAATTCGACATAAATTCTTAGTACGGATTTCTGTAATTAAATACGGTAACCTATTAGTCAGCAATTTCAGGGTTGGACTAGGCAGACCCAATCCCCACCGGCGTTCGCCCCAGGCCGCTGATCTTCCTCAGGTGTGGGGGCTCCTGGGGCAGCAGCCTCAGTGGGCCCTGTACCCGCCAGTCCGACCCTAAGTAATTGTACAATGAAATCAAATATTTGATTGGATGGTATGGGTAACTGCACTGGTGCAATGTATCGCCTATGTTAGTGTTTTACGAACAATTCATTTAGCTGGGATTCCTAGTTCATTTATTTGTTTGTAATTAAAAGCAAATAAACAAGACCTTCCCAAAAGCTAAAATTCATATGGAAAAGGGTACTGCAGCAAGGAGTAAAAATTAACCAAGTTTTTTTTAAATGTGTAAATACTAAAAAAAATTAAGCAGGGTGGGGTGGGACCCTTGTTGTCAGGGAGGGGGGTTGGTGATTGACAACAGAAATAAAGCACAGATTCAGAACTGTTATTTTTCATCTGGCTACACAAATAAGGAACCAAGAAATGAATGTTACATAATAGTCCCAATTCTATTAATACATTAAATGAAGTATGGTTCAAAAAGGGGAAATTCAAAAGAGACTAGAACAGTTAAAGATAAAAAAGGGTCCGGGACCAGATGATATTCATCCCAGGGTACTAAACGAGCTTAGCTCTGTGATTGCCAAACCTCTTTACTTAATTTTTCAGGACTCATCGAGGTCTGGCACAGTGAAGAGAGACTGGCGAATTGCTAATGTGGTGCCACTATTCAAAAAGGGATTCCATTCTCAGCCTCAAAACTATAGGCTGGTTAGTCTGACATCAGTGGTAGGAAAGCGTTTCGAAGGGCTATTAAGAGATAAAATACTTAACTTCATTGCAAATCATAATACTATGAGTTTGTGCCAGTATGGTTTTATACATAACTAAACTTGCCAAACAAATTTAATTGCCTTTTATGAGGAGGTGAACAAGAACCTCGACTCTGCAATATCAGTGGATGTGATATATTTGGACTTTGCTAAAGTTTTTGATACATTACATTATACATACAGTATATTGGCCTGGAACACAGTATTTGTACTTGGATAGAGAACTGTTGGAAGGATAGATTACAAAAATTGGTGGTAAATGGAATATTTTCTAATTGGACCAGTGTTGTACTGCAGGGATCAGTCCTTGGTCCTTTGCTTTTCAACTTTTTATTTTATAATGACCTGGAGGTGGGCAAGTACTGTTTCTATTTTTGCTGATGATACTAAATTTTGCAGAACTATAGGTTCCATGCATAATGCAGCCACTTTGCAAAGTGATTTGTCTAAATTGGAAAACTGGGCAGCAAATTGGAAAATAAGATTCAGTGTTGATAAATGCAAGGTTATGCAGAAATAATATGAATGCAAGTTATACCCTAAATGGCAGTGTATTGGGGGTCTCCTTAATTGAGAAGGATCTAGGGATTTTGTAGATAACAAGTTGTCTAATTCTGGGCAGTGTCATTATGTGGCTACTAAAGCAAATAAAGTTCTGTCTTGCAAAAAAAGGTGAACTGAGCTGAGCTGGAGAGAGTGTATCCCCATCTTCCATCCCCTTAAACTAGTTAGGGGGATGGAAGATTTAAATTATGAGTGTAGCCTGTCAAGGTTGGGTTGTTTTCCCTGGAAAAAAAGACACTTGCTAGGGGACATGGTTAGTCTGTATAAGTACATTAGAGGGCATTATAAACCACTAACAGGAGATCTATTTTTCCATAAAATGGAAAAATCTTTGGACCAGAGGTCACCCCTTCAGACTAGAGAAAAATAACTTTCATTTGAAGCAGTGTAGGTGGATCTTCACAGTGAGGACAGTGAGGTTGTGGAATGCACTGCTGGATGATGTTGTGATGGATGATTCTGTTATTTAAAAGGGGCTTGGAAGATTTCTTAGCAAGGCTATAGTGACACTAAAATCTATAATTAATAGAGAAAATTGAATTTAAGTTTGTTAGCAATTATTCTTATTTTTTTATTTCAACTGTGCCTGCTGTTTGTTTCTAATACTGAATAGAGATGGCGCGAACTGTTCGCCGGCGAACTTGTTCGCGCGAACATCGGGTGTTCGCGCTCGCCGGAAGTTCGCGAACGTCGCGCGACGTTCGCCATTTTGGGTTCGCCATTGTTGGCGCTTTTTTTTGCCCTCTCACCCCAGACCAGCAGGTACATGGCAGCCAATCAGGAAGCTCTCCCCTGGACCACTCCCCTTCCCTATAAAAACCGAAGCCCTGCAGCGTTTTTTCACTCTGCCTGTGTGTGCTGAAGAGATAGTGTAGGGAGAGAGCTGCTGCCTGTTAGTGATTTCAGGGACAGTTGAAAGTTTGCTGGCTAGTAATCGTTTTGATACTGCTCTGTTATTGGAGGGACAGAAGTCTGCAGGGGTTTGAGGGACATTTAAGCTTAGGTAGCTTTGCTGGCTAGTAATCTACCTTCTACTGCAGTGCTCTGTATGTAGCTGCAGTGGGCAGCTGTCCTGCTTCTGATCTCATCTGCTGACTGCTGCAATAACAGTAGTCCTTGTAAGGACTGCTTTTATTTATTTTTTTGTTCCAATACAGAGCAGTATCAAGCAGATTACTAGCCAGCAAACTTACTATCATCTGTCCCTGAAATCACTAACAGCTCTCCCCCTACACTATCTCTTCCAAGCACACACAGGCAGATTTTTCAGATACATTTTTGCCCTTGATCCCCCTCTGGCATGCCACTGTCCAGGTCGTTGCACCCTTTAAACAACTTTAAAATCATTTTTCTGGCCAGAAATGTCTTTTTTAGAGGTTAAAGTTCGCCTTCCCATTGAAGTCTATGGGGTTCGCGAACCGTTCGCGAACCGCTCGCATTTTTGCGCAAGTTCGCGAATATGTTCGCGAACTTTTTTTCCGACGTTCGCTACATCCCTAATACTGAAATGGTAGCACATTTATTGGCAAGAACTGAACTGTGAAGCAATGTTCTGTATGAGTGAACCAAAGGCAAAAGAAATATACCCCAACCACCAACCCACCAATCATTTTAGCCGTAACTAAGTGTGGATATGTTAAGCAAAACGAGGCCTATAAAATGCAAATCCAAGGCAATAAAAAACAGCAGTGTGTAAAATGTAAGCACTGATCTATCTGACACAATGTTCCAGCAGTAAATACTCTATATTATAGAGAAGATTCTTAGGGGCAGATTTATCATCTATCCTTTCAGGGCAGTAACCATAGTTGTTGTTCGAGTTCTGATTGATGATTCTTTTGCTGAAACTGAAATGAATATTACTGATAAGTAACGATGCATTTGCATTAATATTAAGGCAATGCTTGTTCTTCTGTGACTTTATGAATTAGGAAGCAGGTAGATTTCTGCATTTCCTGGCAAGCTGGTGACAGCCCATTTAAAAACTAGATTCATCTTTTGTTGGCTGTGATGAAAAATCATATTAAAAATGGAAACTGACAGGGATCCCCAATTTGACCTTTGATAAATCAATCCCTTAAAGGTATACTGTCATGGGAAAATATGTTTTTTTCAAAATGAATCAGTTAATAGTGCTACTCCAGCAGAATTCTGCACTGAAATCCATTTTTCAAAAGAGCAAACAGATTTTTTTATATTTAATTTTGAAATCTGACATGGGGCTAGACATATTGTCAGTTTCCCATTTGCCCCCATTCATGTGACTTGTGCTCTGATAAACTTCAGTCACTCTACTGCTGTACTGCAAGTTGGAGTGATATAACCTCCCCCCAGCAGCCTAACAATAGAACAATGGGAAGGTAACCAGATAACAGCTCCCTGGTAGATATCAGAACAGCACTGGTAAAAATCCATGACACCTTCCGTTAAATTGAGTTGTAGAAACAAAAACAAGTGCTGGCTCTTTTTGAAAAACCATAACCAGGCAAAATGACCTGAGATGGATGCCTACACACCAATATTACAGCTAAAAAATACACTTGTTGGGTTAGGTATGACATTTTACATGGTAGAGAGAATTATTTGTAGTGTAAACAGCGTAATTTAGAAATAAAAACTATACCATAAAAATCATGACAAAATTCATTTAATCTTAACAAATCAAAAGTACACTTTGCCCTTTAATTTATCTAATAGGCCATAGCAGCACTAAGTATAGAGCCATGGCTGAAGATTAGGCAACTGCACAATGCTCATGCGGGGGTGTGAATGGTATTCAAGGCAGGTCTTTCTGTTGCGATCCAGAGACTCACAAGAAACATCAAATTAATACGTATACATATAAAACATATACATAAATAATATACACAAAATAATGGCAACAGAACACTCAAAGGACCCAGAAGAAGAAGAGTGTGCTGGCCTGGAGTAGAAGGTAAGCAACTAAAATCACTAGGGGGCCATATATATGGAGAGTAAAATGCAGGAAATATGTTATACTTTTATACTGAATAAGTAGAAATGAATGGAATAAACACTGCCCTTAAGGTTATAGATGTATTTATAGTAAGTCTGTTAGTATGGTTACCACCTCTTATAGAAAATATATGAAACTTTGGGGGAAATGTAATAAAATTCGCAAAGAGCAAAACTTTGCAAATAAAAAATTTGCCTGTATTTTTCATTAGTCTTTTATTGCATTAAGAATTTTAAATGCGCATCACGAAGCTTTAACACCTGCTCTGCAGTTTGGTTAAATATTTTGTTGCAAAAAATGGTTTGCGATTGCAAAATTTCATTACATACACTGCGCAAACTATATAATTTGCAATCGCGATCTTACTGTTGTGTGACGGGCAAAGTGTTTGCCAAGGCAACATTTTTGCACTATATGAACATTTATTCACATTGCGAAGGGATTGCAAACGATTTGTGCATTAGAAATTAATATTACTTTCCCCTCTTTTATGTCTGATATTTCTTCCCTATTAATAAGATAATAATATATTAATAATTTCTACCAGTCAACCAGCATGGGCGGATTTTCATAAAGGAGAGCTAACCCCCCCCAATAAAAGTCCCATCCACAGCCATCAAATGAGCCCCCTCTTTGCTCCCTCCCTGCAGAGTCTATGTCAATGAACAGTGCCTTTCATAGTAAAGCTGACGTATTCAAGCAAAGAATCTTCATGTTCTTTTACGATCAGTTCAGTGACATGGAGCTTGCTAGCGCATGCATAGCTAAAGGTAACCCTAGAGTATCTTGTAATGCTTATGTGCCAGCATAAGAACACAATGATTCAGAAGATGGCTGTGCATTTTTGCTTGTATAGGTCAGCTTTACTATAAGAGGCACTATTCAAATTTGGTGTGTCACTTTAAGTCCTGGTACAGCTGCTGGGAATCCGATTGGCTGTAGAATGAAATGTGCGCCCCCTTTCAGTCAATCCAGTTTCTGCTCCATGTTCTGGCACCTAAGCTTCGTTGGCAAGTGCAGCAGCATTGAAAGTGTAGCAGAGATGAAAGGAAAGTATCCAAGCATGCAGTAACTGACCCTGTGAGTACAACAACCTAATGGCTGCCATCAGCAGCCACTCTCCACCTATACAGGCCCAGATTTGTGTAAAGGCCACCTAGGCCCAGGTCTAGGGTGGCAGGATTTTAGGGGGTGGCATGCTGCCCAACCACACCCACATTGGTTCAAAAGCACTGGGGATGTGCAGGAGATACAATAATTGTTTAAATTTCCCCATTGCTCCAGTCCCAATGATGAAAATGTGCATGAATAAAGGGCAGGGGACAGGGGCGACAAAAGGCAGTGGGCCTAGGGGCGCCCGTTATGTAAATCCGACCCTGTGCCTATACCAACCAGCAACTATGTCTATAAAATAAATAGTTTCTTTTCACAGAAATTTTAACTCATATGCATGTCTTTGTGAATTAGAATGAGTAATTACTGCAAGTTCAACACATCATTTATGGAAAAGAGACAGAGTCATCTGGACCAAAATCAAAAGAGAAGAGTGAGTATTGCACACAGTGATAATGTAATATATTGGGCAATCACATCAACCCCCAAATACACTAATTATGCTTACTTGTAAACCTTCAATGGCTAGTCTGAGGATTGATGGGGTAAGTTTTGAAGCTTGCTTGAAAGAAAAATTGCTCCAGTCTATAATTAAAATAAATCCATTGATCTGTAGTTCCGGATCTTCAATGAGAACTTCCAGAGATAAGAGGATAGCCCGCAAGATGTCCACAAAGGAATTCCTTCAAATAAAAACATAATGAAGTAGTTTTACTTGTGCATTTTGGTATTTGCATTAAGAAATATGTCTCCCAGATTACCAATTCTGCATCAACACTACGGTGCACTACTGTCATCGACCATAAAGGAACCAACATAATCAGATCTCAGGGAAAATAGCTATCCTATTTAGCCACCATAGTGAATTGCACTAGTATAGCTCTCTTATGTAGTTATTCATGTATTTGTTGTTAGGACTTCAGCTCTCTAGGGGGGTGTACAGTGGATTTGGACTGAGGATTTCCCATCAGCATGTTTAAAAACTGTAGATTTCTACCCTGGGACTTCAGGAAGCCTCTACAGCATTGCATTGCAATGTCATATGCAAACCCAACCCATGCAGCTGCTCTGGCACATAAGGTAATGATGTCTGATGAAAACTATTGGTAGGTAAAAAATTTGTAAATAGACCGTCTGCCTTTTTTTCCACAGAAAAGGTGGCAACCTGAATCACAGGATTGTTCCGCATCACAAACCACTGGAAGCTGGTAAACCACCTTGGTGCCCAAAATAGGTGTTATACATAGGGTTGCCACCTTTTCTGGAAAAAAATACCGGCCTTCCTATAAATTATATTTTTTCCCTATTAATAACATTGGGATCAACCATCATTTTTACCGGCCAGGTGGCAACCCTAGTTGTGCACATTACTGTGTCCACACTACACTGCTACTAGTAGCTCCAAGAATACAGTGATCTCACTTATAAATTGTGTAAAAAATTCTGTCAAAATTCCGACAAAGTTTGGTGCATGTCAGGATCTGGGAAGATGTTCAGGAATTGGAAAATCAGTTATTAAAGAGATACTGTCATGGGAAAAAAAATGTTTTTTTTCAAAACGCATCAGTTAATAGTGCTGCTCCAGCAGAATTCTGCATTGCAATCCATTTCTCAAAAGAGAAAACTGATTTTTTTATATGTAATACTTGAATCTGACATGGGGCTAGACACAGGGCCGCCATTAGAAATCACGGGGCCCCATACAACAAAATTTTTGGGGCCCCCCTGGGCCCCGCCCATGCTGACGACCAAGCTCCACCCCATATCCCACCTACTCCACATCGCAGTTAAAAGACCACAGAAAAGTAACCCCCCCACACAAGTTGTAAAAAGCTATTGATGGTCAGGGCCCCCTTATAAAAAATTGGGGCCCCAAAAAAAAAAATTAAAATTTTTTTTTTTAAAAAAAACATTGGTGGCAGGGGCCCCCTTATAAGTTAAAAAAAACTTGGGGCCCCAACAAAAAAAAATGTAAAAAAACTAAAAAAATAAACAAACATTGGTGGCAGGGGCCCCCTTATAAGTTAAAACAAATTGAGGCCCCAAAAAAAAATTTGAAAAAAAATAAATTTTTTTTTGAAAAAAAAAAAAAACATTGGTGGCAGGGGCCCCCTTACAAGTTAAAAACAAATTGGGGCCCCAAAAAAAATTTGAAAAAAAAATAATTTTTTTTTGAAAAAAAAAAAAACTGGTGGCAGGGGCCCCCTTACAAGTTAAAAAAATTTGGGGCCACCAAAAAGAAAATTAATTTTTTTTTTTAAAAAAAAAACAAACAAAAAAACTTCAATGGTGGCAAGGGGCCCCTTACGAGTTAAAAAAAAAATTGGGGCCCCAAAAAAAAAGTTTTAAAAAAAAGATTGGTGGCAGGGGCCTATAGAATATTAAAATAATACATTGGTGGCCAGGGGATTAAAAAAAAAAACACAAACTGGTGTTCAGTAGGATTGAACTCATGGCTTCAGTACTTCAACTTCGCCTCCTTTCGTGACTTCGGGTCTTTTCACTGCTTCAGGACTTCGGCTTCGGCTGTTTTCGTGACTTCGGGTCTTTGCGCTGCTTCAGGACATCGGCTTCGGCTGTTTTCGTGACTTCGGGTCTTTTCGGCGCTTCGTGACTTCGTGACTTCGTGACTTCGGCTTTTTCCGTGACTTCGGGTCTTTTTGGCGCATCGGCTTCGGCTTTTCGGCACTTCCGCATTCGGCACGCAAGAGGCAAGACGTACGGCTCGGGCGCTCGTAAGGTGGGCCCGGATCTTCAAAAAATGCAGCGCTGCCGGGCCCCCCTTCATGCCCGGTACGCTTGTCCCCCCTGTCCCCCCCTGATGGCGGCCCTGGCTAGACATATTGTCGCTTTCCAGCGGCCCTTAGTCAAAGACTTGTGCTTTGATAAACTTCAATCACTCTTTACTGCTTTACTGCAAGTTGGAGTGATATCACACCCTCCCCCCCGCAGCGTCTTAACAACAGAACAATGGGAAGGTAACCAGATAACAGCTCCCTAACACAAGATAACAGCTGGTAGATCTAAGAACAGCACTCAATAGTAAAATCCAGGTCCCACTGCAACACATTCAGTTACATTGAATAGGAGAAGCAACAGCCTGCCAGAAAGCAGTTCCATCCTAAAGTGCTGGTTCTTTCTGAAATCACATGACCAGACAAAATGACCTGAGATGGCGTCTACACACCAATATTACAACTAAAAAAATACACTTGCTGGTTCAGAAATTAAATATAATATACACAGTAAATTATTTGCAGTGTAAACAGTGTAATTTAGAAATAAAAAATACATCAGAAAATCATGAGTCCCTTAAAAAATTACTAGATAACATTTACAATTGGGCATTAAACATGGGTCCTTTGTATCTTTTTTTTTTTTTTTTTTTTAAATCTGGGACCAAGTTTTAGCACTCTGATGTCACACACCCACATTCTCATGCTGCTGCTCATGGGCTCCATCTCCAGTCTTCTTCGGGTCTTCTTGCTTCCTTTCAGCAATTTCTGACATGCACAGTTGTTGCAAACAAGAAGACTGCTCTAACAGTGCATGCGCCAATATGGCGCTCACTTACAGAGGAGATCCAGCAGGTGACACTCATGAGCTCCACTGCGCTTACTCTGCACCTATACATAAGCAAACTCTTATAGGCAATTTCAGGGGTAACTAATTATGTGCTACATCAGCCAATGAATAGACAGAGCTCTGTTTTTTACTCCCATACTTCCTGTTACAATCAGAGCTGAGTTATTTCCTGTCAGGTGATCATGGGGTGGCACAAAGACAATCACAAAATGGGGGCTCCAGTGAAATGGGCAATATTTACTGATATGTATGTGCTTATTTAGTAAGGCTGCTTATGTGTTGGTTAAGTTTTCATTCTGAACAAATAACTTGTCTTTAAGTCTAAGTCTTCAATTTCATCTGTTCTATACATGGAATAACAAATGACAAGGGACTACTCAACTGACCCTTTGCTTTCAGCCCTCCCACTGAACCCCATTGTTACTTAACTTAATGGAACACCAGGAGCCAGAAATTGGGTAAAATGGCCACAGCATTTGTTCACATTTTATTAAATACATAGGACCTTGCAATCCTCACCCCAATACAATAGTCAAAGCCAGAATTCCATGAAAGATCACTATCATGCTCTGCCATTCCTCACTGAAGACTTGAGATCATCACTATGTCATTACATCACCCCCCCCCCCCCCCCATGATGGCACAAAAGTAGCAGGGCCTACATAACTGTATAAAAAGTTGTGCGCAAAGGCAGAAGTGGGGCAGAAGAATGCCACGGTTGAGGAGAATGGAGGCTTAAGTTCAGCCTGAACCCGCCCAAGGATGTTGCATGGAAGTCAGCCCCAACCCACCTGACTGGTGGGTCCTGTGGCCTTTGGCCCGGCTCACACATCACTAATGTCATTATATCCACCAGTAAGTATTAGGCTGCCTCTACCTACAGATAGGATGGCCCTAAAATCTGCTACCAGCAAGAGCTGCATCTCCCACCATGAGAGACGTTCAACAGCCCTGCTGGCCAGGGCCGGAAGTAGGGTTAGGCAGAGTAGGCACGTGCCTAGGGTGCAAAGCTTGGGGGTGCCAGGCACGTACCTTTCACTGCTGCCTACCCCTAGTCCGGCTGAGTGTCACTCGTCTCCAGTCCATGCGCCTGTTTCTGTGCGTGCACATGCGTGTGTACATGAGGGGAGGAGGATAGCATACCTGAAGAGGTTGACGCAGATGGTCAGTGCGCATGCGAGCATGTCTCCTATGTGTGCGATGGAGGGGGTGTCACGTCTGGCTGGGTTGCCTGGGGCGACAGGCCAGCATGGCCAGGCCCTGCTGCTGGCGTCCCTGAATTTGCAGTGTGTTGATGATTGGAAGTCCAAGTAGACTGTCACCTAGCACAAGCAGTATTAGTGTCTGTATCGGTCAACCCACCGTGCAGTCACAGGAGGGAACCCTCTTTCCTCCCTCTTCTAAAATTACCTGTGCAGTACTCTGGCAAGGTCCTACCGCTGCTGTGACAAATAAAACTTAAAAGCCAAAAGCCATTGCCAATTATGCCTCAAGTGGGAAAAATTCCTTCTTTACCCCAGTGGTGACAGGAAACATTAACTGGATTAAGCATCTGACATTCATTTAACATGAATAATACCACTCTCACGTTTATACTGTATAATCGTACCAAAACCACAATATAATAGTACATGCAGAAAAACATCCCCATTCGGTTATTAATAGATAATATGAGAACATAAAGAAGAAAATCTCCTGACATATGACAAAATATGCAAAAAGGGCAAGAGGTAGGGTGTGATGTTTCTACCTGCTCAGAAGATAAGGAAGTGAACAGCTGACATCACATTCCTCTTTTTCCCTGCCCCCAGGCTGGCCTTCCCCAGATTTAACTCATTCCTTCTCACCCAATCACTGCTGCATCTGATTCTGCCAATTTTTAAACATAAACCAGTGTAATTTGGCTGCTGGTCATTCGGATCCCTTGCAGGGCCGGATTTACATACGGTAGACCGGTCGTCGCCCCTGTCCCCTTGAGGGGGACCGGAGCAATGGGGATTGGCACATGGGAAATTTAAAAAATTATTGTATCTCCAGTGCATCCCCAGTGTTTTTGAACCAATGTGGGTGTGGTTGAGCAGCATGCCGCTAGGGTTGCCACCCGGCCGGCCGGCCGGTATTTTACAGGCCTAGCGGGTAAAACACCTGCCAAGGCCGGGGCCGGTATTACAAATTTACTGGCAATGCATTTGCCGGTAATTTGTAATACCCTTTAAAAAAAGCCCTCGGCCTGCCCCCAATTCTCGCAGAACTTATCTTTTTTGCAGTGTTCTTGACATCGGGTCGATGTTGATCCGCCCCCGTTTTGTGGCACGCGGCGTAGCCCCCCCACTTTTGCCACATGACCCGCCCCCTTTTTGTGCCCGCCCCCCATCGGCTGGTAAATTTTTTAAGTAAAGGTGGCAAGCCTACATGCCGCCCCCCCTAAAATCCTGCTGCCCTAGGCCTGGAATTCGCGTGCATGCTGTCAGATTGAGGGAAACAATGAAGTACAGCCCTGGTTTTATTCTGAATTGAATATAAAGGTAAAAACTCACACACAGCAGGAAAGCCATGATGTCAGGGTGATCAATGCTTTTATGTTTGGCTGTGTGTGTGTGTATAGTGTTTAGCTTCACCTGAATAATACGTTCCATGCTCTGCTCAGTGATAACTGACACAACAATAAATTACACGTATTGTGATCTGAGAGAAAGCAAACTCAAGTTGCACAGCTATTACATTCCATGCCTGAGATTTATTAGACAGAAGTCCCTGAACAAAACTATGCTGAGCCTGATATTTTAACACAGGGAAGAAATAATAGCTTCTTACAAATAAACAAATACACAGATCTAAAAAAAAATGTGTCTTGCGTGTTGGTGTGGAACTTCAAGACCAGAGCCCAAATAACCAATGGGGTGGTTCTTCCTCAAGGTCAAGGTAGTAGTACGAATGCTACTTCAAGAACAGAAGCCATCCAAGTCTCTGGGGAATCTGCATACACAGACTTTTATTTTTTCTCACATCCTTCAGGGTTTTTTGGGGTAGTCACACTAGTAGCATGCTGCCAGAGAACCCAATAGACAAAGGCACATGGGTATTGGCTGGTAGGTTGCCACTTGTAAATCTAACTGCAGAAACTTTCTAGTAAATCTTACTAATCATTTGGAAGTTGTGTGTCAACACATAGCTAGAATAACATGTTGGCCTAATTGTATCCAGTTCTAATTAACCTCCATGTGGCTGCATAGCTGACATGACTTCCACCTGCCTACACACTTCTTCCAAACATCCACTACAATAATTTGCTCAGATACAAAGAATGTCTTAAAGGGGTGGGTTGCCTTTACATTAATTTTTAATTGGTCTTAATTTTTTACCTTTTTTATAGTTTTTGAATTGTTTGCCTGTTTCTTTTTCTAACAAAGGGGTAACCCCGAAACGTTGCATGCCGCAATAAACTTCTAGCAAGGTATATCCTGCTTGTATTACCTGTGTGCTGGTGAATTCTCGCTGCCATTGAATCGTGAGGTTGCCGTTTCCTCATTTCGCTGTGCACCAGGGATCTCTTACACTTGGTGGGCCAGGGTGTGCGGGTACTCAATTGAAAGTTCTCCCTTCTTTTTCTGACTCTTTTCCAGCTTTTAAATAAAGCCCAGTGAGGCTACAAATGTATTGTTTGTCCCTTTAAATGGTTTAATTTTGCACCAATGTATCACACTTGATAAAGAGCCTTGTGCTCGAAACATGTTGTGCCAATAAAAACACTAAGCAGCTAGTATTGCCTGTGCCTGCTCTTCTAAACGTTTTCAATTTATATGCCATTGCATCGTGAGTGGGGGTGCTTATGAGAAGACCAGGAATCATTTCCTCCCTTGTTGGAACTTTCTATATTTTCTAGTATTGTTACTGTTGCTTTTTATTGCTTCTATTACCCTTCTATTCAGGCCCTCTCCTATTCATATCCCAGCCTTTTATTCAACTGAATGCATGGTTGCTAGGGTAATTTGAACCCTAGTAACCAGAATACTGAAATTGCAAACCGGTGAGTTGCTGCATAAAAACCTAACTAACTCAAAAACCCCAAATATTAAAAAATGAAAAACAATTGCAAATTGCCTCAGAATATCGCTCGCCAAAAGTTAATTAAAGTTTAATTAAAAAAAGAAGAATACTCGTGCATAGTATGTCTCTGTGTGCACACTACTGGCTATTGTTCAATTAATGCAAGCAGGATTCTATTTTACAGTTTGTTCTCAAAGTTCTAATATATATATTTTTTTTTTGCAGTAGTTAGCAGCGTAGAATATTACGCACATACTCCAAATTATAAATATAAACCTACAATGTGCATATTATACAACTTTGTCAACTTAGCAACATAGTTGCTCAAATGTCACTAGAGCATCAACTTCTACAGCTAAATATGCAAGCAGATTAAACTGATTGAAAATCCAGTGCGAGGAGCAGAGTCAGTGGCCCACCAGGATACCAGTAAAACTCCTGGAGGACCCAAGTGTCAGTGGGCCCTCCTGCTCATCCAACCATTTGCCTTGTGTGCTTATTCCATGGCCATTCTCCATTTCTATATGAGAACAAAGAGGAGAAATGATAGACAGTAGTATGTAAGGAGAAGAAATTAAGAAAATAAAGAAAGTTGATGAAGAGAGAAGGAAAAATAGCTTGGAGAGTGGGCCTGCGGTTTTCTCTCTCTTTTCTGGTGGGCCCTTGGCATCCCAGTCCGATACTGAGCAGAGTGCAGCACCAAGAGGCAAAGGTAAGTCCTGTCCTTTCTTCTTACTATCTGGCAGGCTGTCAGGACAGGACTCACCTGTGCACGCAGAAGTTAAGGGATGGGTAGGCTGCTACATACTTCCCCCTACCAGTCCCTCTTGGATAGAGTGCTGCCTAATGAAGAGCAGAGGTCTGCGACTATTTTTTTGCAATGGCCAGTTGCTGTTTTTATTGCACTTTGCACACTGAGTTGTGCAATGTAAATGACTCATATAGTCCAACAGAATATAAAGAGAAGATTGAGTTCATGGTAGACAAGTGCACTTAATCTTCTCCTTGCACTGCTTTTGAGTATAATTATAGCTGACACGTGTATAAAGGAGACTGAACATCAATGGATCACATGCGGCATTTGGACTACCACTGTGCTGTTGTGGAGAACAGCAGTGAGCAAGATTCCGAAAATGAACTGTCACCTTTTGACAGCAAATTCTGCTCTCTGTCTATTGCTAACACTATTCCTGACATGTAGTCACCACACAGAAACTCGAAAGCAGAGCATTTCCCATACATTGCAGCAATATGGTGAATTTTGAAAGGAGAACATTAGCAGTCAACACAGCTAGTATTACATAGGTCACAGTACTACAAAATGAAACTCATATACCTTGGAAGTACTAATACCATTATACATTTATACATCCAACAGGTTCCCACAGATGTTTTAATATTTTGGTGAAAATATCTCAGTACAATTTACCCTTTGAGTTCCTCACTTCCTACAGGCTGAAAGCTTTCTTTTCCCACTGTGCTGATTACAATAACATAGTAAAGGAGGTGAAAAAACATTGTGGCCATATATTTAAAGATCTGCTAAAAGAAAGGATCTTTGCCAAATTTGGCCACCCATTGCCAGTACCGAACTAGGCTGACCAGGGGCCAATGATCAGATCATATGGCACATCATAATGGTCCTATATGATGTAGCCAGAGTTTCTTTGAGTATGTACAAGTAGATGTGCCAGGGGACTGCACAGTTGACAGTAATTGGCTGCAAATAGGAATCATCATAATGCTCATTTGCATTATTTTGCTATTAATAAATGAGCTTGTGCTAACCTGCCTCTTGTAGGTTTAGGCACAAAGACAGTTCCTACCAAAGAAAGCATTTTCATCTAATTTCTAGTTTTGTGCAACTTATTTGGTGATGGTCTATGCTGAATATACACAGGCAGACAAATTCACTGTGTTGGTTAAAAAAAGATTAATCTCATTGATTTAGTGGAAACATTCAGAGACAGTGAAAATTAGGGTGGCATAGACAATTACTGTACCTATGTAACTCCTTACCTGTAATTGCTTTCCCCACTTCAGACATAGTAGATATTTCAGAGTATTTACTACATAGCACATATTGCTTTGTTGCATATTAACTTGAAAATATTATGTCTGGTATGCAGTAGGCTTTGGGTGTGTCAGCAAAGGTGGCACACAAAGGATCACATTTGTCAGTTAAATTGTAGTAAAAAAAAGATTCTATCTACATTTACCTACTCTGATCCCAGTTGGCTGCAAACAGCAGGAGGATTTTTCGCCCATAATGGTCACGATTTTCAAGCACCCCAGGAAATCCATCCATAAGAGCACGTTTAATCCCTGGATCATCTGCTTTGAGATTTTTGAACATGTCCAAATTAAGTTGCCGATATTGGAAGTACTGGGCAAGAAGTCTAAAAGTTTCCATTTGATTGAACTTCCTGGCTCGAAGAAATCTTACAATGAAGGCGTCATCGGTCCTTAAAAATCCAATATCTGGTCTGGTGATTATCATGTCCCGTACTTGTTGGATATCTTGATGTAATGTGTCTGGGTTTTCATTCAGCTCCAAGCGGGCTTTCTCTATCGTCTCTGGACTAAGTCCAGCATGCAGGTGAGTCATCTTTAAATCCACAAAAGGTTGTACTTATGTATTATAAATATTGACCCATCCAAGGAAATTCCAGAGAATGCCCTACAAGATGCCAGGGACTTTGTAGACATAAGCCAGAAACAGATCAACTCTGATTTACCGGAGGATGCCGGAATGAATTCCTTTGGAAGGATCCAGATCTTAGAAAGAAAATAAATAATACATGTATATAACCATGACAATATTTGTATATAACAACATTAAAAAAAAATATATATATATATATAGATATATAGATATATAGATATACAGTATCTATATCTATATATATATCTATCTATCTATAGATATATATATATAAGAAACCGGCACTCACGAAATGGAGGTCAGGTGTGCCTGGGTGCAGTCCTAGTTTGGTAACATCAATTAGAAGTAGAGAATATCGCACTCACAAGTCTTAATTGTAGCAAAAAACAAACATATATATATATATATATATATATATATCATCTACTGTAAATGTTCTTCTTTACCTGCAATTGGCTGAGGAGGGAAAGGTTTTTATATCTAATTACTTAGGTTTATTAATTATATTGCATGTGGATGTGTATACAACTAACTGAAATGGTTATACAATATAATTTATTGTAGAAGATGGGGAAAAAGAGAAGATGGGGAAAAAGAGAACACCAGCCCATCAAATTTAGCCTGTCCCCAATTACTATACAAATTGTCCAGTCGGAAGGGGATCCTCCAAAATTGTGTAAAGAGAATATGAATAGTGATGGGCAAATTTATTCACCAGGCATGGATTTGTGGCGAATTTCCGCATTTCAGCCACCTGCAAACTGTTTTGCGAAACTGCTGCAAAAATTCGCCAGTAGGGATGGGTGAATTTTTTCACCTCGTTTTGCCGAAAAAATGACGCCCATATGACTTGTATGGCGGCGTGCGTCAAAAAAAAAAAAGATGCGCCCATAAACTTTAATGGGCGTCTGCGACATTTTGCCGGCGGCAAATTTTTGGCAAAATGAAACGGGTCAAATTCGCCCATCCCTATTCGCCAGCAAAAAAAATTGATGCAACAAAACTTGCCCATTGACTTTAATGCATTTGTACAAAAAAGTCAGGCATGTAACTGATATGGTATGTATTAACAACCCAATATCCAGAAAGCCCTGAATACCATTTCCAATTGAATCTTACTAAGCAATTTATAATTTTTGACTGACTTATCATTTAATGGGCGTCTGCGACATTTTGCCGGCGGCAAATTTTTGGCAAAATGAAACGGGTCAAATTCGCCCATCCCTATTCGCCAGCAAAAAAAATTGATGCAACAAAACTTGCCCATTGACTTTAATGCATTTGGACAAAAAAGTCAGGCATGTAAAAATTGTCACGAGCGTAAAAATTTATGTTGACTTCAATGCGTTTGACAAATTTTTCGATGTTTCGCTACTTTTTTCAGAGTTTCATGAATTTTCCAGCGATGCAAAACAGAACAGATTTGCCCATCACTAAATATGAAACCTGCTGAGCGTGCAAACCTAACTATTGGTCTGGCAATAAACACGAACCCTGTCTCAACAGTCCCTAATAAAATAATATGTTTTGAATACTGATATGGTATGTATTAACAACCCAATATCCAGAAAGCCCTGAATACCATTTCCAATTGAATCTTATTAAGCAATTTATAATTTTTGACTGACTTCCGTTTTCTCGGCAGTGAGAAAACAGTGCCATATACTTGATGGTTCTCTAAGCATGAATCTTAAGAAATGGTGCTCTGTTGCAAAAATACCCTTATCCACAAAACCCCATTCTGCTTTAAAATGTGCCCTGTCAGGCTGTCAAGTCTTTCTCTTATCTTTCTATCACCCTCTCCTTCTTTTATTTCTGCTCTCACATATTAGTGCCTGTAGTCTTGCCTTAATGCAACTTCAAACTGCTGTTCTATATGCCGGCATGATCCATTATAAATTCATCTGCACAGGGGGAATGATTGATGTCAAATTTGGCATTAAATTGTGTCCAGTCAGCTTTAATGTATAGGCAAATGATAAAAACTGACAGGCCATGTTTTGTTCAACTTTAGTTTACAAATGGATAACTAGAGTATTTATTTAGGTCTGTAAATCTATCCTTTGTTCCAGAATCACTATACCCTTAAGGTGACCATACACTATATAGATCTTTTCCAGATATGCCCACCAAAGGCAGGGCAATATTGGGCTAATCTGATCGTTGGGATTACAGCGATGGCAATGGGCACCAACGCGATGATGACAGCATCAACTAGCTAATGTGACCCTCGATCGCAAAGGAAAGTCAAACCGATCTATATCAGGCTGATTTTTGACCAGATATCGATCGAGGAGGCCCGTACATGGGCAGATAAGATGCCAAATCTGTCTAAAGGACCGATATTGGCAGGTTAAATCTGCCTGTGTATGGCCACCTTTAGATTCTAAATCGTGCTTAACCAATGCCAGTTCTGGCAATGATTAATGGTATCTCCCTGCTGTCCTTTCTATGTAATGCCATATACAGCCCCATTCAGGTGACCATAACCCTATAACTTGAGAGGTTATGTATCCCACTGACTTTTAATTAAGGGTATATAGCCTAAGGCATAACGAAGGCTGTGGTCGGCCACAGAGGTAATGGAAGAAAAGGATAATGCTGAAAGCTAAGCCTATTATAGCTACACTTAAAAGTAGGGAGAGAAAGCAGAAGAAAAAACACTATTACAAACTAGTATAACATTATTAAAAACGATTTAGTATTTCTTGAATACATTTCACACTTATTAAACTCCTTGATGAATTTGACTATTCTTTGGCCAAAGACAAACGTAGTGATTCCAGGAGATCTAGGGGCAGATTTATCAAGGGTCAAATTTCTAGTTCATGGGAGTTTTTTATAACACTTATGTGGTTTTCGAAATTTGTTAAAAAAATTTGCGCAAAAAAATATCAGGAAGGCTGCAAACAGCCCCAAATTGATCCCAGGATGTCTTCCATAGGCTAAAACAGCAATTCAGGTTTTAAGTGGCGAATGGTTGAATTTGAGTTCTTAAAGGGCTAGTGTATGATCGATCTCGAAAATTGAATTCTAATTTTTTAAAAAAACTTGAATCAATTCCCTAGTCGAGTATAACAGTTTGACCATAAAAAAAACTCAACATTTTTAATTCTAAAATTCGAAATTCAAATTTTCACTTCGACTCTTGATAAATCTGCCCACTAGTGTTCTGCAATCACATGACAGCATACCCACAATAACTCCCCATTGACTGCTGCAGTTCTGGGAGATCAAGCCATCATCGTCAGTGATGAATGATTTTTTTCTCCAGGCATGGATTCACTGTATAATTCTGTCTGTTGCCATCTGCAAATGTTTTCATTAAACTGCATCAAAACTTGCTGCAGAAACTTGGCAAGACAAAAAAAATTGCAAGAAAAAATGCCCATTGACTTTAATGCATGTGTAAGAAAAAAAGTTGTGCGTGTAAGAAAAAGTTGCAGGCAACAATAAATTTGTAGCCTTTTGTGCATTTTACAAATTTTTCGTCATTTCTTAAATTTTTCACCGAAACAGAACAGATTCGCTAGTCACTAGCCATTGCTTTTATATTTTTCTATTGGAATTTATACTGTAACTCTAAAATGTATTTATTTTGGCTATATGTCCTGTTTTTCTATTTGAATAAGAAATGTCTTGTTGTAGGGAATTTCATTACCTGTTGGTAGAGAAAGTAGAGTATGAACACAGGAGACAGGTATTTTAAGAGAGTCATTTATCAGAACAAATTAACCACTATCTACAAGTCACAGAGTCTACCAGGAGCACCAGCAGGGGAAATATCTTACTCTGCAATCTTAACTTGATATGAAAAATTCTGATTGTTTTGGACAAGTGCATACATTTTAAATGGGTTTTTGTTGGTTTCATTTCTGAAACCTAAAGGGAGATTTTTACGAGCTGATTCATGTTGTGTTTAGGGAAACCATCATAGTCCAAGTGCTCAAATAAATAGACATGGTAGAAACCAGTTGATTTATTTTGTGTGTGCCTCATAACTCTTCTGTGTAGTACCGATATTAAAATAATTTTTAAAAACATGCCTTGAAATATGTATGGTATGCCATGTCAGTGTAATGCAATAAATCAGTAGAATACATGGGGTGATAAATCCTGATGCAATATCACCACTAAGGGGCCGATTCACTAAATTCGAGTGAAGGGTTCGAATTAAAAAAACTTCGATTTTCGAAGTTTTTTTGGGCTACTTCGACCATCGAATGGGCTACTTCGACCTTCGACTACGAAAATCGAACGATTCGAACTAAAAATCTTTCGACTATTCGACCATTCGATAGTCGAAGTACTGTCTCTTTAAGAAAAACTTCGACCCCCTACTTCAGCCGAAGTCAATGTTGGCCTATGGGGAAGGTCCCCATAGGCTTGCCTGGGATTTTAGTTCCTAGTCGAATATCGAGGGTTAATTAACCCTCGATATTCGACCCATAGTGAATCGGCCCCTAAAAGTAGAACCCACATTTGTCTGGGCACTCAGGTCCTTTTATAACTTGTTCCAACCTCTCTTTTATTTATTATCTGATCACAGTACACATAAAATGCAATTGTTCTTGACTCTGCTTATCTACACGGGAGGCCTATAGCTGTATCTATATGGCTGTGCCCATCTATGCCCCACAGCATCACAAAAAATGGTTGCACACAAATTTAGGGGGTTATTTACTAAAACCCTATTTTTTCTGGTTGAAATTTTAAGGGGAAAACAAGAATTTTTTGTGGAAAAATAAACTTGCATTTTTCCAGATTTATTATACCTCGAGGCTGCTAAAAGTCTAAATCCAAAAACACTCCATCTCAAACCTGCCAAGATTGTGTAGAAGTCAATGGGAGAAGTCCCTTTTACAATTGGAAGATATCAATGGTCTGCACTGGTTTTCATATGAGAATCCAAAAAAATTGTATTTTTCGGGTGATAATCCAAAAGAGTTTTGTACATTTTACATTTTTTCAGGAGTCTTTTCCCGCACCAAATTTTTCAAGTTATTTTATTGATAAATAAGGCAAAATTGTGGATGGGAGTTTGGTTGCAGTTGTTTTACTAAAATAATGAGAACATTTCAAGTTTTAGTAACTAGACCCCTAAATGTACATATTTAGAACTGTCAGATGAACTGCACATACAGCCACATACAGAGAAAGACCCAATGCTTTGCACTTTCTGGTAGATATAGAGTTGCACCTGTGGGTGCAAGGTGCGAATTCCACAAAGGCAAGGTGCAAAGTGCAAAAAAAGGTCTTAACTATTTTTCAAATTTATATTTTGGATTATTCTGATTATTTCAAATGATTTAACTGCAGCTCTCCGGTATAGAATTTCAACTGGTATAGTGACCAAACACAATGATAAGCAGTTCAAATAATAAATCAATAAAATAATCTAGTTGCCAATAAACTGTTCTGTTATCTGGGGTCAATGAACCTGGAAACCATATTGTGCTTTAAGTCTTTTTTTCAGAGAAAGGCAGAACAGAAAAGAAAATACGTCACACCTCAAAAAATCTACAGCACAATAATTTTTACTGGTGATGTTTAAATTTCAATGGCTTATAGTTTGGAATATCTACTATACTGTAGCTAGGGTTTACCACAACAATAGACATGCTTTTGGTGACTGAACAGTGACTATGTTTGGTTACACTAAGCCCCTGCTGTCTCTGTACAAATAATGGAAGCCAGCTTAGCAGATCCCCTCATTATGCAGGATGCTTTGAATAAACAGAAGTTGCTCTGCTTCATTGTAGCCCAGCAGAATACATTTTTCACCAGCATTCTGCATTCAAGTGAAGGTCTGGTGACCTTAAGAGTATTCGTATTTATAAATGGGTATCTTCAGTCTGCAAGGCATTCACTGCTTATTCAGACAAATTCCCCCTGTAAACAAACAGCGGCAGCTGCACCCAGCACTTACCACAGGGTAAATGTTGTAAAACTGATTTTCCCATCTGTTTTTAATGGGAAAAAATGTAAAGTTTAAGGGGTAGATTTATCAAAGGTCGAAGTTCATTTTCAATTAAAAAAATACGAATTTCGAGCTATTTTTTGTGTGCTTCGACTAGGGAATAGTCCAAATTCGATTCGAATTTGAAAAAAAATTGAATATCGAGATTTATCATGTACTGTCTCTTTAAAAATTAGACTTCAACCATTCGCCATCTAAAACCTGATGAATTGCTGTTTTAGCCTTTGGGGGCTTCCTAGGGGCAAATTTACTTAAGGGTGAAGTAACTAACATGGGCGAAAATTGGTTAGCGTGACGTCATTTCGGTACTTCGCCTATTTACTAGCGGTTGCCCACTTAACTTCACTAGTGAAGGAGATAGACTCTAGTGGTACTTCGCTCCCTAACACCTGGCGAATTTGTGCTCTGGCGAAGGGACGTTACTGCACTAAGATTTTACTGACCGCTACCTCTTGTGCCAGACTTGCCTTCACCACCTCAGACCAGGCGAGGTGTAATAGATTAGATAGGACTTCCTTAAAAAAAAGTCCCAAAAAACGCTAGCGTCTTTTTCAGGGTGATAGGCTGAAAAAGAGCGTACTTTTTTTGGGGGTAACCGGCTTCCCCACTACATTTCCTAACATATGGCACATAGACTATACACTGGGCTCATGTGTAGGGCAATATAACAACTCTATTTTATTTTATTAAGGTTTCCCAAGCTTGTGTAGTGTAATGTATTTGCTGCAACATATACGCCCATTCAACTTTGATTTCCCGCCATATGCAAACTAGGCAATGCTAGTGCAACTGCCCATCGGTGTAGTAACGCTAGTGCAACAACGCCAGCGTTCGGCGCCCTGAACGCAACATTGGATTTTAGCGAATTAGCATTGTCCTGGTGAATCTACGCCTGGCGAAGTGTTGAGATGTGTGTGAAGCCGTCGCTTGCGAATTTTTGGAGGTTAGTAAATTTGCCCCTAGAACCTATTTGGAGTCAATTGGTGGACTTTGAAAAATCAAAGGTTTTTTTGGAAAAAAAAATTGAATTGCGCTATTCCTTTGATCCAAACGATTCGAATTCTGACCTATTCGATCTAAAACGGACCTATTCGACCAAAAAAACATCAACTCAATTTTGGTTGGTCTTTTCGAATTTGAATTTCGAAGTTTTTTCGATTCGAAATTCGACCCTTGATAAATATGGCCCTAAATGTTTATTCTGCAAGGAAATAAAGAAATCCAGGGAAATTCAGTACAACATTTTATCTTTCTGTCTACCATTATAGAACTCGATTGGAGGATGATGTGATTACCAGCCCCCAAGCACAGAATACTTAGCAGTGCAAAGGTCCAAATTAAAAGGTACAGTGTCTGTATCTGATCTAGCAGATGTCTTTGTGTAGGGAATGACAACACAACTGCAAATATTCTCAGTCATCAGACACAATAATCACAGACCATTCTTCTTGTTCCAGGCAAAAAAATGTGGCTGGACTCAACATACCCCTTCATCAACTACTATTTTTTTAAATTATAGATTATGTACCTGACAATTGAAAAATGGGGAACCAGCCTGAGGAACACTTGCCTTTAATCTGTGACTTTTTATGTCCGTTTTGACATATTCAAAAGAAAAAAAACAAGGAAATGTCATACAAAGGAAAATAATGGAAACACAGGAAAGAAAGCTAGGAGGCTCCACTCCAATAAGGAGAGGTCAACACTTGGGAGTTTCAGGTTTCGGTCTCTGCAGTGGTCAAATAGTAATCCCAATTGTCCCATGTATTGCTAACTGTAGCGTATTATTTATTCTAGCAGTCATTTCCTCAATTTTTCTGTTTTTTTCCAGTCTGGAATCGTGGGGATTGTTGGAGACTTCCATTTGGAAGTTATAGCCAACCTAGCCGCTGTAGCTACTTGATTGATCCACTTTTGGGCTGCAGGGCCAACAGCAAATGAGGCATCTCTACAGAAATGGGAGTCTTTAATACACGTTATTAATTTCACAACATCTGCCCAATAATTTGTTAATTTCAGACAGGCCCATAAAGTGTGGTGTAATGTTCATTTAAGTTGGCACCCTCTCCAGCACATAGGACTACTTTGCAGAAACATTTTAGAGAGTCTATCCGGAATAAGATACCACTTCATCATAATTTTGTATACACTTTCTTTTTGCTGGGTACAGACTACTATTTTACAGACATTTTCCTACATTTTAGGAATTCTTAGGCAAGTCTGTCAGTTGTATCTTTTACTAAAAGCAACATTCGGCTGAATCTACTCTAAAGACCTCACTAAAGTTATCATGAGTAGACTTTTATTGAAAAGCTTGTCCAACATTCTGTTGTCTACATATTTGTTGAGGCTGTATCCATTTAATAAAACAGCACTAGCTAGTAGTCAAATAAATGGTTTAATGCTACATGTATGGGAACCGTTATCCGGAAACTCATTATCCAGAAAGCTCCAAATTATGGGAAGGCCATCTCTCCATTCTAATCAAATAATTGTCATTTTTTTTAAAAAAAATCCTTTTTCTCTTTAATAATATAACAGTACCTTGTACTTGATCCAAACTAAAATATAATTAATCCTCATTGAAAGCAAAACAATTCTATTGGATTTATTTAACATTTACCTATAGATTATTTTTTAGCAGATTAAAGGAGAAGGAAAGCCAAAAAAATACTTAAGCTCTAAGTGTTGCCAATGAATAGTATATATATTTACCAGCAAGCATTCCCTCATTAGTTTTGCCCTTAATCTTTTTGCTGCAATTGATTTTTTAAAAAGTTAAAACATGTATTACAAAGCTTACCCTTGTTTCTGTCCAGAAAACCGTCTGGATAGGGCACATGCATGCGCAATAGTTTTTCAGCCGTGCCGTACTCATGCGCACAAGAATCTTTTGTAGCGATGACTATGCTCCCCCCTGCCTCATAAATTACAAGCTGACCCTCTGCCCCGCCTCATTAATTACAAGCACCAATAGCCCATGCAGCTTCTCCGTTGCTAAGAAACTATCTTTGAAGCTCCTGTGCTCGCTCTGCTTTTAATTTACAGTCTGTCAGCGAGCGAGCGCAGGAGCTGAGGAGGGGAGCTTAAAAGAAGGCAGCCAGCTATCCGGTCTGTCTGTGAGGTCTGTAGTCACTTGTGGGTCACGCAGGAGGCGCATGTGCAGTAAAGGGCGGAAGTGATGCTCATTTTGAAAATGGCGGCGCCAAAATGTTCACAGCGCCGAAAGTTCAGATTTCAGAACGCAGGTGCACAAAAACTGCAGGGATAAAGGAGTTCTTTATGTGGCGTTTCAGAAGGGGGCCTGATGGCAAACCTAATGATGTAGGTGCCATTTTTTTGTTTCCTTCTCCTTTAAGAGCAGATGTATCAAGGGTCGAATAATAAATTTGAATTCCAATTTTCGAGTTTCAAAATTCACACAATTGAACTTTAATCCCCCCTATTCAAATGTAAATGTGAGATTTATCACACTTCGACCGTGGAGACATTCCTAGTTCGAATATTTGCCACCTAAAACCTGCCGAGTTCATTCACAAGTCAATGGCAGAGGGGTCCGTTAAGCCATTTGGAGATGTTAATAGCCTTCCTGACATTCGAGTTTTTTTTTTCGTAAGAAAAACTCGATTCATACGAATCAAATCAAATTTGATTCGTATTTGATTCGTATGAATCCAGTTTTTCTCCCGAAAAAAAAAACTGAATTTATACGAATCAAGTATGAATCGAATACGATTCAAATTTTTGGGTCGCAACCATTAGACATTCCAATTTTTTCTTAAAGGGCATGTAAAGTCTAATATAGAATAATGCTAGAAATGCTGTATTTTGTATACTAAATATAAACATGAACTTACTGCACCACAAGCCTAATCAAACAAATAATTTATGCTTTCAAAGTTGGCTACAGGGGGTCACCATCTTGTAACTTTGTTAAACATCTTTGCAAGACTAAGACTGTGCACATGCTCAGTGTGGTCTGGGCTGCTTAGGGATTGTCATAAACAAAGCTGCTTGAGTTCTGCATGGCTGGGAAGTAAGGCGGGGGCTCCCCCTGCTGTTCATAAGTATGATTGTTTCCCTGCTCAGCAGTTAGGGACCATCTGACAATTCCTATCCACAGCAGTAAATGAAGGGAGAATTTCACTGCATACAGTCAGGTTTCTTATAAAAACGGTACACATTTTTTAATTAAAGTATATTGAAGATAGGTTTCTTTTTCATTAAAGAAAGTAAAAATGGGATTTAATTTTTTTGCCTTTACATGCCCTTTTATTAACCTTCCAGTCGAATTGTGAGTATATTCAAATTAAAAAAAAATCACAGGAATTCGAAATTCAACCTTTGATAAATGGGCCTACCAAAGTATGTAGGTCCAATTTACAATTTACAATTTACAAAAAGACCCCTTATGCAGAACAGGTCCCAAGCAGGAAAACAGGTCTCATACCTGTACTTAGTATTCTCATGTCACCAGTTCATATGATAGAAAATCTGCACAAGAGGAATATATTGGGAATATATATATATATATATATATATATATATATATATATATATATATATATATATATATATATATATATATATATATATATATATATATATATATATATATATATATATATATATAACCAAAGGAATGGTGCACTCCGTAGACAAAATTAATACCTGGGTGCCAGCATGGGAAATAAGCAGTGAAAAAGGATTGCGGCACTCACAGGGTTTTAGTGAAAAAACAAAAAAATGTTTTATTATTAAGCCTCAACGTTTCGATCCCCCACATGGATCTTCGTCAGGAGCAAAAACAAACAAACCTGACGAAGATCCCTGTGGGGGATCGAAACGTTGAGGCTTAATAATAAAACATTTTTTTGTTTTTTCACTAAAACCCTGTGAGTGCCGCAATCCTTTTTCACTGCTTATTTCCCATGCTGGCACCCAGGTATTAATTTTGTCTACGGAGTGCACCATTCCTTTGGTTATTTATATATATATATATATATATTTTTTTTTTTTTTTTTTTTTTCATGGGAAAGCAAATTTCAAATAATCAAAACTTCCAGCATAATTGTGTTCTCCAGGGGGGGAAACCTTTGCTATTGGTTCATCAAAATGATGGGTGTACTTGCAAATCAAATGCAATTGCACTGAAGATGTTAAATGTACAGTTTCCTTTATTTCTGGCATTTACCTTTGCCAGTGAGAAATGTTCAACTATAAGGAAATGCAAAGAGTGCACGTTGATGCAAGTACCTTAACTGAATGGGATTGGTTGCGAGAAAATTTGTCGCTGTAAACCATCCAATATCATTTTGAAATGATGTATACAGTACATCTTAGAATATAATCTACCTGCTTTATAAAGGAATGATACTGCAACGCTGTTATATGTATTTGTGGTTTAAATACGGTGGTCGGTTTTCAGCTTTCTGGGAACTGAGAAATACAACTCATGTGGGGCTAATTTATCAACATTGGGCAGATGTTCACCTAAGCAGTAACCCATAGCAACCAATCACATTTTAGATTTTGTTCTACCTACAGCAGGCTGAAAACATCAAATCAATGATTGGTGGCTAAGGTACAATTCTGCCCAGTGCTTCAATTCCTAACAACTGAAGGTCCTCTGCAATGTTGTTGCTTTAAGTTGTAATTCACGTCAAAGCTGCGGCCAGATATTCAATACATTCCTGTTCCCATTAATTTACCCTGCTTGTTATAACACTACTCACGCTGATTGCTGGAAGGGCGGCGATGAGAGCAGCTTACCTCCTTACATATAAGCTGCCATTCCTTCAGCTGACAATGATCATGTCAAACAAGAGAGGTCCACTCTAAAGTGATGAACGCTACAACACTACTCATCTGTATAATCTTCCTCTACATGACGAATGACATATCTGTGTTCACTAATTTGTTTTGTGGTGCATTTCCTTCTCCCCCAATCTAGTAGATTATTGCATTTTGCCTACTGCCATCTGTCACACAGGAAAACATTTTCATGAATCAATAGGAAAATCCTTTCGGGGTTTATCTCTTTGACAATGATCAGATAGTAGCCTATTTGTCACTTTCCTTTTGGGACCTTGCCAAGCTTAGTACATTAACATGAATTTAGAGACGATTTAAAATTCAAACTAGTAATTAAATGTTACAATAAGGAGCAATGCTACTACCAATGAAATAAGCAATTGGGTTGAATTGGTCTGAAACAGTGGGTCATATATTAAAGGGGAAAACCAAGCATTGCTGACACACCACTACATTTATGCCTATGTGTCTGGCATGGGTGCAGCTTTTCCAGCAGCAGAAGTAAATCCACGTCTCCATGTGGAGGTAATGGCATTTCACTTATAATTATGCTTAGTGTCGGACTGAATGTTCTAGCATCCACCAGGAAACTTGATACTTGGGGGTCCACTCACAAAACAGTTACATGTAGACAGTGCTAAAGATAATAGGCATCATTTAGGTGGAAATATAAAAGGGCCGATGAGAACTGTCCTTGGCTAAAGCCCACTACGGCTTGGACAAACCAAGAGATATTCTGGTATTCTGGCAGGCCAACCCATCCCTAATTATAGGCCCACAATGTGGTCCATTGATCTGATTAGAGGAAGATGCAAAAAACATGAGACTGCAGGTGCAGCAAACAAAATGCAATTGCAAGCCAATTCTCAATGTTTTTTCTCCAAAATGCAACAGATTTTCCCAGAATTCCATTTTCATTGTAGTCACCAGCAGGGAAATATGTCTGGTACAATTGTGGTGAACTCGTTCCTGTGGGAAGCCATGGTTGGTTCAGAGGTAAGCATCAAAGCAGGCTGGCACAAACCGAACCACACAAAGTTGAGACATAGAAATAGTAAAATATTACATTTTATTTTACATAATTAAAAACAAAGGCCTGGCGCGTTTCGTGTCTCCAAGCACACTTAGTCATAGTCTGAACCCTGGGTACAACGAACAGGGTATTTAAAGGGGAAGTAAAGTCTAAAATAGAATAAGGCTAAAAATGCTGTATTTTGTATACTAATCATGAACATGAACTTACTGTACCACAAACCTAATCAACAAATTTATGCTTTTAAAGTTGGCCACAGGCCAAGACTGCGCACATGTTCAGTGTGGTCTGGGCTGCTTAGAGATTGTCAAAAATTATCAAAACAGGGAAACAAACAAAGCTGCTTGAGTCCTGCATGGCTGGGGGCTCCCCCTGCTGTTCATAAGTATGATTGTTTCCCTGCACAGCAGTTAGGGACCATCTGACAATTCCTATCCACAGCAGTAAATGAAGGGAGAATTTCACTGCATATAATCAGGTTTCTTATAATAACGGTACTCCTTTTTTAATTAAAGTATATTGGAGATAGGTTTCTTTTTCATTAAAGAAAGTAAAAATGGGATTTTATTTTTTTACATGCCCTTTAAAGGAGAACAATGTACAAATCATAGAAAAGCTATTAAAGTCCAATGGGGCAGAATTAGACACTCCACCAAGGCTAAAATGCAATGATATTTGTAAACACACTACAAAAGTTCAGAGATGGTGGTAGCTCCAGGGTCCACTTGGTCAATAGGTGCAGCTGGGTCTGGATTCAGAGAAGAATGAGGAAAGGACTGAATGGCGCCAAGTGCAACTATACTGAACTGCAAAGAAAGCTCAATGACACTTGGGGACTGTGAGGAAATTTGCCAGACCTAAACTGTGCTAGCTGTCAGAAAGGACCCCTATAGCTCTTAGTTCCCTATTAAAACACAGGTTTGTATGTTGTATGTGCTACCTACTTACCACAGTCTGAGAAAATGAGATGTATGTAGTGATGAGCAAATTTATTCGCCATGCGCAAATTCGTGGCGAATTTGCGCGATTCACCGCCGGTGAATAAATTCTCAAAAAAATTTTCTCAAATTGTTTTGCAAAACGACGCACATTTGCCCATCACTAGACATATGCTATTTATGCAACTTTGTAATAATGCTTAATATTATTATACGTACTGCCTAAAATATTATATGCTTCATGTGTCAATGATATCTTAGTACAGGTAGTAAGGCACTATTATTCCCAACTTGTTTACTGGTGGTAGCATGAGCATTCATTTAGTCTGGTAGTAGAATTTTAGAAACAAGCAAAGCTCCATAGGATCAACAACAACTTATCTGTAATATTACGAATGACAATATTCCTTTTACCTTGTTGGAAATGAGGTATCTGTACTTTTTATTAACACTTTAAGTGATGATGATATAGCCCATCTTGCACTGACTTGATCAAAGTTAATATTGAGGAAGTGCACAAAACTGGAAATAATACTCCAATTGCAACATTTTCCCAGTAAAGGTTGAGTTGATTCATAATGCAATAAATGCAATGCATAATAGTATCTGTTATGAGCTCGAAATGTCAATGAACAATCTGCCAAATAGATTGTTTCGTGAAAAACAAATGGCCTTTCAGCAGAAAAAGACACAAATGGTGCACAATCAATCTACGTTTACTGTGCTGAAAAATATGCTGTTCTTGCCCTTTAGAGATGGGCAGATAGTACTTTAGCAATGAAATGGCTTATGGAACTGAATGGGATGCCCATAATGGCTGATGATTAAGATGATGCTGTAAGCTTTTAGAATTGGAAGGTCCCTTCTTCTTCCCTTATTTCCTTTAGCAAAGCTAATCCAGGAAACAGCAGAATTAATTGCGGTGAGGAGTCATATGGTTGAAATTACCATTCACTATACATGGGTTAAATCCAGGTGCAAGTCAATACCAATGGCTGGAAAAGTTTGCAGATCTATTAGCGCATCTTAAAGCCCTGCAATTTGTATATTGACTAAATGGCAGCATTACAAGGGAATTAAAAGGGCAGTGTACCCCCATTTCAATATGAGTTCAATAAATAGGGCTTGTGCTGAACAAGCCTGTGCTACTTTTGGCTCTTTGGCTTAATTAAAAAGCTAAAAGTGTGGGAACAGGAGTCTTGGTTGAAGGTGAGCTGACTACTGCCACAACATTGTTTTAATTGCACAAGTGTAACAACTTACCATGGTGGTCTAGGGGGGGACGGCAGTCCGCAATGGTGCGAAATTCTAAAATTTTAAAAGGCGCAATTGGGCTTGTGATCATTGCCGTTATAGGATTTTGTTCCTGAGTTTCCTGGTGCTTCTGTGCTATTGAGATTTTTGCTATTCTGTGATTTTTGATTACCTGGTTTGACCCCTGCCTGCTTCTGACAATTCTGACTTCCAAAATCCTGTCCCTGCCTGGTAAATGACTCCTCTATTCCGTAACCCTTCTGATTGATCTCCTGGTTTGACCCTTGTCTGCCTGACTCCATTTGTACTCTGCCTCCCCCGACCCGGCCTGATTGACTACGCTTTCTATTTATGCCTTGTAACACGACCTTCTGCCCAAAAGACTTTGCATTACTGTTGTGCCCCTTTGCTTGTTCAGAGCCCCTCGCTTTGCACCTCTCTTTATAAGACCTGGTGGCATCTGACTAGCCGAGGGCTCCGCCCGAGGTGAAAGGTGGCTGTTAAAGGCAGAAACAAGAGCCGAGAACAGGGTGCTTTGCATCGGTTCTGAATTTAGGGTGCCAAGTAGTCAACACCAGCAGTGCAGTGAACAGAAAGGGACAAGTCAATATTACTTTCAATACAGATCACATTTACAATTTGCTCTAAAAGCATTGAAAACGTATAATTGATATTCAGTGTACTGGAAAGATGCTTAGAATTACAATTGCTTTGCTTGAATATTTGAATTTATAACCTCTTTACGTGGGATGGATGTTCTACTGATCTGGCCAAAAATGGCAACTATTTACCCCAAATAGCCACATTTTCTCCCACTGTATGCTAGGGATGTTGTGTAGCTGTGTAAATGTGCAAAGATCTCTGTACAACTTATACAGACATCATTAAAGAGAAGGTTTACCTTTACGTTAACTTTTAGTATGCAATAGAATGACCAATTCTAAGCATGCTAGAATTGGTCATTCTATTGCATACTAAAAATGCTCTGAAAGGCTAAACATGTATTGTTATTGCTACCTTTTATTACTCATATTTTTATTCAGACCCTCTCCTATACATATTCCAGCCTCTTGTTTAAGTCAGTGCATGGTTGCTAGGTTAATTCGGGCCCTACCAACCAGCTGAAATCACAAACTAGAGAGCCACTGAATAAAAGGCTAGCTCAAAATAACTCAAAAGCCAAAAATAATAAAAAAAAAATCAAAAGTGACCAATAGTGATGGGCGAATTTGACTTGTTTTGCTTCACCAAAAAATGTGTGAAATTCGCGTCAAAATTATTTTTTGCCAGCGAATTTTCTCAAAAGTTTCGCAAATTTTTTGGCCTATGGGGAAATGTGGAAATGCGCTGCAAATCTGCGCCTGCCAAATTTTTTCGCCCATTACTAATGACCAACCACTTTAAATGCAGCAGTGGGGAGTGTCTCTGGGCTACATAACTGCTCTGAGCTTTACTTAAAAAGTGAAAGGTGCCACCTGGCTAGTGAATAGGTCTGTATTTAACAACATAACAATAACCATATTGTTTAGCAAGAAAGTACAAGCTGTGTAATAATGGAATGTCTGTAACCCATTATATATGTTCAACTAATTTTCAGGGGGAAAATATGTTAGTAGTAGGGATGTAGCGAACGTCGGAAAAAAAGTTCGCGAACATATTCGCGAACTTGCGTCAAAAATGCGAACGGTTTGCGAACGTCGCGAACCCCATAGACTTCAATGGGAAGGCGAATTTTAAAAGCTAGAAAAGACATTTCTGGCCAGAAAAATGATTTTAAAGTTGTTTAAAGGGTGCAACGACCTGGACAGTGGCATGCCAGAGGGGGATCAAGGGCAAAAATGTATCTGAAAAATACATTGTTGACACAGCGCTGCGTTTTGTGTTGTAAAGGGCAGAAATCACACTACGTCACAGTCAGGTGATGTTTCTGGACACGGAATGTGAAAAAGCTCACACAGCTAGGTGGCAGTTGTTTGAAGAACACACTGGGCAAACAATGCCTACAAGGTCAACGTATACACTACTACAGCAGTGGATACGGAATATATTATTGCTGCTTGAACAACGTCACTCAGGTGGTGTTTCTGGAGACGGTATTATTATTGATATTTAGACAGAATGTGAAAAAGCTCACACAGCTAGATGGCAGTTGTTTGAAGAACACACTGGGCAAACAATGCCTACAAGGTCAACGTATACACTACTACAGCAGTGGATACGGAATATATTATTGCTGCTTGAACAACGTCACTCAGGTGGTGTTTCTGGAGACGGTATTATTATTGATATTTAGACAGAATGTGAACAAGCTCACACAGCTAGGTGGCAGTTGTTTGAAAATGAAGAACACACTGGGCAAACAAATTGAAACAATGCCTGCAAGGTCAACGTATACACTATAGCAGTGGATACGGAATATATTATTGCTGCTTGAAAACGTCACTCGGGTGGTGTTTCTGGAGACGGTATTATTATTGATATTTAGACAGAATGTGAACAAGCTCACACAGCTAGGTGGCAGTTGTTTGAAGAACACACTGGGCAAATAATGCCTGCAAGTGCACTACTATTGGTGCACTACTATGAAGAACAGCAAACAGCACTGGACACGTTAAAGAACAGTAAGATAAGTAAAATAAAAAAATATATATATGTATATTAAAAAAAAAATTACTCTGGTTGGTGCTGAACTACTAGGAGCAGCACAGTAGCACACCAGTCCCACTCCCCAACACAGCTAGACTAATAGCACTGGGCTCTTATAGTAGCAAAGTAAAAAAACAAAAAAGAAAATAAAAGCAGTCCTTACAAGGACTATTGGGTTATTACAGCAGTCAGCAGATGAGATCAGAAGAGATCAGTGCCCACAGCAGCTACATACAGAGCACTGCAGTAGAAGGTAGATTACTAGCCAGCAAAGCTACCTAACCTAAAATGTCCCTCAAATCCCTGCAGAGTTCTGTCCCTACAATACAGAGCAGTATCAAGTAGATTACTAGCCAGCAAACTTACTATCAACTGTCCCTCAAATCACTAACAGCTCTCTCCCTACACTAGCTCTTCCAAGCACACACAGGCAGAATGAAAAAACGCTGCAGGGCTTCAGTTTATATATGGAAGGGGAGTGGTCCAGGGGGTGTGGGGGTGGTCCAGGAGGGAGAGCTTCCTGATTGGCTGCCATGTGTCTGCTGGTCTGGGGGAGAAATGGCAAAAAAAAGCGCCAGCTAAGGCGAACCCAAATTGGCGAACGTCGCGCGACGTTCGCGAACATTCGGCGAACGCGAACAGTCGATGTTCGCGCGAACAAGTTTGCAGGCAAACAGTCCGCGACATCCCTAGTTAGTAGTTGAAACTCCATTGAAGAGGTTACACCATATCCCTAAGTTGCTATCCTTCCTGACAGCAGTGGGGTACTTAATTTCCATCAGCTGGACCCCAACATTGTTTAAGTATTAATTTTTTTTAAATGGGCTCCAATGGATTCCCCAAATTGTGAGCTCTTACTGTGTGGTTCATCTATTTTTCTTTCTTATCTATTTCTATGTATTATCAAAAAAATACATAGACATCACTAGGGGCAGGCCACCTTAAATATAAAACATTTACCAACCTATGTCTTTGTAGAACCACACATCCCAGCATTCCAAGAATACTTTCAGGAATGCTGGGAATTGTAGCTGGATGATAAATCAAGGGCTGCTGTTGGACATTTCAAGATTATGATCACATGATCAATACCAAATAATATGTAATCTGTTTTCTGTATTGAGCATAAAACTCTCCCTGGGACTAACAGTTTTCTTTGAGGTTCATGTATTGTTCTCTCTGCCATGTGTAATTCTCCAGCATCTTATCCGAGTAGGTAAATCTGTGTGTTGGGGCTTCTGCTCTTCTTCCCCTGAAGAATAGATCTTTGACTAACTGATCCCTCTACCGATACCTTCTTTTTTACAATAAGATTCTGTAAAAGGTAATGGTTCCTGTTTTGTCCTTCCTTAGACAGTAAGATTTTAAAGGGACTAGTAACTATATTGAACCAATGACTGGAAGAGTAAGAATATCATATTTGACTATTAGATTTTTTTATTTTTCAACAGAGAAAAGCATTTCTTTCTGTGGAATATATGCCTGCATTTTCTAGTAGTTTACTGATCTGAAGTATAGTAAACAGCTAGAAAATGCAAACATATATTCCACACTCCGCACTCCAAGGCCTAATATCCTTCTAGGAATTGGGGGTGTTCAGTTATAACTTGTCTGTACAAAAATCTTCAAACTGGCACACCCTTGTAAAATGTGTGCCTTTTATATTAGTAAAGCATTGTATAAGAGTCCTCATTAGCATCCTTGAGAAAGGTCCTATTGAGGACCGAAACATAGGACTCTTATACAATGCATTACTAATAAAAAGGCAAACATTTTACAAGGGTGTTCCGGCATATATATATATATATATACCACATATATTTGCAACTGGAAGATTTTTATAGCACCAAGCAGTACATCATCTAGGCTAGGGATAGGAAACTGCTGCACTCTAGGCGCTGTGAAGTAAAGCTCCCAGAATTCCTTCAAAAACAATAATGCTGGGAGCTGCACCAGAGCTGGGGGCCCCTGTTTCCATATCCATGTCCCAAATCACTATTGCTATCAACTAAAAACCAGAAAGGTAGAAAACATGCAGCAGGGTTTCGTAGCATATAATTTGATGAGTACACTACATTCTGGCTACAGCAGGACAGGTTATATTTTTTTCACACATTTAAATATACATATATACAAATACATACCCCGGTCCTTAATTCATAAACCATCCCCCTGCTGATCTATTCCTATTAACCAGCAATGGTACAGCAGGGAGTCTGCTGGGAGTACTGGCAGGTGATGGAGCGAGTGGAACTGGCAATGCAGATGGGAGCTGTCCATGCGCTAGAGTGCTGAAATCTGTCCATACGCTAGAATGCTGAAATGCTGCAGCACCCCAGAGATAATGCACATATAGGTCCAAAAGACATTCAGTAAGGAACACGTACCTGTTACATATTAAATGCTTCCATCTTGCTTGCTATTTTCAGATCCGTCTGGTAGAGCAGAAGCTCTAGTGTTGAGAATTTGGCTCTGTGGGAGAGATGCAATAGCCAGTAGGCGTTTTCTAAAGAAAAAAGAAAAAAAGGCAGTGAAAGGGTCTTCCGAGCAGAAACTGTCTTGCATCCTGCTTATAATGTAAACCCCACCTCACAATCCTGATTGGTTTGCTTGCAATGGTGTAGCAGAAGTTCAAGCCAGCTGTTCCCTGGATGCCACGGATCACTACCAACGTCACCATTTGTATAATATGCAGCTAATTTCCACAAGTAGCCTGTGCTGGGTATTACAATGAGTCAATATGGATGCAGACAGCAATGCTGTCAATTATTTAGTGTTATGGTCGGATCTGTTTTTTCATGTTGCAACTTGAAACTGCTGGGTGAACCCTGCCCTGAAGAACTTATTTTCCCATCAGTGAAGAATTCTAGGTACAATAAATGTACAGGTATGGGATATGTTATCCAGATTGCTCGAGATCTGGGATTTTCTTCAAAGGTCTTTTTCATCACCATGTAGAAAAGAAGCTGGGGAGCACCTCCCATCAAATGAGAAAAACAGAAGATGGTGTGCAGGGTCAAGTGGTAATTCAAAAGAGAACAAGAAAGAGAAAGAACAGACCCATGTTTTTGCACCCTCCCATCAAAGCATGTCCACTTTTTCATTCTACTAAAAAATATATAAAATAATCCCAATTAAGGATTAATTATCTGGATAATAAATTACAAGATAACTGATCTTATATCTGTATTTTATATATCTGTTATCCAGAAACCCTTTATCCAGAAAGCTCTGAATTACGGGAAGTTTTATAGTTTATACAAATAATCTAAATTTAAAATTCTCTGTAACAATAAAACGGTATCTTGTTCTTGATCTAAACTAAAATACAATTAATCCTTATTCGAAGCAAACCCAACTTATTGGGTTTCTTTACTTTTTAAATAATTTTCTAGTAGACTTGAGATATGAAGATATGAATTACGGATCTGTTTCTCCAGGAAAACCCCAGTTCCCATGCATTCTGGATAACAGATCCCATACCTGTATAGATATATATATATATATATATATATATATATATATATATATATATATATATATATATATAGATACTTGTATACTATATATAGACAAACACTTACATGATTTAAGTACGGTATTTTAAATTGAAATGGTAAAAAAAGGGGTACTTTAGATGTCTATTTAGTGTTTTACGATTATTGTACTGACATTTTGTTTTACAAGTGAAAGGTTAAACGTCTTAACAGGATCCGTCTGGGAAACACAAGCTGACAGATGGCAGAGAGAACAATACAAGAACCTCATAGAAAAACAATGGTCCCAGGCAGAGTTTTATGTGCAAGATGAAAGGTTTTGAAGAAAGTACATTTTGTATTAGTTCAATTATAGACCTGAAACCACAATTCCCCAGACTGATAGGAATGCTGAGAATTGTAGTTCAAAAAAGGAGGAGAGACAAAGCAGGTTGGGAAATATGCTGTATTTGAGGTGACCTATCTCTAATGTCATCTATGTATTTGGACATGCATAAGGAGTAGTACTGCATACACATACTGATGTAAACTGTCAGTATTCACTTCATTGAACTGATTACCCTACGGCTGCTGGAAAAGATATAAACTCTGGCTTATGGCATTCAGGTAATGACAGGCAAGGCAATTTGTTGTTGTCTGCTTCCAGCTCCATGAAATACCTTAGCACTGAAAAAGGTGCTTAAATGTAGAGAGTGGCGGTGCTGAAACAATTAAATCATGTAACCACTGGAAAATGCAGGTGAGCGCAGTCTCCGTCAGTAATGCAACGTTTATGTTTCACATCTGGTCATTCACACTGACACTGCAAACATATTTTGTGCAGATTTGTCACTTGCAAGCAGTGCATTTTGAACAGGCATCAAATCTCCCCGTTTGCCATCACCCATACAGAGTTTTAATGTCTTTCATGTTAGTTTTCTGAAATGTATGTCAGCAGAGAGATTTACTGGCTTTTATGCAATTGGGCTTCTCAACAGGCTTCAGTCCCCGTGTCAGAGTGCATGAAATTCCAAGTAAATATAAATAGTACCCGGAGAGCACACTGTGTCTTTAAATTGTCATGTCTTTATTGCAGAAAACATTGCACACAAAAAAATCAGGTGTACTACCAAACAAAGCCTACTGTAGGCTGCCAGTCCACATAGGGGCCACCAATAGCTAATTTCAGCCAATATTTGGCACCCTCCGGAACTTTTTTCATGCTTATGTTGCTCTCCAACTATTTGAACATTTGTATGTGACTCACAGGTAAAAAAGGTTGGGGACTTCTGCACTAGAGTATAAGGTACTGCAATGGGATTGGGTATTTGCCACTACACAAAACTGTCAGATTTCGGGCAGAGAGTCCTTGATTCATGTTTTTCATGTTTATCGTTGAATATCATGTTGCCAGTCTCTGTATAAATTGCTGCTTTTTTGGCAAGATTATAAAATTTCCATGCTACTTACAGGTATTACCGTATATACTCGAGTATAAGCCGACCCGAGTATAAGCCGAGGTACCTAATTTTACCTACGAAAACTGGGAAAACTTATTGACTCTAGTATAAGCCTAGACACAACTACAGCCCTGTCTCCCAGCAGCGCACATTCTGCCAAAGCGACCCCCCCAGCGATCAACCGAACTTCTTTGCAAAGTTGATGGTGACAGAGAATTGCCAAACGGATTACTGTGTGCATTGTCCCACTGTCCCACTACCATGTGCAGAGGGTGCTGTTTGATATTGCCATCACTGTTAATCTTTCGTATAACCAACAGAGGGCGCTGTGTGATATTGCAGTCACTGTTATTCTTTCATATAACCAACAGAGGGCGCTGTGTGATATTGCAGTCACTGTTAATCTTTCATATAACCAACAGAGGGCACTGTGTGATATTGCAGTCACTGTTATTCTTCCATATAACCAACAGATGGCGCTGTGTGATATTGCAGTCACTGTTAATCTTTCATATAACCAACAGAGGGTGCTGTGTGATATTGCAGTCACTGTTAATCTTCCATATAAACAACAGAAGGTGCTGTGTGATATTGCAGTCACTGTTATTCTTTCATATAACCAACAGAGGGTGCTGTGTGATTTTGCAGTCACTGTTATTCTTTCATATAACCAACAGAGGGCGCACTGTTATTCTTTCATATAACCAACAGAGGGTGCTGTGTGATATTGCAGTCAGTGTTATTCTTTAATATAACCAACAGAGGGCACTGTGTGATATTGCAGTCACTGTTAATCTTTCATATAACCAACAGAGGGTGCACTGTTATTCTTTCACATAACCAACAGAGGTTGCTGTGTGATATTGCAGTCACTGTTATTCTTTCATATAACCAACAGAGGGCGCACTGTTATTCTTTCATATAACCAACAGAGGGCATTGTGGAATATTGCAGTCTCTCCCCAAGTGAACTGTTGGTATAGGAATGATTAAAAGTGACTGCAATCTCAGCTACTTGGGTCGGGTACCGCTGACCCGAGTATAAGCTGAGGTAGACTTTTTCAGCACATTTTGGATGCTGAAAAACTCGGCTTATACTCGGGTATATACGGTATGTAATCCTAATATATTATTTATTATTCACAGTGAAAGTACTTTTAATTCTAAACAATTATTACATTATTAATATTGAACTGTTATTAAAGGAGAATGTAAGCCTCCTTTGTATGTCAGGCTTCCTCCTTTCGCCCTCCTCCCTGTTACATTGAGCCTTCTATGACTGGAGATTGTTGAAGGAGCATGAACTTCAACCTGGCTTCAACTCCACATTCTTCATGTCACGGATTGAAGAGAAGAGGATCCATAGGGGGGATTCATATGGCAAAAATACGCCATCGCTGGCTTCACGCACATCGCAACACTTCACCAGGGCGTAAATTTGCATGGACAATGCCACGAAGATCCGAAGTTGCACAGAGGGTACTGAATGCTTGCAAATTGGCAAAATGACCTCACGCTGGCAAATTTTCGCCAGTTTAAGCCAATTTGCCCCAAAGAGAGATGTTTGAGACTAACCAGTGATGCAGGGAGGCTGGCTGATGCAGGGAGCTTGATTTGGGAGAGAGGGGTTTGTTCCCTTTTGTAATATAAAAGTGACCCTCTTTCTATTCTTCCTGTACGGCAGGTCCTGATTACTTGTACCACTAAAACAATGCTACAGTTGCAGCAAGCAGCTCTGGTCATCCAAGAATGTCTAATTGCCTACAACATGTAACTGCAATATTTGTGAGTGAACAGAAACATCGTGCCTAAGGTCTTGGGATAAGTGATGTTTTTTTTTTTAAGTACTTTATCTTTATTTTCATTTTTTCATTATGAAAAAGATTTACAACATATAAAAATATTGCAATTTATTCATTTCACATACACTTTCCAAAATATCTCAGTTTCCACATCTTGTTTTTTTTACATTGCGATATAATTCAAAGACAAAGAGAAAAGAAGGAGAAAAGAGAGAGAGAGGAGAAAAAGAGAAGAAAAAAAAAAGAGTCTAATAAGAGAACCCTAAGAGAAAGTAGTCATCCCACCACTCTTTTATTTTCGACTTTCTTTGGTTTCTATGTTATTTCTGAATGCATTGAGCTATACTTAGTCTGTGTGACTACTCTGAACATCTGTTGCCATAAGATTTTTATATTCTGATGTATCTTTATATCTTATCCATGCCGACCATATAGAAATATTATTTTCCTGCGTACTATTGGCATGAGATCATTTCCTCCATTTTCCTCATAGATTCAATTTCTAGTATCCACTCCTCTACAGAGAGGGAGTGAGTCGATTTCCTCGGTATCACTTGCGGCTTGTAATGCAAATCTTGTAAAACTATTTTTAATCTTCTTCATAGAGCCTGGTATCATGGACAGTAACCACACCTCAGGTGCCTCAGGTAGGTGCATCCCTGTTACTTGTGTCAGATGTTTATTAATCTGCTCCCAATACCTTCTTATTTTGGGGCACATCCTCCAGCTATGCAGAGATGGGCGAATTTGACCTGTTTTGCTTCACCGAAAATTCACGAAATGCTGAAAAATTTGTCAAATGCATTGGAGTCTACGGCTGTCACTTAATTGTAGTTTTTATGTTTCTATGATTCACTAACCGGAAGGAACCTATTGCATGTATGCAAAGATAGAGGTTTCACCCCAATATGGCATGAACTAGATGGGGTGGAGCCCTAGGCAAGTAGACCTCTGTCATATCTTGGGATGCTTCCAAGACCAGTTACTGCATTCATTTATGTCCAGTGGAGTAAATGCAATGACATAAAAATACAAATGACCAAGTGGGGACCTACGGTATGTCTACTTCCTTTGTACTGAGGGCCAGTGGGTGACCCAAAGTGCATGCAAAATCATGTGCCACCCACAAATTATTTGCAAGTTGTGATTGACCTGTGATTTTGTTCCCAGCACAGGTTACCCAAAATTTTTTCAGGTCGGTGGGGCTCATGAAGGGCATAGTTATACCACGGTTTCAATTTAACATGCTGTATCTTTTACATGTTAGGGGTCATTTGTGAATTGCGTGTAGCTGAAATGCCCAAATTAGCACTAGAAGCAATGACAGGTATTCATTGTGGTCTACCTTCCATCTGTGTGCCCTTAAGCAGCAAAGCATTAAAGGGCATGTAAAGTCTAAAATAGAATAAGGCTAGAAATGCTGTATTTTGTATACTAAACATAAACATGAACTTACTGCACCACAAGCCTAATCAAACAAATGATTTATGCTTTCAAAGTTGGCCACAGGGGGTCACCATCTTGTAACTTTGTTAAACATATTTGCAAGACTAAGACTGTGCACATGTTCAGTGTGGTCTTTGCTGCTTAGGGATCGTCAAAAATGATCAAAACAGGGAAAAAACAAAGCTGCTTGAGCTCTGCATTGCTGGGAAGTAAGGTGGGGGCTCCCCCTGCTGTTCATAAGTATGATTGTTTCCCTGCTCAGCAGTTAAGGACCATCTGACAATTCCTATCCACAGCAGTAAATGAAGGGAGAATTTCACTGCATACAATCAGGTTTCATATAAACACGGTACACATTTTTTAATTAAAGTATATTGGAGATAGGTTTCTTTTTCATTAAAGAAAGTAAAAATGGGATTTTATTTTTTTGCCTTTACATGCCCTTTAACACCATTAGCATTGTAGTGCAAGGTACAAGTACAGAGGATAGTAAACTGATGCAAGTACTGTACCTCTGTGAATAGCATTATAATAGATGCAGTGTTATGGGTGCACTGCAGTTTGCGTTTGAAGCAGGTGTAGTCAGAGCCGGATTAAGACTAAACAGGGCCCTAGGCAAGGTAGTGCTTCTGCCCCCCCCCCCTTGAACCACCTAAAGTTACAGTTGTAAAAGAAGCACTGCTATGCTAGCGCATACCTCCCAACATTTTGGAAATATAAAGAGGGTAGAAAAAGTTGCCGTACGCAGCGTGGCAATTTTTGGGCACGCCCATTTTGTGCCCCCCCCCCTAATTACCATGTTCATTTTACAAAATTTGGCAGGTTATGAAAGTTTGAACATATTTCTGTGTTTTTTTTCCAGTAATTACAGTTTTGCACAGCCCACTGCCAGAGACAAATTACTTTGCCCGCAAATATATATATATATTTTTTGTTGTTTTTTGGGTTGATTTTTCTGTTATTCAGGGCCTGGCGGCTGGCCCCTAGAGCTAGGCTGGCCCTAGGGATGTGCCTAGCGGGTAATCCGGCCCTGGGTAGTAGTAGATGGTGCAGTGACGTAACTAATAGGGGTGCGATTGCACACTGGCCTGCACCAGGACGGGAGCCCTGATAAGTCTTATCGCACGGCAAAGCAAGGGACAATTTTTCGTTGTGCCACTGAGATAGGGTTTGGTTGCATGTATCAAGGCCTGTGTGTGGTCATTTTGTTATGTTTTGGCAGCCTGTTTTTGTGAGTTATTTTTCATGTGTACTAACATCTTATGCATAACCCATATACTTGTTCAGCTTTTGCTTGGTTAGCACCATTGATTTGCTTTGCTGCAAAATTAATTTGTCATATTTGTTTTAAGCCCCTTTTGTGCCCATAAAAGTTGCCTCACTCGGGCAACTTCGGGAAATCCAAAGCCTTTAGGGTGACAGGTCCCTTTTAACCAGCTGTAAATCCTTCCTAGATCCTCAATCACCATGCTTTTATTTACTTTGGTGGTAAGAAGAGTACACAATTGAAGGGGTAGTTTGCCTTAAAATAAACGTGTAGTATCTAGTATGATATAGACAGTGGTATACTAATGCAATTTAACAGCCGTCAGGCTGAAGAGAATAAAGCCAGCCTTACAAGGGAAGCTCAGCATGTCTTTGATGATTAGGTCACCCAAATGGGCTCACCCTTTGAAGAAGCTAAAGAAGAAAAGAATAAACGGTGGTAGCTGCCTGCTTTATCTCTGCCTCAAGAAATGAGAAACTCCTGAACACTTTATTATTAATAATTGCCCAAACAATCTCAATCTGTCCATGCCATCAATGGACAAATGTCATCATTTATGGATGAAAATTTTTAAACCTGTCCAATCAATTTTCTTAATGATGTGGAAAGAAAGATTTACAGATGTACGGTCATTCTGTGCACACCGATCTTCTGATAATTCTGCGATTTTGACGAATTGCACTGAAAAGAATAGAAGAATTGTTAAGTCTATGGTCCCCTTTAAACTTGTAATATTAAAAGACCTTTCATATCCTGATACGACGAAAATCACAAAGCTGGGTTATTTTTCCATCTTCTGATTTTTGGCTCAATTGGCTTGAGTAGCCAGATTTTTGTAATGGAGTGCCCTCATCATTAATCATGAACAATAATATCTGTAGGGGGGGTAGCATCTGAAAGGCTCCTCAGGCAGCAAAAACACCAGAAACACCTCTGTGTTTGGTGCAGAGGGGCAGTTGCCTGCAGATTCTGCTTTCTACATAGTCACATAAATGACATTAGGAACAGCAGCCTAAAGGCATAATCATACAGTCATATGCGAAAGTTTGGGAACCCCTCCCAAACTGCCTGCATAATAATTTACTCCACTTCCAACAAAAAAGATAACAGTGGTATGTCTTTCATTTCCCAGGAACATCTGAGTACTGGGATGATTCTGAGCAAAGATTTTTATTGAAGCAGTATTCAGTTGTATGAAATTAAATCAAATGTGAAAAACTGGCTGTGCAAATATTTGGGTACACTTGTAAATTTTCTAATTTGAATGCATGTAACTGCTCAATACTGATTACTGGCAACACCAAATTGGTTGGATTAGCTTGTTAAGCCTTGAACTTCATAGGCAGGTGTGTCCAATCATGAGAAAAGATATTTAAGGTGGCCAATTGCAAGTTGTGCTTCTGTTTGACTCTCCTCTGAAGAGTGACAGCATGGGATCCTCAAAGCAACGCTCAAATGATCTGAAAACAAAGATTGTTCAGTATCATGGTTTAGGGGAAGGCTACAAAAAGCTATCTCAGAGGTTTAAACTGTCAGTTTCAACTGTAAGGAATGTAATCAGGAAATGGAAGGCCACAGGCACAGTTGCTGAAAACCCAGGTCTGGCAGGCCAAGAAAAATACAGGAGCGGCATATGCAGAGGATTGTGAGAATGGTTAAAGACAACATAAAGATCACCTCCAAAGACCTGCAAGAACATCTTGCTGCACATGGTGTATCTGTACATCGCTCTACAATTCAGCGCAATTAGCACAAAGAACATCTGTATGGCAGGGTGGTGAGAAAGAAGCCATTTCTGCACCCACACTACAAACAGAGTCGATAGGTTTATGCATAAGCTCATTTAGACAAGCCACAGTCATGTGCTTTGGACTGATGAGACAAAAATTTAGTTATTTGGTCATAACAAAAAGTGCTTTGCATGGCGGAAGAAGAACATTCCAAGAAAAACATCTGCTACCTACTGTCAAATTTGGTGGAGGTCCCATCATGCTGTGGGGCTGTGTGGCTAGTTCAGGGACTGGGGCCCTTGTTAAAGTCAAGGGTCAGATGAATTCAACCCAATATCAAAAAATTCTTCAGGATAATGTTCAAGCATCAGTCACAAAGTTGAAGTTACGCAGGGTTTGGATATTCCAACAAGACAATGACCCTAAACTCAGTTCAAAATCTACAAAGGCATTTATGCAGAGGGAGAAGTACAATATTCTGGAATGGCTGTCACAGTCCCTCGACTTGATTATCATCAAAAATCTACGGGATGATTTGAAGCAGGCTGTCCATGCTCAACAGTTATCAAATGTAACTGCAATGGAGAGATTTTGTATGGACGAATGGTCAAAAATACCGCCATCCTGAATCCAGACACTCATCAAAGGTTATCGGAGGCGTCTAGAGGCTGTTACATTTGCAAAAGGAGGCTCAACTAAGTATTGATTTAATATCTCTGTTGGGGTGCCCAAATTGATGCACCTGTCTAATTTTGTTATGATGCATATTGCGTATTTTCTGTTAATCCAATAAACTTTATGTCACTGCTGAAATACTACTGTTTCCATAAGGCATGTTATATATTAAAAGGAAGTTACTTTGAAAGCTCAGCCAATGATAAACAAAACTCCAAATATAATTGATGTAACGTACATGTTGATTGTGAGACTTGTGGGTTACATGGAGCTTGGTATATTCTGATATTACTTGAGCAGAAAGAACCTACAGAATAAAGAAGAGCAACCTCTCCAAATCATCCCACTAAACAGAAGAATGACACGTGCTCTTCCTTCAGTTTCTCTCTGCAGTAAAAAATATATAAGAGCCTGCAGCAATTACAATATTTAGCCTGGGATGTGTATAGAAAAAGAAAAATAACTTTTGTTCCCACCATCATAATGCAAACACCCAGAGGGTGCTTTAAAAATGGCTTCCAGGCAAGGTTTCCAACAAAGCAATAGTGTGGGATGATCAGTTATTCTGTGTTAATCACACAGGCCTTGCCCTGGTTTTAGCATCAATTAACACAGTAGGGGAGGCAACTAGAGGGAAGGATGGCAAACATTACAACATTTTACATCTGTATACGATTAAAAGACACTAACAGGGGAATGTAATAAAAGTCGCAAAGAGCAAAACAATTCCACATCTCGCAATGTAATATTGTTCCTTAAACTGTTATTGCATTGCGAATTTTAATTGCGCATTTCGAATTTTAATTGCGCACTCATAAGAAGTGCTTGAAGGTGTCGTAATCTTTTGGAGCAAGCATAACGACTTTTTCAGTAAGAAGTTTTATTACATTGACTGCGCATTGGCGCAAACTATAAAATTCGCAAACGGTCTTTCACTGTCGGAAGTGGTCGCTAAACAGTTTCCGGGCTCGCAAAAGTTATATTAAATTTGCACAAAGCAAAATTTGTTCGCGCAAAGGCATAACTTTTCGCATTGCGAATAGTTTTTCCGTTAGCGACTTTTATTAAATTCCCCCGAAAGCCTTTTAACCTATTCATTATTTTGTTAATACTATATATACATATATAAAATTATGTGTATGTGTTGCAGTTATACATTAAGTAGTTGTTGCTTGGATTTTAGATTTTTGATAAAAAATATATTTTTATTCTGTACTAGAATATTGCCTGCATATAAGTAGAAGAGAATAGGGCACACATATGTCCGCCAGTTCAGTGAGCAAAATGCAATTTAGAGTGTGATCGCCATGTTTTTCCGCTCACAATGCAGTTTCACCCCAGAAACTGTGACTTTGAGGTCACAAAGGAGTGCTGATCTTGATGCAAAAAGCACCTACTGCAGTTGCATAAAGTGTTTTTAAAGTCGGCCTGGTGTAATTTACTGTGATTAGCATGCAAGTGATGTGTGCACCATATTCTTTTGGTGCAACTGAACTATGGCGATTGAAACAGGGTGCTAGGGGACAGTGGAGATACATCTGGCAGGACCAGAACTAAGGGTAGGCATAAGAGGCACCCTAGTCTGTGTTCACTGCCCTCAGTCACTCTTCCCTCCTCTCTGTCACTCTCCCACTGTCACTGCATGCATAAGTTTGAGGCATGGGGGGGGATTGGGGTGGCTATCCTGGTTGCCTAGGGCGCCCTGTTGGCTTGGCCTGCCATCTAGTCTGGAGGTATAAATATTCTATATGCTCTGCCATTCCTCAGTGAAGACTTGAGATCAGCACTATGTCATTATATCCACTACTGAGTATAAGCCGTCTTTACCTACAGATAGGATGGCCCCCAAATCTGCAACAAGAAGTAGCTGCATCTCCCACCATGAAAGAAGTTCAGCAGCCCTGTTGGAAGCCCTGAATCAGCAGTGTCTCGATTATAAGAAATTCAAGTAGGCTGTTACCTAGCACAAGCAGTAGTAGCATCTGTATCAATCAACCCACCATACAGTCACAGGAAAGAACCTCCTTTCTCCCTCTTCTAATTTTACCTGTGCAGTACTCTGACAAAGTCCTACTGCCACAACCTGAAAACCTTCAGTTGGGTTCGTCCCCACCATAACTTTATAGCCAGTGGTTATTAGTTAATAAAACCTAGATAAAGAATGAAAATTAAATTTTCAAAAAAAAATGACGTGTGTCAAAAAATAATTTGATGCGCATCAAAAATATTTTGACGCCCATAGACTTTAATAGGCATCTGTGTAGATAAATATATATATATACAGGTAAGATCCAATAAGGATTAATTACTGTATATCTTAGTTTGGATCAAGTACAAGATAATGTTTTATTGTGACAGAGAAAAAGGAAATAATTTTTAAGATTTTGCATTATTTGATTATAATAGAGTCTATATGGGAGATGGCCTTCCGTAATCAGGAGCTTTCTGGATAACGGGTTTCTGGATAACGGATATGTAGTTGAAGCCGATTCCTGAGAGTGTATATGCTGATTAGTGATGGGCGAATTTATTCGCCAGGTGCGAATTCATGGGCGAATAAATTTGTGAATTTGCCGCCTGTATCAAAGTTTTTTCGACACCTTCGACGGTTCCGATGCCGCCGCCAATTTTTTTTCGCCAGTTTGGTGAATTTCAAGGGAAATTTGCATGATTCGTGGTGAAGCGAAACGGGACAAATTCAGCCATCACTAACACAGATGTAAAGTATGCAAAAATGCATGTGTGTGTTTTGTATCAATGTTTGAGTGTGTGGGTCCATGGCTGTTCTGAGAGTAAAACTGTGACCGTGTCTGTGTGTAATAATGTGTGCTTCACTGTATTTATCAGTGTATCAGTGTACGAGAGCCAGTGTCAGTTACTTTAGCCTGGAAGCCAATTAGTTCAAGTGTATGTGTATAAATGAGGCGATACAAAGTCAGTTCTGCCAGTGTTCTAGAGTTTTTATCTAATGTATAAACTATAAAACCATAAAACTACCTGCATGTATTTGTTAAGGGACCATTAATACCTCCCAACATTTGAAAAATGTAAAGAGCGACAAAAACGGCAGCACCACAATTTTGACCACACCCGTTTTATGGCTTCACCCCCTAATTACCATATACATTTGGCAGGTTATGAAAGTTTGAAAACATTTCTGAGAGTTTTAGGGCAATGTAGACTGTAAGCTCTATGGGGCAGGGACCTCCTTCCCATAGCACTTAAGCTCTTTGTTCTGATATGAGCTCTGTGTATATTCATTGTGCGATTTGTCTTGCTTTTATATATATTGTACTTTTATGCATTGTACAGTGCTTTACAAATAAAATTATACATACATATATGTTGTATGTATTATACCAGCTTTGCTATGAAGCCCTTTAAGCTGCGAGTCTCAGTTTCCACAAGAGACCTGCTTATCTTAAATTGTTACAATTATTTCTTTGCTTATCTTAAATTGTTACAAATGTATCAAAGCTTTCAAAATCAGGACACCTATGGGCGTCACCCTTACCACTTAGCTGCCCAGCTTGAATTAGCTGAAACATATACAGGTATAGAATCCGTTATCAAGAAACTCATTATACTGAAAGCTCCAATTTACAGAAAGGTCATCTCCCATTGACTCCATAATATAGTGAATAAAATACCCCTAATTGTAAAATATAAGGATATTATAAGTCACCCAGGAGTTCCATGACCATATTATACAGGTCATGGAACGCTGAGGTTACTTCTAATATCCCCATATTTTCCAACAAGGGGTACTTTACTATAATACACAAGTTTTAGTGAGTCGTGTGACAAAAAATGACATCACTATTCACCGTTTATACTTGATGACATCGCTAGGAACCGTTTATCAAGATATCATTTACAAGATATTCATGGCTTTTGTGTATTATATTGTGAATAAAGTACCCCCTCTTGTAAAATATAAGGATATTATAAGTTACCGAGGAGATTCATGACCATATAAAAACACGAGGCCGAAGGTCATGAAACTCCGAGGTAACTTCTAATATCCTCATATTTTGCAACTGGGAGTACTTTATTTATTATAATACACAAGTTTCAGTTCCAGAGTCATGTGACAGAAATGACATCAGAACTCACCGTTTATAACTGATGACATCAGAACTCACCGTTTATAAGGATATAATTTAGAAGATATTCATGGCTTTTGTGTATTATAATAAAATAATCCAAATTGTTTTCAATGATTCCCCTTTTCTCTGTAATAATAAAACAGTACCTTGTACTTAATTACAACTAAGATATAATTATCCTTCAAAACCAGCCTATTGGGTTTATTTAATGTTTACACAATTTTATTAGACTTACTATTAAGGAATGAAGATCCACATTATGAAAAGATCCGTAATCAGAAAAACCCCAGGTTCTGAGCATTCTGGATAAGAGGTCCCATGCCTGTATTACCTACACAATTCAGCAAGGGAGTGTAACTTGATGCTGTTTGGTTTTGCATTGTGTTTTGTAGGACTTCCCACATAAGCCAATATGTTAAAATGGGGGGTTTCTAATCAATTACCTGTCACATCTGAATATGTCAAAGCAGACAAGTGAAATGCAATGGAGCCCACACATCTGTGCCTACGTATTTGCTGAATGATTCATTTGACAGCCAGTGCTGGGCCTTTCTTGTGAGATACCTCCCACTGCTCACTTGCTCTCACTTCCATCTGCTTCTAATAAACAAAGCTGGATGCTGCATTTATTAGGGGGCTCATTACTCATTGTGTCCCAGAAACAAGAGGGATTCACCTCGCACACCCTGGCCTTCAGGAACTCTGCCAGGTGCTCAAATACCAGGAGGGATCGGCACCCCCCCAAACCAATGGCATAAGAAAAAAGGCAATGGCACACTGGGCACGATCAAGCAGGGTAAACCCTTGCAGAGATTTATTTGCACAAGATGCAACGTTTCGTCCCCATGCTTGACAAAGGGGACCACCCCGAAACGTTGCATCGTGTGCAAATAAATCTCTGCAAGGGTTTACCCTGCTTGATCGTGCCCAGTGTGCCATTGCCTTTTTTCTTATGTCATTGTGTCCCAGACAATGGGAATATCTGCCATGATGTTGGTCACATAGTCAGCCAATGGTCATTTGATTGAAAAATGTCACCTTCTGAGGCCAACACATTTAATGAAGCATTTTCTGTCCCTGTACTTTTTTTATCGTTTACACTTTTTATGCAACGATTATGGAAAGTTCATACGAAATGCTTTTTGGATTGTTATTTTAGAAGTTATTTTGGGTAGGTCCTTCTTTACCTGTTCTTTTGGTAACTGGTTGTCTTTGTATGTATTCTTGTATGTTTAATGTTGACGCCTATTTATTGTAAAACGCTGTGCAGTATGCTGGCATTAATGTGTTGCTAATGATAATAATAATAATGTTGTACACTATGGGGTGATTTATCAGCACTCAGATTGAATATTTGCATAAATTTGAATTTTTTTTATCTTTGGAGCTAAAACACCTGAATTTAAATTATTTTTGCAAAAACTTGTATGTTTGATTATTAAATTTTTTTGACTGAAAACTGTAAAATCCTGCAGATTTTGCACTGATTGTCATGTATCAATGTAGCCAGTAGCGTAACTACAATGCCCACACCACCCCCCAGAGGGACCCGGCACACAACGCATCCCCTACCTATCTCCCCACCTGTTCCCTCCCCTCGCCAGCCCTCACCACCCATCAACCCACTCCCTGCCCTTTCGTCCCATGGTGGGGGGATTTCTCTTGATCTTTAGAGGAGGCAAACCCTGTAGCCCAGCCCCCCTGTCCCATAGACTCCCCCCCACACTCCCTCAGTGTGGTTTAACTCTGGATACTCCGGTCCCCCCCACACATACACACTCCAAAAACATACTGACAGGTTAACTGGCTCCTAGTGAAATTGACCCAAGTTTATGTGTGTGCATAATAGGGACCTGCAACTGTAAACTGCAATGGATCAGAGGCAGGTGTGAGAGTTTTACAGTGCCCAAACATATCGGCCAACAATATTCCAGGGCTTAATTTTAAAATAAGGATGTATAACTTTGTGTGAAGGGTGTTGGCAGTCAAGAGTTAGAAAAATATGTTGGGAGCTTAAAAACATATATCTGCAGTTGACTTGTGTTCCTGTAGGTAGGGCAATTTAGTACCAGAGTTTCCACGAGTTTAGCTCCATGTAAAGCACTTGCACTGCAAAATGCACAATGAATACCAGTGCAACTCACGGTACCTGGTGTAGGTCAATGTAGCAAGATAATCAGTCAGACACAGTTCTTTGCAGCAAACTTCAACTGATTTATTGAACTAAACAGAGTAGTAGAGTACTTTAATATTCCCTCCAGTGGGATAACGTATGTTCTAGAATAGACAATATGCGATACAAATAGCCAGCAGTAATGATTCACACTTCAAAGGATAGTTACCCTCTCACTGGGTAATATCCCCTCTCAGGTGGATTGCACGAAGTCCTGGATTTCCCAGCCTGGGGTCTTGTTTCTTGGCACCCGATTTGGTCCTCACCTCACCCACTGTATTCAGCCTGGGGTTTTGGATCTTGGTACCCTATCTGGTCCTCAACTCACCCACTGGTGTCTCTGATCTAGTGGTTCATGCACCATGGGGTCCTCACCCCACTATTTCTCCTTGTTGGAGCCACAGCTGCTCTCTAGCTACCCTGAACTTTCTTTCACTCCTAGAGCGACTATCACAGTGACTAATACAACTAAATCTTAATTATCAAAGAACCAGAGCCCTGGTCCTGTAACACCTCACTGGGAGGCAAGGTCCCAAGGAAAAGACCCAGAGCACATGGTGCTAACCCCCTTTATATTATCAAACAGCGCCACCTAGTGGACAAACTCTGTATATAATAATCCCAGTGGACCCAGTAAGGGAGACCAAGCTGCCTGGGCATACTAAAGGACCACCTAGGTGTCCAAATACTAAAGGGGAACTGTCTGAGTAAATTAACCCAAATCTCAGGGTCCCTACACGTATTTTCCAACTGCATTGATATTGATTCTCATGTAACTGTACCACCTATTGTGTTTTCTAAGGCTACTTGACTTGAGCCGGCAGGGCAGAGTGCCAATAGCAATGGTGACAGCAACATGGAAGTGGTGTCCTGATGCACAGCTCTTCTTGCTGCTTCTCATCACATTCATGTTGCTGTCTATCAGTGAACACTGGTTCCAACGGCAGAGCTGATAAAGATCATTTAACCTATTTAATGCCCATAATGTAGATTATATGTAAACCTTTATTTTTTGAGAATTGTTGTTGTATGTAACCAGTAACCAACAGTTCTACTTTACAATTCTGACAACTTTTTGCACCAAGAATTTTTTTACATTTGCTGTCTGTCCTGTGCTCAACTTTTGTTGCTTCTCCCCAACTCTAAGTGCACACACATACAGGGTAAGGCAGGTGGTGGATCAGCTTTACATTTTTTCATTTACACACCAGTGGAAAAAATTACCCATGTGCCATTTGCCTGAAGCCTATGGACATTTCATGTAGAATTTTAATACAGATGCACTGTCAGGGCAAGATAGCAGCAGAATGGTACATATTGTATATGCCTTGACGAATATCAGCTTTTGGCGAATGAGTGACACCTAGTGTTAAGATGTTGTACTGTGTTTGAAAAAAATTGCAGAAAAAGTAAAGTTTGGTTATACTTTTTATTGGCTCAGGGGTGGAACTAGGGGTAGGCAGAAGAGGCACGTGCCTAGGGCACAAAGCTTGGGGGGCGCCAGGCACGTACCTGTACCTCACATGCTGCCGACCCCTAGTCAGTCAAGTGTTACCTCATTCGGCTGTGCACGGTTGCGCACGTGCGTCCCCAGTTGTGCACAGTTACGCACGTGCATACTTGATTGCGCATGGTTACGCATGCGCGTACTTGGTTGCCCACTGCTGCTGGGGTCTGAAGTGGGCGGCCGGGTTACCCAGAGCATCCGGCTGGCCTGGCCTGAATAAGTAAAAATTGCAAGTTTTCGGAGCACCCAGGCCCCTTCATCAGGTTCTAGTTTATTTCCTACAGTCTGGTATGGACTTGTGAAATGGATAAGTTCTGGTTCCATAAGTTATACCACCCAATGGACCCTTACCTTGTATATTTACTTTTTTCTTGTCCAATTCCTAATTGTGAACTGTCTTGTTAACCTTACCCTCAGGGGCGATCCCTGGGCTGCTGCCGCCTGAGGCAGCAACTCCGATGCCGCCCCCCTCTCCCGCTCTGCGCTTAAGAGTTTAGTGTCGGAGCGGGTCAAAAGGTGCGGCATCGCTAGTGTAATGAGCGTGTACTGTGCTTTCTGCACTAGCAGAGCCGAATTTCTGGTTTAAAAAACAGAAATTCGGTTCTTAAAGTTACAGGAGGCGGCTTTTTGCCACCCCTTGTAATTGGCCGTTCCCTGCCGCCTGAGGCAAGGTGCTCACATTGCCTCATGGAAGGAACGGCCCTGCTTACCCTATTCTGTCTTGTTCTAGGACCTGACTGAATCCAGACACCTGTAATATTTAAAATCCACCCTTAGTACTTTTATTATCTCTATAAGCTATCTCTGTCTATCTGTAACAAAGTTTGCCTGAGGAAGGGGCCTGGATGCTCCTAAAGCTTGCAATTTTTACTTATTCAGTTAGCCAATAAAAGGTATTGCCAAACTTTACATTGACACCTAGTGGCAAACTGGCAATTTTCCTCCAAAGTAGAGATGCATGAGAAACACAGCACAAGCCCATGGAAGACAGAAGGACAGGCCCTGAATTTGTGGCAAGGCCACAAAGGCCGGGGCCTAGGGCGGCACGATTTCAGGGGCGGCATGCCACCCAGTCACATCATCTTGCAATGCACTGAGGACTGCATGCATGGCAAATTTCCTGCAGTTCCTGCAGGGACAGGGGAAGTGCACGTAAGCGCATTTGCGAACCGGTAAGGGGGGGTTGAATGACGTGGCGGCCTATGGCCGACGGAATTGGAAATCCGGCCCCGCAGAAGGACTCAATTACGCCCCTCAAAAATAGAATAAGACATTAAACAAATCAACAGTATTCACTAAAGATAATTGTGTCTGCAACTTCTCCGGGAACTTCCATGTTTTCGTACATGGCGCCTCTGGTACAGTGTGTAAAGTGCAATTTTTGTGCACAAATCGCAATGTTTAGTTCCCACACTGCAGTGTTTTACCCCAGACATCCAGTGTAATTGTGCCCTTGCGACAAGTTGCAGCTGCAATAATTGCGAGTGATGCATCAAAACAAATGCTATAGCCAGTATGTGTATTTGGGAATTGAGTGCAATTAGCTGCTAACACTTTCAATGCAGATTGAAAGTGGTTGAATGATATAAACAGAGTCAAAAACAGCATTAGTAAACAATTGGCTAGGTGCAAGTTTTTTTTATTCATGCCGCCCAGTGTGCAAATCTGGGAATTCCCACCATGACTTGTGTGAAGGTAATTACAGGGGATACTATTCACCTAAACACAGTGGGGCAAATTCACTAAGCGCCGAACGCTAGTGTTAATTCGCTAGCGCTTGGCATTTTCGTTACTAAGCAAATTCAGTAACGAACGCTGGCGTAGTTTCGCTAGTGTTACTTCGCACCCTTACGCCAGGCGAATTTTCGCTAGCGACGTAACTACTCAAATTCACTAACTTGCGCAGTGTACTGAACGCTACCTTTTACGCTAGACTTCCTTCGCCACCTCAGACCTGGCGAAGCGCAATAGAGTAGATAGGCATTGTTTCAAAAAAAGTCAAAATTTTTTCTAAGTCCCAAAAAACGCTGGCGTGTTTTCTACATGATGGGTGATAGGCTGAAAAAGAGCGAAAAATTTTTTGGGGCTCCCCTCCTTCCCCCCTGCATTTCCTGACTCATGGCAACTTACCTAGACAGTGGGCACATGTGTAGGGCAAAATAAAATATTTATTTGCTGATTTGAAGGTTTTCTAGGCATTTGTAGTGCTGATACGTGTTCCTCCATTGAAATTTGAATTTCGCGCCGTATGCAAATTAGCCTTCGCTAGCGTAACTTCGCTTTACATAGCGAATCAACGCTAGCACAACTTCGCAACCTTACGCTACCCCTGTGCGCAACTTCGGATTTTAGTGAATTTGCAGAGCGCTGGCGAAACTACGCCTGGCGAAGTGCGGCGAAGTTGCGCCTAGCGCAACTTCGCATCTTAGTGAATTTGCCCCAGTGTAACTATGCCAAACCACGTTTATCGTCAGTATGACTAAATTCTCAGATTGTGCCCTTGGTCTGCGTTTGAGCATGGAGGTGCATATAAGGCAGAGGGACAGATTTCAAACTGTAAGAGCTTCATTATGGCATTATCCAGTGGTGCATACTATTAGAACAACATATCTTACACATATATTTAATGAAAATACTTTATTGTTTCTGCTCTGTTTTATATGATGTATTTTAATGAAGGGAAGCAATACTCAGGTGTATAAATTCCCATTAAAGGAAAACCAATTTCGAAGTATTTTTTTGGCTACTTTGATCATCAAATTGGCTACTTCGACCTTCGACTACGAATTCGAATCTGACGATTCGAACTAAAAATCATTTGACTATTCGACCATTTGATAGTCGAAGTACTGTCTCTTTAAAAAAAACTTCGACCACCTACTTCGCCATCTAAAACCTACCGAGCATCAATGTTAGCCTATGGGGAAGGTCCCCATAGGCTTTCTAGCCAATTTCTGATCGAAGGAAAATCGCTCGATTGATGAATTAAAATCCTTTGAATGGTTCGATTTGAAGGATTTAATCGGCCGATCGAACGATTATTCCTTCGATCGAACGAACGAATAGCGATAAATCCTTTGACTTCGATATTCAAAGGATTTAACTTCAACGGTCGAATATCGAGGGTTAATTAACCCTCGATATTCGACCCTAAGTAAATGTGCCCCCAATTGTGTGTATACACTGTGTATATAATTTCCCTCGAAATATAAGGCTTTATAATTAAGTGTCATTAAGTGCCATGCTAAAATTTGTTTCCTATATTGAATTACATTGCAAAAGAACCAAATAATTTAACAGCCCAATCCTTATTCTGTGGTGACCTCTGCTGTCCAAAGAGTGTATTTTGCTGAAAAATAATAAATATTGCTACCTGCCCCTATAGCACTGCATTCTATAAATCTGTTCTCCTTGGCCTTTATTCTTGGTAAATTTAACTCAGCCCATAGGCCATAGATGGTTTATATATAAATCAAGGGAACTTAGAGGTCAGGGATATATTCCAGCAAAGTATAAAATGTTGGTTTCATTTTAAAATATAGGTGCATAGGGGCGAAGACACACATAGGCGCAAATTCACTAAGCGCCGAAGCGCCGAAGCGCCGAACGCTAGCGTTAATTCGCTAGCGTTTGGCATTTTTCGCTACTGCGCAAATTCACTACTGAACGCTGGCGTAATTTCGCTAGTGTTACTTCGCACACTTACGCCAGGCGATTTTTCGCTAGCGATGTAACTACGCAAATTCACTAAGTTGTGCAGTGTACTGAACGCTACCTTTTACGCTAGACTTCCTTCGCCACCTCAGACCTGGCGAAGCCCAATAGAGTAGATAGGGATTGTTTCAAAAAAAGTCAAAATTTTTTCTAAGTCCCAAAAAACGCTGGCGTGTTTTTTACATGATGGGTGATAGGCTGAAAAAGATCGAAAATTCTTTTGGGGCTCCCCTCCTTCCCCCCTACATCTCCTGACTCATGGCAACTTACCTAGACAGTGGGCACATGTGTAGGACAAAATAAAATTTTTCTTTGCTGATTTGAAGGTTTTCTAGGCATTTGTAGTGCTGATACGTGTTCCACCAACTTCGCTTCGCTAGGCGAATTAATGCTAGCGCAACTTTGAAAACTTACGCTACCCCTGTGCGCAACTTCGGATTTTAGTGAATTTGCGGAGCGCTGGTGAAAATACGCCTGGCGAAGTGTGGCGAAGTGCGGTGAAGTGCGGCGAAGTTGCGCCTGGCGCAACTTCGCATCTTAGTGAATTTGCCCCATAGAGATTTGATCGCAGTCATAAGTTAGTGCACCAGTTGCCACAACAAATCTAAAGGGACAGTGGGACATTTGCGTTATGGTGATCAGTCTCCGCAATTTGTTTCAAAAGTCACAGAGACTCGAAGTGCTATGTCTGTCTTTGTCCTTATCTAGAGTGTCCCACAGCCCATGTGTAGTTAAGCTACAGAGAGGCTGGTATACTGCAGTCCTTGATGTTGTTATAGTGGGGCTGATGGTTCTATTAGAGTCCGAAGAGCATTAACAGGAGAAATGTTGGTGCAGAAGCGAATGGAGCTTCCATATTAAAAGTTCCAAATAATCTGGAATGCAACCCTTCATATCCTGTAAAACATAGCACTGAACATAGCACTGAATCACTGACATGAAATCAAGTAATAAATATAAGATGAATAGGACCGGTATTCAAGCCCAGCACAGGCAGAAGTAAGAATATCAGGTTGGAGGCACTGAATACAAAAGTAATGGGAAGTTGCAATTTGTAATTCAAGCAATTTTGGTTTGGTTGTGAAAAAGAAAAAAAAAGAGTATTTCAGCGCTCAACTGAGAATCATTTAAATTATGTTAACATTAAATTGAATGAATAGGCTGGTTCTGCTTCCAATAAGGATTATTACAGAAAAAAATAGTTTTGCAATATTTGGATTATTTGGATAAAAAAATGAATCTTTGGGAGACATTCATCCTGTAATTTGGAGCTTTCTGGATAACAGGTTTCCGGATAACAGATCCCATACCTGTATTTCATATATTTATTTCTTAAGCAGTAGGTGGCAGCAGGAGTACTATGTCTTGCTCAGAGCTTTCACTTGACTTATATTCATTGCAGTTTTCAGTCAAATCAGATTTCTGATTATAATTAGAAGTACACTATATTATATATACTGTATGTAAAGACGTGCATTAACCATATGATCTGCTAACTCTAATTGGCCATTCCTAAGAACAAACTATGAACTTATTTATCTAGTACACAATTCTATTCACTGCTATGATAAACAAGCTTTAGAGAACAACACCAGGAAGTTGAATTACTGCCTAGTTCAAGCTATTTATCCTGTTTGGCAAATACAATTGTGTTTATTTGAGAAAAATTGTGACTGATTGAATGCAGCATTTACAGATGACAGATGGGCTTACGCTGGTATGCTGGTTTTCATACAATGGCCAACAGATAAAAGATCATTGTTTATTAATTGTAGGCAGTATTGGACATCTAGGGGCCGATTCACTAAATTCGAGTGAATGATTCGAAGTAAAAAAACTTCGAATTTCGAAGTGTTTTTTGGGCTACTTTGACCATCGAATGGGCTACTTCGACCTTCGACTACGACTATCGAAGGATTCGAACCATTCGATAGTCGAAGTACTGTCTCTTTAAAAAAAAATTCGACCCCCTAGTTCGCCATCTAAAACCTACCGAAGTCAATGTTAGCCTATGGGGAAGGTCCCCATAGGCTTGCCTAAGTTTTTTTGATCGAAGGATATTCCTTCGATCGTTGGATTAAAATCCTTCGAATCGTTCGATTCAAAGGATTTAATCGTTCAATCGAATGAATAATCCTTCGATCGTTCGATCGAATTTTCTGCGCTAAATCCTTCGACTTCGATATTCGAAGTCGAAGGATTTCAATTCCTAGTCGAATATCGAGGGTTAATTAACCCTCGATATTCGACCCATAGTAAATCAGCCCCCTAGTATAGGGCCAAAAAAATAGTGCTAAAAATTATTTTCATGCTTGAATGGGTTTCCTCTGGGTATAGTAGTTTCCTACTACAGTCCAAAAACATACAGGAAGATTGTCTTTTGATTTATACGCTATGAAGAAATATAACCTCCACTGGGGCAGTGACTGATATAAGTTCTATAAAGCACTCTGGAATATGTCAGCCCTATATAAATAAAAGTATAATAATGGTGACTTTACCAAGGTCCCATGGGTCCCTTGTGCAGATGCAGGGGCTGCCCAAATGTTATGTTGACTCTTCCTTTGTTTGGGTAAAGTATATAAGACGACTGCACTTGACAGAATGGTCTTGGACACTTTGAAGAACAAAGAATCCCCACCAGTACTCATTCAGAATGATCCCTCTCTACAGCTGAATGTTATTCTCTAAACCTTGTACTAGGCCACTAATTTATAGAGTTTATAGGGTGCTGCTCTCATCAGATGTTCTCTGACTTTTAATTATACAGGATGCAGCAATAGAGGACCAAAACCTGAGTCCAGATACACATTCATTTCAACCCAAAATATAGAAGGACTCATTCATGTCCACTTTGCTGTAAATCAAATGCAATCGGGCTGAAAGCTTTCCAAGTCTGGTTGCTGTCATTTGTATTTTTGCATTTGCATGTGTCCCCGAGTCTTAATGAGCTGCCTGTTTGACACATAATAGCGCTGAGTGAACCTTGGAGCTACCAACTGGTCTAGAGGTGCATCTGTGCTTGATTCATAATGGGAGAGATGAAGAAGCGACGAGGAGCACAATTATAAGGAAGTGTAAAGAGAGCATTTTGATACATGTACCTTTAATGAATGGGGTTTACATTCAACTCATTTCAGGGAAGTTTCCATGAGTGCAACTGCGCTTGTGGTTAGTCTGTGCGGGTTGGCTCAGTCTGCAAGACTTGATGGAACAATCTGTTGCTGTGTTGGACGGTAACGTGTGCATGGTTGTAATTACAATAAATAGGTCATTTTTCAGCATAATACTATATATATACTGTATATATTTGTAGTAGATACTGTTCCAGCAGCAACAGAAAGCAGTGAGCAATGTAAAGTAATATAAAGCTTTAAACAGAACCCTCAGTGGTTGTATCCAAACAGAACATTATCTTTACAGTATATGGCACACCCAAGTTCAACATATTACTCAAATGAACCCTACCAAGATGTTCCAGTTTAACACCAAAACCCATGCAAAGTACTTTTTGCTGTTTTCAAGACTTGCCCCAGTTCAAGCTGCTAATATGTCAGAGCTAGATGTTCTGTTGGGCACATACGAAAAAAGTAGGTTATTTAGACAACTGTACAACGTTTTGTGGAAAAGAGGAAATCATTTAGTACCTTAAGGATGGCAGTGTCCACCAAAAACACCTGTATGTTAATATGCTATCCAAATAAGGGACGTGGCAGGGGCAGGCAATATATAGAAAAAATGGAAGACAAAACACATAAATTCACTAAAATACTTCAGATGAGTATTGAAATATAGGGTGTTGCAGATTCAAGTCACAACTGACTTTGTCCCATTCCTAGCTTCTGCAAATTTGAGGGTACTTGGCTTCATGGCTCAGTGTAAAATGAAGTAACAGTTATAGAGGTAGGGATATTGGGAATGTTGCCAAATTACAGTTGCAATGCACAGAGAGGCATTTTGATTTTGTTAGATTTCAGCAATTCTAGATATTGATTTGGCTTCTGTTCTGCATATTTATACAGTACTTGGTGTACTTTTGGGTGTTCCACTGCTCTTGTTAACATATTAATGCTGTGTTACATTTCAAAATACAAAAAAGGGGGGGTTGCAGTTGCACTCCAAGTCTAAGTTAAAATGTGTTTAAATACAATGGAATTGCTACTGATCAATGCACATTCCCTGGTCCCCTGACTCATAGGTAATTCAGTATATATACAAGTGCATGTGTTCACAAAGACAGGGTTTTTAGTTACAAAGTTATGATCATAAAGTTGATAAGCCACCATACCACGTCAAGATAAACCCCATAGGGTGGTCCCTAACTTGTTTACCTCTGGTCATAGTATAAAAAGTCTTGTACCTCTCTGCATAGTAGTATTACTTGTAATAAGTGTCTCCTGAACCCGGGGTTCCTCCCCCGCCACTAACTTTTGCGACTTTTAAGATAGAGAGATTGCCCAAATCAATGCCCATGTTTTATAAGCATAGGACCACCATTTGTTTGAAGGGGTGGGTGTGGGAGTGCTACAAACCACATGGGCATGCCTCTGCTATATTTTTTATACAATTTACCCAAATGCTTTATCTTTTTGTAGTATTGGACAGTATGTCTTTATTTTTTTATCAAAAAATGTGTGTGCTGTCCAGATATTGTAACACATGTGATACTTCGTTCTCTAACATATTTTGGTTCGAGTTGGCATAGTTCCTTCCTATCTTTCTGTCCTATTTACCATTTGTACTTAAGTAGATCCTCCTTCTGAAACCCCCTATCAGTGAATTTGTATATTAAGATTTCAGCCTGCTCATTAAACAATTCATAATGGGGTAAATTTATCAAAGAGTGAAGTTCCGCCACTAGAGTGAAATTCCGTAGCTCTCAATTCATTTCTATGGGATTTTGAAAGGCGTATTTATCAATGGGTGAAAGTGAAAGTTCATCCTTTGATAAATACGCCTATAAAAATCCCATAGAAATGAATGGAGAGTGGCGGAAGTTCACTCTAGTGGCAGAACTTCACTATTAACTTCACTCTTTGATAAATATACCCCAATGTGTCTTTCAAGTTCCAAATTCCTTACAAAAAGTGATACGTTGGTAGTGAACCTATTTTAAAGAACAGCCCCCTCTTCCATATAGCTAAAAAGCTAATGGCGGGGGAGGAATAAGCCCTATGATGGAAACCAATGCCCAGGTTGGGAGACCTTATTTTTCAGGTAATGCTCTTATGCCGGGAGGCTTTAGCATTTGAAATTATGACCAGAGGTAAATAGTTAGGGACCGCCATATGGGTTTTACCTTGACGTGGTATGGTGGCTTATCAATCTTATGATCATAATTTTGTAACTAAAAAAACCCCTGTCTTTGTAAATACATGCATATGCATAGATTACTGATATGACAGGGGACAAAGGAATGTGCATTGATCAATTTTTCTTTTTTTTTTTTTTTTCTATGTCCCTCTTCCATATAACTGCTCGATGACTGGCATTTCAAACTTTCTAAATAGGATTATAAATCAGTACACCAGGCAATATCCTTCCAATAGTGGCTTGCTAACTCTGAGGCTCTCTGGAGGTTATCTCCTTGGAGATCTCAAGCAGCTCCACTTTTGTTGCAACCTTACTGGTTACTTTCATAGTAACATAGTAACAACATAGTAACATAGTAAGTTAGATTCAAAAAAGACACACGTCCATCAAGTTCAACATTTTAACCTGCCTATCTGCAAGTTGATCCAAAGTAGGGCAAAAAAACCCACCTGGAGCCTCTCCAATTGCCTCAGAGAGCCTTCATTCATTGTTGAATAGTAGTGCAAAGGGCAAAACCAGTGTCCCAGGGCAGGCTGCATGGAGCTGTTGGGCTGGATACTACACATGTAGATTAAATGATGTAAAAAGCACAACATGACTAAGTTTTATTTAGTGGTTTCTGTAGCATGTGTAAATAAATATGCATGCATATCAATATACAGAAGGCAATCATATGTTTCCATTAAAATATGTAGCAGTAACTGTTTATAATGTGCTCTACGAAATGAATGGTGTTCCAAAGGTGCAGGACGTGGCTCACACGTACCATCATCCTCTAATCTCTAATTACAAAACACAAGCCAAATAGCCACCCTTACTGTAATATCTTGGAATATAAGGGTGCTTAATTCCAAGTTTAAGAGAATCTTACTCTTCCAATATTTAAAGAACCACCCACCCTCAATTCTTCTTCTCCAGGAGACTCATCTGGTAGGACAAAAGAAACTTGCTTTACGCAAACCTTGGGTAGGCTGGGCCTTTCACGCCTACTACTCCACCTACTCCAGGGGAGTATCCATCCTTATTAGGAAAAATCTCCCCTTTGAATTAACCACCCTAATAACCGACCACTACGGCAGGTACATAATTTTTGGCTGGCCTTATTGCCAACCAACCGGTGACCATATTTCAATATTTACATACCACCACCCTTTAATATGGCCATGCTGGAAATAATAAGTAGAAAATTGGCTGACCTACCTCCTGCACCTACGTATATCCTAGGGGATATGAATCAGCTCATGGACCTCATTGGATAAGCTGCACTCTACTCTTAAAGGACCCACTAACTTAACACACTGGGCAGATTCTATGCTACTCAAAGACATTTGGCGATGGAAACATCCCCACAAAAAACAATACTCTTGCCACAGACCCACAAGACTTTTTTGAGGATAGACCTAGCCCTGGTAACTTCTGATGCCCTCCCCTCAGTAGAACAGGTATCCTTTCTGCCACAGTCCCTTTTAGACCACGCACCTCTAAAGCTTACATTGCATTACCTTCCATTATCCTCAGACAGACCATGGCGCCTAAGCCCACTCTGGCTCAGACATCCAGAGGTGGCTGAGGCCAACAGTAAAGTCTATGGGGAATTTTGGGACCTAAATCTGGGGTCTGCAACAAACGAGGTGGTGTGGGAAGTCTCCAAAGCAACCGTGAGGGGGGTCCTATCCTCCGCCATAGCCCAAACTAGGAAGGCCGCTAAGGAATCAGTGGAATCTGAAAGGTGCCTGTTAGAGGCCCAACAGCAGCATTTCCGTGACCCCTCTACTAATACATATGAACAAATATTGAGAGCTGAATCATTCCTGGCTACGGAATCCACATCCATCACTAGGAAAGCACTTCTCTACAGTTCCCAAAGAGTATTTGACCAAGGGGATAAATACAGTAAAATTCTGGCATTCCTAGCCAAGCAGCGACAAACCCCCAATGCAGTATCGAGAATACAGGAGGAAGGAGGGACTATTATATGTGAACCTAAACTCATTGCTAGTACCTTTGCCCAATACTATAAAAAATGATAGAACTCGACAGTCTCCTACACCACATCCGAACTACATCAATTTCTTTATTCTATACCAATACCCGTCCAATATCACTTATTAATACAGATGCAAAAATCTTGGCCAAAAGTTTAGCAACCCGGCTCTCCAAGGTGGTAGAAGACCTGATCCACCCCGACCAGGCAGGATTCATGCCTGGGAGAGCAACAGATTTTAATATGGGCTTTACAAACCTGCAAATAATATAGGTTTACAAACCTGCAAATCTCCCATGCAAACGGAGGCTCCAGGATAGTGGCTTCACTTGATTCGGAGAAGGCGTTTGACTCTGTAGAGTGGAATTTTCTTTGGGAAGTGCTGAATAGATTCGGGCTGGGTGATAGATTTATTAAATGGGTCAGGCTCCTCTACAAAAATCCTCTACAATACACCAACCTTACCGAAAAAAGTCTCCCTCTTTGCGGATGACATCCTAGTATACCTGGCAGACCCTGAAACCTCCCTAACCACCCTTCTGAACACAGTACAGACTTTTGGCAGATTCTCTGGATTAAAAGTCAACTGGGAGAAATGCCAACTGTTTAGAATCGATACCGAGCCCCTCATACCTCCTCCTTCTGACACACAACTGAAGTGGGTTAAATCTTTTAAATACTTGGGAGTTTGGGTCCACTCAAACCCCAGTCATTTTGTTAAACTTAATCTAGACCCCATTATTGACTCCCTAGTCTGAACCCTTAGCATTTGGCATAAACTTCAAATAACTCTATGGGGGCGTATTAACATCATAAAAATGGTGTACTTACCCAAGCTGTTATATATTCTCCACAACGCACCAACCTATATTCCTCGCTCCTTCTTTAAAAAGCTAAATAAGATCATAATGCCTTTCATTTGGGCCAAAAAAAACCACCTCATATCTCCTGGGAGTGACTCACTGCCCCAATATCAGAGGGAGGATTAGCTTTACCATATTTCTATCTCTATTACCTGGCCTCCCAACTATACTATTTGCAATGGTGCTTAGTCCAAAACCCCTATAAACCCAATACAGCTCTGCAGGCCTCTATTATACAGTCCTTGGAGGGACTAACCAGGTTCCCATATAGGCACTCCACAGATATGGCCATCCTACCCGAAACAATGTTGGCCTCACACAAAGCCTGGGCTACAGCACTGAAATTTCTCAAACATCCCCTCCCTCTTCAGTCACCAGACCTCCCATTGTGGGGCAACTCACTTCTCCCCCATTTTCAGAACATACCTGATTTCATCTACTTGCCAAAACTAGACATCAAAACGTTGGGTGACCTAGTTCCCAAGGGGCAATTCCTTACTCTCCAGGAGTTGCAAGACAGATCCCCAAACCAAAGCATACAAATTTTTAGATACCTGCAGCTCAGGCATGCCTTTGTAGCACAATTTGGATCGCTCTCTCCTGCAGTTAAGGTGGCGGGAATTGAAACCACTCTTTACTCTCCTAGCCCTGTCAAACTCCTGTCTAAACTATACAAGGACCTACAGGGCACGGTCAAACCACCTTTTGATCGAGCCATTAATCTCTGGTTGGACGCTATCCCTGGTCTCAGTCAGGAGCATTGGGAAGAAGCCACCGCTACGGCGTATGACTTCCTGATCTCAATCAGAGATAGGCTTATAAATTATAAGTTTCTCCACCAATCTTATGTTACCCCAGTCAAACTGAAAAGGATGGCCAAGAGACAAGATGATCTTTGCCCCCGCTGTAAAGCGACGGGAGCAAACTTTATCCATATGGTATGGAACTGTCCTCCAATACTAAAATTATGGAGAGACCTGATGGGTACCATAGCGTCTGATTTGGGGACAACACAGGTGGTAAGCTCAGAGGTCTGCTTGCTGGGGATTGTTAACGATCTAATTCCTACCAATGCAATCAGAATTTGTTTCCGTACCCTCAAGTTTTACGCCAAAAAAACTATCATCATGCATTGGATGGGCCAAACCCGATGGTGCCCTCCCACTGATTAAACTAACTTATGAAACCAGAGGGGCAACAGATAGGTTTCAGAAGGTTTGGGGGGCCTGGTTTGATCTAAATTCCATAGACTTGTAAACTCAATGATACAAATATTTTGACACTGAATAATGCTATTCTAATATGCTACTCTGCTGTCTAAATTTATGTGCACTGCAAAGAACACCAAACAATGTTGTTTTTGTGTTAATCGTTGTTTATTGTTACAAATCAATAAAAGATACCTTTAAAAAAAAAATATGTAGCAGTTTTTCCCCCTGATCAAGGTGTCTTGCGTTTTTGCACAGATGCAGTTTGTGTGAGGTGACACACTACTCCTGCTGATTTTTCACTTACAAACACCTTCCTACGTTCCCAGGATTCTGTTAAACTGTTTAATAACTGTTTGATGTGTTATGTAAAAAACAGTCACACATTTAGCTGTAATTGTTAGATGGAATCCCCTATAAATCATTAGCCTTGTTGTGTGAACTTCGCAAAACTGATTTTTTCACAGGAGGGAGTGTAATACATATCACTACCACAGGCATGCATTTATGACTTCCATTTTGGAATCCTGGCATTGTGTTACTGAACTGAACAGGAATGGGGTACCGACTGCATGTGCCTTGCTAGAGCTTACAATCTAAGGTCCCTATCTCATTCATACACAAACACAAACACTATGTTCAGATTTGTCAGGAGTTTTTTCTTTTTTGTATGTAGTGATGGGGTAGCAAGATGAAAGCTACAGAAGCACAGGGAGTAATTACAAACAGCTTGGGCTGAGATCTCTGGCTGGAATTGAAGCTAGGGCTTGAACACTACAATGTTAACCTCATCACTGTAAAATCAAATAAAAATACATGTATAGGAACTAAATACTTCTTTGCAGAAGGCATCAGTTAGAGGGCGATGCAGCTGGAGATGCCCAGATACACCTCTTACATTCTTCTTACAGCTTCTATAAATAAGAGAGCCAGGAGCAGATGGCATGTTACATCATATCCTTAACGGAATTATATTTTAATTTCCTCTCCACTGTCTAAAATCTCCAACAGACTGAAGCACATGTATATGAAAATAAATATATATCCAGCCAGTTAATGCAAGTCTTGCAATGGTTCTCTCTCTCTGGACTCTGAAGGCAAAGTCATACTCTTCCCATTAGCTGGTAGATACTGCCCTGATGGCTGTCAGGTGAGGAGGCTGAAAACAACACAAAACACAAACAGCAGAATATAAATGCCAGTGACTTTGGGCTCTAATACACTTACTGACCTTGAGATGTTCTGGCAGCCTCAGCACTAAGTCAATAGCAAAACAGAAAGGGATTGGCAGCACCTTCCTGCTCGTCGCTTGTAGGAATCACAGAGCTGTCACGGCAAGGATGTGCCAATTCCAGATGAATCATTTCGGTCATTATATTCCGAGCAGCTGTAATGGGCTGATAATATACAGGTGCAGGGTAGGGAGGGAGTGCACATTAGAAATGACTTAATGCTGCTCTGGGTGTCTCAGGGCTGTGAATAACCTACAAAGAAATGCTCAGCAGCCAGACATATTGCCTTACCCCAGCCAATGACACAATTTGTAGTTCTTACAGGGTCAGGTGGAAAGCTCTCACGGCAGGGTCTTACGGCCTCATGTTTCCATTTATGATTATTCCTTCATCTGTTATTGTTTTGTTCAGGGGCATAACAAGAGCACCCCAGACCCCCCACCAGGGTTCACTGCGCATAGCCCTTCATGTCCGCCACCCACCCCTGCTCACAACCCCCCGCCGCATGCTTGCAAAGGCGCAAGCGAGTCAATGAAAAGAGCAAGAGGAAGAGCGACAGGGAGGGGGAATTGAATGCGATACAAGAAGCTGAACCCACAGTCCGGGATACCCTACGACCAGTGGGGTCTACGTCCTTTATAGTTAGGTCACTGGTTTTGTTTCTTAGTATGATATGTGTGTTCTCCCCAAGACACTGTACATAGCCACTGTCTATGTTGTTGTTATTACCTATAACATTAATAGTAATTGTGGATTGTGGCTTAGAAGGAAGCTTGTCCAAGTCACATGTATCACACTTGTATCACAAATACAGATCATTCTCAAGCTGTGTCATTTTCTACCTGGCACAGATACCACTTTTACCAGTGCCAGCATCCTAACAAGCCACGTAAAAACTGGAAATTTGGCTCTTAAAGGTACCACTAGCGGCTTTTTTGCCACCCCTGGGGATCTATGTGGTGCACAGAGCATGTGCAGTGAATCAGCAGAAAAGAAGAAGGGGAGCTACTGGGGCATCTTTGGAGACAAAGATCTTCCTTGCTAATGTGCCGTGGTTGCCTTGGAATGGTACAGAAGCCCAAAACATAATGTACAACATTTCTAGCCTACTCTTTAGTTGAACTTTAGTTTTCCTTTAAAATACTGCTTTCTGCCTTGGGAAGAGATTTCTTCATGTGAGGCGGGTATGAGGTGTCACATGGACATCCTCTCGCACCATTACATTAGCATCATTTAATGCACAAGGCTTACTGCAGGCATTAGGAACAGTGCTGTATTGCACCCGATATCTCTGCAACTTGAACGCATTTATAATCTGAGGACAGGTTCAAAGTCCTGTTTTCAGTGCTGTTTTCAATTTTGTGCCTCATAGTGCTTTATCATCCTATAGCTGTATTAAATCAGCCCTTTTGGCACTAGCAGAATGTTGGCTATGGGTAGTAGTTGCATAAAAGAATAATATGGGTCACTCATTAAGTGCAACCCCAGTTGTGGTTGCTCAAGTAATGCTGGAATTATTGCTTGAATCAGAACTATTAATTAAAGATAAATGCCTCTAAAGTTGCTCCTTTCATTTGGTGCAAAGCGCTCATGCTCCAGGGAAATCCTGGAGCTTTTCAGAACACCCTGCATCAATACCACAGCGTATTTACACCTAAAAATCAAGATTAGATATCATCTAGATGCTGAATGCCAGAAATGACAGTGAACATTTTTAACAATTGTACTTAGTGCATCACCACCTAACTGGTGCAAGTCTACTGGAATTGTAGGTCATTTGCCCCCAAAGTTGCATTTTGCACACTACACTTGCTCTTGTAAATGAGCTTTAATAAGAAACTATTGCTACTGGCAGGGGTGATCCTCAGCTCCTTTGCCCCCAGAGGCTTGCTGCTGCCTGAGTTCCTCAACTCGCCTCATTGGCCCAGAACCTCTGGCTACTAGGCTACTCCAGGAGGCCTTCTGTAAATGATGCCCTAAGGATGCAGCTGGCATTAGGAGCTCTCCGAAGTTGACCAGCTGCTACATACTTTATGTCCATTTACAGTATAGAAATATGAACAAATATGAGGTCAATACATAATTCTTAAAGAAACCAGTATGCTGCAGGTGGTCAAAAGAATAAAGACAAAAAGGTGTTTTACAATCAGCATTCCGTATTGTAAAACTTGTCACATTAAGGCGTGCCAACATAAAGATGTTTTTTTACCGCTTGTTCTATAAAATACTTTGGATTGTGCACTTGTAGGTATAGAGTTATGATATTCCAGTGAGCTACATAATGGCCATCAAGGCTCGGGAGAAGGTTCTGAAAATGCTGCACCAAATACATGAGACCAGTGGGGACAATATCCACCAAAGTAATTATATGTGCATGCAGGATAAAGGGAGACTCAAAAGGGGACCAGGGAATGTGCATTGATCCATTTTTATTAAGCCATGGAGTTCTCCCACAACCTTTCCTTTTTGCATTCTGTATTGTAGCAGATCTATTCTGTTTGGAAGTTTAGCAGCTATGCTGCAGGCCAGGCTTCCATGTGATTGTAGGACCCCCACACCTGTCTCTTTAAATGGTGGAACAATGCCTTTGGGAATGGGTGTTGGTCTGGGCAGTTTCTATCTCTTAAAAGCCGCAAGCGGGGGAGGATTAATCTCATAAAACCAATGCTGGGGTCTAGGTTATCTCTCCCCTTGGAAAGCTAATGGCGGGGGAGGACTAAGCCCTATGATTGAAACCAATGCCCAGGTCAGGAGACCTTTATTTTAGGTAATGCTCATATGCTGGGAGGCTTTAGCATTTGATATTATGACCAAAGGTAAATAGTTAGGGACCTCCATATGGTCATAATTTTGTAACTAAAAAACCCCTGTCTTTGTAAATACATGCATTTGCATAAATTACTAAAATGACAGGGGACCTGGGTATGTGCATTGATCAATTCTTTTTCTCTATGTCTGTAGTTAATTTGGCTCAAGATTTTCACCTGTACTTGAAGCCACTGTAAACTTTTTCAGGACCTTGTGCAGGTACTTTAATGGGGAATCCAAAAACCAAAAAATTGGACGGCACTCCGTTCAAGGAGATAGCAGGTTTATTGCAACTCCTACAAGGATTTTATGCCCTACGCGTTTCGGGATTCAATCCCTTAATCATAGGGTAAGCTATGAGCGGTCTATTTGGTGTGGGAGAATAATTTCATGGGAAACTACACCTATACAAATATAATTTCTATTGAAAACTCCTGTGCAGAGCGCTGGATATAATTAGCAGTGCTGAATATAAAGACAATAGAGAGAAAGGAGCCATGTAATGAGCTGCAACAGTTCACTGTTTTAATGATTCCCTTTGTTCAGCAACATATGGTCACAAAGCTATATTTATCTGTGATAATGGTTATCTATACACTAATGCCTTGTGCCACTTTATTCATGGATGATTAGTGCCAGCCCTCAGTTAAATTATAGTTATAACATATACCCCATATACAATGACTGCTACTGAATACTTGAGGTCAAAGTGTCTGTGTATGGATAATTATCAACATGGCTCATAATATGGAAGCTCATTATTTATCCTACTCTAATTACTTCCCATTACTTCTAATGGCTCTGTGTTTTTGCATATTACTTCTAATAAGCATCAGTTTGTGTCCATACACTGATAATAATAATGCTTCTGTTCCGTGTCTAATGATTTAGGTTTTTAGGTTTTAACGATAATGAATCATGAAGATGGATGTTTAAGCACTGATTACAACCAGACTGGCTGCCGATTCATAGACGATGTCTTAAAGCTACTGCCTGATGCCTCATGTTTTCAGTCAAAATAAGAGGAAGACCATGGGCAGTAAGATTATCCAAATATGACAGCTGAGCATCTTGGAAATACAGGTATGGGACCTGTTCAGGCCCAGATTTGTGGGCAGGCCACATAGACCCGGACCTAGGGTGGCAAAATGCTGGGAATGGCATGCCGCCCGCTGGCCGCAACTAAACCTGTCCCAACCTGGTACTCTGAACCCGCCCACCACTGCATCTCAACCCGCCCTCCCAGTGCTGACAATTTGGCGAAGGAGGTGAGCGGGTTGGGGGGTGCGCTGGACGGAGGTGGGGGATGAGCTGGTGGGGTGAGCGCAGACGGGGCAGGGAGGTGTACGGCCTAGGGGCACACATTTTAGAAATCCGACCCTGGACCTGTTATCTTAAATGTTTGGGAAAGTGGTTTTCCAGATAAGACTTCTTTCCATAATTATTATCTCCAGACCTAAAGTTTATTAAATTAATTTATGATATGAGAGATGGCCTTTCCATAATTCAGAGCTTTCTGGATCAAAGGTTTCTGTTCTCCGATCCTTGCAAATGCCTTTGTAATTCATGTATAACAGCAGATTGCTCAAGATAGTTACTCAATATTTCAGTCCAGAAAACCCCAAATAACATTTCTTATTTATTATGAATAATAGGCATTCAACCTAGAGTATGCCTAATAGTCACTCACATCTAGTTCGCGCGAACTTCGACTGTTCGCGTCCGCCGCAAGTTCGCGAACGTCGCGCGACGTTCGCCAATAGGCGTTCGCGTCAAAATCGTTCGACCATTCGACCATTCGATCGCTAAAATCGAACGATTTTCGTTCGAATCGAACGATTTTCGTTCGAATCGAACGATCGAAACCATTGGATTGAATGAAATCATTCGATCCAATGGCTTCGATCGTTCGATTCAAACGAAAATCGTTCGATCGAACGATTAAAATCCTTCGATCATTCGAATCGAACGATTTTCGGATGTTCGAAGTTCGCGAACTGTTCGCGAACTGTTCACATTTTTGCCGGTGTTCGCGAACGGCGTTCGCGAACACATTGTCGGCGGTTCGCTACATCCCTAATTAAATGGGCTGTTCACCTTTAAAATAACTTGTTGTACAGAGTGATATTCTGGAGACAATTTGTAATTGGTTTTCATTTTCCATTTTTATTATTTATTTTTTGTTATTTAGCTTTTTAATTCAGCAGCTCTCCAGTTTGCAATTACAGCAGGTTGCTAGGGTCCAAATTACCTACCAACCATGCCTTGATTTGAATAAAAGAGTAGAATACGAATAAGAGAGGCCTGGATAGAAAGATGAGTAATAAAAAGTAGCAATAACTAGAAATGTGTAGCCTTACAGAGCATTTGTTTTTAAGATGGGGTCAGTGATCCCCATTTTTATATAGTATAGATTTATTTCTAAATTACATTGTTTACACTGCAAATAATTCAATCCTGAACCAGCAACTGTATTTTTTTTAATTTGTAATATTGGTGTGTAGGCGCCATGTCAGGTCATTTTGCCTGGTCATGTGCTTTCAGAAAGAGCCAGCACTTTAGGATGGAACTGCTTTCTGGCAGGCTGTTGTTTTTCATACTGAGTGTAACTGAATGTGTTGCAGTGGGACTTGGGATTTTACTATTGAGTGCTGTTCTTATATCTACCAGAATGCTGTTATCTTATGTCAGGGAGCTGCTATCTGGTTACCTTTCCATTTTTCTGCTGATGGGCTGCTGTGGGGGAAAGGGGGGGGGGTGATATCACTCCAATTTGCAATGCAGCAGTAAAGAGTGACTTTGTGAATTTTATCAGCGCACAAGTCACATGACTGGGAGCAGCGGAGAAACTGACAATATGTCTAGCCCCATGTCAGATTTCAAAATTAAATATAAATTAAACAGTTTGCTCTTTTGAGAAACGGATTTCAGTGCAGAATTCCGCTGGAGCAGCATTATTAACTGATGGGTTTTGAAAAAAAAACATGTTTTCACATGACAGTATCCCTTTAAGAGAAAGGAAGCAGCAGCAGAAAATGGAATTTAGGAAGACATGATTATGAATCACACCACTGGTACAGGTTCTCTAAGCTTATTGGGCTGCATCACAATCACTCAACTCTTGATATGTTGGAGCAAGAAATGTTGGGAAAGTATGTATCTCAATGTTGGTGGGGAACCAATAAAGTTTTTTGTAGAGGAAGTCTACTGGTTTCCAAACTTTTTCCCATTTGTATTTATCTTTCTTATTTTCAGGACCACTCTCACTGGATTGTTTCTGCCTCCTGTTTACAATAAAGGTGCGTAAAAGCAGAAGCAAAGGGTCAATAGCAACGGAGCACTGACTTCTGGATCTGCAGATCCTCATTTTGAAAACTGCATCAGAAACTTGGGATGACTTGCAACTGAATATTTTCCCAGAGGTTTTCAGACCATGTTCTATTGTTTTTATTGTTTCCCATTTTAATCATTAGAAGTAAAGCTGGACATACACTTTAAGATCTGCTTGTATGGCTTAGCCCAATTTGTTACCACCATGTTGGGCCAATTTGGGATGATCCAATCATTGATCCCCCAGGACAATGATCAATCATAATGGGAATCAATGGCAACCTGTCAGGAGAGGAGAAGATCAAACAATCCATTGAGGTCCTGGCTGGATTTTCAAACCAATTATAATCCAGATATTGCCCATGCAGAACACTGGCAATACATGGTCCTATAAGCTACTGGCTCATTCTGGACAGACCAAGTCTGCAGCTTTATTGGCCCATATATCAGCAACTTAAGCCTAATAAGGAAACACTGATTCTGCAGGTTATTTTTGAATGCGGTTCAAGGTATTTACTGATTTTTCACATGATCTGGTCATTTTTAATGTATAAGAACTAAAGCACAGATCATTTCGCTATACTGTTATTGATTCCACCATTCTGTCAGATTTAATTTATGCTTTTATAGCTATTTTGGTATTTCCCAAAACCCTAAGTTCAGATTCAATTTGTGTCTCTGAAAGCGTACTCCTGTTACGGCTGGAATGGAATATGCAACAAATTAATTTATGAATTCCTGTAATATATATAAGGCCATATATATAATGAAATAAGTTGTATGAGCAATTTCAGCTCATTGAGTGAGTCGATAAAAAAGACTGAGAGCTTCTAATCTGCTGTTTCGCATATGTGTTTAGTAGACTTAACTATTGAAACAAAATGCCATATGTTCTCTGGTCACTGTGGGGATGTTTTTCTTTTAATTTTGTATAAGACCAAGTAGAGTAGGTGGTAGTATTAATACAACATGTAAAGGGTTCTGATGTTTGCATTGCTATGGCACACTATTGGAAATGATAATGTATTTTTTAAGTAGTTTGACTTTTGCGATGTATCATGCATGCATCCAGACAATTTAAGACTGGCATTAGCTAACATGTTTCCTACCAAAATGCTTGTTACAAATTAGATTCAGACATTGCATTTCACTTAACTAAAACAGGGGGCTTCCTTTCCACCAAGACGCACATGCTTCTTGGGTTTAATAAAACTATAAGGAATACAGAACTGAATCCAGCTGTTGCAAAATATTCTGTTAGGAGGAGTATAGTAGTTGGCTTTGGAAAACTGCAAATCTGTCCTATGGCTCTAACACTAAACTAGTTCATATCAATATCTATTGCACTTGCCTTCAAAGTAGCAGAGTTCTATGAAAAAGTCAACGTGGAGTGTCTGTGGAGCAGTATGGCACAACATGTTTTTTTTAAAAAAAAAAAAAAGTGTTAGAACAAACATTGATACAAGGTGAGTGAAAAATATTTCCTTGTAATAATAAAAATATATTTTATTGCAATATTTAGTTTAAAAGAGAAGGAAAGTCATATCCCACTTGGGGGTGCCAAATGTTAAGCGCATGCACATTAGAGTGAAAAGTTGACCTTTAACTAAAAAGCTGGCTATTTCATTCTACTGCACATGCATCTGCCCTGGAAAATTTTAAAAAAGAAGAAGCCGGAAGAGGATCACTCCGTGGTACTCATTGGAATAACCCTGGGCCAGTTTTCTGCTGATAGGAGCACCGGTCCAGGGTTTCAGGTATGTAAATACATTCACTTGGGGGTGCCTAACATTTTGCACTCACAAATGGGATACAACTTACCTTCTCATTTAAGGTATACAGTACTTACTTTCCTCTGTTTTGGTTTCCTCATGTTTTTTAATAATCAATACAGAAAACTAATGTTAATCTATGCCAGCATAAATATTCCACTGCACTAAGAACAATTCTGTACAAAAATGAAGGAATGTTGTTACATTTTCAACACTGAAGAAACTATTTGGCCAAGTGGTGGGTGGTTGAAAATTTGAAGGTTTGGCTGGAAAATAATAGGTTAGATATCTCTTCTATAAAGTCAGCTCCTTGCTATTGCCTTCTGTGTCTTCGGCTACAGTGATTTTGGCACAAGCATTTTATTAACCTCCATTAACTACCTGCTGACACTTATTCTAATTTGGGTCAAATACTGCACTTCCTGTGTCGGAATTATATTGTGGACCCTGTATTAGTACAGAAGAGGTAGAGCAGCTGGTAGTAGAACATACTATACTTAGAACAAAACATGGCAGAACTGCCAACACGTTGAAATGAAGGAACATACAGTATAGACAAGCAGGGAGAACAAATACCAGCAGAACAAGATGACACAACTCAGTTTTACATGTAATAGAGCCATCTAGTGATCTTACATCAACAGTCAATACATAACAGCCAGGGCAGAATATTCTTGGCACACTTTGCATTTGCAACCAGGGTTAATGACCCTACTCTTGGTAGCTGTCTCTACCTTGTGCTGGGGATGGATGTGCTAGGGAGTCTGGATCATAAGGTCCCTGTATAAATACTATGCAATAAAGGGGGTTATACCCCATAAACAACTGTAGACGGTGGATCAAGTTCTTGTTATATCGCTCTTCTAGGTTGTCTGAGTGAGGCAGCTAGAAAGAGCAGTTTGTGATCCACCATGGAGTTCTAATGTGGGGTGATACTCACCAAGTGTGGGAACTCAAGTGTGTAAGGAAATCTGTGTATAATCACTTGAGGCAGTACATGTGGCATGTGAGTAATACCTCAAAGATAACTGGGTCCACTATCCCAGAAGTATTATATGTAACGAAAAGTACCTTTCTTTCATTCAATAAATGATTTGTTTGGTTAAGAATTGCTGGCACCCAGGATTTTCAATAAGCTTAGTGGCCTTGTGAGTTTCAAACCAGCAGAAGCAGACACTTCCTCCATCTATAGCAAGGGCTCAGCTCATAAATGTAACCTTTGTTCTGCCTGGGAACAGTTGGATTTAGACAATACAGCTAAGAAAGGGTTCTACGTCAACGCTGGATTTTGGAGGAAAAACAATAAAAATGTGCTGCACCAATTTAATCATGCATTCATCTAAGGGTTAGTCATTAAATATGCATGTAAAATTATGATAGCACCCCCATGGGTTTTCTGCACATTAATAACCTCTTAGCCATATTTGTTTATATTATTGGCCCTGGTAGATGTAGATTAACCAGTCTAAACCTTTGTGCTTCATTATTTGTATATCTCATTTACTATCTTTTTATGCAGATTTCATCTAGTATGGCATATTTTGTGGGATAATCTGTGACGCTAACTGTTAATTAAGGCCAAAATAAAGAAGAGAATACTGTTTAGTATATTTTGGTATATTTAGGTGGACTTTCTGATAACGCTTACTTAGTTTTAACCTTTCCTTCTCCTTTAATAAACACATCATTGAGCAAAAACAAAAACAAGTCATTTGAGTATTTGCTGTGTCTGTACTAGGGAAATTATATCATGGGTTGCTAGGAGTTGTAGTACAGGCATGGGATCCATTATCCAGAAACCCATTATCCAGAAAGCTATGGAATGGCTGTCTCCCATAGACTCCATTTTATCAAAATAATCCAGATTTTAAAAAATTATTTATGTTTTCTCTGTAATAATAAAACAGTATCTTGTATGTGATCTGAGCTAAATTATAATTAATCCTAATTATAAGCAAAACCAGCATATTGGGTTTATTTAATATTTAAATGATTTTCTAATAGACTTAAAGGGATCCTGTCATTGGAAAACGTGTTTTTTTCAAAACGCATCAGTTAATAGTGTTACTCCAGCAGAATTATGCGCTGAAATCCATTTCTCAAAAGAGCAAACAGATTTTTTTATATTCAATTTTGAAATCTGACATGGGGATAGACATTTTGTCAATTTCCCAGCTGCCCCTGGTCATGTGACTTGTGCCTGCACTTTATGAGAGAAATGCTTTCTGGCAGGCTGCTGTTTTTCCTTCTCAATGTAACTGAATGTGTCTCAGTGGGACATGGGTTTTTACTATTGAATGCTGTTCTTAGATCTACCAGGCAGCTGTTATCTTGTGTTAGGGAGCTGTTATCTGGTTACCTTCCCATTGTTCTTTTGTTTGGCTGCTGGGGGGGGGGAGGGAGGGGGTGATATCACTCCAACGTGCAGTACAGCAGTAAAGAGTGATTGAAGTTTATCAGAGCACAAGTCACATGACCAAGGGCATCTGGGAAATTGACAATATGTCTAGCCCCATGTCAGATTTCAAAATTGAATATAAAAAAATCTGTTTGCTCTTTTGAGAAATGGATTTCAGGGCAGAATTCTGCTTGAGCAGTACTATTAACTGATTCATTTTGAAAAAAAAAATTTCCCTTGACAGTATCCCTTTAATGTATGAAGATCCAAATTACAGAAAGATCCGTTATCCGGAAAACCCCAGGCCCCGAGCATGCTGGAAAACAGATCCCATACCTTTACTGTAGGCTTCATAAATCTGTTGTAAATATAAAGAAATGAAACTGCTTGTGTAAACAACAAAAGGCAGATTGAGAGAAAATGACCAGCAGAACAGGTGTAAGGTCCACAACTGAAAAAAAAGTAATTCTGGACAATGGAAGGAAGTTCATCTCATGAAATGTGAACTGAAGAAAATATGTGTTGGGTACCGATGTTGGGCAATTATTAGAAAATAAGAATGAAAATAATTGTTTCAGCTGCTACTGAAGGATGAGGCAGGCACTCTTACTTAGCAGCAAGGAAAATTGAGAGAAATGACATTAGCGGAAGAAAGGAAATGAGGGGAAAAGCCAGATATCTTTTAATTATTGCAATGAAGTATCAAATCACCAGACTGCTGGTCTATATTATATTTAACAGCACATGTTAATTCTGTGTAGAGTTTTTGAAATCTTATTTTCTTTTTACATGTACATGCTGCAGAGACCTGCTTATAAAGATGAGAAAGTGTGAGTGAATACCATTTGTTCTTCAACAAACGCCAACCAGAAATTTAATTGGCTCTCTAGGGCCACATCACACGAATAAATATGGTCCCTTTTGACGTACCACAAAGTGCTGCATTTTGCTTCTTAGGTCTACAGTAATAATAAGGCCCACATACACATGTATCCACCCACATGACTCATACACTATGGAATTTGAGGTAGAGACCTGCATGGGTCTGTTTTTCAAAACCTGCACCCAACCCGTACCCACTTAGCCTGATCCAGACCTTCTTACCCGCCTTGGCAACTTCACCAATTTTCACCCGACCTGCACCCGCAGTGTTTGTTGTGCCAACCGGAAGTGACATCACGTTGACCAGAAGGGTTTTGACCCATTAGAACACTTTTTAAACTGTATCCCTTGCATTGGACATCTGTATGCCCCCCCCCCCATTGCAGAGAATTGGGTACCGGCCGGCCACCCACACAATTGGCAAATAAACAATAATCCACCAGAGTCCCAATCATATTGCGGGTATTCCGCGGGTACCCGTCCCGATGCAGGACTCTAATTTAAAGGATCAGTTACATCAGTAACAATTTCTCCTTCCTTATAGGAGATAGCCAGGGAGGAGAAACTGAGCGCCGCGCGATGGATAGTAGTCCTGTCGCCTTTTCTGAAGAGGGGCGCAAGCAGAGATTCGGTAAGTTATTTCTAAATAGTAGAACATTTTTTTAAAAAAAATGTTGATGTTACTGGTTATACAGTAAACTGAAGTAATAAGCTGCAACTATGTATAGGCTGAAGAAGCACGTGCCTAGGGTGCAACCTTTTCTGTCTGTCTTCCTAGGCCATTGGGTCCTACTTTTGCCACCTGCAGCCATCCACTCCGCCACTTGTCTTTGGCTTGGCCTAGCACTTGTAATGTCACAAAAAAGCATTCAGCACAAATACCCAAATAAAGCAAGTACTTAGGAGTAAGCAACCTGATGCATGTGCAAAATACTGCCTTAGACCCTGACTGTAAAACAAATTACTAAACAGATCGCATCATAATATGGTGGGACATGACCTTCCCTCTCATCCTTTACTTTTGCATGTGCTGTTTTCCTTCTTTGTCTTCTGATGCACAGATGGCTACCATCGGTGGACACAGAATGAAAAGATACTGTAGGCTGCAGAAGTCAATATGAAGATTTAAATTTAGCTCTGGGTCAGTCACTTGTGCAGATCTGCTACACATTATGTCAATCACGTAGGGTTTGTTGTGTAATCCAATCCGCCATGCTCTCATCTTTTTGTGTAAAGGTCTCTGGAAAAAAGGAAAACTACAGCTGTGGTCAAATACTATTAAGGAAGTCAAATGGAATTTATTTGGCTGGTATCCAGACGCTGCTATTCTGAGCCAGTTGTATGGAGAGTTTGTATAATAGCATTGTGTCCCCACCCTTGCAAGCAGCTTTACTTTAAATTTGCCATATGTTGCATTGCAATTGAAAGAACCCTGTGGCTGTATAATTCCATCTGTAGTCTAAAACAGTTACAATGAAATATGTGAACAGTAGATAGCATGGAAAATGTCATTAGTAGGAGACATCTAAATAGTTGTCAATCAGTTTTCCTATTTTCATCTTTGTTACAACTCATTCACTAAAACATGTTTGCATTTACATTTTTTTTACATACCTAACCTGTAATTCTCTTTCTCCATAAAAACAAAACTTTCAGGGCAGTAATAAGATACTGGAGAACAAGACAATCGTTTAGCCCGTCTCCTGTTATGAGACATAATTTTTACCCTAACAACAGGCCCAGCCAACCCCTACTGCCTATAGGCTTTGGAGGTAATACATTGGCCACATTGTGAATAATTCTGCCCATGAATACCACAGTCATACAAGTAATGTGTTATCTGTCCAATCCAGTTTGGGATAAGAATGCATATTGCACTCATATAGCTGTTCGTGCTCACATCTCAGAATTAGAATATTCAGGTCTGGTGCTGTAATAAGTACCTGACCTGTGAGCACCCCTCTGTGTCATGTCAGTGGATGTGACATCACTTCTGCCACACATTGCTCCTACTCCCCACCCCACCTCTGCCAATTTATTTGATAGGAAAGCATCCAGCAGCAGGGGAAGTGGGGGGGATGGATTTTTTTTACCATATAATCATCCGAGGGTCGCCCCCTTGAAGTACAGGTCCTTGAGTGCTCTGTCACTTAGTCATCATGCAGGGGCTGATATCAATTCCGATATCAAGGGCCTTAGGCCAAGAGTATATGGAGCATTATGGAGCCTATGTTTTTTCTGCAGGCTGAGAGTAGCGGATCTGCTCTCTTCTGCTACTTCATTTATCTGCACTGGAAAAGTGCAGCTGCCGCCCCAGAATTTCTGCTGCCCTAGGCCTGGGCCTTGCCACAAATCCAGGCCTGATCTGGAGTGGAGACTGGCCCAAATGTCTGCTACAGCACTTTTCAGGCAGGCTGAGAGCAGTGGTGCCAATGCTCCTTGTGTCCATGGCCTTAGAACAGAGTTTCACATGTCTTATCAGATGGAAAGATCACATGACATTACAAGAGGAGATGACTAACTGATCCTCTGAACACATTAATTAATTATTATTTTGCTAAAGAGTTTTTATCTATAATAGATTATATAATAGTTTACTTCTTAGCAACTGGTGGACCAGAGGGACAAATAGTCTGCAAGACCACCTTGTGAGACCCACAGATCTTTTCTAAAGGCTGCCTGCCCTGAGCTGCATTTTGACAGGAGGTTCATAGCTAAATATTCCACAAATCAGATTCCAGAAGTCAAACTGAAGTCCAAGTTAAGGATTTTAACAATAGTAAAGGCCTGGTGAATGAATTAAAAACTAAATGTTGGACCCACATGTTGGTTTAACCTAAAAGTCCTTACTTTTGATGACAGGCCACTTAAGGTATGTACTAATGATTGGTTTATTTGCAACATGGTGAAGTACTCTGCAACCAAATTTGTAAGCATTAATTGGTTTAGTATTTCACTGCTTTTATGTACTCAAAGACCAAAACTTTTTATTAAGCCTTGAATTTTTCTGTTCGAGTTTTTAAGTTGAAAAATCCAAATTTTTACAGGAAAAAAACCCTACTTTTTCAAGATTTATTATGCTCCAAAGCTGCTCAAAAACAGAATCCTAAAATACTTCTGCTAAAACCTGTCAAAGTCATGTAAAAGTCAATGGCAAGTATCCCTTTAATAAGTTGTATGTTTTTTGCCTTCACAATTCTAGTGGGTTTTGGGCTGTTTGACGCTGGTTTTTTATTTAAAAAGTCAAAAAATGTGTGGTTTTTGGCCAACAATTTGAAAAAGTTGCACGATTTTGAATTGCCACACAATTTAGTCACAACTTTTCTCCCATGTACAATTTTTAGTTTTACATGTGGAAATCAAAAGGTACCCAGAAAGTTTGTGCATCTACCAAAGCGTCAGATACTTCACTCTCTTTTTTAAGTGGATCAATAGTACAAAATCTGGAAGATACAAACGAGGGGGGAGGAAATGCCATAAAGGGCAAGGAGCAATGGAAAATCAAGTGGCGCCGGATGTGGTGGTGAACATTGCAAGAGTAACACTAATGGACATTCAGACATTGCAGAAAGGCTTATCTTTTAGCCTGGTTGGCTGGGCCTGTTGTTAGCCTGGTTTTAGAATGGATGGGTTGTTTATCTGGTGATAATGAATAGGGAGGAGTATGTGGTAGATATTAGATGCCAGTTAATGGATAATACTACATTAGTTAGAGGGATACGTATCAAAATTGAGACACGTATTAATGAAGTGATGGTGTCATATCTAAAAAATCCACATCCTATCACTCCTATATTTTATGTTCTTCCTAAGATCCATAAAAATCTTGAGCACCCTCCTGTTGTGTCCTGTATAGATTCATTTCTTTTTTTCTCATTTATCTGCAATGAAAAGTGCAGCTTCTGCTTGAGTGCAGGTATCTGGAGCAGGCCCGGATTTACTTAACGGGCGCCCCTAGGCTGGCTCTGTTAGTCTCCCTGCCCCCTTCCTTCCACTTGTAATAGTTGGATGCATTACATCGATAATGTGTTTACGTTGTGGGCGGGCCCCATGAGACCCTTAAATTATTTAACCAAGAAATTAACAACGCTTTACCTTTTATTAAATTCTCTCTGAATGCACATTTAGATGAGATTCCTTTCCTTGACACAAAAGTGTAGAAACACCAAAGGCGTTTATTAAAAGATCTGTATGTCACACCCACATACCGTAATCTGCTGCTTCACTACAGATCATTTCATCTGCCAAAACTTAAAAAGGCTCTACCTAAGTCACAATTTAGTAGATTAAAACGAATTTCTGTGAGAAAGGCTATCCAGATAGCCTCCTCAAAAGGCAATTAGAAGAAGTTAATGGGCAAGATAGGAAAGAAATGGTTAGAGAAAAAATTAAAAATGGATAAAAAACAGGTCACATTTGTGACACAATATAATACATTGAGGAGGTTATTTATCAAAGGTAGAATTTTAGAGTTATGTGAATTTTTTCGGCCACTACTCTTGTTATACCCCATAGGCAGTATATTTCAAAAAGTGTCCCTGTGGACTTGCATATGTGGAACAAACAATTAGAACAGCTCATGAACGCATTAGTGAGCATAAGTCAGTAATTAATACAGACAAGAAAGAACAAGCAGTAGCTGGTCATTTTATTGAGTAAATCCCATAGGGTGAATCAATTAAGATTTCAAATTGTTGAGATGGTTGAACCCAAGAGGCGAGGAGGCAATAGGCAAAAGGAACTGCTATGAAAAAAAACAAGCATTTTGGATCAGAAAACTGGAAACTTTGTATCCATTTTGGCAAAATAAAAAATATAACTTAAATCCCATTTTTAGATAATTTGCCTCCTTTTAGCTTTTTTATTGAGTATTTATGTTTTTTTTTTTTTCAGATGTATTTATTATGGACATCTTGTCAAGTATTCAACTTTTCAACATGGAGCATGTGCCCTTGAGACATTTATGGAATAATAACTGGGAATAATTAATTTTTGACTGTTTTTTGCATTAATGGCAATAAGATGGCATAATAAGGTATAAATCATGGTTTTTAATGTGTGTCAGTTAGCTTGATAAAAGGCCACTTGGCCTAAAACATTGCTGTAATGCCCTAAGTGTGCAATAAAGGCATTGTAATTTATGGCTCTGTTCCAACTGTCCTGCAATACATTTAGTTTTAATAAATACCCCCCTAAACATAGAAATATAGAGTATTAGCCTCTATCGTTCTGAGCACAGACCTGCATAAAAGAACTCAAGAAGACAATAAGCCAGTATAGCTTTCTTACTTTCAGCTGTTGATCTAGCATTAGAAGGCTATGTGGGTTTCAGGTCTCAAGCCCGGCAGACAAAAATATGGAGGTGCATCTTTACTGCATCAATGGATGCTTGAAACTTACCATGAGAAGAAGCAGAGAGCCTGGAATAAGGATGCGGGTATACAAATGTAGGGATGTGTAGAATAGCCACCCCTAGTATTATTGTGCAGGCAGTCCCTCCATGTTATGGACACCTAATTGGGTCCTAAAATACAGTTGGGAGGGGTACTGTTGACTCTTGTTGTTTCACACAATGACCAGCAGATGGCACTGTGCTAGAGTATAAAAGGCTCTGAAGCCAGATTATCAGGGTCCATCTTGTGCTGGCTCTAGCCTGTGCAGGAGGCAGAGCTCGAGTGGAACCTAGAGAGGTCAGGTCTAGTAAGAATAGGCTACTCACCTTTATAGATCACTCTAGGAGTGATAGTCAGTCAGATTATTTAGCTGAGCAGTCTGAGGCTCCTACGAGGATTGTAGTGGGATTAAGATCCCAGGGTACTCATCGCCCAGAAGTAGGGACTAAGTGTACAGACCTAGGGTAGATAGATTCCCCTCAGGTTCCACTTAGGGAAAAGGCTGAAAGCTGGGTGTACCCCCTCAAAGCTGCATGTATTGTTCCTATCTCTGAGGAGAATCATACTGACCAAAGGTGTTGTGAGTATTGCCTATTCAATGTATTGTATGAACCTGCAATGTTCTGATCTATGTACACTCCATTGAGGATTGTATACTGTGCTCAATAAATCTGTTATTTGGTTAAGTTATAAGAACCACTGGCGCCCAATTCTTTGCACCCTGATTACTGTTACAGTTGCACTACACCCTGCTTCCACCTCGATGCGAAGGCTCACTCCCTAAGATTTAAGGTCTCATCCAGAGCATATGTACTAGGAGTGAAGCCCATAGTAGAGTAAGGTGCACTCAATTTACTATAGCGCTACACAAATAACAAATAACAATACAATAACCAATCATTTTAGTAATTGCACTGTAGTTTGGTAGACTAGATGGTCCTCTTGGTCTTTTTTTCTGCTATCATATTTATCTGCCTCTGCATGCTCTTCTTTTTCAAATGTATTCTGATTCATTATCTCACATTCTGCCATAAATCTTCAAACTCTACTTTTAAATGTCACCTCTGCTTTCCTTTTTCAGACTTCATGGCAGATGCCTCTTCTTATTATTCTTCTTCTTAAAATAAGAGAGTCTTTGAACACCTTTCCTTTCCCCTCTCCTCAAAGTCTGAGGTTGGAATGTGCAGGTCAATAATACAAAACCTCTAAAAAAAAGTCTGAAACAGAGAAACCTGTTATAAAATGTATGTCTTAAGTTAGTTAATTTACAGTGAATTATAGGGGGTTCTTTATCAAAATCCAAAAAGTTCTCACTATTTTCTGAAAACTACTCTGACCAAATATGCACAGACTTTACCCCCCTATTTGAATTTTTGTTGTGTGGAAAAAGTCACAATAAAAGTGTAAAAAAAATCTGAAGCCTACGATTTTAACAGATTTTGTGATCTAAACTTATGGGGGTTTTTTCATAAAAACGCCCAAAAGCTATGATTTTTTGTTAACGGGACATTTGCCATTGACTTTTACATGTTCTCTGCAGCTCTGAGTTGGAGTACTTTTTCCATCAGACTTTTAACACCATCGGACTTTAATAAATACCGAAAAATTCTTCTGAAAAAATTGTATTTTCCCCTTTAAGTCCAACCACAAAAATTTGGACCTCAATAAATAACCCCCTAAGTTTACAAATACTGAGAACATAAAGGTTGAAGACAAATGATCTTTTCTTGTTCAACTTGTATCACCCCATTATACCATTTATAATCACAGTAGAAAAAAAAAGCTGGGTAATGAATTTTTGCCAGTGTCTAGCCAAAGATAAAAATTTTGCATAAAAATGTGTTAGAATGAAGAAACAGTTGTGTTAAAAGTGCTTCCACTTTTTAGAAACTATTCTCTTCCCAAATTTGTCCCTTAAAATTCAATGAGCTACATCAGGTCTAGAGTGGTGAAAATGGAATAATGTAGGAGTTAGAGTATAAAAATTCCATTTTTATAAATATAGGTTATTTCTATGATCTGATCAGGATGCGTGGTGTTACTTCACATTTAATTACTGCAGCAAAGCTTTATAAATACAAGTGTTATACATCTTTTTGTTGCAAAATATTTTACCCCGCTTTGCAAGGATGCAAGCTAATGTTTATAACAACATTACAATTATTATCTGCATTTTCTGAATTATCTAGTGGAATAAAAACTGTTCTAGGGCCACCAACCCCTTATTGTAATCTAGTGAAACAATTCCAATTTTGTAATGTTGTGTCTTAATAATAATTTAGAGATGTACCTAAAGCTGCTGCTGTGTTATACTGAATAGTGCAAGGTTAATTTGCATGACGCACAATGAGTATTATACTATGTACAATGCATGCAGTGTCAGCAATTTATTGTGCTTATTGAGTGTTTATATTTATGGGTATTTGCGGCATGGTGGGATGGTTAGGTGATCCCGGTGGTGGCCAATAAATGGCAAGCAATTGGGGATTTTTAACTTTGAATGCAAGCAAGTTGCAGGCAAAATGTAGTCCCTGTGAAAAATGCATTATAAAGAAGTAGGTTTCCTAATGAATCAGATGAAAGTGAGTGTAGGTCTGACCATACGAGGGATGACTATGAAATAGCTGGACAGCTTAAATATATTGCAATTTATGGACAAACAATCTCTGTTTTGTTTAAAGGGTAAGGCATATTTTAGAAGCTTAAGGCACAAAATGTCTCAATGTCTTAAATAAATTGATAATGGGTTGAGTGCAGAGGACCTCTTATGTTTGTAGGGTGGAAAGGAAGCAAATTTTCTACCGTCCTGTTTTGTACCAGGAAGGGGTAAAGTGTAAATTATCGCTAGTAAAAAAAAATGTTGGCTCCTATTGACTTCAATGCATTTTGTGAATTTTCGCTCATCAATAGTGTTGACAAAACAATCCTTTGGTATGCATATGTGCCATGACATAAAAAAGGGGTAGAAAGAAGAATAACTACCAACTACCCTATTATTTAGGTAGCCAATGATAAATAAGGTTGAAGTAATGGGGTCATGCTGGGCCAGTAACCCCCCAACAGAGTGGGAGAGACGTTGAAAAGATTATCTCTTTATTTATACAAAATCTGAGTAATTTATTGCTTTCAGTGCTCCTGATTTTTGCCCATTTTGTACACATACATGAAGATAAAGAATCGAATTTACAACTTTGCTCACAACATTTAATTGTAGTCTATAAATATACAGCCAGATAATATTTTAATAAAATAGTCTTACAGCAAAAGCAGTATTAAAATGAGTGCTCTTATTTTTTGACTGCAGAAGACACAGAACTACGACTGGAAAGGGAGAATGTGATTGATTTTGAAATGAAATCCACCTGCTGATGTTTGTTTGTTCATGTCCACTGCCATTTCCAGCTGAAGATTGACATTCAGTAATGAAAGCAGGACTCTCTGGATATTCTATGCAAACAGTGTTATTTTGATTAAATCATTTGGGGATTAATAATGATAGATGCCTACTGCAGCCTAGAATCCTTTGGAATAAATATATATAAAAAAACACAAATTTTTAGTTATTTATTGTGTATATATTTTATTGTAGAGATTGTATTGTTGTTGTCAGCCCAGTTATGTGACTTATAAAAGATGAACAATGAAACAGATGGTGTCAGGACTCACCCTGGTGGTCTAGTGGGCAGTGGGGTCCACTGCCGATTCTTTGGAGTGGACGCCCGCTGCACCGTTCCTTTGCCCTCTGTGTTCTGGGCTCCTATGAAACGCGCGCCGGAGCACTTCCACATCATGCATGGTCCGAAATTCAATTTTTATAAAAGGGGAATTTAGATTTCAGCACACTGCCTATTGGTAGGTTCAATTAGTTGTTCCTGGTGCTTTAGTATTTTGAATCCTGGTTGTATATTGAATACCTGCCTGATTTCCCCAACTTTTCCAATCCTGATCCTGCCTATTTGCGACTACTCTGAACTCTCTAATCCTGACCATTTGACTGTTATCAGGTATTGCTGGGATTCGAGCAAAGGACCTTTGGGCTTTTGGCTCGATGCCTTAACCAATTGGTCAGATGTGCAGTCTGTAGGGTTACATAGTTAAATCGGGTTGAAAAAAGACAAAGTCCATCAAGTTCAACCTCTCCAAATGAAAACCAAGCATCCTTACACACACCCCTCCCTACTTTTAATTCAATTCTATATACCCATACCCATACTAACTATAGAACTTAGTATCACAATAGCCTTTGATATTATGTCTGTCCAAAAAATCATCCAAGCCATTCCTCGCTATATGTTACCTGGCCTCTGCAGCCCCAGCCCAGCTGCCGTCTGTTTAGTTACAATCAGCCAATTTAAGGTCAGCCCTCCAAACACACCTTGCCAGAGCATTGTTTCCCAAACTAGCAGTGTGGCATTGTCCCTAGCTAAGGGTTTCAGCTTTTGCCTTGTTCTGTCCTACCTTGAACCTTTCCTCCTTATCCTTCCTTGTTCTGTTCCTGTCTGGTCTTTCCCTCCCAGTTCTGCTCCAGTTCTACCTTTCACCTTGCTTTAACCTTGTCTTGACTTTGCCCTGCCCAGCTTTCCTTGCTATTCCAAATCTTGCTCTGTTCCTCACTCCAAACCTGATCTTGCCTTAACTTTGTTCTACCTTGTACCTCTCCCTGACTCCCTGACTCCACCTTGTACTGACCTTGCCTCGCCTGTTCCTGATTCTTGCTTCCTGACCCTGCCTTGTACCTTGTACCCCTTTCTCGCTATCTGCTCCAGTCCTCTCTTGCTATCTGTTCCAGTCCTCTCTTGCTATATTCTCCTGATCTCCAGTCCTCTCCTGCTATACTGCTCTAGTCTCCCCCTGCACTCTTTCCCCAGTTTGATCTGATCTACTCCCGCACCATCCTGTCCCATCCAGTCTGTTCCTGTACCACTCCTGCTCCATTCAGTCTGTTCCTGTCCTGAGTCCTCACCCTCTTCTTCCTGCCTATTCCAGTCCTGATCTTCACCCTCTCCGTCCTATTCTGCACCTGATCCAGTCTGACTCTTTGCCCTCATCAACCTGTTTCTGCCTTCCATTTACGTGTTCCCTAGGCAAATACAGCTCCTGCCTCAAAGACTCACCCTTTCCCCATCAGTCTCCACAGTGCCCCCACCTAATCCTTGACACCTGTCCAGTGATTATTCTACACTCTCCAACCCTAAATCTGGGCTGTCTGACGATTCTCTGCTCATTTCTCATACGGGCCTGAAAAAGAAGTCAGAGTATATTCCGAAGGATGAAAAGGGCCCCTATATCCAAATGTATGAAGAACTGGTAAAACGCGATTTAGACACTTTGCAAAAGAAGTGGGCAAAAAAACCAATGAAACATAACATTACAAAAAAAGAAAAAGAAGCCCTAAAAGGCTTGCAAAACAATAGCGACATCACGATCAAGCCGGCATGATAAAGGGGGCGGCTTGGTAGTGATGGATACAGATAATTATAAAACAATGTGTCTAAATCTCATCACAGATAATAACACTTATCGACTATTATCAGGGGACCCCACAGAAACCTTTAATAAAAAAATAAAAGTACTAATTGACAAGGCAGCACAAGATGAAATTTTAGATCAAAAAAAAAAAAAAAAAAATATATATATATATATATATATATATATATATATATATATATATATATATATATATATATGAAAACCCCCAAAATCCCGGTTTTCTGATGTCTGCCGAAAATACATAAAGATATAAAAAACCCGCCCGGCAGACCAATTGTGTCTGGCATAAATTCAATATCATGCAATATGTCAGAATATATAGATAAAATATTACAAAACTATGTAGTTAGTTTGCCCAGCTACTTAAAAGATTCGACCCAAGCAATTAGAGATCTACAAAAAGTAAAATTGAAACAAGAAACATTTTTATGTACTCTGGACATTAAATCTTTGTATACCTCAATCCAACATGAATCAGGAATAAGAGCCGTATCATATTACCTGGAGAAAGATCAAACCATGCCGACCAACCAGAAGGAATTCGTAATAGAGGCTATCTCCTATATATTAAACCACAATTATTTCTGGTTCGGGGATAAATACTATTTACAGACATGGGGCACTGCCATGGGAACGAGATTCGCCCCCAGCTATGCAAATTTGTTCCTGGGGTACTGGGAACAGCATAATATAACATCCAAGCTGGGGGGTGATCTCGTCCTATGGCGACTCTTCATAGACAATATAGTCTTTTTGTGGCAAGGAACCAAAGCAGAAATGTTAAAATTTGTCAATGACATAAATAAAAATGATCAAAACCTAGAATTCACCTCTACCTATAGTCAGGAAACAATAAATTTAGAAATAAGAAAAAATAAAAATAATGATTTCCTGGATTTCAAAACCTATTTTAAAAAGGTAGATGTCTGCAATTATGTATTAAGCACCAGTAATCACAATCCCACATGGCTTAACATCCCATACGGACAATTTTGTCTTTTAAAGAAAAACTGCTCCAACCCAATAGAGTTAGAAAACCAACTGAATCACGTATCTGAGCGGTTCAAGCAAAGAGGGTATAAAAATAAACTCATTCAAAAAGCAAGGAAACAACTAAAGGAAGTAGATAGAGCAGACTTATTAAAAGAAAAAACGAAAAAAGAAATAACTAATGAACAACTGGGCTTATCATTTATTACTTCATACACCCCGGGGCACAAGAAATAAAAAAGATCCTAAACCGGCATTGGAACATCCTAGAAGGAGATGAACTCCTAAAAGGAAAAATTCCCCAAAAACCTAAAGTAATATACAAAAGAGCAAATAACTTAAGCCAAATGATAGTGCGTAATTTCATCCCCACAGAGAGGACACAAATTAAGAAACAGAAGGGTGAATGGAAAGGTTTTTTACCTTGTGCACTTTGCAAAGCTTGCAAGTATGGACACAATTTACATCAAATGTTACAAAAAGGGAATATAACATTGAACAATGTATCAAATGTACAACACAGAACGTGATATACTGTTTAGAATGTCCCTGCGGCCTTCAATACATTGGCAAAACAAATAGGAAATTAAGGGAAAGAATTAATGAACATGTAAGAAATATAGAAACGGGAGTCATGAACCATAGTGTGTCAAGACCCTTTAAAGAGCATCATAACCAGAAAGCGAAGGATTTAAGGTTTTGGGGTGTAAGCATAGTACAAAGAGATTGGGGGGGGGGGATTTAACAAGGAAAACATTACAGGAGGAGAGCAAATGGATTTATAAAATGCAAACTTTTACACCACAAGGGTTAAACATAGATATAAATCTAAGGGCATTTTTATAAAAATAAAAAATATTGAACACAAAAAAAAATTGAACACAAAAAATGGAAAAACACTAAAAAGATGGAGAAAAAGACAGAATCACAATTTGAATAAGAATTTATTATGGGCACATTATAAGACAAACACTGCAAGTTTTTTGTCACAGGATAAGAAAGAGTTAATGAAAAGAGAGAATAGAAAAGTAAAGAAATAGCACAAGGTGAAACACATATGAGACACTGGAAAGAAATGGGTGAAACAGAAGATAGATTGGGGTTGAAACTAGAAAAAACAGGTGAAACTACATTTCCCATGATCCCCTCTAATTGATGTGTGTATATGTTGTTAAAAAGTATGCATCCTACATATATAAAAATTGGTATATTGTACTGTAAATTAACAACTGAATAAGGTGTAAAGTTTATGACCCAAGTGGCAAGTATACACAGCACAGAAAAGAAAGTGTTGCTTCTATTACAATTCGTGGAACGAAGGAGGACCCAGGGTCATGTGCGCCAAAAAGGAAGTAAGTGCGCTGGAACGCACCAACTGGAACGCATCAACCGGAAACGGAGGCGGAAGCCAAGTGAGCACACCGGAATGAGCTTTTAAAAAGAAGGACAGAAAACAGCATGGAAACTACGCCTCTGAGGAAGCTGACGATTACAGGCACAGTTTGGGGCACACAACAGCCCAAGCAAGGCACCACGAGGGAGTCTGGAGTGAGCAGACAGGGCTATGCCCTGGGACCCCATACGAACTTTTTATTGGACTGAATGCGCAAAACCCGTGAGGGTAAATGTGAGTGCAAAATTTTTAATTGATTTTAACTAGATCTTAATAAAAACGGTATTACCCTATTATTGGTTTTATTCCTGGTTTGGAATCTGGATGGAGCGGCGAACCCCGGAGGAGGGACCAGAAAGGGCTTCTCGTTATATGCATAATACCACAGCAGTGGTTTGTAAGTAGGCAATTTGCACAGAAGGTGGAAGCGCTTTATTCCTGGAATACACCTTGTTTTATAGGAAAGACACCTTCTTTATTCACATTTATTGTTAACCTATCCTTCCATCAATAGTCACCTAAAGAAAAAAGGGGGAATACACCTATTAATATCTATTATATGCACGGGGTGATATCCCATTTTATGAACGTATTACGCTATGCTTGTTTTTAATTTCTGTTGCCACAGGCGCTGATCTCTTCTTATATACATCCCTGATGGAATTTATAGGAATACAGGTATGGAATCTGTCAGCAAACCCATTATCCAGAAAGCTATGAACTATTGAAAGGCCATCTCCCTTAGGCTCCATTTTTTATCCAAATAATCACATTTCTTTAATTGATTTCCTTTATCTCTGAAGTAATAAAACAGTACCTTGTACCTGATCCTTATTGGAAGCAAAACCAGCCGGTTGGGGTTATTTAATGTTTAGTAGAATTAGGTTACAGAAAGAACCATTATCCAGAAAACCCCAAGTCCCGAGCATTCTCTTTAACAGGTCCCATACCTGTATATAATGGGAATAAATACGCCAAGGAGATTGAGAAAACACAAAAAAGCACTAGGAAAACATTTAAAGCTTTACTTTTAAACATCATTAAAAAATGATGTACAGTTTTGGTAATAGTGGTTTAATCCAACATGTGCAGACTCTAAAGGGATATAGAATGTAATGGCTTCTTTCTTTCATTTGATACTATATATATATATATATATATATATATATATATATATAGCCACTGAGATTTCTGTCTTCCTTAATACATATCCTCCTTGGTCAGTCCATGTGTTTAGAGGGATGACTTTCTTGGATCATGATCTAGCAGCAAGACTTTTTGATAATGTCAATGAATTACTGCAACCATCTTTTATTCTTTTCTTGAATTCCCGACAACCATGTACTACTTGACCAATGATCCCTGGACAGGCATATGTTTTAATGAAGACAGAAGCTGACAGCACTTAGCATTTTGTCCTTAAAGCACCTAAACTAAAATAGAGCTGTCAAAGCACATGGACATGAGCCATCAGCATGTCTCAAGTTTTGTTTTAGGTATCCATATATATTATACTTTTCACTTATCTTCCATTGCAGAAGTGCTGAGCAGATCAGATCATATTCATGCAGACATATTACTTCCCTAATTAAATGGTCACACACTTATAATGCACAAAGACAACTTTCTGTTTTAAAATTCTCAACCTTAAAGTGGACCTGTCACCCAGACACAAAGAGCTGTATAATAAAAGTCCTTTTTAAATTAAACATGAAATCCAATTTCTATTTTTTATTAAAGCATTCATAGCTGTTGTAAGCGCATTTAAACATCTCAGCTGTCAATCAAATATTGTCTGCCCCTCCTCTATGCCTTAGGCGTGGTAGGCAATTACTTTCATTTTCCATTCAGCACTTCCTAGATGTCACTGCTCTCCCCATATTCCCGGGTTCTCTTCACAGTTAATTGTGTAACCAGTACATGGGGATGGACATCAGGTCCCCCATTCTGGAGCACAAACAAGATTCTGAGATGATACAAGGCTTGTCTAAATAACAATGTCCACAAAATGGCTGCTGCCTGCTTGTTATAATTATGAATTCCCAGACTGAAGGAAACAAGATTCAAATAATTTATATAGTGTAATTAAAGTTCATTTTGCTTGACTGATTTGATAAAATAGGGTTTTTAATAATTTTTTGTGACGGGTCCCCTTGAAAGGTCATTTGCAATCTCAAGTGCACCGTGTAAAGTGCAATATGGGCTCAGTTTGCTATGTTTTGGACCCATGAGGAAGCAGTTTTCCCATGATTTCAAACCAGTGAGGAAAAGGTTCATCATATGAAAACTCACAAACGAGATTCAATTTGAGATTCAATTAAGAAAAACTCTATTGAAGTTTATAGGATAAAACTGGAACAGAATTTGGAGAAAAGTTTTATCTCCTCAAATTGAATCTCATTTATGAGTTTTCCCATGATAAACCTTTTCCTCACTGAACTGAATCTGGCCTATAATTGGGACAGTGACATTGACATGATACTACTTTAGGCCTAAATATGTTGTGCCTATTGACGGGGCATGCTGTGAGAACATGCCAACACCTCCAGGGTTCCCCAGCATCAGTAGGTACACTTGATTTGCTGCAGGAGATGAGATGGACGAATCACAAGTGCATCTCAGGAGATGTTCACTAGTACCTTAAATGAAAGAAGTAAATTCTGCCATGACTGTATCAATTTGCACTTGTGGTTATGGTACATGATCCCTCTTACTAGCAGAAATGACTCCTTATTACCTAGTTAACAATATCACAAAGGTTACAAAGACTGAACAAATAAATCTTTGACAGGACCGGGTGCACAGAAGCCCTTACTCAGCCCTCCTACCACTGCACTGGCCCATCTCAACTGAGTAGGTTAAAAAGTGGCTGAGGAGAGGGGATTTCTTCGTTTTTCCTGGTTTCTTAGTTTTTCTCTTATTAAGAACTGGCAGCATTTGAAGTAGCTGAAGGCTCCTCCCGAAGCCAAAGGCGGCTGCTGAATGTGTGCTTTCGCTGAGCTTATTTGTATGTTTATCTCTGTCTTTGCCTACTTTTAGCTGCCTTTCAAAAAAGTTGCCTTTCAGGTTTGATTTTTTTCTCTTCTAACTATATTTCTTTTTCATGCAAGAAGAATAGTGTATAGTTCTAGCATGTGCTCATAGGATTTAAACAATGAAAGATTAGAAGATTGGGAGGCCAATTTATTAATAGTTGAATGTTAGTGGATTTAGAGCTTTGTGAAACCATGATTAAACTCATTTTCTCTGAAACCATGAATGACAAGAAAGTTATTAAAAGATTCGGTAATAAAAAGAATGAACATAAATAGCCATTGAGCGATCCAAAAACCTCCACATTTTCGTAAACGTATGTTCGTATGAAAACAAAGTCCGGATCTCTGAAAACCTCTTAAATCACTAACAACAGGTACAAGAAAAGCTTTCAATGATTTATACGGAACCTCTGCAGCTTACACTTGGCTTACTTTTGTATTCTGGGATTTGATGGATTTGATGAATTATGAAAAATCAGGGATTAAAGAATTATGAGAAAAATGTGCTAAAAAGCTTGAATTGGAGAAACAAACTTTCCCAGAACGTTATTTTTAATAACATAAATATACTTATTACTATGTTACAGTAATAAGAAGACAAGGTTACATCTACGATAATGAGCATACACCTTGAATTTGTGAGGCCTTTTTAGAGGTATTTTTTAGATTTGAAATATAACAATATCTTGATACAAAATGTTCCTTAGGATAAGCGTTTGAACTCTTGGGCACACTTTAATCCCAGTACTTTTCCCAATACACACTGCTTTGTTGTGCTTACATCAGTCTGCAAATGGATTTAATGTGTCCTTTGCCATAGAACAATTTATTTTTCAAAAAGTATTAGAGGGTATAATTGGAGTCCTTTTTTTATCCACCTTATATAGGAAAGCAAACAATTTATTCTAGTGGGAAAGGGAGTAGAAATGTGTGCCAGAGTACAAAGTACAGTGACTTTTCATTATATCCGATGGTAAATATTGTATTGCTAGGAGCCTGTTCTTTCTTCTTAATGAGACATACGGTTGTCTATTTACCCATAGAAGAGTTCTACTAGGGTTAATTCAGATGAGCAAATCTGAAAATCTTTGCTGAGGGGGATATTCATTGTCGCACACTGTGCTAAATGTTATGTGTCGCATTGTCCTATGGTGGAAATAAGAATGTGCAGAATTCAGTTGTCCTTGGCTGGTGCCCACTAGGATATTCCCTAGTATTCTGGACAATTGAGCTGTCATTTACAATGTGTGTGTGTGTTTTTAATTAATTGCCGTCTGATATCTGGGGTCATTGACTTTAAGATATTATATACTTCCTATTTTTGATTACCTTTTTATTCATGTAGTCTGATATAAAGATAAATCTGTTATTTAAACTGTTCCAAGTGTCTGGGTTCCAAAGGAGCGTATCAACCAGATAAAAGTTTAAATTCCAACTTGAATGAAACAATTAAATATTTTAATGTGACAAAGATACAGTATATCATTAGTGATGGGCAAATAAATTCGGCTGGCACAAATTTGCGGTGAAGAAATTCGTGAATCTCCAGTGAAAATTTGCAGCTGAAAATATGTCCGCGTCAATTTCCAATTTTCACAATTTTTCCGTGAAAACTTTCCAATTCCACGATTTTTTTGTGAAAACGTTTGAATTGCATGATTTTTTTGTGAAATCGCCCATTACTATATATCATTGTTTTACATAGTACTTACAAGTTTTTCAAGTGGACAACCCCAATACCATTGTCCTGCCCATGTGGCCATGAAAGGCAACCAGGAAAACAGAAAACAGAATGCTTATATAGATTTATTAAATTTTAATGAATTTCACATAATTAAAATGATTAAAACTCTGCCTGTTACAGGGATAAAGTATTTGCGACAGTAAGAAACATTACCTGAATGATTCAGTACACACATTTGAATGTATCAAGAAGTTCACTATTTAAAGCATGTTACAAGCATGAAGAAATCGGGAAGAAAGATGGTTTTTTGGGTTCTACTCCGGGAGGAAGTTTCTCTGTGTATTGCTAGTAAAAACAAGTAAAAAAGCGTGACCATATTTCAAAGAACATCAACATGTCAACGAAGTGTGGGCTACAGAGTAATAAAGCAATGAAAAACATACACAAACATATCTAAACATATTGTTATAGCCAGTGAGCAGAAGCACAGTCTATAGCATGTGTTAAAAGAGAACATGTGTTGAATACGAAAAGGGGGAGAGTGGAGGGCAAATCTAGCAGATTTCACTTCACTGTAACGTAGAAAATATGTTTTATGTCGAAATCGGCAAATTGTCTTCTCGCAGCACATATGGGCTCCTCTGTGTTGTTAATATAAGTGCAGCTCCTCGCATCTCTTGGCTGTGAAGCAGGGAGGAAAGTGTGCAAACATTTCAAAGCACAATCTAGTCCTTGGGGGTTGTCGAGATTCAGAGAAGAAATGGATGATTTGTGGTTACCATGGCATGTTTTGCTTGAGGAATATTTTTCTCTGCTTCTGTTATTGTATAAACTGTTACATTTTGAAGATTTAATCAAAGTGATGTATTTCGATTCTCAGCAGCAATGCAAAGTTTGAGAGACATAATCGGTGGCTTGAATACCAGGGCGGATGAATATTATGACTAAGACCAGTGGCCTTGTCATGTCTTTGCTCAGTAACTAGAAAGGAAACTCGCCGGTGCACGAGGGTTAATGAAGCAGGGTGAACCCTTGTAACTTTTTAATGTGGAAGTGCAATGTTTCAGGGCCAAGCCCCTTTGTCATGGTTTCTTATTTCAGCACTTATCTGGTTGCTATCTGGGTTTAAATTATCCCAGCAACCAGGCAATGGTTTGAATTTGAATAGGGTTGCCACCTTTCCTCCCGACTAACTCCAGGTGGGGAGTCGGGCCGTGACATAGCGAAGCCATGACGATTGACTGATCGCCATGTCAATCTCAGGGAATAATGATTGGTTTTCCTAATTTGGAGGCAGTTTTGACCTGGACAGCTCTTCATAAAAAATTGGGCTGTCCAGGTCAAACCGGACAGGTGGCAACCGTTGACTAGAATATGAATAGGAGGGAGCCTGAAAAGAAAGATAATTAATATAAAGTAACAATTAGGGATGTAGCGAACTGCCGTTAATGTGTTCGCGAACGCCGTTCGCGAACACCGGCAAAAAAGCGAACAGTTCGCGAACAGTTCGCGAACTTCGAACGCTCGATAAAATCGTTCGATCGAACGATCGAAGGATTTTATTCGTACGATCGAAGGATTTTCGTTCGAATCGAACGATCGAAGCTATTCGATCGAATGATTTTAATTCAATCGAATGCTTATAATCGTTCGAACGAATGGAAATCGTTCGATTTTAGCGATCGAACGGTCGAATGGTCGAATGGTCGAACGAAATTTTACTTCGAATCGAACGCGAACACCAATTGGCGAACGTCGCGCGACGTTCGCGAACATTCGGCGGACGCGAACAGTCGAAGTTCGCGCGAACTAGTTCGCCGGCGAACAGTTCGCTACATCCCTAGTAACAATAACAAGTTTTTTTGCAGCCGGGGAAAGTGACCCCATTTAAAAGCTAGAAAGAGTCAGAAGAAGAAGAAAAAATTAAGAACAACTGCAAAGTTGCTAAGAATTGGCCATTCTATAACACAGGGATAAACTACACCTTCAATGGATCTCACATCCTTCTGTTGCAAAAACCCATTTTTGTTCACTTATGGACTACAAAATGGTGCAAGTTGCTATGGACAGGGACAATTCATATGCTGCCCAAGGCTGTTATTGTGGGTAATACAAGTGCCTCCTACTGTAGTTCCACCCCAAAGCAGTAATCTTGGAAAATTGTAATAAAATTAGGAAATGGAATTATTAATTTATCATTACAATCCAGGATTGAAAGAGTTGAATCAATCCAGCTTTTAGAGCTGGTGTTTTTAGTGCTCAAGTATAATATGCTTTTGACCTTTACTTAAATGTAGGCCATGAGCAGCACCAAATACTGAAAAACTGACTTATCGTTTTAGGTTGAGAGGTAACCATTTGTTACAGCTTGAAGAATGTGAGAGCGCCTTTCTTTGCAGTCGTCTCATGAGGGTGCATTAATAAAGCGATGCTTGGCTGGTTTACTTTGTTGACAAGTATTTCAGCAGGCTACACAAAGATAAACAACGGAAGTATCAGACTGTTTTCTTTGTAAGAGATAAAATGAGAACTTTTTTTAAGAGCCTTGGAATATTTATTTTATGGGTCCTTGAGACCTTACTGAATAAATGGTATTCACAGAATTGATTAAATCTTGCCATATATATATATATATATATATATATATATGGCAAGAAACTACTATGCTAGAACTCAAGATGTTAATGCTCAGTAATGCTTTGTTCAACAAATCCAACCACTAGATGGCATAGATGACTGCAATTGGTGGGAAAACACATTTCTAAGGAATTACCATTAAGGTGCAGATTTTATTTTAAACGCCTCTGAAAATTCTTGATTATACCTTTAATGATGTAAATGGATAATTACTAATTTATTATTATAGCATAGTTAACTTGGCAAAATCTGAGGAACTAAATATACTGCAGACAGGTCAACAGGCATTATATATACGACTATTTTACAACAATACAATATACAGAGGGCTATATTATCATCTTTACAGGTAATCAGTGACAACAAGGTAGCCACCCTCAGAGCCTAATAAATGTAATGTAATAAAAAGAGCAAAGTTTGTCCAGGTCTAGTAACCCACAGAAATCAATCAGGTGCATGTCCAATAAATGCTACCTGCTGATTAGTTGCTATTGATTATAAGAACATAAGCTTTATTAATGTTGGGCAGTACAGGTTGTTAATGTAATTGTAAAGAAAGGTGACTAAATGCTTCTGTATTTATCCCTCTGTTGTTTAGAATTCCAGCCCTCGGGAGGGCCCTAAGCAATAGGTGGGATGTGGCATGAAACTCAGTTTAGGGGGATCGAATTTCGATTTTTTTAAAATCTAATAAATTTGAATGTACTACTCCAATGGGAGGTAATTTATGAAAACACTTGAATGTCTAATATTCAATCGAATACGAACGACCCTAAAAATCTAATCGAATTCTAATTGAGTTTTTCAATGAAAAAAAACTCAATTGTAAGGAAGGCAATTAACATCTTCAATGGACCTCTGGTGAAAATTCAAATTAGAACTGTGTCCTGGGTCAAAGTGTGATAAATTTCACATTCAAATTCAAATTCAAGTTGATGATTTAAAATTTGAATTTGTGAGTTTTGACCAAAGAAATATCGAAAATTTGAATTCTGCACTCACTTACTTTACTGTCCTAAAGGTGTGCCAAGAAAACGACCCCAACTTGGCCAATCCTTGTGCTGGAAAATATCTACCATAGCATTACACTGTACTAATCAGTGCTTGCCAAAGAAATAGGTAGATATAGACTCCTAAACTATGGGGCTGGCAACAATAGGGGGAATCAAAGTAGTCAACATTTATCAAAGGTCAATTACATAGAGATTTGGAGAAGCCACTTAATTGTGGAGATTAATATACTTAGGACTGTGGCAGAACAACTGATAAAACAATGATATTCAAGTGTCCATGACTTAAAAGTAGTACTTCCCTCAAGAAGACTAAAAACTCCTGCCCTTGATTTAAGTAAGAACCTGGCCAAAGGAAGACAGACAGTAAATTTATTGTACAAAGGACAGTGTGTGATTAGGCCACACATATGAAGGCTGAATTGTAGGGGTCACCTTGTTGGCTTGAAGGTCAAATTAGTGGATCACAACATCACAACCGATGTGGTGGAATGTACAGCCCCTATTCCTTTTGAGGGTGGCCAATGAGAATCAAACATACAGGGGGGTTATTTACGAAACTCTGAAAATTTCTCACTATATTCTTAAAAGCAAACTCCCGCACACTTTTTTTTACCGTATCAATACATTTTCCCGAAAACATCTGGTGCAGGAAAAGACTCGAATGTTAAGATTTTTTTTGGATTTGTTGCTGAAAACTGCGACTTTTTTCAGATTTGACTCCTGAAAACCGTTATTTTCTCAGATAATTGCCCCAAAAAACACATAGTCTTCAGATTGAATGAAATCCAGCACAGATCAGGATATTTTTCAATTGTAAATGGGACATTGGCCGTTGAATTCTACATGAACATGGCAGGTCTGAGTTGGAGTACTTTTTTATTTGGACGTTTAACACCAGAATAAAATCGTACTTTAATAAATAACCCCCCTAAATGCCAGATTTGTATTCAGACTGATGGTAATCATCCAGACAGATGGAGTCTGTATAAAGGTGATCAAACATGGGCAGATTTAAGCTGTCAATTCAGTAGTATAGTGTATGGAGCCCTCCAACAAGCCCACCCAACTGGCCAAAAATCGGCCAGATGTTGATCAAGCAGGTTTGGTTGTTCCATTGGAACAAGGGCTGCATTCGCTAATTAACACAGTTCTTTCTTCAACCACTATCTAGTATAGGTCAATCTAAAAAAAAAAATCTAAAAAACAACTGGACTTGCTGAGTAATCAATGAAGACGTTTCACTACTCATCCGAGCAGCTTCTTCAGTTCAACTGACTGGTGTGGGAAGTTCTCGGCATATAAACTCTTCCACTAATCCATTTACAATGGCACATTGTAACTCTTCAAAGAGGTGACATTTGAAGAAACTCACAGAGGTGTTGATTCTGTGTAGTTGTGATAGGATTATCCAATGTGTCATGCAACTCCTAGATACAGGTGTTACTTGTGAGAGTTGCATGAATGGATGTGTGAAGTGTTCTGAATCCGCCGGGGTACAGATGTTAGAACAGCATTGTATGTAGCAGACAGGTGGTGTCGAAGCCCCCCCCCCCTGTTCAGAGATGGTCTCTCCACCTTGACATGAATCGCCTCTTTCACGCCTCGTTCAAACCAGCGGTCTTCTTTATCCAAGATTTGGACCTTGCTGTCTTCAAAGGAGTGTCCCTTGTCTTTTAAGTGTAGAAAGACAGCTGAGTTTTGCCCTGTAGAGTTCTCCCTCCTGTGCTGAGCCATTCGCTTGGAGAGCAGTTGTTTTGTCTCCCCGATGTATAGATCTGTGCACTCCTCGCTACACTGGACTCCGTATACCACATTGCTTTGTTTTTCTTTTGGTGTTTGATCCTTTGGGTGTACCAGTTTTTGTCTCAGTGTGTTGCTAGGTTTGAAAAACACAGGGACATGGTGTTTGTTGAAAATCCTCCTGAGTTTCTCTGACACTCCAGCTACATATGGGATGACTATGTTTCGCCTACTATTGGTCTCCGGGCGGTTATTTCTATTGGTGTTCCTGTTGGGCTTGGTTGCTGCTGTTTTGACAAAGGCCCAGTCTGGGTAGCCACACGCTTTCAAAGCTCCTCTGAGATGTTTTTGCTCTTTGTCTTTGGACTCTGTATCAGTTGCCAAACATTCCGCCCGGTGGTGCAGAAGAAGCTGCTCGGATGAGTAGTGAAACGTCTTCATTGATTACTCAGCAAGTCCAGTTGTTTTTAGATTGACCTATACTAGACATACTATGACCTGGATGAATGAAAATCTTCATAGTCATATTCTTCAACCACTCTTATTCCCACCATTGTAATTTGGTTGTTTAGTGCTAGAGCCAATGATCACATTAAGCCTGATATCTATACCGTAGGTGGGCATTTTGGGTGAAAGATCCACAATTGTGTAGGGCCACCTTAAGTTCGTTTATAGGTTTATGTGCGCTAAGACATTACAGGTAATTGTAAACAGTAAACAACATAGATATCCTACTGAAAACTCATCAGGTTCCTCTGATTTGGCGAGAATATTTTGACTTTTACCATTCTAGCTTACATATATTAATAAGGTATTGGGAATGGTGTGCTAAGTAGTATGGCATCAGCTTTATTTGCCAACCATTTTTTATACTCCTGGCTAGAATGCGTGCCTAAAGAATAACTCACAGACGTTTCCATAGCTAACTAACTATTGCTCTGTTATAGGAACAGAAAAAAAATAACACAAACATATGATTCTCTTTCTCTCTCTCTCTCGTGCTAACTATAAACACATAAGAGCTCATTAAGAAGCAAGTGGAAAGTTCAAGTTTGTTGGGAATATGCCAGGCTTTTTTTTAACCGCAATGTAGCATTATGTTGCAGAATTCCGGCATAATTGTAGGTGATTTACCAATGCAGATGACAATTTGTGTCTACATTAATACATGTCTTGCATGTTCCATTCTCAATTTGATGGCATGCTCTTCCTTGATAGAAGGTTTGGCAGCAGCAATTCATGACTTCACCTTTCCACCTTCTTGGCATCTACTAGAAGTCGCAGCCTAGCCTTCTCATAAGTCAAATCCCTCAACTGGAGCTGAAAAATATACTGTATTGGTATTCTTGATTGTATTCACCCATAAAATGATTCCTTTGTGACCTTAGCATTGAAATGCCTATTGCTCAAAAGCAAGTAAAAAAAAATCTTAATCCAAACCCCAGCAACTTCTGTATACAAAATAATACAATAGCTCCCCAGGTCCCACCTCCACACTGTGAAAAGTCAAAATCTTCTTGCAACAATTTAGTGCATAACCCATTGCCTAATTTGTTGCCTGCCCCTAACGCTCAAAATGTCTCTCTATTAAATACTGTATAGTGTTATTCCATGTTTTTGTCATGATGATGATATTTCATCTGTATTTTTTCAGCTATTTGGGGAAAATACAGTCCCTTGCAATCCTTAATTCCAGTAATATTAGTATATAATCTCATATATATAAAAGAAGAATGGAACCTACCTCTAAACTGACACAGCTAATGTAATGCCATAAATGCCAAGATATATAAAGAACTAGAAATGCCTGATTCATTCCTGGGAAGCTTAAAGCATATAATATCATGTGTGATCAGCTTGTATTAACATAACTGTTGTACAGATTAGCTTTCCCTTCATAATTTTAAGGGCAAAATCACAAAGCCAAATGTCAGCATGGATACACTAATACCAAGCGGGAAAACAAGTCTCTGAAAGCAATGTCTCCAGGCCATATTCCTCATATCTGAACAATGTTATTGATTAAACATGTCAGATAATTTTGTGCTTTATCTAATGGGATGGCTTTAACAAAACCTCTGACCCAATGTTTAGCAGAAATCAAGATAATTATATTGTACTTCTTATACTCAATCAAAATATCATCAAGATACACCTTGACACCGAATGCCAAAAACTCGAAAAATTCAAGTTTTTTTTTTTTTATAAGATCCAAATTTTTAGTGGAAAAAAAAACGTGAATTTTTGGAAATTTATTATACCCCAAGGATGGAAAAAGTCCATTCTATTTGGATGTTTTGTGGTCTGTGCTGGAATTAGCCCTAAAATTCAGCTATTCTGGGCTTTTTAGGCAAAAATTTGAAAAATGTGGGCTTTTGAGGAAAAAGCCCGGAAAAAAAACAAGTGATTCGGGAAAAACTTTGTAGGTGTCAGATTTTCGTAAGTCTCGATTATTTTGTGTTTGTCCCTGATCTGATAAACCATGCTTTTTTTAATAATAAATAAGGTCCAATTGTGGATTCTAGTTTGATCAGACTTTTTTTTATTAAAATACTCAGAAAAATTGATAAATTAGGCCCCTTATGTTCAGATGAATTTAGCATCTGAATAACTCATCATATAAATAGACTTGTGGGTAGTGAAATTGATTTAAATACATAAAGTCTCATTTAAAATTGCAAGAGCAAATGCTGCTGCTATCCCCTTTAGCGTCCATTTTAAGCAAATAATTCTATTAAAATTAGAATGTATTTCTTTCATTTTTTTTCTCTGTAATAATAAAAAAAATACTTGCACAGTACATGATGGCAACTAATCTGTGTAAATCCATATTGGTGGCAAATAAAATCCTATTGGGTCCTTTTATTGTTTAGATGTTTTTCAGTAGTCGTAAGATGAGGTGACCAAAATGATGGGAAAAAACCCTTATCATGAGAGCCCAGGTCCCAGATGTTCTAGATTATAGATCCCATGACTGTACTTAATTGTTGCTTATAGCTTTATAAAATAATTTCTTGATACTTGTTTTATTCGTTCATTTTCAAAATCACTTGAAAAAATGGCAAGACCTGAGAATAAAGGCTGGTCAATGGGGAACCTTTAGCTTCTTCCTTTTTCTAGGCCATATTCCTATCCAGAGAAGCCAACCCGGACGTCAATGCTTTTCACAAATTTTTTGCCGTTTCACGAAACAGACACATCAAGAGTAACTTTGGGCTACTACACGATACATTTGTTTAACCATTATCTCAGTAGGAAGGGAATTTTGGGCATTTTATTGCCTGTGCTGGAGGAGATTAAACATCGGTGACAAAATGTTGTCATGTGAGACAAAGGACTGCCTTAAAGGGATGGTTCAACTTTGAGTTAAATTTTTGTATTTTATAAAATGGCTAATTCTAAACAACTTTGCAATTGGCTTTCATTTTTTCTTTTTTATAGTTTTTTTTTTTAATTATTTGCCTTTTTTCTTCTTTATCTTTCCAGCTTTAAAATGCAGGTCACAGACCTCATTTAAAAATAAAAACAAATGCTCTTTAAGGCTACAAATTTATTGTTATTGCTACTTTTTTTTTTTTACTCATCTCTTTATTCAGGCCTCTCCTATTCATATTCCAGACTCTTAATCAAATCAACGCATGGTTGCTAGGGTAATGAGTACACTAGCAACCAGATTGCCAATTTAAACTGGAGTACTTCCAAAGAAATAGTTAAATAACTAAAAAAAATGAAAACCAACTGCAAATTGTCGCATAATATCATTCTCTGCATCATACTAAAAGTTAAGTTAATGGTGAACAACCGCTTTAAAGTTCTTCAAGTGAAAAAATCTTAAGCATAAAGACTACCAAAGTACGGTTCTACTAAAAGAACAGCACAAAACAATCAATTAGTATTAAGAAGCTGACATCTTAAAAACACATTTTCCCTCTTTAGGGAGCAGCAAATGTCAGGAAATATTTGGCGCAGCTCCATCTCATGCACGCCACTGAAAATCCCTTGTCTAACACCAGAGGAGGCACCGGAAAGCTTAAAACATTATGAATTACCTGATCCCAAGGGAATCACCCACATGTGTGGGGAGACTTAAGTTCAACTACTCTCTTTTCTATATTTATGAACTCTGTCTAAAGATTAATGGGGTAAGAGGGACCATTGGAGATTGAAGCATTCGGTAACTCTTTTTTCCTTCTTTTTCTTTTGTTGTTTATAAAAGAAGCCCCCTGATTTAAGGCAGAAAGCACTCCAAGAAAAGAAGGTCTACAATGTGGCACAAGACTCAGGGCTTATGTCGCTGTCTATGTGGTAATGAGCTAGTGTATGGTAGCATAACTTGGAACTAGTAGCTAGGCATCTAGGAGGTACTAAAGGGATATTGTCATGGGAAAACATTTTTTTTTTCCAAAACGCATCAGTTAATAATGCTGCTCCAGCAGACTTCTGCAATGAAATCTGTTTTTAAAAAAGAGCAAACATAATTTTTTACATTTAATTTTGAAATCTGACATGGGGCTAGATATATTGTCTGATTCCCAGGTGCCCCAGTCATGTGACTTGGCTCTGATGAACTTCAGTCACTCTTTACTGCTGCACTGCAAGTTGGAGTGTTATCACCCCCATCCCTTCTTCCTTCCAGCAGCCCATCAGCAGAACAATGGGAAGGTAACCATATAACAGCTCCCTGGTAGATATAAGAACAGTACTCAATAGTAAAATCCAGGTCCCACTGAGACACATTCAGTTACATTGAGTAAGAGAAACAACAACCTGCCAGAAAGCAGTTCCATCCTAAAGTGCTGGCTCTTTCTGAAAGCACATGACCAGGCAAAATGACTGAGATGGCTGCCTACGCACCAATATTACAACTAAAAAAATATACTTGTAGGGTTAGGAATTACATTTTATATGGTAGAGTGAATTATTTGCAGTGTAAAAAATTTAATTTAAAAATAAAAACTACATCATGACAGAATCCCTTTAACCATGGATGATTTGTCTGCTGGTGTCCATTTGGTGGACACTGTAATAAATAAACCAACATTGCTTTTTTACCTCCCTGCCTATTGATGGGCTGCTCATTGAGTGCCTGCTCAAGTTCATATGGTTGGTTATTGTACATGTCTGTATGCCTCTGTCTATGATTTTATAGGTTGGGAACATCAGAACCATCATGTTAATGCAGTTGCCCGAAATGGAATGCTTTTCTTTCTACCCATATGAGACTGACCCACTGATCTCTTTCACCTAGCAGAGGACAGAGTGATACAAGCTCTTATTGAGCATATGCTCCACCCAAGAGCTGCCACTGTAGCATATGGTGGATGTGCTACATTTGTTAGACATAGTATGATGTAATCCATTATGTAGGTGGGAAAGAAGGCATTTGGATGAAGACGGAGCTTATTCTGGTAACCAAATCAAGGTTTTTTTTTTTAGCCAATCTATTAATAATGTAACAATAATATGTCCTCTACACATATTAATGTTGGAATATGAGTAGGCTCTACAGGCATAACTCAAACCACCTGACATTACACATATAAGCAAGATGTTGAGCTATCCATTGATTCTGCTTATGTCTCTTTTCAACAAGCTGCTCAGCATTTCAGATTTAACACCCTGACATACATTTTGAAGTCACCTCCTCCTTCTTTTCCTCCTCCACTCTCCTCCTCCTCCTCTCAGCACTCTCATGGAGATGCTTGGCTGCAACTAATAAATCAAATTGTCTTTTCTACGTCCATAGTGAACAGAGAGCCACAGGAACCCGAAACAGCCTGTCAAGGGTGGTGGTGGATGCCGGGCTGCTGGGACAACCCTGCTGAGCAGCTAAAATTCTGGACATTTGGTGAAACATTGGGATGTCAGTTACTTTAAGGCAAATGTGAAATAAAGACAAAAAAGTGACTAGGGAAGCATATGAAAGGACACAGCACAACCCACTACAAGAATTGGGACTCCTAGAATAAAATGGAATCTAATGTTTATCCATTGGCCACTATATTGAATAAACTTTTAAACAAAGAAAGCAATAACAGTTTAAATAATGATTTGTAATATTCAATATATACAGTAAGTGGGGGATCTATCATCTAGAGCCTGTCATTTTCCAGAGATTTCTTGACATAACATGGAGCAACTTGCCTTCAGCATACCTACTCAAAAACATTGAAATATTACGATCATTTTGCTCTCATCAATATGAATTCTTGCTAGCTTAGTTACTATGAGGTACTGGGGCTGATTTATGAACGTACAGTAAGTGCTAAATTGTGCCAGTGCAGTTGCCTATAGCAAGAATTAGCTATGAACAGTCAGCCACAATTATTTAGTAAGTTCATTGCTTATGGCTATTGCTCTTGTACATTTATATTGGTACATCAGCCCTAATGTCTAAATTGTCAAAATTAAAGCTTTGCCTATTGATAAGGACAGTGTGGGACAAGGCTTTACTTTGGTGCTTTCTGGATAATGGGTTTCCAGATACAAGATCCCATGCCTGTAGCAGGAAAATGGCATCACAATGTCTGACGTTGAACTTTTGAATTTACAATAGGAAGCAAGTACTTGCATAGTAACAAGTATAGCAAGAACTATAATATATTTAGTACTCCTGAAGCTCTGCTAGTCTTGAAGGTTCCTCCACACATAAGTGCTTAATTTAGTCTTTTCTACAGACGCAATGCCTGTGAATACATTTTGCTTTATCTATAGTATTTTAAAGAGGGACATGTAATTCATTAGACCTTGCTCTTAGGTTAGGTGAGAAAATTTTGATTTTTCATGAAGTCCTTAGTTTAGAAGTGAGATCATCCGTTGATTTGGGACAATAAATGGATCATTTTCAGTGGTACTAATTTTCATTCATCAGTGGATGAACCCATAGTATCCAATGAGCAATTAGAAATAAGTTTGGATATGACTACTGCTAGTACAGCAATGAAAACAAGGAATTACTTGGCTACTATGGATCAGTGGCATAATAACTCCATGCCAGGCCCCCTGCAAAAAAATCTTCAGAGGGAGCCAGGCACACAGTAGCTCCTTCCCAGGTCCTCCCTCCACCCAACCACTGGCTGGAATCTCCCTGCACCCCCATGCTTCCTCTATAGTTACGCCATTGTTACAGATTACTGCAGTGGTGCCAGGTTAAGAATTAAGGTTTGAAGCCTGGGTAATATCTGCCAGATTGACCAGTTTTTTGCCCATGTGTTCATGTTCAGATTGTTTTGGTAAATCCATCTGTCTGATGGTTCAAGTGATGAAATCAAGCTGTTGATTGGTTGCTGTTGGTTACAAGAGCTTATTGACTGTGAAAGAGTGGATGGAATGGGGGGAACCATTTACTCACCCTTTATCTCACTCCCTGGTTGCAACCTTGACCCCAACAGCCTCTCCCCCAATAAATGCAGACTTAATTTCTGTTGGATAATGCTGGCTGCAGCTTTATTAACTTTAACATGTTCAAAATATTAAACCACCAAGAATATGTAGCACATTTTAACCAGTTTTATAACTCTACCTATTCCTAAACTATTACCATCCTGTGTATTGTACCTCAATACTGCTGCATCCCTCGTGACATCGAGCTGCAGTACATCCACTCAATGATATTTAAGTGCTTTTTACAGGTCATAGAACTCCGATATGGTTTCTAATATCCTTATATTTTACAGTATAAGAATAAATTTGGTTTGTGTTGATGAGATGTTCTGTTTGTTGCAAGGCTTTGCCTATGGGATTGCTGTCTACTTGGGCAGATGGTTGGCAGACAATTATAAGAGCTGTCAAGTCCCCCAGGAGTTTTTCTGGAGTTACCAGATTTTCTGATCTGTCGACTGGTCTCCCATCACTCTGATGCATTCTTACAATTTCAGATGATTTCTAACGATTTTCAGGTAAAAATCCAGAGTGCACATGCCCAGAACATTTCAATGATGAAGTGTGCATGCGTATCGCGGTTTTGGTGGCTTCAGGAGCGTTTCTGCTCATGGGTGTGATCTAACTGTTGACGTCACGTCCAATAATGCCACAAACCCAGAAATGTTTTAGCAATGACCACAAATCCCTCATCTAAGCACAGGATTGGCCACGCCGGCCCAGACCCGCTCCTGCACTCCCTCTTCTTTCCAGTCACACTGTGGTGGGTTTGAGAGGTATCAAAAAAAAAACTGCACTGCCCCAGGGTTCTTCCAGCAAGCACCACAGAATGATCCTCTTCTTGCTCTTCATTTTTCAAATTTCCCAAGGCAGACACATACACAGTAGAATGAAAAAGTTGGCTTTTATGTTAAAGTTGGGCTTTAGCTCTACTGCGCATGAAGAGCTGAAAAAAGAATCAGGAAGAGGATCGCTCCATGGTACTCACTGGAAAAATTGGTGCAGTTTTCTGCTGACAAGCCCAGAGTCACAGGTAAACAAATACACTCACTTTGGGTGCCTAACATTTGGAACCCCCAAGTATAAAATAACTTTACTTCTCCTTTAAAGGTAATAAAGAAATCTACCACCACATCACCAGGCATATCAATTCATGGCCTCACTGCCCTTATGACACAGAACCATTTGAGATTTAGATGAAAATTCCTTTTCTTCAGTGTAGAGGGGTGGCCTCTTGTTCTTAATTCATTTCATTGTGAGACCTTTCCCCCTTTTTGTTTATAATGCCCTATAATACATTTGTACAAAGATAACATTCCCTCACAAGCCCTTCTTTTACAGAAAAACCCCAACTTTGTCTTTTCTCATAAATTAATAGTTCCATTCCTTTTTCACAACTGTTCAGGTTTTTTTCAACTCATTAATAGCCTTCATATGGATTGGTATCCAAAACTACTCTACATACTTCAGGTAAGGCTTTACTGGGCATTAATATAAAGGCAAAATAATGCTACTATCACTGGAATCTATGCCCATTTTTTTTTTACAAGAGATGTAATGGTGACTGGCTCCCTACAGTTGCAAAGTCTGCTTTCCACAAGAACCCCCCAAAACATACATACATACACACATTTCATATATAACTAGCAATTATGTTGTTTTTGTCCAAATGCAGAACTTTGCTTTAGTAAACAGTTGAACCTGGTTTGATAATAGACTGCCCTTTTTGCCAATTTATTCAAATCCCTCTGCAAAGCTGAAACATCCTGCATGGAACCAATTGTTTTGCAAATTTATGTAATTAGCAAATGCAGAAACAGGACTTGCCAAGCTTGGCAATGCCAATCTCTAGGTCTGTTATGAATCAAATAAAAAGGACAGACCCCTGAGGCACTGCACTAACAAACTGATCCAACCAGAAAATGTTCCATTTAACACAAATCTTTGTAATCTGTCTTTGAGAAAATTCTCAGTCCAAGTGCAAATAGTATGTCTGAGGCAAATATTCCATATTTAATCAGTAACCATCTGTGTGGTAAATGCTTTAGCAAAATCAACATAAATCACATCCAGTGCCACCCCAGTGTCTAGGTTTCTGCTCATCTCCTCATTGAATTCACACACTTATAAAATTGTGATTTAAATCACAATTATCCCTTAATAATATGCCCAATTACTTTATCATATATGCACATGGTCCAGGACACCCACAATGGATGCCTTGGACAAGATAGAAGATGAAGGCACAATGCTTAATAGAATAGTACCCCTAAGGTTGGTAATTATATTGACTGGGGGTGCCTAACAAATTACCTCCTTTCCCCTATGGATTTATTGGTTCCCTGTCATTTAAATGGACAACAGTAACAGAATGACAACCCATAGTATTGCTGAAAAGGGAAGATTCATTCTGTATCAATTGATACAATATATCAATTCAACACTAAGGGGCATATTTATCAAGGGTCAAATTTTGAATTGAAAAATCGTTGAGATTCAAATTCAAAAAGACCAACCGAAATTAACTCTTTGGGTTTTTTTGAGTCAAATAGGTCCGTTTTCGATCTAATAGGTCTGTATTTGGCCGAATTCGAATCGTACGAATCGAAGGAATAGCGCATTCGAGCAAATTCGATTCGAAGTTTTTCCCAAAAAAAACTTTGATTTTTTGGACTCCAAAATAGGCTCTAGGATGCCCCCCATAGGCTAAAACAGCAATTCAGCAGGTTTTAGATGGCGAATGGTCGAAGTCGAATTTTTAAAGAGACAGTATATGATAAATTTTATATATATATTTGAATTTTAGAATTTTTTTCTAATTCAAATCGAATTTGGACTATTCCCTAGTCGAAGTACACAAAAAATAGCTTGAAATTTGAATTTTCCCCTCGACCTTTGATAAATCTGCCCCTAAATGCTTTGAGTGAAAAGAATTAAAGAAAAAAAAATGTAAAGTATAAGTGCCAGCGTTCAATTCTCTGTAATAACAGACTATACATATGAATTCATAAACAATTATTTCAAATAAAAGATTAAACATCAGATTTTAAAGTGACTTTGTGACCTGTAACACAAAATGAGAAATTGCAATTTGCAGCAAAATACAGTAAATATATATATATAATATATTTCACCTTATTTTGAAATCAGAATTTTTCTTCTTACATTTTGTGACTTTTCTATTGCATGGATTATTTTTATAGCATTCTGACATGTATGTCTTGCGAGTGAAAGGCTCATGTTTTTTCTCAGTCACAGTAGAAAGTAGAGTCACTCGTGCTCTGGGCATACAGTGATATGTAACTGTTTGGAAAAAAGACTAATAATTAGTTTTGGTCTTTAAGTGATGAAACAACTACTAAAGGTATGGAAACCGTTATCTGTAAAGCTCCATATTACGGAAAGGCTGTCTCCCATAGACTCCATTTTATCCAAAAAATCCAGATTTGAAAAAATGATTACCTTTTCTTTGTAACTGATCTTATCCCTGTATTTTATAAATCTGCTATCCGGAAACCCGTTATCCAGAAATTACGGGAAGGTTGTCTCTCATAGACTCCATTTTATCCAAATAATCTAAATTTTAAAAATGATTTCCTTTTTCTCTTAACAATAAAACAGTAGCTTGTACTTGATCCAAACTAAGATATAATTAATCCTTATTGAAAGCAAAACCAGCCTATAGGGTTTAATTAATGTTTAAATGATTTTCTAGTAGACAAGGAATGGAGATCCAAATTACAGCCGTTATCCTTAATGCCCCAGGTCCTGAGCATTCTGGTACAGGTCCTATACCTGTACCACTTTACGGTAGTAGTAACAGTTGTTTGTGGTTATAGTCCTCGTGTTCCTGTTTAGCAGTGTATCAAAGGAATGTCCATAAGGGGTCAGTAGTAAGTCCCTTAAGACAGTAACTAGATCCATCAGATAATTTGCTTAGTGTCTCACTGAGAACTCCATGTGTTACAAGGGGTTAAACACAAGACACAAGAGTGCGTTGGATTAAGTGAAAATCCTCCAAGCTCTTTTGTTAAAAATTTGGTTACACTGATTAGGGACACAACCAGTGTTTTGTACATGTATTTAGCTGTTTCAGTAATATAATAGCACAATATAAAGTAGATCCTCCTGCTGTTAGCCCATTGCATCATAACAAATAAAGAAAGAAGTAGGGTGGCGGAGGAGATTGCGTGTTCTCAGAGCCTGCTGTGCCTCTCCCTTTCTGCCTCATTCTGCTCAAACAAACACACAAGATACCACTCCCCTATTGTTTTCACTGTAACTGATTTTGGCACAGGCTTCTCGGCACATCGGAAGGGTGTTCATTAGCACTGGGACCATTTCCAGGCTGAATGCAGAAAATGAACACACGGCTTCACTTGTTCTCATGCTAAATGACAGATTTAGTTAAGGGGGGAGAAGCAATAATAACGTATCAAAACAACATCATGAAAAAGCAACAATAACAACATAAATACAACCAGATATAGCAGGTGAGTTCACTTGTTTGGTTTCTCTGGAATTTAAGAGATTCAAGTCAAAGTAGTTCTTTAACCATAAACTGGTCGCTCATTTATTGGCATAACCGCCATCACGATGACCTCTCATGCAAATCCAAACAATTAACCAGAAACATCGCAATGGCGAAGATCTAGCAAGGTGGTTTGTTGATAGAATTTTCAGTTTTTTATTTTGCCCCAGTCAATATTATTATTGCCCCAGTTTATATTACAGAGGAAAAAACATTTCCTGACAAATGATTTAAGAAAAATTGTGGCATCCTTTATGTGATTTATATTGAAATACGTGTGGATCAAACTACCTTTGTATGCAATGTCCATAGTGGTCCTTATAATTTTAGGTTTTAAATTAACCTTTCTAGTAGTGATGGGTGAATAAATTCCAAATTTCCACGTTTCAGCGGCAAAAAAATTTGAATGCGCTTCCGAAAAGTCGTATGCATCAAAACCATCGCACGTCAACACTATCTGGATGCCCATTGACTTTAACGCTTGCGTCAAAATTGACACGAGCATTTAAATTGAAGCAAATTGACGCAGACATCAAAATTCGAGTTGTGCGCATTTTTTGTAGTTTCACCGAAAAATGTTTGGGAAATGGTGAAAAATGCACAAAACACGAATTTTGATGTCTGCGTCAATTTTGCCAGCGTTAAAGTCAATGGCCGTCTAAATAGTGTTGACGCACGATTTGGACTTTTTCGATTCATGTCCAAATTTGTTGACGCCAGTGAATTTCCGTAGAAGTTTGCAAATTTATTCAACGGCGGCGAAATTTGGAAACTTGAAGCAAATTAGCACCTGCCGAAAAATTCAGAGAAATTCACCCATCACTACTTTCTAGTCTACCAGCCTTTCAAAGGGAGCTTTTAAAGATTTTTGAAGAGTATATATTTACTTTGTACAATCTACATTCCGGGATAAAACTGACTTGTAGCTGGGGTTGCCACCTGGCCGGTAAAAATGATGGTTGATCCCAATGTTATTAATAGGGAAAACAGATAAATATATAGGAAGGCCGGTATTTTTTTCCAGAAAAGGTGGCAACCCTATTTGTAGCACAGAATCGCATGGCAAATCAGACACATGGATTTGGCATAGGTTGACAATACTTTCCTGTTGATTTACAAACATTTCAAATAAGCAATAATTTATACTGATTTTAATCCAGTGAATTCAGTTTGCATACCTCCTAACTGTCTTGTTTTTCGCGCGACAGTCACGATTTTGACAGCTCAACCCGCAGTCTCACATTGTTACTGAAATGTCCAGACTCCTGCACTGAACAGCCAGAAAACGATACAAGGTTTCTAAAACTCAATTGGCTTTTGGCAGAGAGCCCAGAATATGTGCAGGTGCACTTAGATACATCTGTTACAATTTAAACTAAGCAAAGATGCAAGTGCAGCAATTTAAGATAAGCAGGTCTCTTGGGGAAACTGTGACTTGCATCTTAAAGGGCAATTCATCTTGATTAGCAAAACAGTAATAACACATAAAAAAACACAGAAATTTGTTAGAACATTCATAACCTTCCAAATTTTTCTTTTGACTTTCTAGGCTTCCAAATGGGGGTCACTGACCACATCTAAAAAAAATGCTTTGTAGGGTTATATTGGTGCTTTTTATTACTTATCTTTCTATTCAGACCTCTCCTATTCATATTCCAGTCTCTTATTAAAACAGTGCATAGTTGCTAGGGTAATTAGGATCCTAGCAATCAGATTGCTGAAACTGAAGCACTGCTGAATACAAATCTAAAAAAACATAATGTAAAATAAAGACTTGTTGTACTATTTCAAATTTGGGCTCCTTGATTCTACTGACTTAATGACTTTGGTGTTCCGGAGTGGTGCCTGCCTGTAATTCAAGTTTTGTATAAAAAAAACTCATAAACCAAAAATAATAAAACATGAAAACCCTTTGCATATTGTCTCAGGATATCACCCTGTACATCATACTAAAAGTTAAAGATAAAAAATATATTTTTTAACCCATATTTGTCCATACTGTTTAGTGTAATTCTACACATTGGATCCCTGCTAGCACCCCTGGCAAGCAGCGGTTAATGGGTCATATAAAAGCAGGGTATAATAAAATGTATGTTTTATAACCTTTAGATAAATACAAACTTTCCCTTGTTTGTTATAGTTTTATAACCTTTGTTGTGGTAGCAATGTATGAACGGCAGTAGATTGTTGTGGCGTGAGGCTAGGGTTGATTTTATTTTACATTTTATGACCTTCATATCCCATTTCCTAGGAGCTAAAGACATCAAATAGTAATGATTTCCCTTCCCAGATTAAGGCTGTAGACTACTGTTCCATACCAACCACCCAACTGTTTATTATGTGTTTCTTCATCAAGTGTAGAGTATTTGAGCTCATATAAAACAAGTGATTGTAACATACTCCCAATATTGGAGAAAATGGTCCAGAGGTGCATCCAAGAGAAATAAATATACATATAAAAAAAAGATGAAATGTATTGATGAGAGCCAAGGAACACTACCATTACCCCAACTGCAGTGCACTGTACAATGGTGTGTGATTAACATTGACAGGAGGAGATTTACATGTGATGGATATCAGTCTAGGGTTGACAACTGTCTGTTTTGACCCAGGCAGCAGTTTTTTGAAGGGCTGTCCAGGTCAAAACTGCCTGCCTGGTTTTCCAAATTAGGAAAACCAGGCAGGATTTCCTATGATTCACACGGCGATTGGCCAATCTGCAATCACCACTCCGCAGCTCCGCCCCTGATGCCACAGCCCTGCCCCATTACGGTTCCACCCCCTGCCCGGAGTTGGATGGGCCAAGCAGTGCCAACCCTAGATATCACTATCACTGGTAAAATCCCAGCTGGAGTGATATTTTTGTGAGATCTTTAGTGTAAACTTTGTCATAGGAAATATAGTCACAATCACTACACTTTGTGGCTAAGCCCAGTAAATCCAGTAGTGTAGATAGAGTCCTTGCATTCAGCATTTCACTGACAATAATGGGATTAACAGGTCCATCCATTACCTTTTCCCCATCAGTAGGGGATGTTGGGTGGTGGGTTGATGACCTCAGGCAAGCATGCATAGTTCCCTAAAGAACCACTTGTTAAGGGTGCTGAAAGTTAGTACGGCATATGAATTGTCATATTCTGTAGAGAAGAGTCAGTTTGACCAGATCGTAAACAATAAGCAACCTTGTAACGTATTAATCTGGTGTTATCAGCTCATTCCAAAGATTGTCAACATAGTTTCTGTTTGGGTTATTGTAACAACTAAGGTTTCTTTAAATTGCATAACAAACTGAAACTAATTGTGGAGAGAGGTGGGTGAAATACAGAGGTGCAGTGTTGATACAGTTACCAAACAAGGTTCCTTTTTTCCTTTCTTTTGCATAGTTCCCTAAAGGCACTGAACAAAGTAGCCATTCTGAAAAGTAATAAAACTAGATATCTCAGCCACGGTAGCATATGCAGTCAGAGCAGTCTTTACAACACTTTGCAAACCCTTGTGTTCTGCTTATGTCCCGTCAGCTCCAATTTCCAACATAAGATGTAGAAATCCAGCTGAGAAAGAGCAGAGTGTTAGCACAGGAGAATTAAGAAGACAGTTGGTAAAATACTCCCAGCAGTGCTTGGGAACTCCATTAATCATCCTGCCCAAGCATGACAGACACAAAATATGGATATTAAAATTCTATATGAAAAAAAGTTGGCTGCATCTTCCTTACTCTAACATAAAAGATATCACTGCTGTTAATTAACTATTGTCCTGCAGGTCACATCATTGGCCTGACACTGTATATAGAAAGAAACATTAAACGGTAGCTCATGTTCATTAGCTGCTCATAAAATCTTTTGGAAATAACGAGCAACTAAACGCAACAAATGGTTTGCGCAAACCCTAAACTGGTACCACTTAGTGCTTAAATAAGATATCCTTTCAACTTAACACTCTATCCAATAAAAAAAAAAAAGAGAGAGCAAATGAATATTTAAATCTAGAAGGTGAAAATATGTTTTTCTTACTTTTAGCTAAGGGATGCAAATCCCCAGTGGAAGAAATCCCCCAAGCAAGCATGTTGGTTTTGGCAGAGAAACATACGGTCCCGTAGTTCTAAAGATGAGCTGACACATGCAGATTCTCTGATTAGTTCTTTCAAAAGGCTAATTAAATATTACCGTTGTTTTCACAGCTAATAATGTGAGCTCCGTTTTCTTCTCTGTCAGCACTGACATTGATTTTTAGCTGTTATGATTAAAAAGAAAAGCCTTGTTAAAGAAAATATCCCTTCCAAGCACATGTTTGCATCCTAATAAATGTAAAATAAAGGTAAACAGGTCAGAAAACAGAAAGGAATGTGATAGAATTGATCTTCATTGTAAATAGAATTACTGGGCAATTCCATTCAAAATAATTTGCATAACTAAAGAAAATTCTCAATATACATGGATTAAAAACTTTCTGTGCATTTGGGGTAATTTGTAAATGATTGCTATTGAAAGTAGTATCTGACTTTCCCTTTCTATTCCCTTTGCTGCTGGTTCTGGCTCTTGAAGCATTGTAGCAACATCCATCTGGAAACTGGAGTCTAGCCTGGAGGAGATCTGACCTCTGCAACTTTGTTGCAAGGGTTAAATTGAGCAGGATAGAAAGGGACAAATCCATTCTGGGTCTATTACCCTTTAAAAAGACTTTAGAAACCAAATCTCCGGAGTGTGGTCATAGAGGTTGTAAAAATAAGTTGGCAAAACTTATCCCAAAGCTGTTGTAATGAGCTTGTGTCAGAATTACCCAATTCAATTAGCTGATGTGCTGAGTAACCAGTAACAAACATTACAAAGGCATGATGAAAAATGTTCAAACAAAAAGAGCTTACGTACAAGAAGCAGGTGGAAAAGCAAGTCCCTATTACATGCAATGGTCTGGGCAGGCAGTAAGCAAAAAACAGGCACAGGTTTAGGGGAGGCAAGAAACAAGCAAAGTTAAAGTAACAGGGCAAGGGTCAAAACTAGGGGAACATAGTCACTTGTGGGCAGGCGGTAGGTACAGGGCCCCAGATGTAGGAGCAGATAAGGGGCGGGATGAGAGAACACCTATGTGCTTAACCTGCCCATCCATTTTTTAAAAATCTAGCGTAATCATAGGCGGAGGGTGAGTTTTGTGCTTGGGGAGGCTACTTAACCCATTCCTTGTTTTGATTTTACCTCGCTGCTTATGTCCTGTAAACACAGGTTTGAGCAGGATCTAGTGCACACTGAGAGTAATGGGTACAGGCACATCATCCCCACCATCACTAGCACACTGTTCAACAAAAAGAACTGTGTATAGGCACCCCAAGCACAGGGTGGGAACTGCCACTCCAAGCATATCATATAGTGAGAGCCAGGGGGTTGAGGCACCACAAACACATAATAAACAGTGAATGGCTGTGGGTATTGACACTCCAGACACATTATACACAATAAGGGACAGTGTTTAATGAACAGGGGAGGTGCATTTGACACTTGGGGGCAGATTTACTAAAGGACCAGGTGGCTAACACTAGCTTCAATTCGCTAGAGTTACCGCCTGCAGGACAACAATTCGCTAGCAAAAGAGACAGGTGCTAGCGGTCATTCGCATTCTATCGCCAGGCGCCAATTCCCTCTGGCCAATGGACTATTCACTAAAATGCGGATTTTACTGAAAGTTACCTCTTTGGCCAGACTTGCTTTCACCAGCTCAGACCAGGGAAAGTGCAATGGAGTACATAGATCTTCCTCAATCTTCTGTCACTTACATCATATTCTGTGGGTCAACTTTTCCTTATTTGAGAGTGATAACCTGCAAAAGTCCTTAAAAATTTTTTTGGTAACCGGTTTAATCCATCCATATTTTCTAACATATGGAACATTAACTTTACAGTGGGCTCATGTGTAGGGCATTATAACAACTCTATTGTCTTTATTAAGGTTCCCTGGACATGTGTTTTAAAAAGTGTAATTTGTAAGTATATGCACCAACATGTAACATAAAGATGTCCATACAACTTTAAATTTCCCACCCTATGCAAATTGACCTGAGTGCAAGATCCCTAGTGAAGTTTCGCAAGACAGAAATGAACACTAGCGCATCTTCACTATCAAATGCTTGCATTGCCGAAGTAACGCAACTGAAAAGTCGTCAGTATTCGGCGCCCATGACGAATTAGCGTTGTCTGAGCAAATTTTCACCTGCCGAAGTGTTGCGCTGGGTGCGAAGTGGACACAGGCGAAATTTTCGTCATTTAGTAAATCTGCCCCTTGAGTTTTTTTCAGGATGCCCCCTATTCTGCTGTACCCACCTATTTTTACCCTTTTTTTCTCTTTGTAGTTCATCATCTTTTTATGCCACTACAGCATGCCTCATGCACTTTACAGATCTCTTTGTATTTATTAGTAGAAACGTTGCATTCTGTTGCATGCTCTAGAATTGTTGTACTTTTTCCAGATTGGTGGGTAAAGGGGCAGAAGGGAATAAAACAAAGATTAAAGAAAAAAGGTATCTGGGTGCTGGCCCTGACACACTTAACCCAGGAACAGTTAATCATTAGGCATGGGCGAATTTATTCAGCAGGCGCGAATGTGCCTGTTTCGCCGCCTGTGAAATTTTTCGCCAGTGACGCGAATTTCGCGAGAAATTCACGAAATTCCATGGGTGAAGCGAAACGGGACAAATTCATCCATCACTATTAATCATGGCAGCAGACAAGGACTAAACAGATTTTTTTTCCCTTCAAAGTGCAAGTTCCTGTGCTGCAACTAGGGGATTGGCTAGGCTACAGCAAGCTTCATATTTCTTCTACCAGCCTCCTTGAGGCTGTACCGGGACTTACCGGTACATCTTCAGGGGAAAAACAGGAAGTAAAGCTTTTTCTTACGTTTTTTCCCCCTTCTCTTGATTCTTTATTATCATCCAGGTTTGGGAAGGCTAAGCCTTTCCTAGCCTTAATAAAAATCCGCCCATGAGCCTAATGCAGGCCGCATAAGATTCAAACAGCACATAAAGTACAAAAAATGACAGATTGCTGCCTTTGTTTGCACTTTGCACACTGCTAGTGGCACTGTAAATGACCCCCATTACTGAAAAAGTGTCAGTTTGGCCCAGCCCTAGGGAACACATCGATTTGTATGCTTTGGATGCTCCAATGCTCCAAAAGGGTAGTATTTGCTGATACAGTATCTCAAGATTCAGTACAGCTTGTTGCGTCAATACCTCTTGCGTCAATTACTCTTTCTGATGACTATTTGAGGGGGTTATAGAACCTTAACAACCAACTTCAATGTCTTCTCACAGGGTCGGACTGGCCTAGTTCCAGGAAAAAACCCAGTGGGCCCTTCCTCTTGTTAATTTGCCAAGCCATTGCATAATAATAATAATACTTTTGTACTGGAGGCCTGGAGGGCCACTTGGATGGGTTACTCTGTTAGCGTTGCATTTATTCACAGTTAGAAATAGTGATTGGTAACCAAATACTAATGCTAATTACAGTAGATCAGAAAATTATATTCTTGTTTTACCCAGTAGAGAGAGACCTAAGTTTATGTTACAATAGACACGTAACCCTATTTTAACCCCTTTGTGTATTATAATATGTACATCATCAATATCTTACCATGCACAGGTCCTGAATCCCTTTTGCTAAATTATAGGGTACTGGGAATTTCTCTCCATGGCAGCGTCTAAACTTAATGGGATCCAGGGATAGACCTGTGGGTGGTCCCGCAAGGAACAAATAATTAAATGCACCAATTGCAATAAACCAAAAGTTAACTTTACATAACTGGCAGAGAAATTAAATGCACATGCACATCAATATCACCCCTGTCCCAGGGAACCCATGTGGTAAATCCAACCCTGCCACAGTCTTTCCCAAGGCAAAGTCCCACACTCCACTCCTGGTGGACAAAGAGAGTCGCAGTCCCTTTTTCCCAAGAGCTATTAACTTTCCCCAGGTAGCGCTTCCTGCCCAAATACCTCTCCAGATGGACAGAGGTAGTTGCTCCCATGTAGCAGGAACACGAACAATGCCTGTCCTCAAACAGGGAACACATGCTGGAGCCTTTCAATACCCTCTCTCAAGAACTACTCACCAGGGTCTCACATAGATGGGTCAGGCATCCACAGCAACTCAATCCTCAGGCTGACTCCCAAGATAATCCTAGCCAAGCACAACAAACCTACTTTGTTCTATAGGGCCCAGCTCCAACACTATCCACAGTGAAAGCACCTCACAAGCCCCCTTTCAAACCAGCATCCATTACACAGGCAACTGATGTCACAGCCTCTCCACTGCCTCCAAGCTCTAAACCATCCAGGGTTGAGTTCACCAGACTTGGAGCTGCATAACCCAAGTCCTCAAGGGCCTCTCCTTAGGTCTCTTACATCTTTGCTGCAGTTCATTCACTCATGGCTGAAGTGAAACGAAAAGAAGTACTAAGCACACGGCAGGCCAGATTTTTATACTCCTTGCACAACAGTGACACCTTCTGAACAAATCTGGAATCTGCCAGGGCTCATTGTACATGGGGCAAAGGACTCATTCCCCATCCCAGATCCAATTTAGGTCCAACACTTAGCTGGCCACAGCAGGGGATTTTCAGAACATAGGGGAACTTAACCATATGGGTCCCTACAGACATGAAAAAAAATTGTGGTTCTACTGTATTTACATTTTATATTAAAGTTTAGAATGAGCATATTTTACAAAGAATGTCTGTGTGAATACTTATTTTCAAAGAAAAGCAACTCCCGTGCAGGGCCGGGACTTGTTAGATGGGCACCCCAGGCAACCTGTCTACTGTCCATGTGCATCGCCACCTCCTCTTGTGTGTGGTATGGAAGGACTAGAGGTGTATTGGGTGGCACTTTCCTTTAAAAAGTATATGTGTGCCCACTTTAATACTACTACTAACAAGTTCCTTTCAGTTTTCATTGGAATTACTAGACGGTCTACAAAAGCAGGATTTTTGAGGGTTTAACAAAAGAATTTGCTTGAAATTTCAGTGAAACACGTGTTTTCAAGCACTGAGCCAGATGATTGAAATGAATTGTAAGACGGCAGCTTATCTGCAGTGCTTAGTCTCTGAGAATGTTAATAACTAAAATGTTGAATATGTATTTTCCCAGTATAAACACTAAGTACTTATTTGCATGGCTTCATTAACATCCCTTTGTGTTTTTGGCTAAATAAGATACTAACGTATGCTAACACAATGCATCGCTCAACAGGCACAGAGGAAACAACATATTATACTTTATATTATCTTAAATAGGTTTTAGCATCTGGAGCGTGATTAATAGAATATGATGTTGACGTGGCTTAATGGTTGGTAGTCAACTGGTACCGTCAGGAGGTTCAGTAGAATTGAGCTAAGATGTATTACCACTTGAAGAAAATGTAAAAAAATAGCACAAGGTCACTATTAATGGCTTGTCAGACATGATAAGAGATGATGTGGAAAATGCTTTCCATAAATGCCATATTTACAGTGATAACAATAAACACTGCATGGAGGCTAAAAACACTAGAGAATTAAGGCTGCAAATTGAGGACAATGAAACACCATGGGGCAGATTTATTATATTTGTTATGGATCAATTCTGTTCGATCCATAAAGATTTTGTGAGTTATCATTTAAAATGACAAATCCAGTCGCATTAGATCTATTCAGTTTGATTTGTTCTGAATCGGATGTTGATCAATCTGCGCAAAAAGAGTTAATTAAATACTGAGCAAAACAACAAATGCTTAGCAATATTGATATTTACTATTAACATAAAAATCTTTACAAAAGATGTATAATGGACCATAGCCTTCTATGGGATTTAGCATCAATTTTAAATTGGATAGAAATAATGCATCCTGCAGGCAAAGACAATGATAATATTGATTAATATCTCTTTTGCTCTTATCAATCAATCAGGGAGTCAGATCATTTCTTAAATATTCCAGCAACATTCGCAATAAATACGCCCATCACTAATTATCATTACAGAAAGAAAAATCAAATCAGTCAAAAATGAGGAATTGCTTTTTTAAATTAACATTGCTGTATTGCTTTCAGGATAACTGATTTCTGTATAATAGATCCCATATCCTTAATTAAAGGGGTAGGACTTACTTCTCAGGCACAATATAGAAAAAGATAGGGTTGCCACCCATGTGGTTTTGGATGGGACATCCAGTTCAAAACTTTATGTCCGGTTCAAAACTTTATGTTCAGTTTAAAACATTGAAAAACTGGACAGAAATCCAGCCAATTGCATCTAGGTGATGCATAAATCTTGCCCCAGCGTCATAACCTTGCCGGTATCAACGTGCTCACCTCTGATGTCATTGTACCTACCCCCAGCATCACTGCCCCACCCCCAATGTAATCTGCCCCAGAATACTTGGGACCTGGGGCTTTCTGGATAATGGGTCTTTCCTCAATTTGGATCTTCATACTTTAAGGGGTTTATTTATTAAAGACCGGAAAAAAAATTATTTTTTTTTTTACTATAAATTCTGAATTTTTAGTAAAAAAAGATTTATTATAGCCCATGGTTGCAACAAGTCAGAATCTGAAAATCCGCCATCTCAGACCTGCCGAGGTTGTATATAAGTCAACGGAAGAGGTCCCTATCCTATTTGGTTTCTGTGATCTGCACTGGAATTAGCCAGAAAATTCAACTATTTTGGGTTTTCTGGGCAAAAATCAAAAAAAAAATCAAACTTTTCGGAAAAAAGCCAGAAAAAATAGTACGATTTGGGAATAAACTCCGAAAAAATTGTACGATACGATTTTTCAGACAATTTTTTCAGGTTTTCCCCGAACCGATTAATTTGTAATAATAAAAAGGTCAAATCGTGGATTCTAGTTTGGACTTTTTTTATTGAAAAAATCAGAAAAATACGTATTTTGATAAATAACCCTTTAGTCTACTAGAAAAGCATGTAAACATTAGGGGGCCGATTCACTAAGTTCGAGTGAAGGATTCGAAGGTAAAAAACTTCGAATTTCGACGTTTTTTTTGGGCTACTTCGACCATCGAATGGGCTACTTCGACCTTCGGCTACGACTACGACTTTGAATCGAACTATTCGAAGTAAAAATCGTTCCACTATTCGACCATTCGATAGTCGAAGTACTGTCTCTTTAAAAAAAACTTCGACCCCCTAGTTCGCCATCTAAAAGCTACCGAAGTCAATGTTAGCCTATGGGGAAGGTCCCCATAGGCTTGGCTAACTTTTTTTGATCGAAAGATATTCCTTCGATCGTTGGATTAAAATCCTTCGAATCGTTCGATTCAAAGGATTTTATCATTCGATCAAATGAATTACCCTTCGATCGTTCGATCGAACTATCTGCGCTAAATCCTTCGACTTCAATATTCGAAGTCGAAGGATTTTAATTCCTAGTTAATTAACCCTCGATATTCGACCCATAGTGAATCGGCCCCTAAATAACCCAATAAACTGGTTTTGCTTCCAATAAGGATTAATTATATATTGGTTAGGAGCAAGTACAATGCACTGTTTTATTATTACAGAGAAAAAGGAAGTCGTTTTTTAAACTTTAGATTATTTGATAATAATGGAGTCTATGGGAGATGACCGTTCCGCAATTTGGAGCTTTCTGTATAATTGGTTTCCAGATAATAGATCCAATACCTGTATTCAAGTTTGTGTTGGTGAGCAATAAAAAAAACTTTTTTTTTTACGCAATATACATAGGGGTTGCCAGTGTCAAAATTCTGAACTTCACCGTATATTTATACCTGCCAAAAAATTTTGCTTGTTGCTAGCACTGCTCCTCAACAGCAATCTCTAGCAGCAGAAGATCTCCATTCTCCCACTTCCAGCTCTGTGGGGGCAGAGATCTCCTTCCTCTTGTCTCTTTGACACTTATGTGGAATGACCATTACCAACATTAGCAGCCTGTAATATTAACCTGCTGTAATATTCACAATTTATACATCTCTTATGATTTTAATTACATTTCCCCTTAAATTTTTTATGTAACTGTACTTTATATTTATTTGTATCTATTAGGGCAGAGACACACGTGGAGAATCGGGGAGATTTAGTCACCCAGCGACAAATCGCCTCTTCTTCGGGCGACTAATCTCCCCAAACTGCCTTCCCGTGGGTTAGAATCTAAATCGCTGGCGAGATGGCACTATTTGTTTTCCTCTGTTGCCTCATGAAGAAACTTCAGGCGACTTCAGAAACGAAGCGCTACGAGTGCCATCCTGCCGGTGATTTAGATTGAAGCCGACAGGAAGGCAGTTCGGGGAGATTAGTCACCCGAAGAAGAGGCGATTTGTTGCCGGGCAACTAATCTTCCCGAATCTCCACGTGTGTCTCTGCCCTTAATGTATTGACTCCTGTTTGTTGTGTTAATGTATTGTTCTGCTGTACAATGCTGCATACATAAGTAGCACTATAAAATAGATGGAGCCTTACTGGAAGTCAACCAGTTACCAAAGCAAATATCCCCCTCCCCCTTCTTCTGTTTACTGTATGTCACAGCTTGAGGGGTGGAATGCTTGCCAAGGGTTGCTTGTGGCACTTTGATATCCCAACTTGCTGTCCATCTCTTCTGTTAAGGTAAGAGGTTAAATAAGGGATTAGGTCTAGTGGTACGGCAGTCCAGTCTATGTTACTTCTTCAAAGCTGCCGCACCTTGACACTGCCTTAGACACTCATTTGTGGTATTTTTTTACACGCCCGCTTAGAAAAAGAGTTTTATGAAACAGAAATAAACTACCGATGTACCTGGATTTATAAGTGCTTTTCTATTTTCATATCTAAACCAAGTATCAGTCAAGGCTTTTACATGTTCGCCTCCTTTGTACTCTTTCTCCTTGTCTCTCCATATTTATGGTTGTAAAACGACAATGAATTATTTCACATAAATAATCATAAACATTGTTTATGTAAATATAATAAAAGTCTCCACTATATTGTCCAACCATCTGTCTGTTATATCTGCAGATTATTTCCTCTGCTAAATTTCCTGCAAGAAGCAAAGACTTTCATACACAGGCTACATACCGTATATACTCGAGTATAAGCCGTCCCGAGTATAAGCCGAGGTACCTAATTTTACCTCCAAAAACTGGTAAGCTTATTGACTCGAGTATAAGCCGAGGGTGAGAAATGCAGCAGCTTCTGGTAAGTTTCAATCAAAAAATTGAGGGTTTCTGCTCCCATTAGAGGTGCCGGTGTCTCGTTTTTGGATGCCGGCGACTATTCTTGGACGCTGGCGACTATTCTTGGACACCGGCGACTATTCTTAGGCGCCGGCAACTATTCTTAGACGCCGGCGACCGTTTTTGCGCTTGACCCGAGTATAAGCCGAGGTAGAGTTTTTCAGCATATTTTGGGGGCTGAAAAACTCGGCTTATACTCGAGTATATACGGTACCTATTCCAGTTTTGATTAATGGCACTGTGTTTGCTATTCTCTGGTATCATGAAACAATATCTAAGTAGAACAAACCCTCAAAGATTAAAATATTTGTGTGGCTTGGCACCCTCAGTGTGTGCCATATGTTAAAGGTGTTTTATTAATGTTAACGACTTTAGAGGTTCCTTTGGACTTTATTGTAGCTTAGCCAAGGACCTCCTGACGCCAATCACATTTCTTTGTTTCTCTGACATTTGCCAACCATTATTTCTCTGTATTAACAACTGGCCAGTTACCTACTATAAACCTAACTAATCTGCGTATCTTTGAAAGGTCTAGATGTGTTCTCCATGTTTACGTTTAAAGTTTGTTGTCAACATTCAAATTGACTAGTTTTTTTTACTGGAAAAATGCAGTGATCACATTTATTTGTAGCTGTTATGCAAGTTTTTTTCCCCCATAAATTTTCATTTTAGGCAGGACAGTGGCAACATTGTTAGAACTGCTGTCTTGAGTACTAGAGTTCTATATATTTAAAGTTCTCTGTTGTCTGTGCCACTTTTTATACCCCTAACTATAATGTAAATGTGTCCCTGTTAATTTATATATACAGCATATGTGTGCATTATGTTGTTGGTCTTTTAGTTTATCACTGTTGATATATACACAATAAGAGTCCTATTTATAAATTGGTAGATTTCACTTTAATGGACTCCAGCAAGTCTGTTGAGTTGATATGTTGCTAATTTCAGGGCAACTCTGCTTAAAGCATTTTAATATATACTGTAGACTCACCAATTAATTCACATATGGAATTTATGGGTTAAGGGGTTCATTTTATACCAATTCAGACTAAATTCAGACTCAGACCAAACTTCCCGTTTAAAGGGATTGTTCACCTTTATATTAACTTTTATTATGATAGAAGAGTCATAAAAGAAGGCAAATAATTCAAAACTATAAAAAATTAAACACTCTATAACATACTAAAATGCAAGTTAAATGTGAACTACCCCTTTAACTCCCCAAAAATAAATTACAAAATACATTAGATTATATTTGATAAGCCAAACAAGATATGGTCATTTATGATACATTTTTGTAATGAACAAAAAAACCTGTTGCCATAAAGATAGAAAACAAAGGCAGGAATGGCCTCTGAATGCTTATGGTTTTGGCTCTAAAATGAACCCTTCTGTTTGTATGTTATATGGAACTTACTGATAAAGTGGCTGTCAATTGGTAAGGATCAATTGAGTAAATCAGTTTTTATTAGTGTCCAAATAGAACCTTGCCATGCAACACCATGATCACTTCTAAGCCAAGCACACATTAATATCCAATAAAAGTATAATCATATCTTGGTTACACTCTCTTTTGGATAGTGATTAACGCTTTGCAATCTGGGGCCCTGAGTTCTCTTTGCGTATGAAAGATACTGGGAACTGGAATTTACAGCACAGTGCCTCCACCTAGTGAGCACTGAGGATCACACCTGAGGGGAATTCCACTAGGAAAATAAAAACCAAGAGAAACTTTATATGAAGAATACATGAAAGAATAGGTTTCCTTCACTGGGGAAACATGGTTCTGTCTAGTAACTAACACACTCTCTCTCCATTCTGTGTGGACAATACAGATCAGTTCACATGAAATGTCTCTTTTCCCCAGAGCTCTTTATTCCCAAGGTGGCGATATCTAACCCCATGTACTTCTCCTTTAGGATATAGGCTGTATCTCCACATGGCAGAATCACAAGAAACACCTGTCCTCACACCAGGGACACACAAGGGTTGCAAATGGCATCCAACCCTGAATAGAATGCAGGGCTCCCTTTCCTTCTCGGATAAAACTCAAATCTGAGCAGCTGAGCAGAAAACCCGCTTTTACTTAGCTCTTTCACATTACATGTTGCACTCTTACTCTACCTGCTGTCTCTCTCAGTCTCTCTCTGGTTCTGGCTGGCTGCTGTAGCAGGCACTCCTTTTATCAGCTCTGTCTGTAACCCTGTGCATTTGGCTCCATAGTCAGGCACTCCCCTAGGTACTCCTCCTCTCCCAGCGATGCACTGGGGCACCCAGCCAATCAGATGGCTCTCCAGACTGTTACCGGGCTGGATGATGCCACAGTCAGAAAAACAGGGGAAGGACTTGTCTGACCACTACACAAATTAATCTGCAAAGAAATTTGGCAGCAGGGACTTAAATGGTTGTTTTGGAGGTGTTAAAAGAAGTTTTATTTACTAATCAGATTGAAAAAAAAATAGATTAAAAAAACCTCAAAAATTGGAGTTTAAATTTGAGTTGTCCAACTTTATTGAATTGCCACTCCAAAAAATTGAATTTATTGCGTTTTCAAGCGAAACCCAAAACAAACATCCCAAAACTCCCAAAATCTGTGAAGGTCAAAAGAACAGTAACACCAACAAATAAAAGTGTATTAAATTAATTAAACTATAATGCGCTGTTGAATTCTACACATTTTATATGGAGTATTTTCTGGTTCAGACTTTTAGCAGCTTCGGGGCACAAACTTGAAAAATTTGTAGTTATTTTTCTTTAAAAAAAAATTTCACTGAAAAAAACTCGACTAGAAAAAAATTTAGTTTTAATAAAGAACCCCCTTAATGTATGGAGATCCAAATAACAGAAAGATCACAACCCCAGGTTGCAAGCTTTCTGTATAACAGGTCCTATATCTGTATAGCAAATTATAGGCCTGTGTGGTCTAATCCAAAAGACAGAAATCATTCATGTGCAGAGAATAAAAGGGACAGAAACAGACAGATGCTTCTTTCAATAGCAACTAAATAAATCACAGGACCTGTTTTGACACCAGAAGGTCAAATTGTGTGTGGGCTTAAGGGCAGGGACACACATGGAGATTCAGGGAGATTTAGTTGCCCGACATCAAATCGCCTCTTCTTCGGGATCTCCCTGAACTGCCTTCCCGACGACTAGAATCTAAATTGCCCGCAGGATGTGTGCATTTTCTAAAGTCGACTGAACTTTCCTCAGGAAGCAACTTCGGGCGACTTTGGAAAACGAATCTCCTCATGTGTCCCTGCCTTTAGGCGTAAGGGGCAACATAGTAGGACAGGTAAGACAGCTAAACAAATGGGGAGTGTAAAGGTATCTTTCATTAAAACTGGTTAGTGATTATAGAAAAGGGGTTAGCAAATGGAGGAGTAAGAAAATGATTCATTACATTATCCCTAGAAGTACATACATAACCATATAACCAAAATATATGCCAACACAGCAATCATTGTAACTGTATTAGCTGCAGGTTAAATGTTCAATTTCAAATACAGAAAGATATATCAACATGAACCCGTTGCGCATGAGAAGTCATTTATTACCTTGCTTTTGTGTAAAAGCTTAATAATATGAATTTATTCTGTCAGCTGTGCCAAAGCTCCAGCCCAGGTTTATAATGCAAAAATTTAATTTATGTACAGTAGACGGCTACGGTCTGAAGGGTAATTGTTGACTATTATTAAGCGAATCTTATCATCCTCCTTTTCAACGGTTCTCTCCAGAAATGGGCAACTTCATATTCTGTGTAACAGTTATAATGTAAGGAATTGGCCAGAATAAATGGTATTTTTTATGATTTCAACCTAATTTCTTTCATTTCACATGTGAATGAGTTTGTAATTGGTGTCATCACCCATGGATTACTTCTTATTTTATATAGAAGTAATCCATGGGTTGGACCGGGTCAGATGGGCACCAGGAAAAAAATTGTGGACCCGCTGTGGACCCGCTGACCTAGAGCTACTCTTCACCCTGGGCACTGCACCCTTACCTTCCCCTTAGGTCCTGAACATGGGCACAAGTGTCCAAAACTTTTTGACGCAGGCACTTTTTTTGCACCAGTTTCGTAAAATTATTCACCATCTTGAAAGCAGAAATTCGCGGCAAATTCGGACCTGCCAAATTTATTCGCCCATAGCTTCCAATTTTAGCAGCAAGTGTCCAATGGTAGTCTGTTTTTTTTATATAGGCACCCAAGGGCCATCCCGCTATAGCTGACTTTCATAGACACTGTCCTTAGGTTTCTATGTAGAGATGACTTCCCTGCCTACCAGCTTCATTAAATAACAGGGGCTAAAGTACATAATTAACTGCAGTTACCCTTAGCAACTAATCAGGCATTTGATTTGGTTATCAAAACTAATAGCTGATTGGTTGCTATGGGTAACTACACTAGTGCAGTTTAGTATATACTGTGTGCAATTAAAAGGGCCCCAATATGTTTGATGCTGTTATTTCAGGCCATTATTTTTATGATGAAACTATTGAAGTCAATGGGAAAAAAAATCAGATGGCAACTTAATTCCTGGGTAATGTAGTAAGAAAGTGATGATGCATAGCATCATGAATGTACGCCGGAAATTAATATGAATTTTTACATGGTATAATAAATTGTCGACTGAATGTAAGATAATTTCATGGCTGGTCTCCATAATGGCATGTAGTCATGAGGAGGTGACTGTCAAGAAAAGGAACACTGTTTTCCCAAAACCTTTTTTTTATGGCAGGAAAACCAAAGCATTTATTTCCTGAAACCTGGCAGCTTCAGCTGGTTTATTCACCCCTAGCAATATAATAATCTCTCTCTGTGCCTCCCAGTCCTGGCAGTAGCATCATTTGCAAGTGCCAGGCCTCCTGTAAAAAGTCTTCTGAAGGGGCCCAGTGTAAACAGTCCCTCTTTCCCTGAATCCCCTTCCGACCTACTTGCTACCTACACAGGCATTTGTACAGGTATAATTTCTATTTGAATTGTCCATTTAATTCATTAATTAGACTTCCTCTCTCTGAATTATTTTTCTTTTCATATAAAGTGATGGGTATTTTGAGCAATATCCTATTTTTTTAATGTGAGGTCTAGTCAGTGGTTCATACAGAGACAGAATTATGTTGCCTTTGTCAAATCTATTGTCTTATTAATTGCAAACTAAAATTATATTAGTCTGAGCAGTATCTGCCTTGCAGGGAGCGCTATTACAAAGCTGGCTATTTGGAATTACGCATAATTCCTTTTTCCGATTTCCTAAATGTATTCCATTTCATTCATAAGTAGCGTGCTTATTACGTTTAGCGACACTGAACCTTTACCTGCAAATTCCTTGTCCAATTTGCCGCAGTGCATTGCACAAATCTGTAATTAGCAAACGTCCTGCTCTGGTTTAATAACCATTCACCGTTCAGTGGCAGCTGGAGTTATGAACACTGATAGAATATTCAGGAAGTAATTGATAAAAAGGCTGAAAAGTATGCATCCGACTACAATATGTACATGCATACAGTCATTCAGTTTCCTTGTTGATATATTAGACTAAAAACATACTTTGAATTAAGAATATAAAAAAAAATGTTCCTCGTTTTCTATTTGCACTTGTTCAGCAAAATTTGCTTTATCCTCTCACTTATCCAAGGGAAAAAAAAAGGTGAAATTTCAGCCTTACAGTTAAGGCTGAAATCTTTTTGTTGCATAGTACAAGGCATGTGAATGTCTCCTGCCTTAATAAGGCTTTTATGGTATTAAGGGGGTTATTTACTTAAACATGTTTATTTTACCAGGAACAACTCCCATCAACGAATATGGATAATTTGCTAATAATTAAACGTAAAAAATTGGATAAGAATGGAAAAAATTTAGTTTTTACAAATATCATGAATTCTTTGGGGCAGATTTACTAAAGGGCGAAGTGACTAACGCTGGCGTCGATTTGCCTGGGCTCAGGCGTAACTTCGCTAGCGAAACTGACAGACGTTAGCGTTCATTTGCACTCCATTGCCAGGCGAATTTTTGATCTGGCGAATGGACGTTACTCTGCAAATTCATTAAGATGCCACTTTTACTGAACGTTACCTCTTTCGCCAGACTTGCCTTCGCAAGCTCAGACCAGGTGATGTGCATTGGAGTGTATAGATCTTCCTCAATCTTTTAGTGAAAAAAGTTTCTAAGTCCCAAAAAACGCTGGCGTCTTCTTTTTTTCAGAGTGATAGCCGGCAAAAGTCCTTAAAATTTTTTTTTGGGTAACTGGGTTCCCCCCATACATTTTCTAACATACGCAACACAAACTATGCACTGAGCTCATGTGTAGGGCATTATAAAAGCTCTATTTTCTTTATTAAGTTTTCCTGGACTTGTGTAATGTAATGTATTTGCTGCAACATATACGTCCATTCAAGTTTATAATTTCCTGCCATATGCAAATTACCTCTAACGAAGTTATTGAACGCTAGTTCATTTTCGCTTTGATTATCGTCGTAACACTAGCTAAAATTCGCCAGTGTTCGACGCCCTGGACACAACTTTGCATTTTAGTGAATTAGCGTTGAACTAGCGAATTTACTCCTGGCGATGTATTGAGTTGGCTGTGAAGCCGTCGCTGGCGAATTTTTGCCGCTTAGTAAATTTACACCTTTGAGTTTATAGGCTTTAAATGCTTCAAATTCCTCAAATGTTACGATTTTTTAAGTGAAAACCAAGGTCAAACCTGCCAAAACATCGGAAAATGGTGATGGCAAAAAAACTTTGACTTTTACATTAATTTGACAGGTCTCAGATTCAGATTTTTTGATGATTTGATGCATTTTTTTCCTCTAAAAATTCTAAATTTTTTTGTGAAAAAAAATTAAATTTTTAGAGAAAACGAATCTCAACCTTTAATAAATAGACCCTGTGTTCTGCCCTTCATGTATTACTGTATATACTCCATTTTGGAGCCCTGTGACTTTGCCCAGGAATACAGTGCTGGCTGGTTTAGGGAGTGCCGTATTGGTGAGGGTAAGAGGAGGAAGCACATAGGTGTCCCACTGCCTACTCCTTTACACACTCAACCCCAGGTATTCCAGATAACAGATTATCGAAGTCAAAGGATTTTACGCAATTCATTCGATCGAAGGAATAATCATTCGATCGAACGATTAAATCCTTCGAATCGAACGATTCAAAGGATTTTAATCCATCGATCGAAGGATTATCCTTTCGATCAGAAAAAACTAGGAAAGCCTATGGGGTTTACATGGACTTCGGTAGCTTTTAGGTGGTGAACTAGGGGGTCGAAGTTTTTTCTTAAAGAGACAGTACTTTGACTATCGTATGGTCGAATAGTCGAACGATTTTTAGTTCGAATCGCTCGATTCAAAGTCAAAGTCGTAGTCGAAGGTCGAAGTAGCCCATTCGATGGTCGAAGTAGCTAAAAAACACTTTGAAATTCGACGGTTTTTTTCTTCTATTCCTTCACTCGAATTTAGTGAATGGGCCCCTTAAACTCTCAATTTCTCTATCTGCCGCACAATCACCTTAGGGGCTCAACCCTAATCTACTCACTCCTTCTCGGGACAATTGAGTGTCCTTTCTTACTGGCCCACCTACCTTTAACTCCTAGAGTAATCTCACACTTCACTACTATCCACTAGCTAGCTCTGAAGTAGTCAGAATCCCTAAAATAATCTGGCCATGCCAGTCTTGGTCTTGCCTCAAGATGTTTCTAGGCAAAAATAGGAAGTGAACAGCTCCTGCACTCCCTTATATAGGTTTCTGCAAGGGAATTGTCCTACAGACGCGCATTAAAGTCAATGGCCGTGCATTTAATTGTTACCGGCATCAAAATTGTCTGTGATTTTTGACGCGCATTAAAGTCAATGGGCATGCGTTTAATTGTTGCCGGCGTCGGAATTGTCGTTGGTTTCAAACTTTGCCAGCGGATCTTTGCGCCAATTTGGCAAATTTATTCGCCGGCAGAGAAACATGGAAATACACCGCAAATTTGTGCCTGGCGAATTTCGCCGCCCATCACTACTGCTCACCGTGCTCACTGCTGCTGACTGCTACCACTTACCCTTTTTAGAAAGTGCAAGCAAGGACAGGCGGGAGTGGAGTTTACTATACACTTTTTTTTTTTTTTTTGCGCCCTCTGCGGCTGCACCCTAGCCAGTTGCTTATCGTGCCTACACCTAGTTCCCTCTAGTACCGGCCCTGTCACACAGACATGTGAACTCAACTATATTTTTCAGGAGCCTCAAGGCACACACAAACTTCAAGGCTAAGAAAATAGGAAAAGAACAGCCATTCCTATTTATCCGCTATAATAAATAAATTAAAGCTTTGATACAGATTTTTCCTGCCTGCTAAAAAATCCCCAAAAACTGTCTGTTGGAATGCTGCAGGTATAATCAGTGTGCAATAACATATCGCAGAGGAATGAAATCAGAGAATTATTTTCAGTTTTTCTCGTTCTTTGGTGTGTTGTTTATTTCCATAGTAAACACAGCCTTAAATCATGGCACAATGAAATATTTTGATGAAATTATTTTTGCAATGATTACTCATTTCTACAGAGGGCAACTAACTGACAAAACAATCTCCAAGCCTGGGAATGGGAGGGCTGCCAACTTATCCAGGGGTCAGTGTTAATTTGCTCATTATGTATAATGGTCAAACTGTCACCAAGGTCAAGGACTCTGCAGAGCTGAGAAATTGCTTGTTAAAAATGCTGTAGTGCTTCATTTCCTCGCAATTTCTGTAACGATCAAGGATGCAAAGTGGCATTATACATGCGGCGTATTGCAAACCACAGATAATGGAAACTTGGCATCATCCCCGGGATCTGCAACTATACCTTGGAGGGAGATAGCCTGTGAATAACAAAAGAGCTTTGCTCTAGGTGTTTTTTTTCTTTTTCTAACTGTCAGTTGGACATATTTAGCAGACACATACGCTTATTATCTCTCACTGATAAATGTGCTTTGTTACTGTACATTAATGAATAGTGGGTGGTTATTTAACAGCAAAAATAAATACATATCCCAAAGAAAAGCAAGCATTATCCAAGCCCAGATGTTGCAGAACTATAACTACAACTCAGAATAAGACTAGTTCCTCAAATGAAGGGCAACGCTAAGAGAATAGATCTGCAACATCTAAGACACAAAAGGTTGCTTGAATGTAAAAGCCCATGATATATGTTCTGTCTAAGACTAAGTAGTAAGTAAGTAGTCGATAGGAGTCATATACATCACCCTGGAGTGCAGGTGGTAGAGCACTAAGAAGCACAAATGCAAGCACCCAAGGTAAGCTGTGCTCTGATCCAATCCAGCATGAGGAGCAGACCACAGTGTTAAGAGGCACAGCAGGGCCCTGTTCTAAATGTAGGATTGGACTAAGCATTAGGGACACTATAAAAGCATGTGGTCTTTGTTGACCCAGACCCTCTCCCTACCTGTGACCCAGGGTGCTGCTCCCTGACTGCCCCACTGGCAATGGGTAGGGAGCAGTCCCCAATGGGCCCAGACTTTCAGTCCGATGTTGCATGGGTGGGCCTGAGATGTGTGGAAATAGTATGACTTGCTGGCAGTGTATCCCTGGCACCCTGAGGCTATGGGCAACTCCCTGCAACTCCCAGCAGTGTGTAGTGGCCCCTTTAATTACCCTCAGGTGGATCCTGTGTGTCTCCTCATACCCAGATAACTCAGCTTGCAAATAACAGCGGTTCAGGGGTTGCTTCAAACCAAGAACTTATATATTGAACAGGCAGTAATCATGATCACAGCTTTAATTCAATAGTATCTTCCAAAACATTCACAGTAATCAGTGGAGATGCTTCACACTTCAGGGCAGATTTATCAAAAGTCAAATTTCGAATTCATGTGAGCTTTCAAAAACTCAAACTTTAAATTCTACCAATAGAAATTTCGAAAGAAATTTAATTTGTTAAACTCAGGTGAATCGGATAGACCCTGAAAACTCTAATCGAATTTGAATCGAATTCGATTAGAGTTTTTTCTCTGAAAAAAAACCTTGAATTTCAGGAAGGCTGCATAACTCCAAATTGATCCCAGGACGTCTCCCATGGACTTAAACAGCAATTTGGTGGGTTTTAGGTTGCAAATAGTCTAATTTGAGTTCTTAAAGGGCCAGAGTATGATACATCTCGAAAATGTTATTGTAATTTTTTTTAAAAAAAAATCAAATTTGAATAATTCCCTAGTCTAATTTGACAGTTTCTAAATCAAATTTTGAATTCGACCCTTGATAAATCTGGCCCTTGACATACTTAGTAGTAGTAACTCAGATCAATCCTTCACAGGTGTAGTACAGCCTGTCTTGGTGAAGTTTCCCAGCACTAGTGATCCCATGGCTACATGCCTCCTCCCACCCACCCCTCAACAATACAGACTAAAGCAGCCAGCACAATTTTCGTGGGTTAGTGGGACCTGCAGAAATTTGAATAAAGCAGAATGCAGTGTGCAAGAAGGCACAAACTATGTTATGTGTCCTATTGTGGCCTAGCAGCACAAGGCAGCATAGATGTGGTATTGAGGGCATTGTCATCCGAATGGCCCATCTCTCAACACTCAGCCTAGTTATATCCATGTACTGGGGTAGCAAGTGTTTTCTGCAATGCTGGAATTTTCCAACAGAGGTGCAGTCAATGATTTATGATGGTTTCATTAACATCTAATAGCACCTACTGTCTTATTATTAGAGAAGCTAGTCAATTAAAAGTGAACAATTGTTTGTTGAAGGTGATACTGGCAGCAAAAATATGATTTTTAAATAATTTAGCAGTGATTTCCCCAGGGCCCAGTTACCCTAAGGAGCACTTTAGGCAGTCACAGGCTCCCACAGGAACCCAACATGCAGTGCTCCTTAGGATAAAGGGCCCAGTGGATGACAATGCTGCATTATTTAGAAATCTGATGTTTGCTGTCAGTATTGCTTTAAAAAGGACATACTGGGCAAATGACCTTGCCCTTTAGAGCTTTCCAGATAATGGTTTTATGGATAATAGATCCTATAGATGTACAACATACTGCACATAACTGCACTGGCAGATCTAACAGTTTAATACAGGATTTAGGGCCAGTTGAGTTGACATTATGTGGAAATTATGTTTTTGCTGTCATAGAAGCTTAGAGAGAGATTTAGCTTCAACTGTTATTTGCTGTCACATTTATCTTTGGTACTGCTGCTGAATGGCTGATACTATTATGTTTTTATGCATCAGTGACCTTGTTATGAGCTAAGTAGGGCCCTGACAAAGTATTTGTAAAAACACGGTTTCTACTTTGGCTGTATTGGTCTCGTTGCCACTTGGGTGGGTCTTGAAGAAATACTTGGCCATTGACTTGGATAAGTCTCAGAGGCTGTAACTAAGCTGTATGCTCTCCTTGCAACAAGGGGAGGAGGGTGAATGTTTGGGGTGCTACCAAAATTACATATGAACATACAGCAGTTAATCTCTTTTTGCGGAGGCATAAAGCTAAATTCTCATTATTTTCACTTCTGCATACACCTAATTATTAGTTCATAACACTGGCATATTGGGTGAGATTCATAGCAACTCTTCTCGAGGGCTAAAGACATAATAAGTGCAAGTCGTAATGTTAGACTTTTGTTAGCTTGGATGCTTAAATCAATCATCATTGGGGAGGGACGATTCATTAAGAGAGAGAGAGAGAGAGAGAGAATACATGAGAAGGAGAAAAAAAGGAGAGAAAAAGAAATAAAGTGGAAGTGGTGGAGAGAAACAGAAATAGAAAGAGAAAGAAGAGGGAAAGAAAGAAAGAAAGAAAGAAAGAAAGAAAGAAAGAAAGAAAGAAAGAAAGAAAGAAAGAAAGAAAGAAAGAAAGAAAGAAAGAAAGAAAGAAAGAAAGAAAATGGTTTAACGGAAAAGATTTGCTTGATTAAAAATGTAGAGAGTGAGTGGTTGCTGGTGAATGATGCATTTTTCATGAACATCCCAATTGAAATGAATATGTTGGGAGCCTTAGGTACCTCACGTCTGGGAAACTGGAGAAGCTGCTTTTGCTTTATCATTAATCTGCTGGGATTTTATCTTCTTCCTCTCTGCATAAATGTAAAACAAAAATGATTTGGTCATAAATGGCCTATTGCATAAACTAACAGGGAAAAGGCAGATTAATAGAGAGTTTGTTTCACTGGTTGCTGGTTAAATGAGCTTGTACAAATGGGCCTAATGAGGGAGGCAGAGTCCTGGGGGGGCCTCTCCCTGTCTCCCGTGTGGCTACATATTAGAAGGCTGAGGTAATTTTGCTGAAGATGAGGTAAGTGACTGGCCGGCCCGAGAGCTCTGAGACCATGTGATCATTCATGTAAACATAAATAGCATTCCCAGGAGAGAATAACAGACAGCTGTGTCTCTTGTTGTGCTGCTTTCAGAGCCTGGTACTGAGGGGCCGCTGGGAATTCATTCACAGTCATTCTGGCTGTCTGCTTTCTTAAAGGGACCACATTACTTTTGTCACATGTTACTCAGACTCTCGTGTCATGTTAGTTGTGACTATAGATAGCAGGGCTGGCAATACATGTTCTTCTTTACCAGATACCTGCATTGTCATTCCAACCAGGCCACAGTCATTCAGAACCACTGCACCCGCTGAATGCACAATGTTCTGCTTATTCACTGTGGGCCACCGTCTCAGCTCAGTCAGTTACACTACATATGTCACATTAGATGAGATACATAATAGATGACAGATAGATAAAAGATGGATAGATAGATAGATAGATAGATAGATAGATAGATAGACAGAAAGATAGATAGATAGATAGATAGATAGATAGATAGATAGATAGATAGATAGATAGATAGATAGATAGATAGATAGATAGATAGATAGAGAGAGATGATAGATAGAGAGATATATAATAATAGATAGATAGATAGATAGATAGACAGACAGACAGACAGACAGACAGACAGACAGACAGACAGACAGACAGACAGACAGACAGACAGATAGATAGATAGATAGATAGATAGATAGATAGATAGATAGATAGATAGATAGATAATAGAGAGATAGATAGATAGATAGATAGATAGATAGATAGATAGATAGATAGATAGATAGATAGATAGATACTGTACATAGATGATAGATTAAGTAAATTCCTGATAGGATACAATTGGAAATGTCAACTGGTGCAAAGCTGCATCTATTAGTTTATATTTCCCCCTTAGAAAAGTCATGTTGTATGAAGGGAGACAGGAGAGAAAATATCAGATGAGACACTGACCTGCAAACGCTCCACACCACTGGTCAGATCTGATCAATGACACATGAATGTCACCTGGGAGAAGGCTGTGGTTTGAAGCCTTTGTGCACTGAATGCCACTTTGTGACAAGAGCAGTGAGACGTAAAGAATCGCTTAGAGCCTTTTAGCATTCTTACCTGTTTTATACAATATATATATTTACAAACTCTCTCTCCCTTTGCTTTTGCTCAGTGCTAATCCATTTTATGGATAACAGGTTTCCAGATAATGGATTCCATCCGATACCTGTACTAAAAATAACATACTACTAGAAAATTCATCTTCCCATGTATTTCATATCACATTTCCCTGTCAGAGCAGCACCTTTTATCCAAGCCAGCATCACCTACAAGAAAAGGCAATGAAATAATTATAGCGGTAGAGATAAAAGGACATATAATCACCTTCAAAAGGTTAGTGACTGTATAAATATTCTTGGATTTATCCAGCTATGATATTGCAAGGGTTAAAGGCAAAGTAAAATGGACAAACAAAGAATTAGAAATAACATGTACTGCATACCAGTAGGGATGTAGCGAACGGCGGAAAAAATGTTCGCGAACATATTCGCGAACTTGCATCCAAAAATGCGAACGGTTCGCGAACGTCGCGAACCCCATAGACTTCAATGGGAAGGCGAATTTTAAAAGCTAGAAAAGACATTTCTGGCCAGAAAAAATATTTTAAAGTTGTTTAAAGGGTGCAACGACCTGGACAGTGGCATGCCAGAGGGGGATCAAGGGTAAAAATGTATCTGAAAAATACATTGTTGACACAGCGCTGCGTTTTGTGCTGTAAAGGGCAGAAATCACACTACGTCACTCAGGTGATGTTTCTGGACACGGAATGTGAAAAAGCTCACACAGCTAGGTGGCACTTGGTTAAAGACTGGGCAAACAATGCCTGCAAGGGCAACGTATACAGTAGTGGATACGGAATATATTATTGCTGCTGTAAAAACATCACTCAGGTGATGTTTACGGACACGGAATTATTATTGTTATTTAGACAGAATGTGAAAAAGCTCACACAGCTAGGTGGCAGTGGTTTGAAGAACACACTGGGCAAACAATGCCTGCAAGGTCAACGTATACACTACAGCAGTGGATACGGAATATATTATTGCTGCTTGGAAAACGTCACTCAGGTGGTGTTTCTGGAGACGGTATTATTATTGATATTTAGACAGAATGTGAAAAAGCTCACACAGCTAGGTGGCAGTTGTTTGAAGAACACACTGGGCAAACAATGCCTGCAAGTGCACTACTATTGGTGCACTACTATGAAGAACAGCAAACAGCACTGGACACGTTAAAGAACAGTAATATAAGTAAAATAAAAAAATATATATATATATATAGTTACATAGTTACATAGTTATATAGTTAAATTGGGTTGAAAAAAGACAAAGTCCATCAAGTTAAACCCCTCCAAATGAAAACCCAGCATCCATACATACACCCCTCTCTACTTTTAATTAAATTCTATATACCCATACTAACTATAGAGCTTAGTATCACAATAGCCTTTGATATTATGTCTGTCCAAAAAATCATCCAAGCCATTCTTAAAGGCATTAACTGAATCAGCCATCACAACATCACCCGGCAGTGCATTCCACAACCTCACTGTCCTGACTGTGAAGAACCCCCTATGTTGCTTCAAATGAAAGTTCTTTTCTTCTAGTCTAAAGGGGTGGCCTCTGGTACGGTGATCCACTTTATGGGTAAAAAGGTCCCCTGCCATTTGTCTATAATGTCCTCTAATCTACTTGTAAAGTGTAATCATGTCCCCTCGCAAGCGCCTTTTTTCCAGAGAAAACAACCGCAACCTTGACAGTCTACCCTCATAATTTAAGTCTTCCGTCCCTCTAACCAATTTAGTTGCACGTCTCTGCACTCTCTCCAACTCATTTATATCCCTCTTAAGGACTGGAGTCCAAAACTGAACTGCATACTCCAGATGAGGCCTTACCAGGGACCTATAAAGAGGCATAATTATGTTTTCATCCCTTGAGTTAATGCCCTTTTTTATGCAAGACATAACTTTATTTGCTTTAGTAGCCACAAAAAAAAAATTAAAAAAAAAAAATTACTCTGGTTGGTGCTGAACTATTAGGAGCAGCACACCAGTCCCACTCCCCAACACAGCTAGACTAATAGCACTGGGCTCTTATAGTAGCAAAGTAAAAAAACAAAAAAGAAAATAAAAGCAGTCCTTACAAGGACTATTGGGTTATTACAGCAGTCAGCAGATGAGATCAGAAGAGATCAGTGCCCACAGCAGCTACATACAGAGCACTGCAGTAGAAGGTAGATTACTAGTCAGCAAAGCTAACTAACCTAAACTCACTGTGCCTCAAATCCCTGCAGAGTTCTGTCCCTACAAGTTCTGTCCCCCCAAGTATCAAGTAGATTACTAGCCAGCAAAGTTACTATCAACTGTCCCTCAAATAACTAAACAGCTCTCTCCCTACACTAGCTCTTCCAAGCACACACAGGCAGAATGAAAAAACGCTTCAGGGCTTCAGTTTTTATATGGAAGGGGAGTGGTCCAGGGGGTGTGGGGGTGGTCCAGGAGGGAGAGCTTCCTGATTGGCTGCCATGTATCTGCTGGTCTGGGGTGAGAAGTCAAAAATAAGCGCCAGCTAAGGCGAACCCAAATTGGCGAACGTTGCGCGACATTCGCGAACATTCGGTGGACGCGAACAGTCGATGTTCGCGCGAACTAGTTCGCGGGCGAACAGTCCGCGACATCCCTACATACCAGAGGAATGCACTTAAATGGAAAACAAAGGAGATAAAATTGATTTATAAAGTATTATTATTATTATTTTTAGAGTGTTGACATTGCAGGGCTGTATATACAAAACTGTTTGGAGGGTGGTGCTGTCCGTAGGTTGTGCTGGTGCTTGTTTTTTTGCAATTTTGCATGGTTTTGCAAACCAGGGCTGCGTTTTTAAGTGGATATAGATAAATGCACAGATACAAAGATCCGATCATTCGAATCAACGTACGATCGGACTTTCCCATCTCCCGAACCTCCACTAACCATTCAGATCAAAGTCTTACCATTCCGATCAAGTAAAGTAGTAAAAGAACAGATCAGCCAATGTTCTGCCCCTGACAGCAATCGTATGATAGTTATGTCTGACAAAGCTAGTGACAGTCTCACTCTGAAAATCGTACGATCGGCAATACACGCAGAGATATTATCGGCAGGCGACAGAAATTTTCTAACCGCCGGACGAAAAATGTCGGGACTCTTCACACACGTTCCAAAAATCATACGATGAGATCTTTGCGTCTATGGCCAGCTTAAGTGTAACAGTAAGGGGCAGATTTATTAAGGGTTGAATTTTTGATTTTTTTTTATGGTTTAAACTATCAAATTCGACTAGTGAATTATCCAAACTCGATTTGAATTTTTTAAAAAAATTGGAAATTGATTTTCGAGATCTATCCGACGCTAGACGTCAAATTGGATTAATCGCCACCTAAAACCTACTGAATTCATATATAAGTCAAAGGGAGAGGTCCTGGGACCAATTTGGACATCTTAGTAGCCTTCCTGACATTTTAGTTTTTTTCAAAGAAAAAAATTGAATTGTGTTTGGTTCGAGTCGGTAAATGTCATCCGAGTTTGAGATATTCGAATTTTTTTTTTATAAATAACCTCCCAGTCGAATTTTGAGTATATATTCGAATTTAATAGAGTTAAAAAAAAAAACACATGAATTCAAATTTGACCTTTAATAAATGTGCCTCTTGATGTTTTAGGATATTTTTATCTCATCAAATGCATTTATTGTATCTTTAGGGCACTGCAGACCAATGTTTCAGGCCCATCTTAAGCTGGCCATAGACACATTGATCCGATCGTACGAATCGTGGATTCGTACGATTTTCGGACCGTGTGTGGAGAGTCCTGACATTTTTCATCCGGCGGAGATCGGTCGTTTGGTCGATCGGACAGGTTAAAAGATTTCTTGTGGCTTCTGCCGATAATATCTCTGCGTGTATTGCCGATCGCAGCTCTGGTTGGACATAACTTTCGAACAGTGCCGGAACACACTGGGCAGGCGCCCTAGGCAGGCCCGGCAGGCCCGGCAGTCGCGGCGCCTGTGCGCATGCGCAAATTCCTGCTCGCGCGCATGCGCAAAAGCGCTGAGAAGTGCGAAGAGAAAAAAAAGGGAACCGGACTGGGGGTAGGAGACAGGTACGTGCCTACTCTGCCTACCCCTAGATCCGGCCCTGCTTTCGAATGATTACTGTCAGGGGCAGAACATCGGCTGATCTGTTCTTTTACTACTTTATTTGATCGGAAAGGTTAGTGGCAGGTCGGGAGATGGGGAAGTCCGATCATTCGAGGATTCGAACAATCGGATCTTTGCATCTATGGCCAGCTTTAGTCCGAAATCAAGCCTTATATGATGTTTATTTATATTTTATCCACAGAAGGTGAATGTCTTATAGGTGAAACTTAGGGCCATAGGTCACTTGGGGGTTGTACAGAGGAGCTCCATATCTGGGCCCCTATACACTGCATGGGAGGTTCTAATGCATGGCTGCAGACTGCACTTGTTTCCATGCAACAGAACTGCTCATTATTCAGCGACAAACACACACACACACTTGCTCATTTTTCCTCGCTGTTTAAGACATTCCCCCTGTTGATTATTGATGTGAGCTATTTAGCAGAGCCAAAAAATCATTTAGAACAATGAAGATCTTTCATTGCTGGAGAGGCGTGTTCCAGCTGGAGAGGAGCAACGCTGCATCGTGACAAAGGTGCCTTTCATGGTGCACAGCTCTCTCCAAGGATACAAACCACACAAATCTTTGAGTAGAAAGATGACATTAGGAAAACCTGGTCTTACATGGAGGCTGAGCAGTTATTCAGCTGTCGTAAATAAAAACGGGAGGGGGGTATAGTCATCAGTGTGTTCCACATCATTTAATTTTATGTTTACTATCTTGATTTTATTTATTTGAAACCAGAAAACCAGAATATTGTTTTATTACATTTAAATGATCAGTTCAGTTCACAATCAATTTGCTTAAAAGTGATACAATTGTTTTAATACTACCCATTAGGCATAAAATTGATAATTGACCAAGTCAGTTGTGGTCACACGACTTCAGGTGCAGTTGTTGCATGAATTGGTACCATTCATTAAATGTTCTTGCATCTAAAGCCAATCCTTCCATGTCCACATATTTATGACATTCAGTGCCACTACCTCTTTCCCATGTTCTGTTCTGAACTGAACTGAATTGTGCCTAAAGAATTGGGTCAATTTGACTGTGAAATAACATCCAAAAACTGCATTTTGCATCTGATTTAAGTTGAAGCTCACACACACAACTGCATGCGTTTTAGGACATTGGCTGCTGTCAGGGTTTTTATGTTTTTTATTGAAAAACAGGTCAGGGGTCAGGTGCATTGCCACCTTGTTGCTGCAATTATGTTGTAATGGTGGCAAAAAATGCTGCATTGTAAGGAAAAAAATATTGTGACTTCCATCAGCAATTGCAGTTTGCACTTGAAACCTATTATGTGCACTACTCCAGCTTTTAGAAGACTCCCAGTTACAAAGTCTCCCTAAAGGTTATTGATGAGCTGGAGAAACACTGTCATTGACAAGAGGGACTGAGGCTGCAGGCCAGGAATTCAATCTGTGGATGAGATAGTGTTTGTGCCGTCAGACTGCTGACACGTAGAAATGAGAAAGAGACAGTGATAATTCTCTGAAGCAAAGTATAGCAGAGAGATGCAGAAATGAATTGGCAGGCGCTAGATAATTTTCCCTTTTGTGCACTCAACATGATGCTTCATGAGAGCGATCGTTAGGTCACATGGAAATAGCAGTATCGACCCGCAAGAGCTGCCTCCTAAGTTGTACAGGCTGTGAATTTGGTTTCATTGGCCACCATTTTGCAAGGTATTATGTGAAGGAGTTAATTGCTTTCCCAGTTAAATATGTGCTGATAGCAGGCCTCCTAAGCACTTTTGTCGTGGGAAGTAGTAAAGAGATGAAAGTAGATTCCAAGGGAAACATAAGAGCTGCAGATTTACCCAATGTCACAGCGGGGAGCAGAGGCACCCTCTTGTTGAAAAGGGAACAAAAGACAAGGAGACCATCTAAAAGTTATTTAGGAAAATATACTTTTAAATAGGGTCAGACCCCCTGCTGCCTTTAGTGCCTTGTCCCCAGCTATTCACATGCTAAAAGTAGGATTATGGGAGAGAAGCCTGGGGGCACTCATAGGTCATTTGAACCTGCTCGAATGTGTCTTCCAGTGGGTGGAAGCAAATGACTACAAAGCAGAGAACAAGTCAGGGCTCCATTTATCAAGCTGCCTCGTGGTGCAAGGTGGATAAGTGGGTGCCATACAGCATTAAAAAATCCCGTTCATAATAGATTTGCTCTATACTAATTAGTATTGAAGGGATACTGTCATGGGAAAAAATGTTTTTTTGAAAAAACACCAGTTAATAGTGCTGCTCCAGCACGATTCTGCACTGAAATCCATTTCTCAATAGCAAACAGACTTTTTTTATTTAATTTTGAAATCTGACATGGGGCTAGACATATTGTCAGTTTCCCAGCTGCCCCCAGTCATGTGACTTGTGCTCTGATAAACTTCAGCCACTCTTCACTGCTATACTGCAAGATAGAGTGATATCCGCTCCCTGATAATAGATAACAGCTGCCTGGTAGATCGATGAACAGCACTCAATAGTAAAATCCAGGTCCCAATGTGACACATTCAGTTACATTGAGTAGGAGAAACAACAGCCTGCCAAAAAGCAGTTCCATCCTAAAGTGCTGGCTCTTTCTGAAAACACATGACCAGGCAAAATGACCTGAGATGGTGCCTATACACCAATATTACAAATAAAAAAAATACACTTGCTGGTTCAGGAATTTCATGTTATATTGTAGAGAGAATTATTTGCAGTGTAAACACAGGGGTGTTTCTGCCATGAGGCAAGGTGAGCACCTTGCTCCCCAGAAGTTACCAGGGGCAGCAAAAAGCCGTTCCAGTTATTAAACCAGAAATTCTGCTTTTCTAGCGCAGCTCTCTGTGCTAGCGATGCTGCCCCCACTGGACCCCCATCAGCGATCTGAAGGTAAGCGCGACGGGGGAGGTGGGGCAGCATTCCGAACCCCAGTCAAAGGTTTTCCTAGTATAAGGTTTTCTGGTGGACCCCTAGTCTAAGGTTTTCTGGTGGACCCCTAGACTAAGGTTTTCTGGTGGACCCCTCATCTAAGGTTTTCTGGTGGGCCCCTAGTCTGAGGTTTTCTGGTGGGCCCCTAGTCTAAGTTTTCTGGTGGGCCCCTAGTCTAAGGTTTTCTGGTGGGCCCCTCGTCTAAGGTTTTCTGGTGGGCCCCTCGTCTAAGGTTTTCTGGTGGGCCCCTAGTCTAAGGTTTTCTGGTGGGCCCCTCATCTAAGGTTTTCTGGTAGGCCCCTAGTCTAAAGTTTTCTGGTGGGCCCCTAGTCTAAGGTTTAATGGTGGGCCCCTAGTCTAAGGTTTTCTAGTGGGTCCTTGATTTCCCAGTCCAACACTGATTTGGAGTGCTTGACCTAGAAAGAACCTTATTTGAGCATCTGGTATAAATTACCCAAATTGCCTGAGGGCCTGTTATACCAGAAATACTTTGCACTAAATTGGCAGCACACTGGATTATCTTTGTTGTGCCAAAAAGTTTTTTTATTAGCTATAGCAGCATACAGACAATGCCTGATACAATAAATCTGATATACACAGCTACTGTGCATGTTATACAAACCTTTCAACCCCAGATTTCCCTGGAGTTACCTGATTCTTAACCCGGCACAAATGCACGTCCACCATCAACCCCCCCCCCCAGTTATTGCCATTACCCTGGCCGAGTTATATGTTCATATATGAGAATTTTGTTTCAAGGAATAGACTGTGCACATCATGTGTGCATCATTTGGGGGACACCCTATAGGCCACACCCAAATTATTTGGCAGCAAATTCCCTGAAACGTCTCTGGTTATAGAGTGTACTGAAAGATATGTGGGGAATTTAGAGAAGTGGAGGAGGAGAGGAAAGTCAAAAAAATAGTGAATACAGGGGAACACATGACCAGATACTTGTGTGTAAGAGAAAATAGCTAAATAATGTGCTGATGAAATGAGAACACCCACAGCATGCCACAGTGATGTCCCTTGACTCTAAACATGATTCAGAGCACTGGTATGTGTGGTTTCTCTGGTGTTGGCCACTGCAATTTGCAGTTTATTCAGACACTATAATTACAGGAAAATGTTTACAGGGATCATTAATGAATAATGAAGGACATAGCTCTTATTTCTTCTATTAGAATAATAACATATATTCCGATATTAAAGTTAAAAATGCATTAAAAGGTATATTACAGAAGCACATTAGGAGCCCACCACTCCAGTAAATTCCTAATGCTGTGATGCAGTAGAGAGAATATGAACAAATAAAAGGGCGTTATTTTAACGGAATGAATCTCGGTTTCTTTTGGTGCTACTTCCCCTTTGGGAAAGAAAGATGTAAATAGATTAATGTGGCGGCCAGTAATGAGATGGTGATGTGAGGAGGAAAGTGTGGAGGAAGTCATAGATAGATGGCTGTTTCATAAATTGTAAATCACAAAGCTCAGACAATTACACCTCGGTGGTATAGTTCATGCTCACTTTTATTGCCGTTACAAAGAAAAGAGAATGGGTTGTTAAAAGGATAAAAAAAAATACTTGGGTATAGGGCTGGAAATGTTCTACAATGAAGTTTAATACAAAAGGCCAGTAGGTCACAAATACCACGGTCAATTTCGGCTGCTGAAATGTCCTTAAAGGCATATTGCCAAAAAAAAAAAATCCACAACTGTATTTGTGGAGTAAAGTGTACTTAAACTAGAGAGATATCTCTGCATTGACTAATAGACCTAAGATTTATTATATGGTGTGTGTGGCCTTTAGATGTGGGCAGGAGGCAGCTATTTTTAAATTTGAATCAACATTTCCTGAGCAAGAAGCACTATGCTCTGCTGCACATGTGTCCCTCTTGAGGCCTCAAGGGCATAACAGGCTAGAAATAAGGTTTTCCCTCAATTAAAGGCAGGCTATTCAGTCAAAATCATTGAAACATTAATGACCTAATGCACAGATAAGAACAGGTGCATTTATAGCCTGTCTTGTTAAAATCCTTGAGGCCGGTAGTTAGGCATGAATCATGTACTAAGAAAAAGCAAGATGGGAGGTTTGCCAGCACTTAACAGGTCCCAGCACCCTTAGCCAGACCTATAATGGCTGAGGATTATGGGAAATGTAGTCAACAGCCATAGGGTCATCAATCACACCCTCACTCATGAAACCAGTTTACCCCAAAGGTTTGTTATTTTCCTGGAACTTACAGCAACCAATAAATCAACTAGACCAGACTGTTGACTGGTTTCATGGTTATTGGGTAAATGTGTCCCATGTTACTATATAACCGCCCCCCCCACACACACACACACGCACACACACACAACCTGAATCCCAAATCTCTTCTTCCCAGTTAGAAATACGGAGGAAGACAATATTTAGTTTAACTGCTGCTACAACTTGGTCATCATAAGACTATAGGGCCTATTTATCCTTTTGTGTAAAACAATTATTGCCTGTTGTTTTCTTTCACGCCTCCCAAAATATTACACCGGTTCAGACCTTGCTTAATCCGGGAAAAATTCAAGCGTTGAGTTCCGGTGGAACACACTCTGGAAAAAAACACATAATAAAAACCCATGATGGATGAACGCAACATTGTAACCATAGTATATTTTAGCAGATGCTTACTTTAAAGATGGATTTTTATACAGATGTAAGCAGTCAATACAGAACTTGAAAAATACACTGTTTTGCATCAAAATGGTTCCATGGGCCGAACAGATGAAGTGTGTGCGAGGGCCACAGGCATTATGGCCTCCTTCCTAATGATTCTATAATTCGCACAAAGCATGCCAATGATCAGGGCAGCAGAAAGTGGGGAAGAGCTGTGACTCTGGGACCGGCCAACTTGGTGCATCAACAGTAGAGATGGCGCGAACTGTTCGCCGGCGAACTTGTTCGCGCGAACATCGGGTGTTCGCGCTCGCCGGAAGTTCGCGAACGTCGCGCGACGTTCGCCATTTTGGGTTCGCCATTGTTGGCGCTTTTTTTTGCCCTCTCACCCCAGACCAGCAGGTACATGGCAGCCAATCAGGAAGCTCTCCCCTGGACCACTCCCCTTCCCTATAAAAACCGAAGCCCTGCAGCGTTTTTTCACTCTGCCTGTGTGTGCTGAAGAGATAGTGTAGGGAGAGAGCTGCTGCCTGTTAGTGATTTCAGGGACAGTTGAAAGTTTGCTGGCTAGTAATCGTGTTGATACTGCTCTGTTATTGGAGGGACAGAAGTCTGCAGGGGTTTGAGGGACATTTAAGCTTAGGTAGCTTTGCTGGCTAGTAATCTACCTTCTACTGCAGTGCTCTGTATGTAGCTGCAGTGGGCAGCTGTCCTGCTTCTGATGTCATCTGCTGACTGCTGCAATAACAGTAGTCCTTGTAAGGACTGCTTTTATTTATTTTTTTGTTGTTTTACTACTACTACTACTACTACTACTACTACTATAAGAGCCCAGTGCTATTAGTCTAGCAGTGTTGGGGAGTGGGACTGGTGTGCTAATCTGCTGCTCCTAGTAGTTCAGCAGCACCAACTGTAATTTTTTTTTTTTAATATTCATTTTTTTTTTATTTTACTTTTTTTTATTTTACTACCGCTGTAGTAGTGTATAAGTTGACCTTTTAGGCATTATTTGCCCTGTAGGCATTTTTTGCCCAGTGTGTTATTCAACCAACTGCCATCTAGCTGTGTGACCTTGTTCACATTCTGTCTAAATATCCATAATATTACCGTCTCCAGAAAAAACACCGGAGTGACTTTTTTCAAGCAGCCATAATAAATTTTACGTAATCCGTATCCATCGCTGTAGTAGTGTATAAGTTGACCTTTTAGGCATTATTTGCCCTGTAGGCATTTTTTGCCCAGTGTGTTATTCAACCAACTGCCATCTAGCTGTGTGACCTTGTTCACATTCTGTCTAAATATCCATAATATTACCGTCTCCAGAAAAAACACCGGAGTGACTTTTTTCAAGCAGCCATAATATATTTTACGTAATCCGTATCCATCGCTGTAGTAGTGTATAAGTTGACCTTTTAGGCATTATTTGCCCTGTAGGCATTTTTTGCCCAGTGTGTTATTCAACCAACTGCCATCTAGCTGTGTGACCTTGTTCACATTCTGTCTAAATATCCATAATATTACCGTCTCCAGAAAAAACACCGGAGTGACTTTTTTCAAGCAGCCATAATATATTTTACGTAATCCGTATCCATCGCTGTAGTAGTGTATAAGTTGACCTTTTAGGCATTATTTGCCCTGTAGGCATTTTTTGCCCAGTGTGTTATTCAACCAACTGCCATCTAGCTGTGTGACCTTGTTCACATTCTGTCTAAATATCCATAATATTACCGTCTCCAGAAAAAACACCGGAGTGACTTTTTTCAAGCAGCCATAATAAATTTTACGTAATCCGTATCCATCGCTGTAGTAGTGTATAAGTTGACCTTTTAGGCATTATTTGCCCTGTAGGCATTTTTTGCCCAGTGTGTTATTCAACCAACTGCCATCTAGCTGTGTGACCTTGTTCACATTCTGTCTAAATATCCATAATATTACCGTCTCCAGAAAAAACACCGGAGTGACTTTTTTCAAGCAGCCATAATATATTTTACGTAATCCGTATCCACCGCTGTAGTAGTGTATACGTTGATCTTGTGGGCATTATTTGCACAGTGTTTTCTTCAAACCGCCATCTAGCTGTGTGAGCTTGTTCACATTTTGTCTAAATATTGATAATATTATCGTCTCTAGAAAAACCACTTGAGTTACTTTTTTTCAAGCAGCATTCTTATATTTTACGTAATCCGTATCCACCGGTGTGTATACGTTGACCTTGTAGGCATTATTTGCACACTGTTTTCTTCAAACTGCCATCTAGCTGTGTGTATTATCGTTTCCAGAAAAACCAACTGAGTTTTTGTTGTTGTTGTTTTTTTAAAAATAATGCCAGGCAAAGGCAGGCCGCCACGCAGAGGCCGTGCTAGGGGCCGTGCTGCTATGCAATCCTGTGGCCCTAGCAAATTGCCCAGTTTTAAAAAGCCAATGACCCTGAACTCCCAAAATGCTGAAGAGGTAGTTGACTGGCTTACACAGCACACCCCATCCTCTACCGTTTCTAACTTTACCACAACATCCTCCTCATCCTCCACTGCTATGGCCACCCCACGTAACACTTCCTCCACCACCGGTGCCCCTTCTTCACTGGAGTCAGAGGAGTTATTTTCCCATGAGTTTCTTGAACTGAGTAATGCGCAACCATTATTGGCAGAAGAAGATGAAGGAGATGAGGACGTTACACCAGATTTAATTCTGGCAGAGAACACGACAGAGATGGACATAATGATGAGTGATGAGGAGGAGGTCCCCGCTGCTGCTTCCTTCTGTGATGTGTCAGAAGAAATTGATGCATCTGAGGAGAATGATGATGAGGAGATTGATGTTTTGTGGGTGCCTAGTAGAAGAGAGCAAGAGGAGGGTAGTTCAGATGGAGAGACGGAGAGTCAGAGAGGCAGTAGGAGAATAAGACTTAGAAGAAGCAGGGAGGACAGCCCGCAGGGATCAGTAGGGCAACAACATGTATCGGCACCTGTGTTCAGCCGGCCAACGCACCCGCCATTGCCGCCAATGCCGCCAACTTCTACTGTTACCGCCAGATTGCACACTTCCAAAAAGTCAGCAGTGTGGGATTTTTTTAATGTGTGTGCCTCTGACAAAAGCATTGTAATTTGCAATGAGTGCAGTCAGAAACTGAGCCTTGGTAAGCCCAACAGCCACATAGGTACAACTTCTATGCGAAGGCACATGAGCGGCAAGCACAAAGCACTTTGGGAGCAACACCTCAAAGGCAACAGGCAAACTAAAAGCCACACTCCTTCTGGTCCAGCATCTTACTGCTCTACCTCTGCTCTCCTTGACCCATCTGAACCACCCTCCACTCCGCCTTCCACCTTGACCACCTGTTCCCATTCCCAGTCATCTGCCACCAGCCAAGTTTCTGTGAAGGCCATGTTTGAGCGTAAGAAGCCAATGTCTGACTGTCACCCCCTTGCCCGGCGTCTGACAGCTGGCTTGTCTGCACTCTTAGCCCGCCAGCTTTTACCATACCAGCTGGTGGACTCTGAGGCCTTCCGCAAATTTGTAGCAATTGGGACACCGCAGTGGAAGGTACCCAGCCGCAATTTTTTTTCTAAAAAGGGAATACCACACCTGTACCAACATGTGCAGAGCCAAGTTACCGCATCTCTGTCACTTAGTGTTAGGCCAAAGGTCCATATGACTACTGACGCATGGTCCTCCAAGCATGGTCAGGGCAGGTATGTCACCTACACTGCCCACTGGGTGAACTTGGTAATGGCAGGGAATGGGAAGCAGGGAATGGGTAGCTCAACAACAACAACAACAGTGGAGTTGGTGTCACCGCCACGGATTGCACGCGGTTCTGCCACCACCTCTACTCCTCCATCGCTCTCTACCTCGTCTTCTTCCTCTTCTTCTTCTTACTCTGCTGCTGGGTCCTCCTTCTCCTCCTCCACACCTGTGCACCCCCAGCTCCCCCTAGGCTATTCGACGTGCCAGGTACGCCGTTGTCACGCTGTCTTGGGGATGACGTGCCTGGAAAGCAAAAACCATACCGGATCTGTACTCCTGTCATCTCTGCAGTCACAGGCCGATCGGTGGCTGACCCCACACCAACTGCAGATCGGAAAAGTGGTGTGTGACAATGGAAGCAATCTGTTGGCAGCGTTGAGACTGGGAAATTTAACACATGTGCCCTGCATGGCACATGTGTTAAATTTAATAGTCCAACGTTTTGTCTCCAAGTACCCAGGATTCCAGGACGTTCTCACCCAGTCCAGAAAGGTGTCGGCCCATTTCAGACGTTCCTACACAGCCATGGCACGCCTTGCTGACATTCAGCAGCGCTACAACATGCCAGTCAGGCGTTTGATTTCTGACAGCCAGACTCGCTGGAATTCAACGCTCCTTATGTTGGAACGTCTGCTGCAACAACAAAGGGCCGTCAACGAGTACCTTTTTGAACTGGGTGGTAGGACTGGATCTGCAGAGCTGGGGATTTTTTTCCCCCGTTACTGGGTGCTTATGCGCGATGCCTGCAGGCTCATGCGACCTTTTGAAGAGGTGACAAATATGGTCAGTCGCACCGAAGGCACCATCAGCGACCTAATACCCTTCGCTTTCTTCCTGGAGCGTGCCGTGCGACGAGTGACAGATGAGGCTGTAGACCAGCGTGACGAGGAGCTGGAAGCGCACGATTTATGGTCGGAATCACCAGAACGAACCCAGGCACCTGCTGCAACGCAGGGAGAGGTGCCAGAAGTGGAGTCAGAGGAGGAAGGTGGCTTTGTGGAGGAGGAGGAGGAGGACCAACAGGAGCAGGCTTCCCAGGGGGCTAGTGGTGACCTTTTGGGGACCCCTGGTCTTGTACGTGGCTGGGGGGAGGAGACCGTGGATGATGCAGTCCTTGATAATGAGGAAGCGGAGATGGATAGCTCTGCATCCAACCTTGTGAGAATGGGGCCTTTCATGCTGTCATGCCTGTTGAAGGACCCCCGTATCAAGAGGCTTAAGGAGAAGGACCTGTACTGGGTCGCAACGCTACTAGACCCTCGGTACAAGCATAAAGTGGCAGAAATGTTACCAACATACCACAAGTCCGAAAAGATGCGGCATTTACAAACCAGCCTGCAAAACATGTTGTACAATGCTTTTAAGGGTGATGTCACTTCAGGAACTCATCAACATTCCAGGGGCAGAGGTGCCAGTAATCCTGCCACGAGCACACCTGCAAGGACAAAGCCCTTTGGCCGGTCTGTAACGTCAGACATGCAAATGTTTTTCTGTCCAAGGCAGCGCCACAACCCTTCTGGATCCACCCTCAAAGAACGCCTCGACCGGCAGGTAGCGGACTACCTGGCATTAACTGCAGATATCGACACTCTGAGGAGCGATGAACCCCTGGACTACTGGGTGCGCAGGCTTGATCTGTGGCCAGAGCTGTCACAATTTGCCATGAACCTCTTGTCTTGCCCAGCCTCAAGTGTGCTCTCAGAAAGGACCTTCAGTGCAGCAGGAGGGATTGTAACTGAGAAGAGAACTCGCCTAGGTCACAAAAGTGTCGATTACCTGACCTTTATTAAAATGAATGAGGGGTGGATCTCGGAGGGTTACTGCACGCCGGAAGACTTGTTCTGACTTCTATGCAGCTGTCCTTCTCTTCAAGCCTCATGACTCCACACACAGCTGTCCTTTAGCGTCCTCCTCCCTCCGCCACCGTTACAAACTAGGGTGCAAACCCTACTGGTTTAATTTTTTCTGGCCTCTGTGCTTCAGTGGCTGCAACCAAAAAAACTGGGCAAACAATGTCTACAAGGTCAACGTATGGCGAAAAATGACTATTTTCAGCATTTATATGGCATATTTTTTCTGGCAACTGTGCTTCAGTGGCTGCGTCCAAAAAAATGCATATTTTCTGCATTTATATGGCATAATTTTTCTGGCCTCTGTGCTTCAGTGGCTGCAACCAAAAAAATTTATATTTTCAGCATTTATATGGCATAATTTTTCTGTCAACTGTGCTTCAGTGGCTGCGACCAAAAAAATGCATATTTTCTGCATTTATATGGCATAATTTTTCTGGCCTCTGTGCTTCAGTGGCTGCAACCAAAAAAATTTATATTTTCAGCATTTATATGGCATAATTTTTCTGTCAACTGTGCTTCAGTGGCTGCGACCAAAAAAATGCATATTTTCTGCATTTATATGGCATAATTTTTCTGGCCTCTGTGCTTCAGTGGCTGCAACCAAAAAAATTTATATTTTCAGCATTTATATGGCATAATTTTTCTGTCAACTGTGCTTCAGTGGCTGCGACCAAAAAAATGCATATTTTCTGCATTTATATGGCATAATTTTTCTGGCCTCTGTGCTTCAGTGGCTGCAACCAAAAAAATTTATATTTTCAGCATTTATATGGCATAATTTTTCTGGCAACTGTGCTTCAGTGGCTGCGACCAAAAAAATGACTATTTTCAGCATTTATATGGCATATTTTTTCTGGCCTCTGTGCTTCAGTGGCTGCGGCCAAAAAAACTGGGCAAACAATGCCTACAAGGTCAACGTCGTTGACCTTGTAGGCATTGTTTGCCCAGTTTTTTTGGCCGCAGCCACTGAAGCACAGAGGCCAGAAAAAATATGCCATATAAATGCTGAAAATAGTCATTTTTTGCCATACGTTGACTCAACGTATATGGCAAAAAATGACTATTTTCAGCATTTATATGGCATATTTTTTCTGGCAACTGTGCTTCAGTGGCTGCGACCAAAAAAACTGGGCAAACAATGCCTACAAGGTCAACGTATGGCAAAAAATGACTATTTTCAGCATTTATATGGCATATTTTTTCTGGCAACTGTGCTTCAGTGGCTGCGTCCAAAAAAACTGGGCAAACAATGTCTACAAGGTCAACGTATGGCGAAAAATTACTATTTTCAGCATTTATATGGCATATTTTTTCTGGCAACTGTGCTTCAGTGGCTGCGTCCAAAAAAAACTGGGCAAACAATGTCTACAAGGTCAACGTATGGCGAAAAATGACTATTTTCAGCATTTATATGGCATATTTTTTCTGGCAACTGTGCTTCAGTGGCTGCGTCCAAAAAAACTGGGCAAACAATGTCTACAAGGTCAACGTATGGCGAAAAATTACTATTTTCAGCATTTATATGGCATATTTTTTCTGGCAACTGTGCTTCAGTGGCTGCGTCCAAAAAAAACTGGCCAAACAATGTCTACAAGGTCAACGTATGGCGAAAAATGACTATTTTCAGCATTTATATGGCATATTTTTTCTGGCAACTGTGCTTCAGTGGCTGCGTCCAAAAAAACTGGGCAAACAATGCCTACAAGGTCAACGTATGGCAGTTGTTTAAAGAGAACAGTAGATTACTAGCCAGCAAAGCTACCTAAGCTAAAATGTCCCTCAAATCCCTGCAGACTTCTGTCCCTCCAATACAGAGCAGTATCAAGCAGATTACTAGCCAGCAAACTTACTATCATCTGTCCCTGAAATCACTAACAGCTCTCCCCCTACACTATCTCTTCCAAGCACACACAGGCAGATTTTTCAGATACATTTTTGCCCTTGATCCCCCTCTGGCATGCCACTGTCCAGGTCGTTGCACCCTTTAAACAACTTTAAAATCATTTTTCTGGCCAGAAATGTCTTTTTTAGATGTTAAAGTTCGCCTTCCCATTGAAGTCTATGGGGTTCGCGAACCGTTCGCGAACCGCTCGCATTTTTGCGCAAGTTCGCGAATATGTTCGCGAACTTTTTTTCCGACGTTCGCTACATCCCTAATCAACAGATAAGGTTTTCAATCTTGCCTGATTGCTGAACCAACTGATAGCATCTGGGATTAGCTGGCCACCCTACACATTCTAACTGTCATAAGAAACTATGTATTGTGCAATATCAGGCCCGGACTGGCAATCTGTGGGTTCTGGCAAATGCCAGAGGGGCTGCTATAAGGTCCCATAGAAAGTCCGTATTTAGTGGGCTGGTGGGAGCTGTTTGGACCTCTGTGTGGGCTGATTGTGCCTCTATGTACTTGATATGCCAGGGCTTATTTTAATTCTCAGTCCGGACCTGTGCAATATGTTTGGTATGTGTATTGGTACGTGCAATAGGATTTGTATTTCCCAGAAGTCAATGGATAACAGCCAATAGCAGAAACATTTAAGGATTTTTAAGGTTTTAATGATTTTGCAAATTTAAGAACTAAAGTACTTAAAAAGGAAAGCAATATGTCTCTAGTCATACCTGAAGAGTTGGTGCTAATATCCAGACAATGAATACTCTGTAACACACTAAATCATATCCTGTATATACTGTAATGTTATTAAACAGAAAGCACCCTGACTGATACACAGGTGATCCTCCATGCCAAAAATGCTCTCTTGAATGTTCCTGCACAGAGGTCTGCCTGATGACATTCTGTATGTGCAGCCAGAGTTGTCTTTATTCAATAACAGTAAGAACGGTGACAGATAAAAAGTGACATTTAGGCTGCCAGTGTTTTCTTCTGAACAACATGCCCATGTGCCAGACAATATGCATAATTTTAAAATTAAAATGTCTTGCTTTCATGATGTAGAATTTAAAAAAAATATGTGTGAATGAGTTTAAGCCAATTTCATTTGTTGGTAATGCAGGTCCTTTAATAAATGCAATCTACAAATGATATATGAAACAGGGTATGTTTATGTTTGCCATTTAACTCTGGAATGTGCGTGGAGAGTCCTGTGGGGGGACATTAAATAACAATGATTAAAGGGATACTGTCATGGGAAAAAAAAAAATTCAAAGTGAATCAGTTAATAGTGCTGCTCCAGCAGAATTCTGCACTGAAATCCATTTCTCAAAAGAGCAAACAGATTTTTTTATATTCAATTTTGAAAACTGACATGGGGCTAGACATATTGTCAATTTCCCAGCTGCCCCAAGTCATGTGACTTGTGCTCTGATAAACTTCAATCACTCTTTACTGCTGTACTGCAAGTTGGAGTGATATCACCCCCTCCCTGTCCCCCCCCCAGCAGTCAAACAAAAGAACAATGGGAAGGTAACCAGATAGCAGCTCCCTAACACAAGAAAACAGCTGCCTGGTAGATCTAAGAACAACACTCAATAGTAAAAACCCATGTCCCACTGAGACACATTCAGTTACATTGAGAAGGAAAAACAGCAGCCTACCAGAAAGCATTTCTCTCCTAAAGTGCAGGCACAAGTAACATGACTGCGGGCAGCTGGGAAATTGACAAAATGTCTAGCCCCATGTCAGATTTCAAAATTGAATATAAAAAAATCTGTTTGCTCTTTTGAGAAATGGATTTCAGTGCAGAATTCTGCTGGAGTAGCACTATTAACGGATGCGTTTTGAAAAAAACATGTTTTCCGATGACAGGATCCCTTTAAGCTAAAACACTCCCGCTTAATGTGTATGAATACACTTAGAGCCAGACTTCCAGATGCAGAAGGGGTTGCAGCCAATGATCCAGTCTGGGCAGTTAAGAACTTTGGCGCTTATCACATGAACCGGGTGCCATGAAAGAAATGAGGTGGAAGGAGGGCTCCCTGGGAAGCTTGGAACTGTAGACAGTGACAGCTGGACATCCCTTATTATGCTGAAAATATACACAAGAAATCAGTTTCCGAATAACAGCCTGTTGCACGTGCCTCCTCTTTATACTTGGGTTTGCAAAGCATTACAAGAACATGTTTTCTCTATATAAACACATACATATCATATATATCCCTGCACTTATCAAACATAATAATTCAATTCAATTTTCATGTCAGCCACGACCAACAAAATATATGACCATACTTATCTGAGCCAGCCTACATGTGAGCCTCCCAACTGTCTTCAGGTACAGTAAAATCAGTTCAGTTAATCAAGTGCAACAAAACTCATTGTGGGAGGGGTTATTTGCATTTCAAAAATCCATGTCTGCTGGTTCTGCACATTCCATTTAATGAAAGAACAAGTACACGCTCTTTCATTTGCTAAGCAGTCTCGTGCAATAAAACATCTGTTGGGTGGTTTAAAAAAACAACCCTCTGGTCTCACTGTCCTTGACTAAAAGAGATGTATTAAATTTTATTGTCAGAGGGCTGCATGTTCATAAGGAGCCTTCTGTGATTAGAGAATTGCCATCTATATGCCATCTTTTCAGAGTTTTCGTGCAAAAAGCATAAGAAATAGGAGTTTTCGTGTGAAAAGTCAGAAAAATCTTGAAAATCAAATGAAAATCAAAGCAAATTTTCGGGAAAATGTAATAATAAACGAGCGTAAAAAACCCAAGCAAATTTGATCAGAGTTTGTAGCAGAAAATGCCAGAAAATGCCAAAAGCCCCCCCCCCCTTATGGCTGTCAGTTCCGTATAGAGTATTTGGTCTTAAATAGACTCCTTATTGAGGAGGGTGGAATATGTTGGGGGCTTGGGGTAGGGTGGGCTCACGAAGAGTACACAGTTGTCAAAAAGTCTTTCAGTGGAAGTAAGGGAGATGGAATCCCAAATGACCAAGTACTAACTTGTGCAAAATATGTTTAGTTTCTCTAGAAGCCAAAATAATTAAGGTTAGGTGTAGAGCAGTCTGATGCTCCTCCAAGGAGTGTAAAGCTGGAGAGGGCACCAAACAATCACAACTAGGCCTGATCTGGCCACCCGCATGGCTTTAGGGTCATCGATCTGATCATTCAATGGGACCTATGGAGACTCGTCAGATGAGGACAATATCAATGAATTGATGAGCTCCTCATTCAATTTCCAAACCTGACTGATTGATGTCTGGCTGATGAGCCATAGTTGCTTTAGGTGAAGCAATGTAATACCTTGCACCACAATGCAGTGTGGGCCCCTAATCTGAGTAAAGAGTCTTCTGTATCCATTGTTCTACAAGACTAACTAAGAGGTGGCCAAAAAAAAACAAAAGAGAAGAGGCTATTGTTTTTGTTAATATGGGCCTACTTCTTTAGAAATTCTGTAGTAGAATGTGGATATAGTGCGTTGTAAAGTCATTTGTAAACAGGGCATAAAACTAATTAAGGGCGTGATGGATCAAATTATATGTATAAATACAGTTATGTGTTCCCTTATTTAGAAACCCATAATTCAGAAAGCTTGTAATTTAAGGTAGGCCATATCCCATTCGCCATTTAAGCATTTAGCATTATGGTCCAGTGATTTTCATCTAGTCAGATCCCATGACAGATTCATAATCTCATGTTGTGACAGTCTAACTGTCAGGGCCCGAAGGCTCTGTTGTAGTGAGGACCAAGGAGGAGACAGCAACACCAAGTTCGCAGTACAAAAGGGTTTATCAGAAGAATAGTCGTAATCAGGCAAATGGTCAATACAGGCAGCAAGAATCAGAATCGATGAAACAGGCAAGAAGTCGGTACACGGTAAACAGGAAATCAAGATATCACACCCAGGAACTATACGAGATAGACCTATAATTGGGCAAGGACAGAAAGGGAACTTGGGAATAAATAGTCCAAATTTGGCGCCAAAACTTGACGCAGTGACGTCATGACGCCGACGCCGGCGTCCTCACGTTGGCGTCCTGACGCCGACGCACGTTCTGACGCCGGCGTCCATTCCGTCGCCAGCGACCAATCCTGGGGCGACACGTTTCTGACGCAGGCATATTACAACCAGGAAGAGACGCATGGTGGAGCAGGAAGTCGCCATCTTGGATGTTCCGTGGGGTAAGTTCTTTACTTTCCATTACAGTACCCCCCTCCTTAGGGGGGGCCTCAGGACCACCGAGGCTAGGAGAAGAAGGAAAAAGTTTGTGGAACTTACGAACCAGGACAGGTGCATGTACGTCCGAGCTTTTCACCCAGGAACACTCCTCAGGACCGAACCCCTTCCATTCGATAAGATACTGAAGAGAACCCCGGGAAATACGAGAGTCCAAAATCCTTTTGACTTCAAATTCCTTGTGATCGTCAACTAAAACAGGAGCTGGAGAGGAAGAAGAAGAAGAGGGGCAAGACATGGCAGGTTTAAGCAGGGAAACATGAAAAACATTAGGTATCCGCAGCTCAGGAGGAAGTTGAAGGCGAACAGCCACAGGGTTGATGATTTCGATGAAAGGGAAGGGGCCGATGAATTTAGGACCAAGCTTGGGTGTAGGGATCTTGAGACGGATGTTGCGTGTAGAAAGAAAAACTTTATCACCAAGGCTGTATGGAGGAGAAGAAATCCTTCTTTTATCAGCAAACTTTTTCTGCACCAGGGAACTCTTCTCTAAGTTTGCGGCAGTAGCATGCCAAATAGCCAACATGTGAGCAGCTTGGTCATTGGCCGCAGGCACATTGGTAAGAAGAAAATCTTGGGAGAACGCCAAAGGATTGAGACCATAAACACAGAAGAAAGGAGACTTTTGGGAAGAAGAATGCAGAGCGTTGTTGTGGGCGAATTCAGCCCAGGGAAGAAGATCTGACCAATCATCCTGGCACAGGGACACGTGGCAACGAAGAAACTGCTCCAAAGCCTGACTGACCCGTTCTGCGGCTCCATTAGACTGTGGGTGGTAGGCCGAAAGAAAATTGAAGGGAGATGTTAAGAGCTTTGAAAAGAGATCTCCAGAACTTGGAAATAAACTGGGAACCCCGATCAGACACAATCTCGGCAGGAAACCCATGGAGACGAAATATAGGTTTGATGAAAAGTTCAGAGAGTTCGGGAGCAGAAGGCAGTTTCCGCAGCGGCGTGAAATGAGCCATCTTGCTGAATCTGTCGATCACCACCCAGATGACAGTGTGACCAGACGAAACAGGGAGATCGACAATGAAATCCATCGCCAAGTGAGTCCAAGGTCGGGATGGAATGGGAAGTGGCAAGAGTAAACCCTTAGGGGGAGAATGTCCGGACTTGGAAACAGCACAAGTGGAGCAGGACAAGACGAAATCTTTGACATCTTTCCTTAGGGTCGGCCACCAGACCAAACGAGACAGGAGCTCAGTTGTCTTCTTAATCCCTGGATGACCGGCCTGTTTGGAACTGTGGGATTGGGATAAAATGGCATGACGAAATTCCGGAGGGACAAAGGCAACACCAAGAGGAGTCTCTACAGGAGCCGAAGACTGAGCCGAAAGTAACTGAGAGGCACAGGAGGGAAACAAGGCAGCAATAATCTTGGTAGAGGGCACAATGGGTACAGGAACTTCAGGGCAGGTATCTTCAGGAGCAAAACTTCTGGAAAGAGCGTCAGCCTTTCTGTTTCTGGAGCCAGGACGAAAGGTGATAAAGTTAAAACGAGAAAAGAAGAGTGCCCACCTGGCTTGCCGGGGATTGAGGCGCTTGAGGGATTGAATAAATTCAAGGTTCTTGTGGTCGGTGAAGATTGTCACTGGAATAGAAGAACCCTCAAGCAAATGTCTCCATTCTTCCAAGGCCAACTTAACAGCAAGTAGTTCCCGATTGCCTACATCATAGTTCTGCTCAGGGGAAGAAAATTTTTTGGAGAAAAAGGCACAAGGTTGGAGTTTACTATCAGAAGAAGATCTCTGAGATAGAACTGCTCCAGCTCCCACATCAGAGGCATCGACTTCAATGAAGAAAGGTTGGAGGGGTTCAGGGTGTCGAAGAATTGGAGCAGAAGAAAAGGCTTCCTTGAGGGTCTTGAATGCTTCGAGAGCTTGTGGAGGCCAGTGTTGAGGTTTGTTCCCTTTACGGATCAGGGCAAGGATTGGATGGATCTTGGAAGAAAAGTTTTTGATAAATTGTCTATAATAGTTGGCGAAGCCAATGAATCTTTGAACTGCCTTGACGCTGGTAGGAAGGGGCCAATCCAAAATTGCAGAGACTTTGGCGGGATCCATCTTGAAACCTTGTGGAGAAATGATGTAGCCAAGAAAAGGAATGGAAGAAACTTCGAAGGTGCATTTTTCCAATTTGGCAAAAAGATTGTTTTTCCTCAACCTGGAAAGAACTTCACGTACTTGGCAACGATGAACGGAAAGGTTTTTGGAAAAAATAAGAATGTCGTCTAAGTACACGACCACACACTGTCCCAGAAGATCACGAAAAATGTCATTGACCAATTCTTGGAAGACTGCAGGAGCATTGCAAAGACCGAAAGGCATGACAAGGTACTCGTAATGGCCATCACGTGTATTAAAAGCGGTCTTCCATTCGTCCCCCTCACGAATCCGAATAAGATTATATGCCCCTCGTAGATCCAGTTTAGTAAAGAAACTAGCCCCCTTGAGTTGATCAAAAAGTTCAGAGATGAGAGGAAGAGGATATCTGTTCTTTACAGTGATTTTATTTAACCCCCTGTAGTCAATGCAGGGCCGTAGACTACCGTCTTTTTTTTCAACAAAGAAGAATCCTGCTCCAGCAGGGGAGGTAGAGGGACGAATAAAACCTCTCTGAAGATTCTCCTGAATATATGACTTCATAGCAGAAGTTTCGGAGGGAGAAAGCGGATAAGTGCGGCCACGGGGAGGCATGGAGCCGGGTAAAAGTTCAATAGGACAATCATAGGGACGATGAGGTGGGAGAGTCTCAGCGGACTTCTAATCAAAGATATCGGAAAAGGCTTCGTACACAGGAGGGAGAGAAGAACTTGAAGATACTGAAGAAACTTTGACAACAGGAACAGCAGGCAAACAGTTGTGTATACAAAATGGACTCCAGCGGGAAATTTGAGAAAAGGACCAGTCAATGACCGGATTATGAACACACAGCCAGGGCAATCCCAGGACAACGGGAGTTGAAGGGCAGTCGATAAGAAGAAAAGACAGTCTTTCCAAATGCATAGTGCCCACCTTGAATGAAAGTTCCTGAGTAGACTGTGAGATGATGGCAGAAGAAAGGGGACGATCATCAAACGCCAGAACTCGAAGAGGGGTTGCCATGGGTTGAAGCGGAATGGTATGCTTAACAGCAAAGGCACGATCCATGAAGTTGCCTGCAGCACCAGAATCAAGGAAGGCCGAACTGGATTTCAATAGGATGAAGAAAACGCTGAGCAGAGGAATGGGGAGGAGAACAAATTCCACCCAGGTAAGTCTCCCCAAGCTTACCTAGGTTCTGGAGTTTCCCGGCTTCACTGGGCATTCCTGGGCGAAATGGGCTCTTCCGCCACAGTAGAGGCATAACCCAGCGGACCTTCTCCGGAGCTTCTCTTGTTCGGAAAGGCGTGCCCGTCCGATCTGCATTGGTTCTTCAGGTGGCAGTGAAGAAGTAGCAGGTGACACAGGAGAAGGAGAAGAAAGAAGGTTGGAAGCCGTACTAGGGAGTAAAGGTCTTTGGAAACGTGGAGCCAGGGTGGGTTGGAACCTGGAAAACTTCCTAGTACGTTCCCTGTCAAGTTCGACTTGGAACTCCCTCTGTCGGGTGTCGACCTTCACAGCCAATGCAACAAGGTCCTCCCATCGAGTAGGAATCTCACGAGAGACAAGATCGTTCTTAATGCGCATCGCCAAGCCGTTGTAAAAGGCAGCATGGTATCCGTCATTATTCCACGAAGTCTCTGCCACGAGAGTTCGGAACTCGATAGCGTATTCCGGAACAGAGTCCCTTGCTGCAGCTGGAATAGACGAGCTGAGGCAGATGTAGCCCGACCAGGAGCATCGAACACAGTGCGAAGATCCCGGATGAAGGCCCTGGCATCGACAATTACCGGATCCTGCTTCTCCCAGAGAGGAGAAGCCCACTCCAGAGCTTTCCCTTGCAGGCGGGTGATAATATAGCCCACCTTTGCTCGTTCCGAGACAAACTGACCAGGAAGCAGGGTGAATTGGATTTCACACTGGTTGATGAAACCACGGCATGAATCCGGATCACCACTGTACAGAGGAGGTGCAGGGATGCGAGGCTCGGAAACCTGGAGCGGAGTAACCGGAACTGGCATAGGGAATGGATCCGCAGGAGACAAGGCAGACAATTTCTTCAGGATTGCTTCAAGTGCCTGGCCGAAATGGGTTTGCTGGGCTTCATAGGAGTGCATACGGGAAGCCAATCCACGAACGGCTCTGCCGACATCAGTAGGGACTTGGGGCTCCTCAGAAGGGTCCATGGCCCAATTATACTGTCAGGGCCCGAAGGCTCTGTTGTAGTGAGGACCAAGGAGGAGACAGCAACACCAAGTTCGCAGTACAAAAGGGTTTATCAGAAGAATAGTCGTAATCAGGCAAATGGTCAATACTGGCAGCAAGAATCAGAATCGATGAAACAGGCAAGAAGTCGGTACACGGTAAACAGGAAATCAAGATATCACACCCAGGAACTATACGAGATAGACCTATAATTGGGCAAGGACAGAAAGGGAACTTGGGAATAAATAGTCCAAATTTGGCGCCAAAACTTGACGCAGTGACGTCATGACGCCGACGCCGGCGTCCTCACGTTGGCGTCCTGACGCCGACGCACGTTCTGACGCCGGCGTCCATTCCGTCGCCAGCGACCAATCCTGGGGCGACACGTTTCTGACGCAGGCATATTACAACCAGGAAGAGCCGCATGGTGGAGCAGGAAGTCGCCATCTTGGATGTTCCGTGGGGTAAGTTCTTTACTTTCCATTACACTAACAATCAGAATGTACAGTAGCCTGCTTAGAAATCCGCTTCAGAAACATTTCTCCAATTTGTGGAAAGTGAATGAAATACTGCAATCATATCTACATAAATGTTTCATACTGTAACTACAAGTCTAATCGTGCCTCCAGTCTTGTTCATTCTTCTGTTACATACTAAAAAATAAATATATCTTAAAATAATTAAATTTACTTTTTTCATTTTATTTTTATCATATCAACCATATGCTTTGATGATGTCCTCGTGGTAAACAATATATAACTGGAACTAAAGCTTATCATTTGTAAACCAAAATAGAGTAGCAGCTGCACTTAGGCATGGTACATCTGGAGATATGAAAGGGAAGGTGGGTGTGTAGCGGCAAATGTCAGGTCAGCAGAGACAATTTAAAAGCCAAAAAAGTTAAGCTTAAGCTTAAGTAGAGCAGAAGCAAGGATCAGGCACATGGGAATCACACAAGGGCCAAAATAAAATAAAAATATACAACAGCAATTGGGAACTTGGCAGCCGTGATCCTCAATAGGTCAGAAAAGACCTCTAGATAGAAAGTAAAATGGCCATTAAAAAACATTTGCATCAACAGTGTTTTCACAAGCTAACATATTTTTTCATGGAAATGAATCAAGCCCTTTGTGCTATATACGTAAGCTGTTTAAATGCACACATATGTAATGCCTGTTAAGGAACCTACATAAATGTCACCCCCAGGGAATGGGCAAATATGATCTGTTGAGTAGTAAATATTAGGGCTTAGGCCTATGGCACAAACAGTATTTTGGTTGCTGTAGTTCCCTCAGGGAGAACTTTTGTAGGTAAGTGGCTTTCCCTTTCTGCAGATGCTTTACATTTAGATGAATGGAACATAATTTGGTGCTACAGCAAGTGCTCCTTTGGGAAAGGATGTTTTGACCTTCCTGGTTCTCCTAGGGAGCCATAAGCTATAATATATGTTTAAGGACTCTTACAAAAAAGCGTTCGGTGCTAGAGTCCTGCGCGGGTCCATTTTTTGCAACCCGTACCCGACTCGTACCTGCAACCTGCAATCCGCAACCTGGACCGGCAACCCCCATTCTTACCCGGTTGGACCCGCGGCCGACCGGCAAGTACCTTATCCGCGACCCACTGACCATCATGAATCAGGAAGTGCTGTCATTGTAAACCAGAAGTGACATAATCGGAAGTAGATGTGATCAGAAAAAAGGACCCGCAAACCCGCAGAACCACTGACCCGCACCTATACCCGCACCCGGAACTTCTACCCGCAACCCACAGGGTACCACAGATTTTTGCGAGTAACCTGCGGGTACCCGACTTGCTGCAGGACTATATTCTGCGCTATGTTCCCCTGTTGTGAATCTCTCCTGTGTTCCACTGTGGAATGAAATGGCGAGGTGCCATTGGCTAGAAAAGAAGCAAAATGATTCCCATTTTTCTAAAAGCTGATATTATATGGTCATGGACCGTTGATATCTGAAACGGATAGGTGGATATTGTGGTCTACTCTGACTCTACCATGAATTTTGATTCAGTGTTGCATAAAAAATACCATGGTACCTAAGGTCAATGGATCATTATATTTTGGCACACCTTGTGGCACAGTATACTGTGCTTTGGGCCAATTTTAGGAGGAGCCACATTTAATATTTATTAATATTATTATTATCAATAATGGACTGTCATTATCGGTATGTATAATGACTCAACCAGGAAGGGCTTACAGTCTATAATTACTTCAAAATTCAACAAAATTTTCTTTTCCTTAGCATATGGATAATATGTATAATGGAAACTGACTTTCTGCCAGCTGAAAACCCCAGCCTCATTCCTCCATAGAATGCTTTTAGCTCTACCCCAGTGCTCTTTTTATACTTTACACAGCCAACTAGTACTTCTCCACTGAATGTCTCTGCTGCATAAAGTGACTGCGTGGGAAACAAAAGGTTCTTTAAATGGTGCAGCAGAGTATTCAGGCATATACATCCTCCTTCACAATGTAAAATTACAAAGAATGTTCAGTTCTACGTATATAAAAATTAATACAAACTATAACATGTCTACAAGGCTATGCCCTACTCCTTCAGGTTGGCAAACAGGAACATTGTGTACTTGTTCATTTTGTTATTTATATCTGAAAAGGGGATAAAAGCTGATAAACATATATTCTATGGGGCTTTAACAACAGCTAGTGTAGTGTCTTGTGTATCTAGATTTATCCCAGTATCCAGTTGAATCATGTTTCCCTATACATGCTGTTGTAACCCGGCTTTTTACTCCCTTTGCATTTAATTTTAATACAAATCTAACATAGTGTGTATTGCATCTGGTTATTTGACTTTGCTCATATTCATTTTGTCTAAATCTATTGTCTAAATCGAGTGCATTGGATCGTTCCCCATGATTTCTCCCGTCACTATTGAGACTAGGCCTATTTGTGTTTAAAGGGCCCTTAAAAGCACCTTTTTTGGGTGGGAGCTTTTACAACCTAATACTTAAAATAATTATTTAACGGGTTTAAAAACATATTTTTTATGGTATGCCAACTTAATTACCCCACAATGTAATCGAATCTAATTAAGTGAAAAGATGACTTGGCCCAACAACGTTTTCATTCTGCAAAAGGACTGGGCATCAGGCGTGCTGCTGGGCATGTTAGCTGGGCTGCGGATCAGTACCTCTATCTGCATTCTCTTGTGCAAACAGCTTGATGGGTCCCTCTGCATTTTGCTGGGTGGTGCAGTTTCTGTGGTGCCATATTCCCTTTAAATGGGAACTCTTGACAACCTTATATGTCCAAAGCTGTGTATTCTACCTTGGGGGTCTTAAACAAGTCTTCTATGGGTAAGTGTCTCCTCCCCTGATATTTTGCCAGGGTGACAACATTCTGACTACTATGCTAACTAGCTAACTAACTCAAGTGTCCTAAAAGTCTGATAAGAGTCAAAGCAGAAAGTCGGAGCCCAAAAAGTGCAGACAGGCAGCAAAGCTTGCCTTTACACTGGTAGAGATCTTTACCTGTCCAGTACTCTGTGCCTTGAAATTGCCTGTTCTAATCTACCCAGTGCAAAGTTGCCATTCTAGCTGATTCTATCACTGTTCACTGCAATTCATTAATACTTTAAAGTCATCTTTTAATAATCCATTTATCTTCTTCTGACCCTTTTCCTCTTAAGCAATGTATAGGCCCATCAACAGGTTTCTACAACAACTTATTGATTATCAAAGGCCTTTGCTAATACTGGCAGAATCTTCAGAAATTTAAATAACCCAACTTACATGAAAATTGAGATCAGTGTATGTTTTGGTTTTTTTTAGAGATGGAAACTCTGCAGCCAAGAATTCTGTACTACTATTATCTGGCCTTATTTTAACAAACAGTCCCTTGTTTCTCATATATTCCAATTTTAAAATTGATTTTCTTTCTCTATGTAATAATAAAACAATACATTGTACTTGATCCCAACTAGATAACCTTCTGGTCTGCTTGATAATTAGTGATGACCCCTAAGCTTAGCTTCTCAACAGCTGCTCAGAGCCCACTGAACATGTGAGTGTCACAGACACTTTCCAAGATGGTGACCCCCTGTGACAAGTTTGAAGTCCTGGATCATTGCTGCTATTGAGAAGCTGAAACTTTACACTGGTGCAATAAGTTCAGTATATAAAATATGGCATTTATAGCCATATAGATGTTTAATTCTCCTTTAAGAATGCTTGAGCCAGAAGACTTAAGCATTTGGCTACTAAAATCACTCTAGCGTTCCTGAACCTAAAATCTGCCAAACTTTTTACTTTTTGGTCAAGCAGAAAAACCCTGCTCAGCAGGAAGCCAAGGTATTTGAAGGAAGAAACTACTTTGGGTTTTAGTATCCGAAGAGTCGGATTTAAGCATTCTTAAATTGGAGATCCAAATTATCTCAAAAAAAAAACCCTGGTCCCCAGCTTTCTGAATTATATCAGAATACCTGTTTTATATAAAATATGGGGATATTAGAAGACATCTTGGAGTTCCATGACCTGAATACTGTAAAAGCCTTGGGCCTTGTTCTTTTATATTAATATCCTTATATTTTACAATAGGGTCACATTATTTACTATACATTTTTGCATATACAGTATGCTTGTTTTTTGGGGGGAGTATTTTTGCATATAACCTTGCAATATGTTTTTGTTCACTTGCAAAATAAATGACAGATAACCCAATCAGAGAACAGATCATTTCACAGAATTAGCTGAAAGGATTTCTGCATTCACGTTATGTATATTATGGATAATATATTGCAGATATCTGGAGCGAATTCATTTTGCATTTCTGCATTACATCAAAATGTAATTAGTAACAGGACACTATTATTTCCTTTTGTGTTGAAAGATTTTTTTGTATCTTAAATCTGTGTTGTTAATTTATTAATTGTACTACAATATAGTATCTGATAAATGCATCTCACAGCAATGGGCATAAGTATCAATGGCATCTGTCAATAGAACCATGAGGGATTCTTTTCTTTCTCTCATACATATGGTGCCATTGGTTTTTTTTTTTTTTCTTCTGGAGAATTGAGTATTCGTGCCTAGATAGTGTAAAGTGGTGAGTGCAACTATATAAAATAATGGGTCACTTGGAAGAAGGAAAGACAAAGAAATGACAATTCTGAAGACTGGTTTTCCCATGAGGAGTATTGTATGATACATTATAACAAACAACATCTACAGAGAGAACTAGAGTTTCACATGAATCACCAGCTAAATTATTCATGCCTTCCTGTAGAACGTCTTCACCAAAATGCAAGTTTTTTTTTTTTTATCTGGATTGTGATTTAATACAGATTTGAACAAAGTAACAGAATTTCACACAGGAAAAACTGCTTATAGGTTTAAAAAAATAAATGTGGTCCATACCAGGAGAAACGGGTGAGCTGTTTGCACATTTGAGGATTAAAAACAGGTTGGAATGAACACACTGCAGGCCACATTTAAACACCTGGCCTATAATCAAGTGCAGTAACTGTCAGGAACTCCCTGGTTTAGAGTCTACCACCTCTAGTAGCCTGGACTGGATCATTCAGCCCAAGACCAAGCCTCCTGTTTCATGTCTTTGCTCAAATTTATTTTCCTGTTCCAGTGCCTGATACTGTTTAAATTATTAAATTATTAATTATTACATTATTCCCCTGTACATCCTGTTCCAGCCCTGTGCTCCCCCCCTATTCTAACTCACTTGTCATCACCTTTAGCCTGATATTTGACTCATTTTCTTCCTGCCCTGACCTTCAGCCTGTCGCAAGAACAGGCCGCCTGCCCGGACATCTGCCTGAACGTGTACTTGTTCTACTGTCTGCTCCATATCCCAGCTGCAGTGGGTTTTTTTTTATATTAAATCTTGTCCTTGAACCTCACTTTCATGCAAGTGGTTATTCAGCAAATGGCTCCATACATTCTTTGCAGGCTCAGTCTTTAACATGACTTTAATTTAGTCATATACTTTTTATTACATTATATACACTACATGGTCAACAGTGTGTGGACATCCATTCTGATTATTGTAATTGGTAGTGATGAACAAAAAATTTGCTGTGCACCTAATTTTGCTTTGAACAACCAAACAAAAAGACACTCTTTTATTTTGTAAATATAAATTCCGCATAAATAGCTATTAAGCCATAATATTCAATGGAAATATAATAAAAATGTATTAAAAAATAAAGGGAGTGAAAGTCCACATAAAAAGCCCAAGAAATATAAGATACATCATAGATATTTATATCTAGAGATATCTTGGATCAAACATTGATTAAAAGACCATTCGTGACTGATATATCTGTAGGTATAGAAATTTAGCCTTTCCTCTCCAAATAAACCAATAAAGAAGCCTGCGGGGACCAAATACTTTCTTTATAATCTGCTTGAGAAAAGTCTGATCCTTATTCAGTAGCTCCTACTAATATAACGTGGATTCAAAATGGGACTGGGCACCCAGTGTCTTGTAGGGGACAGACAATATAGCTTGGTACCAAATTCCACTAAAATATAAACCTTAAAAAGTGCATCTACCACGTTATCTATTTAAATGCTATATAATATATACAATGGATTGCAAACATCTTCAGAGAAGATGGGGCATATGAGACCTGTGGCTAGGGTTGCCTCCTCTCTCCGCGGGTAACACCGGGTGGGGGGGTGGTGCCATGATGTAACTCGATTCAAATTAGGGATGCACCGAATCCAGGATTCGGTTTGGGATTCGGCCAGGATTCTGCCTTTTTCAGCAGGATTCGGATTCGGCCGAATCCTTCTGTCCAGCCGAACCGAATCCGAATCCTAATTTGCATATGCAAATTAGGGGCAGGGAGGGAAATTGTGTGACTTTTTGTCACAAAACAAGGAAGTAAAAAATGTTTTCCCCTTACCACTCCTAATTAGCATATGCAAATTAGAATTTGGTTCGGTATTCGGCCGAATCTTTCGCAAAGGATTCTAGGGGTTCGGCCGAATACAAAATAGTGGATTCGGTGCATCCCTAATACAAATTGCATTCAATTTGATTCTAATTTGATTCGAGTTTTTGGGTCAGTGAAATAAGATCATTTTGAGGTCATTCAAGGTAAAAAAAAACTCTATCACTCAACCTTTGATAAATATGCCCCTTAGTATGTTATATAATAGCCAGTTCTAAGCAACATTTCAATTGGTCTTCATTATTTATTTTTTAATCGTTTTTTAATTATTCGCCTTACTCTTCTGACTCTTTTCAGCTAAATAGGGCTCACTGACCCCATGTAAAAACAAACACTCTGTAAAGCTGCAAAGTTTTTGTTATTACTCATCTCTCTAACCAGGCCCTCTCCTATTCATATTCCAATCTCTTAGTCAAATCAGTACATGGTTACTAGGGGAATTTGGACCCTTCTTGCTGAAACTGCTGATTGGAGGATGCATAAAAAGCTAAATAACTGAAGACTAATTGCAAATTGTCTCAGAATATCACTCTCACTTAAGGGTATACAACCCCTTTAATAGTTGTGGCACTTCTCTTTTATAAAGGAAACCCATTATATCCATTTTATAGGGGTGGTTAACTTTTAAGTTAACTTTTTGTATGTTATAGAATGGCTAATTCTAAGCAACTTTTCAATTGATCTTTAAAGGCACTAGGACTATTCCACCTAGGGACACCGCATACTGGAAATCCGGCCCTGCTCTTTCCAGCTTTTAAATGGGGGTTCACTGACCCCACCTACAAAAACAAATGCTCTGTAAGGCTACAAATTTATTGATATTGCTACTTTTTGTTACTCATCTTTCTTTTCAGGCCCTCTCCTATTCATATTCCAGTCTCTTGTTCAAATCAATGCATGGTTGCTAGGGTAAATTGAACCCTAGCAATTGGATTGCTGAAATTTCAAACTGGAGAGTTGCTGAATAAAAAGCGAAATAACTAAAAAAAAACACAAATGTAAAAAAATAAAAAGTGACTGCAAATTGTTGTGTCACTTGCATGCGCATAACGCGCATGTGACATCTCGCGCATGCTCATAATGATCAATTCAGGGCACATTTTCATTTTCATGATGGAAATCATTTGTCATTATTTCATCACTAGCCTATCAGTGTGTTTTAGGACTGTGAGACAATGAACCAATGCTGTACATGGGGGGAATACATATCCATGAAGACTGGAGTGGTAAGGAATAGTGATGGGCGAATTTATTCACCAGGTGCGAATTCACGGTGAATTTGCGCAATTCGACGCCAGCGAATTCATTTTTGCCGTTTCGCAAATTTTGCTGAAGCGAAACACCCAAAATTCACCCATCACTAGTGAGGAACCAATACCATCCCCAATTTCTTATGTATTGTTCAGATATTCAAAAATATTCTACTTTCAGATTTATCATTTGAAATATTTTTTCAGTTAGTCCACAACAGTTTTGATCTCCAGTATGTGCCAATAAATATGATGTACAGTGTACCTACAGGGGACAGGAATGCGCAATGGATGGAAATGGTTAACTTGAATGTTTCGCTACTGTAATGCCCAGGAGTATTTAATCATCAATTCGAAGAAAATAAAAACAACTCCTGTCATCTCAGTGGAATGACAGCAATTAGCTTTGTACTGGGAAATCAAAACATCCCACTCGTTTCTATCTGTTCTTTTCTATTATTTTTTTAATCTATAAATGTGGTTACTCCCCACACACACAACAGATCCAGATCCATAGATTCCTTGCTGTGGTTGCCCAAACTATTATATTAGTCCCCGGGCAAAGGAATGACCTACTCTGCAATGTCGGGTGTGGCTAAAAGCATTACTGTAGGGGCATAAGGGACAATTGTCTGTTTCTTCTTGATCAAAATTCTTTGTCGATTGCTGGGGGAACAACTGACCTGAAGCTAGCGAAGTCACAAACAATAGGGAAATGGGAGAATGATGAGCCCATCTGTTCTCGAGACGGGGAAACAAGAAAGTAGGCAACAAAGACTCCAGCGACCAAGCTGACATGCAAAATATTTAGAACTTCACGCTCTGTCTCTTCCAGTCGTGCAATGTGAGATTAGAAGACACAGCAAATGTCTGTTTTTGTATTGTGGTTAGTGAAACAATAGGAGCAGTAGAGCAGCAGGAAGAATTCACGGTCTGAATATACAGTAACTGGGGAGAAAGGCTGTTCTTGAGATTTCTAATCTTAAATCTGAGGTTTCCTACAAAGTCTTGCGTCCCTAATGGTCAGTATGTGATATCACTGATTTAAACTGATTTCACCAAAACATCAACAGTTTTTGGCCCATTAACTCCACGTTGGTGAACAGTCGTCAGGTGTTTTTATGCCACTGTGATGATTTGAAAATACGCTATTTTACTAAGAGCGCCAATGCTTTATTTCCAATGTTATTTGGTGGCCTACAATTATAAAGATACAGCAGCCATTTTAGCATCTCGTTAACTGCACCAGTGGTCCCAAACAAGCAGCTCATGCACGACTTGGATTTTGTTCCCTGTGGCCTCAAAGCAGGTGCTTATTTTTGAATTCCAGGCTTGGAGGCAAGTTTTAATTGCATAGAAACCAGTTGCACTGTCAAACAGAACCTCCGGTAGGCTGTCAGTCCACATAGGGGCTACCAAATAGGCAATCACAGCCCTTATTTGTCACAAGAAGGAAATACTTGGTATATGGCCATACAAGTGGAGAATCTCATTTCTGGATGCACATGCCATAGACCTACATAAAGCACCTATCTATAAGATCTTCCTCAATATACCAATAAGGTGAATTAAATGAGAAAAATTATTGTGCAAAATGCAGAACAAATGTAAAAAGAAACAGTTCATCTTTTTAGGTGCATCCAAACAATCAACTGCCCCCTAGCTGTCTTTTAAGCATTAATGGGGATTTTTTTTCCCTTAAAGGACGAATAAAACACCAACACAGTTTAAACTTTTAATTTCGCTAAGCTTTTATTAAGAAATTACTTACTGATTCTCTGCAGGCGCTCCTCTTCAGAAACGGCGACAGGGCGACGATCCATAGTGAGGCGCTCGATTTCTTCTCCCTGCCTTCTATAGGAGTTAGCCAGGGAGGAAAAATCGAGCGCTGCACAATCGATTGTCGCACTGTCGAAATAATTTCTTAATAAAAGCTTTGAAAGTTTAAAATGTGTTGTTTTTTTTTTTGTTAAAAAGAAAATAATTTTAGAAAAAATAAATAAATGATGTTACTGGTCCTTTAAACAACCCACAAAGTGAGTGCATAATAAATACCCGACATGCGAGTGATTTATGACTGCAGTGTGTGACTGTGAGATTGAATATCAGCAGGGGGAATGAAATAAAGGATTCAACGTTTGCCCCCAGGTGTAGCAACCCATAGCAACCAATCAGCTGTTTGCATTCAAACAGGTGACCCGTAAATGTCATCTCTTCTGCTAATTGGCTACTAGATGACTAGGCCCGACACAAACTTTGCAGTTTTCTTTATATTACTCACTTAGTCTAATAAGAAGGAAAATTAGGGTGAGCCTAGTTATAACTTAATTGGGTTGGATAGGATCAATATGGCCCCTCTGTTCAATAGGTTTTTAGTAGGAAATCCCTGTATTGCATTTGCTCAATTCATCAGAGGTGCTTTTGCTCCTTGGATCACCATGTAACACCTTCTTGAGTAAGGACTACTGATTAACAAAAAATGCGGAAATAGTCACCAAAATGTTGCCAAATGCATTGAAATGAATGACCTTTTTGGGGTTTGTTTTTTCTTGTGCCAAATGCATTGGGGTGAAAATATTCTCTCATCCCTAGTAAGGACAGGAATAAATCTCATGTGCATTTAAAGGCATTTAGCGAGTTATGATGAACCACAGGCTGGCTTGTGATGAAATTCAATGTTTTTAAGGGTTAACCTTCCCTTCAATGCAAACAGAAACTACTAAATAAGGGTCTAATTGTGCAGACAATTCTGAAATATATTGATGTACTTGCCACATCTGACCAGAGCAGAGTTTTCCATTCTTTGGATCCATATTTCCATATTTTGGATCAAGCATCCCCTTGAGAGCCAACATAAGAGTTCATACAAACGTTACAGTCATACAGAAACATCTCAAAAGGACTTACTATAACTCGTAATTATCTCTTATATACGTATTTAAAACAAAGACTTAAAAACATGTTAACAAGATAATACAGAGCCATTCACTGAGATGTATTTCTGTTAATAAATAAGCCTCAGCCAATCAAAGCAGTGTGTTTTGAGGGCAAAGAGTATTGTGGGAGAAATTCAGACTGTCCTTAAGGCAAAATAAATAGATAAATAAACAACATTGAGTGAAATTAATTATCCATATGGGCAGGAAAAACGGTTCTTATTAATTAGAAGCGATAAGTAATTTTTCATCTGTCTAATGAGAAAATGAGAGTGGAATTGTGTTGATAATACTTTAGTCCTACTGGAAATATAATTAACCACTGCTCTGTTACAAGTCTGACGAGATCTTGTCATGTATACGTTCCCTCCTTTAGTAGAATTCATTTCAATGTGGTACCCGAATTCTTTTTTATTTTTTTATACTATGGCCGAAAGGCAAATAAGTTAGGGACCGCCATGTGGGGTTTACCTTGACGTGGTATAGTGGCTTTTCAACTTTATGATCATAACTTTGTAACTAAAAAACCCCTGTTTTGTAAACTTACTTTTGAGACAGGGGCCCAGGGAATGTGCATTAAAACTAGCACTTCCATTATACTTAAATATACTATTACTTAGCCTTTAGAGTGCTTCCACCCCCCTATTTTGTACACCCGAATTCCTTACACCAGTTAGTCAGACTATGGTGTGGAGCTGTCTCTACTCAACAGTCATTATTTATATTCAACATTTACTGCAGGTTTTTGAGGACAAGACATGTTTAATGAGAGGGGGAGGTGGGATATTAATATTACATTGCAGCAAAAGTGGCCCAAAGTAAGATCTGTGGCCCATATGTTGGCATGCTGAGTCAATGCCGGTGGTTCTGACCTCTCTAGGAGCACATATTTTGCTAATCTTGGGCAAGGTTGGATCATTAAAATCAACTGAACCTTCTGATTTAAAAAAAAAAAAAGAAGGCAAGTGCATTTACAATTGTTTATGACCCTAATTTCATCAGTCTATAAAACACAAACCATTACGAGCATTTACCAAAAATTGGCTCATTTACCACTGCAGTTACAGTTATGAAAAATGTATTTATTGGGCCAGATTTCATTGAGTGAGAAAAAAGGTTTACCATTTAAAAACTCAGGGAAAAAAATACATATGAGATGCAATTCAATTCAGAAGAATATAGGTCACAGGTTTCTCATGTGAAAACTCCATTGAAGTCTATGGGGAAAAACTGGAACTGAATTTGGAGATAAGTTTTTTCACCTGGAATTGAATCTCATCCACGAGTTTTCATGTGATAAACAATGAGATACTGTAGGTTTTTCTCAATGAATTAAATCTGGTCCATTAACGCCATTCTTTGGGCCAGATTCAATTCCGTAAGAAAACCACGTGAAAACTCATGGACGAAATTCAATTTCAAATGCAATTCAATTCAGAATAACTTGTCTCACTGTTTATCATGTGAAAACTCTATTGAGGTCTATGGGAAAAAAATGACACTGAATTTGAAGACGTTTTTTTCTCTCCTCAAAAGAAATCTCGTCCATGAGTTTTCGCGTGATAAACCATGAGCACCGTTGTACCCACCATGTATGTTTGAATGCATCATGTGCAAGTCAGTCTACTGATGTAAAAACACAGGTAACTTGATCGGTGGGGGGAAAAAGGTGAATTTAAAGGGATCCTGTCATCGGAAAACATGTTTTTTTTCAAAATGCATCAGTTAATAGTGCTGCTCCAGCAGAATTCTGCACTGAAATCCATTTCTCAAAAGAGCAAACAGATTTTTTTATATTCAATTTTGAAATCTGACATGAGGCTAGACATTTTGTCAATTTCCCACCTGTCCCATGTCATGTGACTTGTGCCTGCACTTTAGGAGAGAAATGCTTTCTGGCAGGCTGCTGTTTTTCCTTCTCAGTGTAACTGAATGTGTCTCAGTGGGACATGGGTTTTTACTATTGAGTGCTTAGATCTAGGCAGTTGTTATCTTGTGTTAGCGAGCTGTTATCTGGTTACCTTTCCATTGTTCTTTTGTTTGGCTGCTGGGGGCGGGGGAGGGAGGGGGATGATATCACTCTAACTTGCAGTACAGCAGTAAAGAGTGATTGAAGTTTATCAGAGCACAAGTCACATGACCAGGGGCATCTGGGAAATTGACAATATGTCTAGCCCCATGTCAGATTTCAAAATTGAATATAAATAAATCTGCTTGCTCTTTTGAGAAATGGATTTCAGTGCAGAATTCTGCTGGAGCAGCACTATTAACTGATTCATTTTGAAAAACAGATTTTTCCCATGACAGTATCCCTTTAAAGAAATAATCATTTTAGTAGTGATTCCTTAAATGCACCAACAATACTTTTGTAATTTGATTAATGACAAAGTCTATAGATTCCATGTGTGCCCTGGGAAACCTCATTTTTCACTCTGTATGACATAAATCTTTTTCTACTGAAACAGGATGCAAAGTACAGGTATAGGATCTGTTATCTGAAAACCTGTTATCAGAGAAAGCTCAGAATAATGCCCCCATACATGGCCTCCATTTTAAGACATTAATTCAAATATTTTAAAATAATTTCCATTTTCTCTGTAATAAAATACTAGTACATTGTACTTGATCCTAAGATATAATGAATCTTTATTGAATGCAAAGCAATCCTATTGGGTTTATTGTATATTTTAATGATTTTAATTAGACTTAAAAGGATACTGTGATGGGGAAAAAAAATCAAAATGCATAAGTTAAAAGTGCTCTTCCAGAAGCATTCTGCACTGAAATCCGTTTCTCAAACATATTTTTTTATATTCATTTTTGAAATCTGACACAGGGCTAGACATTTTGTTAGTTTCCCAGCTGCCCCCAGTCATGTGACTTGTGCTCTGATAAATATCAGTCACTCTTTATTGCTGTACTGCAAGTTGGATTGATATGATCCCCTAGTCCCCCCCCCCAGCAGCCCATCATCAGAACAATGGGAAGGTAACCAGATAACAGCTCCCTAACACAAGATAACAGATGCCTGGTAGATTTAAGGACAGCACTTAAAAGTAAAATCCAGGTCCCACTCTGACACATTCCGTTATATTGAGTCAGAGAAACAACAGCCTGCCAGAAAGCAGCTCTATCCTAAAGTGCTGGCTCTTTCTGAAAGCACATCATAAAATCATAGTTACATAGTTACATAGTTAAATTGGGTTGAAAAAAGACAAAGTCCATCAAGTTCAACCCCTCCAAATGAAAACCCAGCTTCCATACATACACCCCTCTCTACTTTTAATTAAATTCTATATACCCATACCTATACTAACTATAGAGCTTAGTATCACAATAGCCTTTGATATTATGTCTGTCCAAAAAATCATCCAAGCCATTCTTAAAGGCATTAACTGAATCAGCCATCACAACATCACCCGGCAGTGCATTCCACAACCTCACTGTCCTGACTGTGAAGAACCCCCTACGTTGCTTCAAATGAAAGTTCTTTTCTTCTAGTCTAAAGGGGTGGCCTCTGGTACGGTGATCCACTTTATGGGTAAAAAGGTCCCCTGCTATTTGTCTATAATGTCCTCTAATGTACTTATAAAGTGTAATCATGTCCCCTCGCAAGCGCCTTTTTTCCAGAGAAAACAACCGCAATCTTGACAGTCTACCCTCATAATTTAAGTCTTCCATCCCACTAACCAATTTAGTTGCACTTAGTCTCTGCACTCTCTCCAGCTCATTTATATCCCTCTTAAGGACTGGAGTCCAAAACACTTTAAGGAAAAATCATGACACTTTAAGGAATGGAGATCCAAATACAGAAAGATCCCTTATTCAAAAAATATCTGTATTTGCAAACTGTGCTTTATGGTAAGTAATAAAATTATGGTAAATTTTGTATTCAGCATTAAATAGAACCATTCCATATTGATCCAAAGAACAAGGACAAGATTCAGTTAGAGGAGATAAAACTTTTTCTCACTGAATCTGGCCCTTTGGATGATAAGGACAGAGAAAAGGTTTCAAGGTAGGGGGAAATGATGAAGTGAAGGGGCTGCTGTGCAGAGTTGATTGAATTATAAGTAATTAAGTGGATTGCTGAATAGAGGGAATTTATTGCACAATGGTTAGATCTCAAAAATAAATAGCATCAGCATCTGGACTGTATTCTCTAAATATGGATTCTACAGATGAGTTCCTATAATGAGATGAGCATGAATAACGATGATATCAATGAGCACAGCCTGCATAGAGCAATATCAACAGGAAATACTTGTGTTGTGTCGTGTTGTGAGCCTTAGGTTTCCATCAGTTCAGGTCCCTATTTTAATGTCATTGACTGAGCCAATATGTTGGCTTTTCTTTTCATTAATGAACATTTTGCCAAGCCTCCATATATGTGAGCTCATTAATGGTATCACGTCTCATAAACTACCATTGTGCAATCTGATCCAGGGGCTGCTTGGGACCATCCATGGGATTCTTTATGTCCTGCTTATATTGAAAGGATATGAAAATATGGGGACACAAGTAATAAAATATAATGGAATTAATAAATTATTCATTACTTAATAAGAAGCAATGGGTTTGATATAATAAGGTTTTGGCAGACAGAATACACTGGAGTGGGGGGAAATGAGGGTTTGAAGGTCAGTTACTTAAAGTTCACTAAACGTTATTCCTTTTGTCTCCTTTGAATGACTTGTCTCCTTCATAACTCCCAAGGGAAGAGATCTGTTTAAAAGGCATGTGTTAAATCATCTTAACCGACCATGATATGCCTTTAATATCAGCAATCAAGGCAGAGATAAGGTTTCATAAAGCACATATTCAAATCAAGTCAAGTGGATTTTATTGTCATTTCAGCCATATACAGTAAATACAGAACATAGCAGAAACGAAATGACGTTCCTCCAGAACCCCCATATATTTATTCATTCATGTTGATTAGTCGTCTGAAGAAGAGAATTATTCGCCGGGCAACTAAATCTCCCCGAATCTTCCCGTGTGTCTCTGCCCTAATAGTACAGGGAGCTTCTGGTTCAGAACCTTTAATGTTAGAGCATACAGAGTGGCATGCTGCAGAACTATAACCACAACCTGTACAGTTGCTTTTTTGTAACTCAGGCCACTGTAACATCTTACCCCTCTTCTTCAAAATGCTTCAATCTCTTTCTTATAATTTGGCAATAAAACTGGAGATTGGAAATGACGCATTTGGTTCCATGGTAGTATGTAAAGCTTTTCAGTTCCACTAAATAACCATTCACTGCAGCTGCCCTTCTTCAGATTTGCCCTTCTTGTTATACCAGATTTCCCCATTTCAATGAGGAACTTGAAATCTCATGTCAACGACAAACTCTATAGTTGCGCAACCAATCCAGATAATGTTAAGATGCCATTTCTTGGCTTTTTCTTAATAAAATCAACCAGTTATGCACCAAGTGAAACCAGTCATGGACTGTATGCCCATAAACAATATTGCCCTTAGTTCAAAGTATCATGAACTTACAATCATTAAAAGGATGAATAGGATTCATTATCGGGAAACCCATTATCCAGAAAGCTCCAAAATTACAGGAAGGCCATCACCCATAGGGACAAATTTACTAAAGGGCGAACTGACTAACGTGGGCAAAAATTCGCCATTATCGGATTCATTATCGAGAAACCCATTATCCGGAAAGCTCCAAAATTACAGGAAGGCCATCACCCATAGGGGCAAATTTACTAAAGGGCAAACTGACTAATGCGGACAAAAATTCGCCAGCGTGACGTCATTTCGGTACTCCGCCGATTTACTAACGGGTGCTGGCATAACTTCGCTAGCGAAGGAGATAGACTCTAGCGGTACTTTGCTCCCTAACGCCTGGCGAATTTGTGCTCTGGCGAATGGACGTAATTACACAAATTCACTAAGATGCACATTTTACTGAACGTTACCTCTTGCGCCAGACTTGCCTTCAAAACCTCAGACCAGGCGAAGTGCAATAGAGTAGATAGGAGTTATTCAAAAAATAGTTGAAGATTTTTCGAAGTCCCAAAAAACGCTGTCGTCTTTTCCTTTTTCAGGGTGATAGGATGGAAAAGCGTCATTTTTTTTGGGGTAACATTCCTCCTCTGAAGCCCTCTCTCCCATTGTATGTATTGCTGTATAGAGACCCTTCTCCTACTGGACAATGTACTATATAAATGATGGCACTTTGTCATTGGCATATCCCTATATAAGGACTTATTTGGAGCAACTTATTTGGAGCACGTTCTCTTTGCCTTCAGCTTCCCTCACCTTAAATCTCCAAAAAGATTTTAATGCCTTTCTCTGTATTACAATATGTGGCTGCTTCATAAACTCAGGTGTTCGGTGGGCACTCATTTATGATGTTTAAACCACCACTGCCCACCCTTCATGGACACATTTATTAACTTCTAGGTGAAATTGCTCAGCATCAGAGCTTTTGGAGGCAAGAAGACAGAGAAAAAGACACTTAAATGAGAAGGAACTACCAAGGCAGTTCATTGCCAATAGATTATCCACAACCGTTCAAGTTGGAACACCATTTTAATTCTTTAGAATGCTTTTCCATACCTGAGTAAACAGCTTTAGACACTGCCTCTGTTTGTTTTGGATAGCAGCTGCCATATTAGCTTGCGGTGACATCACTTCCTGCCTGAGTCTCTTCCTGCTCGCTCATAGCTCTGAGTTCAGATTACAGCAGGGAGAGGAGGAGGGAGGGAGGAGCAAACTGAGCATGCTCAAGCCCTAGCCCTGGAGGTTTAAGCTGAAGGCAGGAAGTCTGATACAGAAGCCCATGTGTACACTATAGAAGGAAATAAATGCTGTGTTTCTTTTGACAGAGGACTCATTAATTTGAGGGCTTACTGGTGTCTTTATATAGACCTTTCTGATCAAGCTTACTTAGTTTTAACCTTTCCTACTCCTTTAAACTAGTGACTTGAATATATTTTTTCCTCAAGTGCCAGAGGTTTTCCCAGGACACATGAACATTAGACATATCAGATCCCATATTTACATTATTCATTGATCTAGATCAGGGGTCCCCAACCTTTTTTACCCATGAGCCACATTCAAAAATAAAAAGAGTTGGGGAGCAACAAAGTCATGCAAAAACTTCCTGGGGTGCCAAATAAGGGCTGTGATTGGCTATTTGTTAGCCCCTATGAGGACTGTCAGCCTACAAGAGGCTCTGTTTGGCAGTACACTTGGTTTTTATGCAACCAAAATTTCCTCCAAGCCTGGAATTCAAAATAATCACCTGCTTTGAGGCCACTGGGAGCAGCATCCAAGGGGTTGGTGATCAACATGTTGCTTGGTTGGGGATCACTGATCTAGATGTTCGAGACAGATAAAGACCCCATGCCCAGTTGCATATTAGAGCACATTCTCTCTTTTAATAGAAAGTGCTACGAAAATACTGGTAATTGAATATCTGGGAAACTTGTCCAACTTTTAGCAGTTTCTGCATCAGATATTTATTGTTACGATGAAATTGCTGCATCTAATTGATCCGTGGAAGTGATGCTTGGACAGAGAACCATTATGACTGTTCCAAAAGCAAACAAAGACAACTAATTTGCAAAAACCCAATGATTTCTACATATGAAAGGATTTACTGTTCAGCTGCCCAGCTCCCTTTATGTAAAATAAATATAGAAATATAGAAGGTTGGATTGATGCTTTAAAAAACATAAAAAGGGGCATATTATGATTGTTATGAATGCACAGCAGAATTCTGTATTCAATTAATAATTTGCTTTTTGTCCAGGCTTCACCGTCTGCAGCTGATACACATTTGAAGGTTTATGTTTAGGGATGGGCGAATAAATTCGCCATGGTTAAATTCGCGGCGAATTTCTGCGTTTCGCCGCGGGCGAATTTTTCGCGAAATTGCGGCAAAAATTCGCCTCGCGACTCGTTTCGCCGCGCGTCGAAATTTTCGTCGCGCGACGAGCCGCGACGCCGCTAATGCGCGTCAAAACAAAAAGACGCGCGACAAACTAAACATCACCCACAGCAGCCAATAAGATGTGAGCCATCCCTGAGCCAACCCACTGGCTATATAAGGAGCTGCAGAGGCGGCCATTACTCGTGGCGTTTCTGGTAGAGGTAGAGAGAGCAGGATAGTGAGAGATTTGTGTGTGATTTAGCTAGTGGAGTTTGTGTAGAGAGCTTTTTTTTTTTCTGAGTCAGTGCAAGTGGAGGTTGTGGATTTCAGTTTACTGTTTTCCCTCTTCTGCTTGCCTGCTCACCACCCAATAGCCCTTTTTAGGGCTAACTGTCTTTGTCTTTGTCTGTGCTGGTGTGTGTACTCCTTGTGGGTGCACACTTCTGCTGAGGGGATTTAGTTGAGGGTTTTATTTTTTTCTCCTTTCCTTCCCCGAAATATCCAAACCCCCCCTTATATATATTTTTTTTTTTTTAAGTTTAGTTGCCCAATATGACGGGCCGTGGGAGAGGGGGGATGGGTGGTGGTGGTGGGAAGAAGGGTGGGTTAGGGATGGGTGGTGGTGGTGGTGGGAAGAAGGGTGGGATAGGGAGGGGTGGCCGAGGAAGAGGCCGTGGTGCTGGCCGTGGGCATCCAACCCCACAACAGCCATGTGCCATGCCCAGTCTGGGCACTGTAAATCAGTCGCAGCACAAGCTGCCATCAAAGCAGCTGCCATCACAGCAGCAGCTGCAACAACAACAGCAGCAGCTGCAACAACAACAGCAGCAGCTGCAACAACAACAGCAGCAGCAGCTGCAACAACAGCAGCAGCAGCCGCAACAACAGCAGCAGCAAATGCCACAGCAGCAGGTGGCTGTGGGTCGCAGCAGCGGGGCAACTGGTCCACGTAGGACTGTGCCCGATTTTTTTGCCACTGCTTCGCGACCCATACGGTCGCAGCAGGCAGAGGCAGTGGTAGACTGGCTGACCCAGGCTACCTCATCTGCAGCAGGCACCAGTGAGCGGCAGGAGGTGGCATCACCTGCTAGCTCAGTGTGGGATGACACCCCATCCCTCTTATTTGATCCTGAGGTGGACTTGGGCCCAGACACCCAGGATCTTTTTGATGATCAGGCAGGAATGGGGGGGGCATTCATGTCTGATGAAGAGGAGGAGGTGGTCATATCACAGCCCACATCAATAGGGGATATTGGGCAGGGTCCCCTTATGGCAGGGCAGCAAGTTGCTGGTGTGGGGTCAGACACCAGCATGCTGGATGTGGGTATTGATGCCATGTATGAGGCAGGGTCTGGTCTGGGGGAGGACGATGACAGGGACAGACCCTGGGAGCCGGCTCCAGAGGATAACAGCAGCAGTTCAGGGGGGGAACTGTTTGTTGTTGATGAGGATGAAGAGCCGGCTCCACCGACCACTGCTAGGGGGGGCAGGCAACAGGGCAGCACTGCGCCTAGGTCCAAAGCCTATGTGCGTACGGGTGGGGACCATCCTCAACCCTCCACAGCAGGCAAGGCAGTGGCCCGCACTTCAGCAGTGTGGGCTTTTTTCACGTGCCAGGCAGAGGACCAGGCAATAGCAGTGTGCCAGCTCTGCCGGCAGAAGGTTCGAAGGGGGCAGGCAGGGTCACATATGGGAACATCAGCTTTAAGTTCCCATATGAAACGTCATCACAGGATGACGTGGGAGCAGCACCAAAGTGGCAGGGCACCGGGTGGCAGTGGTGCTTCCTGTCCACCTCCTCCCATTCCTCAGGGAAGAGGTGCTAGCTCCCCAGACCCTGCAGCAGGTGAAGAGGATTCTGGGGCTCACAGTCGGAGGCAGCCACTGTGTAGCTCAGCCTCTTCTGCAGCCTCCTCCTCCTCAATGCGGCCCCTGTCCCGCCAGGTTTCCCTCCCCCAGTTCCTCAGTCGCAAGACGCCTCTCTCCCCCAGCCACCCCCAAGTGCAGAGGCTTAATGGCTGCCTGGCAAAGCTTCTGGCAGTGCAGCTGCTGCCCTATCAGCTAGTCGAAGCAGCCCCCTTCCGACAGCTGATGGCTTGCGCTGCCCCTAACTGGCGGATCCCCAGCCGCCATTATTTTGCCAGGAAGGCTGTCCCTGCCATCCACCAGCATGTGGTTGAGAATGTGTCCCTGTCGCTGGATCATGCTGTTGGCGGCAGGGTGCACTGCACCACTGACACGTGGACCAGCAGGCATGGGCAGGGGAGGTACATAACCTACACTGCGCACTGGGTCACCCTCATGAGTGCTGGGGAGGGTGCAAGCCGGGGCGCTCCCCTCAGGCTACAGGTGCCTCCCCGTGGGGTACAGGGCAAACCCCACATGTCCACTTCCTCCTCCTCCTCCACTATGGATGAGCCACCCCTGAAGCGTCCCCGCAGCTACGCTTCAGTGCAGCACAGGCGATGTCAGGCTGTGCTGCAACTCCTCTCCCTGGGCGAGAGGAGTCATACTGCACCTGAGCTCATGGCTGCCTTCCAGACTCAGGTGCAGCGGTGGTTCACTCCCCGCCAGCTCCAAGCAGGTAATATTGTTTGCGACAACGGTCGCAACCTGCTGGCCGCCATCCGCCTAGGGCACCTGACCCACATGCCTTGCTTTGCACATGTCCTCAACCTTGTGGTGCAGCGCTTCCTCAAGAGCTACCAAGGGTTGGGTGACATGCTGGAGAAGGTACGTAGGGTATGTGCCCATTTTCGCAGGTCCCCCACCGCCAGCGCGTCTTTGGCACGGATGCAGCGGCAGCATAGTCTGCCACCCCACCGGCTCATCTGTGACCTGCCGACGCGCTGGAATTCCACCCTGCACATGGTGGAGCGCCTCGTAGAGCAGCGCTGGGCGGTCAGCAATTACCTGCTGGAGCACAGTGCCAGGGGTACTCAGGGGGCGGATTTGGGGTACTTTAGTGCAGAGCAGTGGCAGCAAATGAGGCAGCTCTGCCAAGTACTTGCCCCCTTTGAGCAGGCGACACGCTTTGTTAGCAGGGACAATGCGTGTCTTAGCGATGTCATACCCCTGGTGTTCCTCCTCAAGCGCACGTTGGATGGGCTGCTAGAGGAGGGTGACGTGCCTGAGGAGGAGGAGGAGGAGAGTAGGCCCCGTAGGCAGGCAGAGGGGGCTGAGGAGGAGATGGTGCCTGATGAGGAGGATGAGGGAGAGGAGGACTGGGTGCCTGTGCAGCATGGGGAGCAGGGCACATGCCACCCAACCACCCCAGCTATTGTCCGCGGCTGGGAGGGTACAGAGCAGGGGCAGGTCGAGCCAGATGACCTGCTGCATCTGGAGGGCAGTCAAGAAGAGGTTGGTCGGGGGCACCTCTTTTACATGGCTGCCCATATGCAGACTTGCCTCCGAAGCGATCCCCGGGTCTGTTCTATCAAAGACCGGGAGGATTATTGGGTGGCTACTTTGCTTGACCCACGGTACAAGGGAAAGGTGGGGGAGTTCCTTGTACCCAGCCAGAGAGAGAGGAGGATGGGTCAATTGAGGAAGGCTCTGTGCTCAAAATTAGTGGAGGCCTTCCCCCAGTCTGACACTTCTCAGGCCTCCACTACTCCACACACCCAGCAGAGACAGGGGCCTAGCAGCAGCAGCAGCAGCAAGGGCGGAGATCTCATGGGTGTGTGGAAGAGCTTTTTCGAGCCTCAACGGCCAGCAGCAGGCCCAGTCAGCACCCAAAGCCACCACCAGCAGCGGGTGGAGCATATGGTGGCTGACTACATGGGGTCAGTCAGCGTGCAGGATGCCATTCGCCCTGACGATGACCCCATGCATTATTGGGTCTCGAGGCTCGACCAGTGGCCAGAACTGGCACAGTACGCTCTGGAGGTGCTGGCTTGCCCCCCTGCCAGTGTCCTGTCAGAGCGTGTCTTCAGTGCCGCAGGTGGGGTGGTCACTGAGAAGCGGACACGGCTATCCACTGGCAGCGTGGATAAGCTGACATTCATTAAAATGAATGAGGCATGGATAAGCGGGGATATCCAAGTGCCCATTGCAGACAGCAGAGACTAGCCTCCTCTCCTCCTTCTCCTCCACAGATTTATCCTCCTCTCTCCATTGCTGCCCATACTCTCCTCCTCAGTAGTATTGCCCATTCCCCATCTGTCTGCACCTGCTGCCCTTGCTGCTGCTGCTGCTGCTGCTGTTGTAGCCTGCTACTAGCCCTAGTAGTACTGCTGCTGTGCTGCATTGTCGGCAATTTTTTTATGGTGGGGGCCTATCAAAGCTCCTACTGCTATCGTAGATACTACTGCTGCATTGTCGGCAAATTTTTTTAGTAGTTGAGGCCTAACATGGCCTCTAAATATGTTTCTTCGAATACTGCCACATTGTTGGCTAATTTCTTCTGGTTGAGGCCTAACATGGCTTCTAAATATGTTGCTTATAATTTTGCCGCTAAGTTGGCTAATTTCTTCTGGTTGAGGCCTAACATGGCTTCTAAAAATGTTTTCTCAAATACTGCCACAATGTTGGCTAATTTCTTCTCGTTGAGGCCTAACATGGCTTCTAAATATGTTGCTTATAATTTTGCCGCTAAGTTGGCTAATTTCTTCTGGTTGAGGCCTAACATGGCTTCTAAAAATGTTTTCTCAAATACTGCCACAATGTTGGCTAATTTCTTCTGGTTGAGGCCTAACATGGCTTCTAAATATGTTGCTTATAATTTTGCCGCTAAGTTGGCTAATTTCTTCTGGTTGAGGCCTAACATGGCTTCTAAAAATGTTTCTTCGAATGCTGCCACATTGTTTGGCTAATTTCTTCTGGGGGTTGAGGCCTATCATGGCTTCTAAAAATGTTTCTTCGAATACTGCCATATTGTTGGCTAAATTTTTTCTGGGGGTTGAGGCCTATCATGGCTTCTAAAAATGTTTCTTCGAATACTGCCACATTGTTTGGCTAATTTCTTCTGGGGGTTGAGGCCTAACATGGTTTCTAAATAGGTTGCTTGTAATTTTGCCGCTAAGTTGGCTAATGTCTTCTGGTGGTTGAGGCCTATCATGGCTTCTAAAAATGTTTCTTCGAATACTGCCATATTGTTGGCTAATTTTTTCTGGGGGTTGAGGCCTATCATGGCTTCTAAAAATGTTTCTTCGAATACTGCCACATTGTTTGGCTAATTTCTTCTGGGGGTTGAGGCCTATCATGGCTTCTAAAAATGTTTCTTCGAATACTGCCACATTGTTTGGCTAATTTCTTCTGGGGGTTGAGGCCTATCATGGCTTCTAAAAATGTTTCTTCGAATACTGCCACATTGTTTGGCTAATTTCTTCTGGGGGTTGAGGCCTAACATGGTTTCTAAATAGGTTGCTTGTAATTTTGCCGCTAAGTTGGCTAATTTCTTCTGGGGGTTGAGGCCTATCATGGCTTCTAAAAATGTTTCTTCGAATACTGCCATATTGTTGGCTAAATTTTTTCTGGTGGTTGAGGCCTATCATGGCTTCTAAAAATGTTTCTTCGAATACTGCCACATTGTTTGGCTAATTTCTTCTGGGGGTTGAGGCCTAACATGGTTTCTAAATAGGTTGCTTGTAATTTTGCCGCTAAGTTGGCTAATGTCTTCTGGTGGTTGAGGCCTATCATGGCTTCTAAAAATGTTTCTTCGAATGCTGCCACATTGTTTGGCTAATTTCTTCTGGGGGTTGAGGCCTATCATGACTTCTAAAAATGTTTCTTCGAATACTGCCATATTGTTGGCTAAATTTTTTCTGGGGGTTGAGGCCTATCATGGCTTCTAAAAATGTTTCTTCGAATACTGCCACATTGTTTGGCTAATTTCTTCTGGGGGTTGAGGCCTAACATGGTTTCTAAATAGGTTGCTTGTAATTTTGCCGCTAAGTTGGCTAATGTCTTCTGGTGGTTGAGGCCTATCATGGCTTCTAAAAATGTTTCTTCGAATACTGCCATATTGTTGGCTAATTTCTTCTGGGGGTTGAGGCCTATCATGGCTTCTAAAAATGTTTCTTCGAATACTGCCACATTGTTTGGCTAATTTCTTCTGGGGGTTGAGGCCTAAAATGGTTTCTAAATAGGTTGCTTGTAATTTTGCCGCTAAGTTGGCTACTGTCTTCTGGGGGTTGAGGCCTATCATGGCTTCTAAAAATGTTTCTTCGAATACTGCCATATTGTTGGCTAATTTCTTCTGGGGGTTGAGGCCTATCATGGCTTCTAAAAATGTTTCTTCGAATACTGCCACATTGTTGGCTAATTTCTTCTGGTGGTTGAGGCCTAACATGGCTTCTAAAAATGTTTTTTCGAATACTGCCATATTGTTGGCTAATTTTTTCTGGGGGTTGAGGCCTATCATGGCTTCTAAATAGGTTGCTTGTAATTTTGCCGCTAAGTTGGCTACTTTCTTCTGGTGGTTGAGGCCTATCATGGCTTATAAAAATGTTTCTTCGAATACAGCCCCATTGTTTGGCTAATTTCTTCTGGGGGTTGAGGCCTGCCTCATTTAATTCTTCTGGCTCTAATACAATTGATTACAACAATGCTTGCTGCTTGGTTGTCAAATGTATTCACACTATTATTACCCCTGAAACGACTGCGGCCAAAAGTCCTTTGCCTCAGTCATTATTCTTTCTTTTGAAATGATAGTGCTCTAAAAAATGTATACAGGGAGGGCATGTGTGTGTAGCAGTAACTGAGTGGAACATAGGTGTGAATTGCTCTTCCCATTGATTCCAAAGCAAAACATGACATATATACATTCATCACTGTGTACAAAAGTAAGGGAAATGTTTTAATGGTAGTCCCAAAGCCATGTCTGGTCTGGGAGTCAAAATAGGCCCTTGCATTCAAATTACACAGAGGCCCAAACAGGCCCCAAACATCAGCCCAGTAAATTTGACTGGAAACCAACCAACCTGGCAACCCTGGGTGACACAAACATAGCCATAAACTCTACTTAAATTCATGCTGTAAGTAATAATTTAGATTGAATTTGTCCTCTATGAATGCTTTTGTCCTTGAGTTAAATAAACGAGACAACACAGTTTGCTTAATGGAAAAAGGAATTTCATTCCTAGATGATGTCCATCTTACATCCCACTTTCAGCTGCATCTGCTATTTTGCAACTTTCAACTTCACAAGCAGTCTTGTCCCAGTTTGCTGTCCATAACCTTCAAAGAGAACACACGCCATCCTTTGTTTCCAAACACTTTACACAACGTATTCATAGATCCAGTGCAAAGCCCTTAAAGGGGTGGTTCACCTTTAAGGTAACTTTTAGTATGCAATAGTATGGCAAATTCTAAGCAACTTTTAATTTGGTTTTACTTATTTGCCTTTTTCTTCTAAGTTCAGACTCTTTGCAGCTTTTAAATGTGGGTCAATGAGTTTACCCCAACTAAAAAGCAAATACTATGTCAGGCTACAAATGTATTGTTAGTCATTGCTACTTTTTTACATTTAGGCCTCTCCTATTCATATTCCAGTCTCTTATTTAAATCAATGTATGATTGCTAGGGGAATAATGTTACTTCTAATAGTGCCTAATTGCAAAATATAGTGTGACTTAATATCATAATTTATTTTAAAAAATCAATGTATTTGAGTGTTATAGTAGTCAATTTATCAATTTCGTCGCCGTCGCGACGAGGTTCGTCGCCGTCGCGACGAGGTTCGTCGCCGCGCGACGAGGTTCGTCGCCGCGCGACGAGGTTCGTCGCCGCGCGACGAGGTTCGTCGCGCGCCATATCAAAACTGTGTTTGCGCATGCGCGCGCGTACGTCATGTGACGCGCGTCGTGTGCGCGCACGCGTCATGTGACGCGCGTCATGCGCGCGTCAAAAATGGGCGTCGCCACTATAAATAGCCCCGCCCGTGCTTACATTTTTAGGAGTGCAGTTTGAAAATGGCAGGACCTGGCATGATGAACCGAGACCAGCTGCGGTACTTCGTCAGGTACCTGCACCAGGAGGGATACGACAATATCCCTCCTGGAGTGAGAGGAATCCAGGCGCTCCGGAGGAGCATAATGGAACGGCTGAGGCGCAGGCTGCGGAGGGAGTACCGCCTGCGCTTAAGTCTGAGGGAGCTCCAGAGGATCTGGAGCGATCTCAAAAGACGCCACAGCGCATTTGTTGATGAGCTGCGCGTGGAAGTGGAAGGTAGAGTTATTTAAAAAGAAAACATCTTAAAATGATTTGCTATTTTACAGCAAAAATGTATTTAAGTGAATACTGAACTGTAATTAGGATTGGAACAGTTGACTTTGACTGACTGACATAATTGCAGACAAGTTAAATAACAAGTAAATGAGCTGTCAAATGGAGATTATTTAAACAGATTATAATAGATTTATTTAAATGCAATACATGAGTTTCCCTTCTTAACTACAATAAAGCCACTTGATTCCCATTTATTTTGGTATTTTGGAGCAAATGTGTAATTGTTTAGGCCTGTGACAAGGCTAATAAGAATTTTACTTCACTTAAAGGTAGATTTATTTAAACGTAATAAATAGGTTTCCCTTCTTAACTACAATAAAGCCACTTGATCAGGCTCGGATCTGTGAAAAAGGCCACCAAGGCCCGGGCCTAGGGCTGGAAGATTTTAGGGTGGCGGCATGCTGTCCAACCACACCCATATTGGTTCAGAAACACTGGGGATGCACAGGAGATACAATAGTTTCCCACGCAGCAATCCCCATTGCTCCTGTCCAGATGATAAAAATTTTCCCGAATAAAGGGGAGGGGACAGGGGCGACGAATGGCAGTGGGCCTAGGGATGCCTACTATGTAAATCTTGCCCTGCACTTGATTCCTATTTATTTTGGTATTTTGGAGCAAATGTGTATTTGTTTAGGCCTGTGACAAGGCTAATAAGAATTTTACTTCACATAAAGGTAGATTTATTTAAACGTAATAAATAGGTTTCCCTTCTTAACTACAATAAAGTTAATTTTCCTGTAGTTACAACATGACACCTTATCCTGTATAATGTATACTGTACAAATGCAATTGGTGTGTTACTCAAACTGAAATTTATTCATTGCCAGCTGAGTGGATCCAAGATGATCCTGATGATGATGATGATGGGGAAGTACCAGCACCACCACCACCTGACCAGGCAGCACCGCCTGTACCTGATGAGGCAGCACCGCCTCCACCACCTCAGCAGGCGGCACCACCACCTCACCAGGTGGCACCACCTCACCAGGCGGCACCACCACCTCACCAGGCGGCACCACCACCTCACCAGGCGGCACCACCAGTGGACGACCAGGGGCTCAGTGTAGGCACTCAGACAGAGCATGCCTACTACGACCAGACTGAGCTCCTGGTCACCCTAGTTCATCAAGTAAATGCCATGCGGCAGGAGCTGGGTGAGGTTAGGGACATTGTTGACAACCTCCAGAGGGTTGTTGCTCCTCCTCCTCCTCCTCCACTTTAATTTATTTATTATTTGTTACAGCACCAGTTGTGCTATATGTTGTGAATTAAAAAAAATTTTTATATCTCTATATTTTGAGTTCATTTTTCATTTGACTAAACTAATACTCACATGGTACTTGGAATTGTTTGGATTCTAATAACACAACGATGACTATTCTTAATCGGAGTCATTAAAATTACATTACATAGTATTTCAGAATCATTACAATTACATGATGTAAATATAAGGTTCATTCACATAAACATATGGTTTATTCATTTTTATCTGAGATACAAAGCATCCAGATACTATCTGTTCAGATTTATTAGTTGTACTTGTGTTAGTAATCTACTATTAGATATTTGAAGTACAGATGATACTTTTTGGTTAAACAGAGATATAGAGTAGTAGTAGATACCATTACCAGTTGACCAGAGGTAATGTGAAAAAATCCACAAACGTTAAAAGTTTAAGAAACTTGCAAAATGGGAGCCATTTTTTCAAGATAGGAGTCCTCTAACAATGCAGGGCATGTGTGTAGCAGTATACTAAGTGAAACACGCATGTGTATTGGTCTTCCCATGGAGTCCAATCCAATTCAGCACATTCAGACACAAAGCAAAAGATACCATGTTCATTTATCATCACAGACTACAAAGCTTGAAACTAAGGGGAAAATTTTTATTTGTAGGCCCAAAGATGAAAAAAGGTTATACAAACAAAACACCCATAGAAGATGGGCTTCATCAAATTGCACTGCGCGTCAAAAATAACGTCGCGCGTTAAAACACATACTCGCGTCCGCGACAAAATATTTTGACGCGCGACAAAATCGGGCCGCGCGACTCGTTTCGCGAATTTTTCGCCGTTTCGCGAATTTCGCTGGAAATTCGCGAATTATTCGGCGAAGCGAAACGCGACAGATTCGCCCAATTATGTTCCTTGTGTTAAAATATTTTTTTTTTCTCCATTAAATCTGTAATGACTAGTTGTAGTGGATTAATGTCTCGGAGTTAAAGAAAGAACAACTGTCTGCAGTTCTTCACACTGGTTGGACCTCTCTGACTTAAAGTGATACTAATATTAATCTACATGAAAAGTTACCTATAGGTCATGTTGACTGTTTTGTCAACCTGAATGTCCCTTCTCAACTTGTCAGTTAGCGTTTCTATTTCTAATGGACTGTTGCTGCACAAATATGGCAGCCCCCTCATAGGGAAAAAGGGGGTAAGAAAGGTAAAGCATCAAGCAGATATTTGGATGGCAAAATTATACATAGCATTCAAAGATAATGTTATTATAGATATTAAAAAAAACTTTTTTTGTGGTGTCCGTATTGCTTTAAAGGGCAGGTAAAGTCTAAAATAGAATAATGCTAGAAATGCTGTATTTTATATACTAAATATAAACATGAACTTACTGCACCACAAGCCTAATCAAACAAATAATTTATGCTTTCAAAGTTGGCTACAGGGGCATCTTTGCAAGACTAAGACTGTGCACATGCTCAGTGTGGTCTGGGCTGCTTAGGGATCGTCATAAACAAAGCTGCTTGAGTTTTGCATGGCTGGGAAGTAAGGCGGGGGCTCCCCCTGCTGTTCATAAGTATGATTGTTTCCCTGCTCAGCAGTTAGGGACCATCTGACAATTCCTATCCACAGCAGTAAATGAAGGGAGAATTTCACTGCATACAGTCAGGTTTCTTATAAAAACCGTACACATTTTTTAATTAAAGTATATTGGAGATAGGTTTCTTTTTCATTAAGAAAGTAAAAATTGGATTTTACTTTTTTGCCTTTACATGCCCTTTAAGAGCAAGCAAAGTGTGGGGTTTTAGTGCTTCTTGAGTTTACATGGGTCATATGCTGATGTGTTTGTAAGACTCCACCCATTGCTCACAATTCAAGTTAAAGAACCATAACCCTTCCACTTTTAATAGTTCCCATTACAGAACATAAAAATCTCTGCATGACAAAGGCAGTTTGACATGGCCAGGTAAGTTTTTTTTTTTTGCTTCACTGGGAACTTTCTCTCCTGCTTGATCTCTTCCATAAATCCCCAAATTACCTGGACTTCCAGGCACATCTCTCTAAATGGATGATTCCCCATTTTAACCAAACCAAGATTTCCTTGTGGATGGCCAAACTGGTCAATATACAAGAATTGAGCCCATGAGTGAAAAGTCTTAGCCGCTAAAAGCTCTCACTTACTAGACCTTAGACCTTACTAGTGGTAATGTGCGAATCTGTCCTGTCTGAAAGACACTGAAGTCATTGGGTTGTTTTTGGGAAACAACTTTTATCAAAATATTTGACACTGTTTTGTAGCAAACTTCAGCACACAATACATAGTAGTCTATGGTCTTTTTTTGTCCTGGAGAAAAAATGTATCCTTCTCAACTTAATAGCCCTGAACTGTTTATTCAACTTATCAAATGTGAGGCATATCATTAGTTTCCTCTGTCTGTGAGACTATTATTTCCACTACAAGTAATAAGGCAATATTGTCTTATAAAAGCATTAACCAATTAGTACATTTTTAGTAACCCGAATACTTACTTTGCTAAAAAAGAGGCAATAACTAAAGTCTTTCTCAATATCTTTGCCCAAAATGAATCAACATGGAGCTTAAAACCCCATATATGGTCATTTTTTCATTTTCAAGTGAACCTTAGAGATAATTGAGTTTGATAAAGCACAAACCTCCATTTTTTTGCAGTTTGCAGCTTTGATGCAGGTCTTTGTGCTACAAAATAATACAACATTGCCTGTGTTCTACATTGCTGTATTACAAAAGTGGGGGCTGGGGAAGACATGTAGGTGTCCCCCCTCCCAGCCTTTTCTGACACTTCGGGCAGATTTATCAAGGGTCGAATTTTGAATTAAAAAAACGTTGAAATTCGAATAAAAAAAGACCAACCGCAATTTATTAAAAAAGGGTTTTTCTTCGAATTCGAATCGTACGAATCAAAGTAACATCGTATTCAACCGAATTTGATTTGAATTATTTTCAAAGAAAACCTTTTATTTCTCAAAGTCTACCAATTGACTCCAAATAAGTTCTAGGAGGTTCCCCATAGGCTAAAACAGCAATTTAGCAGGGTTTCGATGGTCAAATTAGAATTTTAAAGAGACAGTACAAATTTTCAAATTTTTTTCAAATTTGGACTATTCCCTAGATGAAATACACGAAAATTTGCTTGAAATTCGAATTTTCACTTCGACCTTTGATAATTCTGCCACTTAATGTGCATCTCAGTGAAACACGCCAGTTAGAGAGTGCTGGTAGGTACATGGTGCACCTTGTGTGTACATAAGCCCTAATATTTTAACTGCTGTTTCGGAGAAAAATATTTAATTATATTGTGTGACCACTATATTAATTGCTTAGCTTACTCAAATAATCAACATATCTTATAAAATAAAGGATAACTTTAAACTCCTCCTCATAACTTTCAAAGCCCTTCATTCCTCTGCACCTAACTACATCTCATCTCTTGTTTATCTATATGTTCCTGCCCGAAACCTCCGCTCCTCTCAGAGCAACTTCTTGGTTGTACCCCCCACTACTACTGCTGTTTCCCATATCAAACCCTTCTCTCTTGCGACTCCTTATATTTGGAATGCCATTCCTGAATTTCTCAGGAGAGAATCCTCCTTCAATGTTTTTAAAACCAAACTCAAAGACTACTTCTGGGAGCACCTGGATAACACCTGAAATTGGAACTGGCACTTCTATCACAGTGTCACCCACTGTAATCTACAGCACTTAAATACCCCTCCGAATTGTGTCTGTAACTTACCCTCCCATTTAGACTGTAAGCCCCATGGGGTAGGGTCCTCTAGCCTTTTGTTTCCTTGACACTGAGCATTTAATCTGTATTGTAATTATATTTACTATTTATGTGAATTGTATTTCTAATAATGCACTTATTGTTAATATTTACTTCAATGACCCCTTGTTTGTTACTACTAATTTATTGTTTTGCTGTACAGTGCTTTGCCCTCAAGGAGCTCTATACAAATACAAATATACATACATACAAACATATGACCGATTCTTGTTTCAGGTGTGCGAATAGGTTTTTTAGCAAACAACAGCTGGAAAAATTGCCCCTAATTGTCCCCTCCCTTGGATGAGGCATTATCCATTCATATGGACTGTGAAATAGGGTCAAATCAATCAGAATAAAGGAGATTATGCTCCTTAGTAAATATACCCTTAAGTGTTGGAATATCTTCTATCAATTACTATTCACTGTCTCAGCCCCCCGTGATTGCACCTCCCCAGCTTCCATCACTGGAGCTTGATCTGTGTGTACCTTGAGCATAATATAGAGCACACACACGTCCTCCTTATTTTACTCTCTTCTTCCTTCTCCTCATCCTTTGCCTCCCTTAATGGATGGATTTTATGATGCATACATTATTAAAAATGGATGCTCAGTCAGTATTTCTCCTTGATGAGGATGGAAATGTGGAGATGAAGCTGGTAATTAACGCAGTTCGTGCCTTTCCAACAGGCATATCTCTTGGATTGAACTTCTAACCTGACATAAATATATTGCATATAGTAACCTGTTCCTCCTGATTATTAACCTTCAGCATGGCAACCTATAAATCAGCGGTGAAACAGCTGGCGTTCCGGCATTGCCCCAGAGGTGTAGAATTATGATCGTTTTCTATATATCTCGACGCACAGGCATGAAAAATGCATTGAAGGGTGTTCTACTATAGGACTTATTGTAAAGAATTGCCACTAAAACATACATCATGCTTGAAAGTGGTGTCTGCTTATTATAATTCATTGACTTTCCCTGAATTACCTTGTGCGGCTCATTCATTTTTCTCGGTATTAGAGAAAAAGTCCTATTATAGTGGTCAGCTGTGGGCAGAATAAAAATGATGATCTCCTTGTTTCTGTGGCTTGCAGCAGAAATCCCTAATGATATCCCATTATTTAGATTCAGTTGGGATACTGAACGAGACCTCATTAACCCTTTCTTTTACATTATACAGATTATATAGCCACCCTTTGAATACTGTTTATGTGCTGGTTAGTCCAAGTATTCAACAATTTAGTATCAAAAGGTCTCTTTCACACTATAACACCAGTAGTTTGCAGGAGACACTGCATCCCATGCTGAAAAACAATGGGCTTTTCAAGCCTCTGGAACGATGACCAAATCAGGGAGACGTGCAGTGTAAGCATATTGTTATTGAACATCAATTAAGGGCCCCTGCAGGGTCTCTATACTCCCTGACCCCACAGTAGCAGCATGGCCTACTGTGCCTCTTGTTATGTTCCTAAAGGCTTGCAGACAAATTAACTTAATTAGCTCTTTTTCAGAAAGTATCCTTGTCTGCAGAGCAAAATAGCTCTATTCTATATCTTATTTGGTGATTAGAGCTTTGTGTTAAGCAAACACTTACATGTCTTAAAGGAAAACTATATGAATACCAAATGAATACTTAAGCAACAGATAATTTATATCATATTAAATACATATTAAAGAATATTTCCAAGTAAATATTGCCCTTTAACATCTCATGCTTTCAACTATCATGATGATAGTCTCTGTGCGGCCTCAGCGATCACCTGACCAGAAATACTACAACTCTAAGGGTCAGGCCACACTGGGCGTTTTGGGGAGATTTAGTTGCCTAGCGACTAATCGCCTCATTTTTGCGGCGACCAATCTCCCCAAACACCTTCCCTGATGCTGCGCCAGCTAAAATTAAAAAACGCCAGCGCTAATCACACGCAGCAATTAGTTTTCCAAAGCGTCTGAAGTTTCCTCGTGAGGCAACTTTGGGCGACTTTGGAAAACAAATCGCCGCATGTGATTAGTGCCTGTGTTTTTTCATTTTAAGCCAGCGCAGAGTCAGGGAAGGCGTATGGGGAGATTGGTCGCCACAAAAACGAGGTGATTAGTCACCAGGCGACCAAATCTCCCCAAAACGCCCAGTGTGGACTTACCCTTACTGTAACAGGAAGAAGTGTGGAAGCAAAAGACAGAACTCCGTCTGTCCGACTTAACCTAGTGGCACAAAACAAAAAGTTGGAACAAGGACCACAACAATGCAAATAGGGTTGGTACGGTTTTCACCGAGAAATCCCAGTATTTGGGCTCTAAATTAGGAAATTCGAACAGGACAATGAAGTTAATTGCTGATCGCCACATCATAACCCCCGCCCTAGATGTCACCAGATCCACCTCCGACATCACCGGATCCACCTCCAATGTTACCATCCCGCCCCCCATCACCAGCCCCGCCCCCCCATTCAGAGTCGTTGTTGGGAGGTCATTCCATTCAAACTCAGGCCTTCATAGAAATGCCTTTACTGTGTTAGTTCAGGTAGAACTGGCTCCCAATATTGATATATATTTTTCCCTAGGATGTCTCTTAACCATCATCCACTTAAGCATGACCAAGGGCTCTAATTAGTGATGGATGAATCTGTGCGACGAAACGACGAAAAATGTGCAAAACGCATTGTAGTCAATAAGAGTCAAAATATGTTTGACGTGCGTCAATTTTGACGCAAGCAAAAAATTTTATACGTGAGACTATTTGGTCGAAATGCATTAAAGTCAATGGGCGTCTGAATAATTTTGACGCGTGATAATTTTTATTTTTTTGACTCGGTAGATTTTTACGCGAATTGTCAGCGGAGTTTCGCCAATTAATTGTTTGTGGTGGAGCATGGAAATTCGCCACAAATTTATGTCTGGCGAATTTATTTGCCTTTAATAATGCGTTCTAATATTGGCACCAGTACAGTGCATCTCATTGTTCTGCTTTTGTAAAAAATCTGCCCCTTAAATGATGGAATCATGTAAATGTATTACATGTACTGTATCAGCAGCAACCTAAGAGTATGGATCTATGTCTTCAAAGTTTTTCACAGCAGCCCCCCCCACCATCTTTGATCTTGTTCGGCCATTTATTGAGTGTCTGTGACACTGCACATGCTCAGTGTTCTCTGGGCAGTTGTTGAGAAGCTGTTGGAGTTATTCAAAATCATTAATGCACTGGTTCTGAGCTGCCAAGCAGGGCCGGAACTAGGAGTAGGCAAGTGCCTAGGGCGCAAAGCTGGGGGGTGCCAGACATGTACCTTACCTGCCCTCTACACCTAGTCCAGTTGCCTCTATCCTAGCTGATTTGCGCTTCCATGCGTCACGAGCTTCAATTCGCACATGCACGTGGGTGGATGCGCGTCAACATCAAACCAGGCATGCGCGCTGGCGTCAATTTGTGCATACACGCAACAGTCGGCTCATTGACCAGACAGGTTGCCTAGGGTGCCTGACCGGTCTGGCCCGGCTCTGCTGCCAAGTAATGAGAATCTCTGTGAATCAGCAGACTTATTCTTTGCTGAGCTTTAGTTCTCCTTTAAAGTATTATAATGACCAATATCATATTGGTTCAGACCTTCACTGGATGCAGGTGACATTGTGCCAGTGTCTGCTTGTACTCACATAAGGGTAAGTTGAAGTCACCGAACAGAAAAACCCCTTTTAGAGTTACCAACCTTCCCAAACTTTGAGGAAGAATATCTGAATTGCATTCACAGTCTAAAGTTGTCATTATCAGCACCTCCAGGAGGTCCTTTGTGCTTCTCCCCCGCCCCAACAGCTGCTGGGTCTGCTGCTTCTCTCCTTATGCCCCATTTGAACACATCTATTCCTTACACTTGTTTCAAATAAAGCTCCCCATAGACGCAACGATTCTTCTTGCCGAACGAACGATTTTAGAGAAGTCCGACCAATCCCTCGAAATTATCGTGCGGTCAGTGGGATTCGAACGATCGAACAGCTTAAGATTTTTCGGCCGACATCTATCGGGAAATTGATCGACCAGGTCAAAAAATCTTTGTCGGTCCCAGTGCAATCTATCTATGTTTGCAGGGCCAAGCAGGCAGCTCCCCTTTGTTTTCCTGGCAAATTGGTCTTTTTAGTTGATGGTAAATCCGTACGATCGTTCAGAGAAAATTGTGGTCTCACGATGAGGGTGGATCTTTTAAAAATCTCAACATCTATGGCCAGCTTAAGACAGATATGCATAGAGCTACTTCTATTTTCCTCTGCATTATTACTGGGCAACGATTTGATAAGCAAAGATTATGAATTAAGCAAATGAAGGTTTAAATAAAGGGCTGTCTGTAAAGGTTGAACAAGACTGGTCACCATGGTTTTTATTATTTATCTTTCAATTCCACTCATGTTTAACAGAGCACTAAATTAAAATGAGGCCACATGTAAGTTCTAAAAGGTCAGCGGTAATTACTGCAAACAAGTAGGGCCCTTGTTCCCTGACAACATACAGGCTGCCAGCATGTTTATATTTCAAATACGTTGGTTTTGTTTGTTTGTGTCACACAAGACATTGTCTGGGGCTGAACATAATATAAACTACTAAAGCATCATTGGGGAATGTAATAAAAGTCACAAAGAGCAAAACAATTAGCACAAATAAGAATTAAAAGTCTCATTTCACAATGTAATATTTTTCTTTAAACTGTTATTACATTGCGAATGTTAATTGCGCACTCTTAAGAAGAGCTTGAAGGTGTCGTAATCTTTTGGAGCAAACATAACAACTTTTTCAGTAAGAAATTTTATTACATTGACTGCGCATTGGCGCAAACTATAAAATTCGCAAACCTTCTTCCACAGTCGGAAGTAGTCGCTAAACAGTTTCTGGGTTCGCAAAAGCTATATTAAATTTGCACAAAGGCAAATTTATTCGCACAGAGGCATAACATTTCGCATTGCGAATATTTTTTCCGGTACCAACTTTTATTACATTCCCCCATATATCTCCCATATTGAGTGCAATCCCACTGACCATTAGCACTGAAGTAGCCATTAGCACAGTGAAGTTGGCCACTCATGTAGAGACAGTGGTGTAACTACCAGGGGTGCAGAAGGTGCAATTGCACCCGGGCCCACACCCTGTTGGGGCCCACGGAGCCACAATGACTTTTACATTGCACATGCCAGCAGCATTCTGGTGCAAGATTCATAGGGAGGAGGGCCTGACAGGGGGCCCGGGTGCCCATCCTCTACCAGGGCCTGCCGGTGAGTAGTTACGCCACTGTGTAGAGATCCGCTAGTTTGGTGGGGTTGCCAAATAAGATGATTTTTTATCAATATTCCCACCTAATTCTAATTCCTTTTTTTTTTTTTATAGTTTTTGAATTATTTGCCTTTTTTTTCTCTGGCTGTTTCCAGCTTTGAAATAGGGGACTGACCAATGAAAAATAAATGTTATGTAAGGCTACAAATTTATTTTGTATTATTTTAATTATTTAAATTTTGGAAAAACCAACATATTGTTCTTTGACTTCATCTTATTCTTCTGCTTCTTATTTTTATTCTTAGCACCCCCCATTTTCTAAGCGCTTGTCCTGCTACAGTTTAAGGGGTACAAACCCCAACTCTCTACATATCTTCAACCTATTGCGGAGCAGGTTGCTTGTGCTTTTCTAAGCGATCCAACCCTCTTTTTGGGGAGGCACTCTGAACACCCCAATTTTTCCATTGACTTTGATAGGGAAGATTTTTCAAATGGCTTCCTCTTTGAAGCCACATTCATTAAACTTGAGTCATGGAGTCCCCCCGTATGGAAAACTGAAATTGGGCAGAGCTACAAACAGATCTTTTGAACTGATTTCAGTGTTTCAGTGGGGAAATTTTAACTGCTGCCATTCTGACACGTTTAACATCACAGTTTTTCATTGGGTGACTACATTTTAAGTTTAGAAAAATGGGCGGAGCCAACAACAGTCAATCAGATTTCACTTATAGACTTTCATTGGTTTCTATTTAAACTGCTGTCATTCTGTAAAGATTAATACCAAGGTCCCCAAACTTTGCAGAGTTAGTCACTGGGTGATGGTGGTTCAAGGTAAAAAAAAGTGGATGGAGCCACCAACAGCCAATCATATTTAACTTGACTTTCAATGAAGAAATTTAACCTGCTGCACAGTTTTAACACCAGCATCCCCAAAATCTTCACAGTTGATCACTAGGGAACTCTACTGGGTGGAGCCAACAACAGCCAATCAGATTTCATTCAATGACTTCACATGTTTTTTCAGACCAACATTAATTTGTTCTCAAACATCCCTTTCTAGTTGTTATTGCTAGATGTGCAAGAAGGGGTGTGCTGGCAGCGGAGGGAGGGGGATTTGCTGGGCTGCTGATGTGATGATGTGGTAGGCCCTCCCTAGTCCGACGATGACTGGTGATCTGCTGAAAAAAAAGCTAAAAAATGAAAAAACCACAAATAATAATAAAATGAAAACCAATTGTTTCATACAAAAACTACTTCAAAGGAATTGTTCTGTATAAAAGTAAAAACTGGGTAAATAGATATACTATGCTAAGTAAATAATGTTTCTCAGATAGTTAGTTAGGCAAAAATGTTATATATAAAGACTGGAGTGACTGGATGTGTAACAGAACATAATAGAACAGAACACTACTTCTTGCTTTGCAGCTCTCTTTCTTTCCACTGATTGGTTACCAGGCAGTAACCAATTAGTAACTTGAGGGGAGGCCACTTGGGCTATAAAATTTTGAATCTGAGCTGAATGCTGAGGATCAATTGCAAACTTACTGAACAGTTATGTCCCATGTGGCCCCCCCTTCAAGTCACTGACTAAGTCTAAGTTAGAGAGCTGAAAAGCAGGATGTAGTGTTCTGTTATGTTCTGTTAGACATCCAGTCACTCCAGTCTTTATACATTACATGTTTGGCTAACTAACTATATTAGAAACATTTTTTATTTTACACAGCCTGTCTCAGCCTGTTTTTATTTTTACACTGAACCGTTCCTTTTAAGGTTAAAAACCCCACATATCCTACCCTAATTTACTATATGCAAGGACTCATTTAAATGTATAAGGCCTAAATGTAACCTATACTCCACAAATAAGCTGCCTGAGGGGATTGACCAGATTATAATGTTATATAAATTGTCACTTCTGCTTCTGAATGTATCTGCATAGATGTTTCACCTCATTTTTATGACAGATCATGGGTATAGGGTCACACTTTTCTGCATTTTTAAATGAAGGCAAGTTAAGTGGAGAAAAAGGAACCTACTGGGGGAATGAAAGCTTAAAGCCAATTTTATGCTTATGATTTAAACACCCCTAGGCCCTAATACGAATCCAATTGGCAAATGGAATGACCTGGCCTTAGTAAAGGATCCTTTGATTCCAGAAACTGCGTATACACTTTCAGCTGGGAACTTGCATCAAATCACTTTATTTTTCCCATATGTCTTTCAAATTCAAGCACATTTTCCATTCCTCTAAAAATAAAAAGCACAGTGGACACTGAGTACAATCTGCTCATCTGTACATAAATATTAATGTGAATAATATATGATTCTACACAATAGGTGCTAATAATATAGCATTCTACACTAACAACCAGATGGCACACTGGGATGATACACAAGCATCAAGCATTTATAATATCTACCATTACCCTGGCCTTCTGCTGATCACAGAAATAACGTGGCGTCTTTATTTGTCTGAATTCTATATAATTTTATATGGATCATTTTCCCTTGCGAAGCAGAAACTGAGACTGTCAGTAGGATTTGTGCCTTCTTTCAGCCCTCATTGAAATTCAGTAGCAGGAAGCTAAAGTTTTAGGCAAAGGAAAATGCAGATAATACAGGTATGGGATCTGTTATCTGGAAACTCATTATCCAGAAAGCTCCAAATTATGGGAAGGCTATCAATCATAAATTACATTTTAATCAAATTATTCATATTTTTTAAAAATAATTTCCCTTTTCTCTGTAGTAATAAAAAAATACCTTTTACTTGATCCCATACCTGTATAGGCATTTATTATTTGGTTATTTCATTGTGTTGTGGAATTTCAAGAATGGGAGACCACTTGAGTTGAAAAGATACCGTTTATTTGACACAAGCTCCTTGGATTGACATAAGAATTTAAGGGCTTAAAGGACCAGTAACATCAAAAAAATGTTAAAAAAAATCTGTTCGTATATAACAAATTAAAAACCCTCAAAGACATATTTAACTTTAAAATCACAAATCTTTATTAAGAAATAACTTACCGATACTCTGCTTGCGCTCCTCTTCAGAAAAGGCGACAGGACGACGATCCATAGTGCGACGCTCGATTTCTCTTCCCTGCCTACTATAGACGATAGCCAGGGTGGAGAAATCGAGCCCCGCATGATGGATCGTTGCCCTGTCGCCTTTTCTGAAAAGGAGCACAAGCGGAGTAATGGTAATTTATTTCTTAATAAAGGCTTTGTGATTTTAAAGTTAAATATGTCTTTAACTTTGTAAATTGATGTTACTGGTCCTTTAAAAGGGAGTTACCATTGCGAGAGCACAGAGATATCGCTTCATAGCACAGGAAAAACAAAGAACTGCTCACAAGATGGTTCTTCCTCAAGGGCAAGGTGATAATGACAAAGCTGGTTTAAGAACAGAATCCATCCAAGTCAGGGAGGGCTTACACAGAATTGTATTCTTTCTCAGTTAAATACCCACAGCCTCCCACATGTAATAATGTATAAATGACTGTGGCCTGGGCAGACATCCTGGGCAAAGGCCTGAAGCGACAGACAGCTGGCAGTCAGTTAGAACCAGGACACCGGTCAAAACCAAGTAAAAATTAGTCACCCTGCACCAACTCTTCTCTTCTTCAGAGCGACTAATCTCCACAAACTGCCTCTCCTGCCTTCCCGATGGATAATATGTAAATCGACAGGGAAATGGCACTCGGCACGATTAGTTTTTCCGAAGTCGCCCAAAGTTTCCTCGTGAGGCAAATTCGGAAAACGACTTCTGAAAACGAATCCGGCGATATGCATTTCAGCCGGCGGTAAAGCAGGGGAGGCAGTTTGGGGAGATTAGTCGCCACGAAGAAGAGGAGATTTGTCGCCGGGCGACTAATCTCCCCAAACCTGCCTGTGTGCCCTGACCCTTACACTACCTTTCAGAATAAAAGTCCAAATTAAGATCCCCATATTCAAAGCAGTTAATCATTCTGCTTTTTCTAGGTCTCTGAAGTTATCCTAAAGTATTTACCAAATCACTCTTCTTCTTCTGATCAACTCCTTCATATACTACTTCATACCTTGCTCATTACCTCTTCACAAACTGGCATTCAAGAATAGGGGGCTAGGGGTGCACCTAAATGAAGTTTATCCACTAGCCTTATATAGCCTCAGTGTACACTATATACTACTACCACCCTCCAAATACAATACTCAGTGGTACTTCTTTAATTTTGCTGGTCTTGCCCATCCCCACACCTTGTGTCTCATCCCCCCTTCTTATTATACAGTAAGCTTGATTAAGCAGCTCCCTCTTTGTCAGTTATCAGTTGTATTGTTTTTGTATGTAATCTGTATGTGCAGTGCATACACCCATTTACTGTAAAATGCTGCAGAATTTGTTGGCACTTTTGTTAATAACAACAATAATAATAATAATAATAGAAGAGCTGGACAGCAATGCTGTCAATACTTTGAAGGTATAAGATTCTTGCCATGGTAAGTTAATCAAAAGTTCTTGGAGTATTTTACAAGCTGGGGGTTTACTATTAATTGCTCTCACTATGGTCTTGATAATAATGATGATGATGATGATGATTAATAATAATACCACCTTATTAAACAGTGCTATAAATAGAAGGTGACCACATCAATCATACAAGGTTACATACAAATAGTGACAGATACAAGAGGAACTTACAGTCCGAATGGAAAATGAGAATCAAGTTGGTTCAGGCAGGAGATGTGGTATTTAGTATTGCATTTTATACATTATCTTACAATGAATGATGAAGGGATTCGGGGGTGTTAGACTAGATGAGGGTAAGCTTCTTATTCAGCCATAAAATGCAATCAATTTAGGGATAAAAAGGTGGGTAAAAAAGTGTGATGAATGTGGAAGGGAATTCAGGAGATGGGGATTATGGGCATGTACTCACTGGCTACGAGTGATGTTGTGATGTTTTGTTTCAAATCCAACATGCCATTGGCACCTGAAAACTTTGCTGAACTATTCTTGTCACCCAAGGTTATCACCAGGCAGCAGTGTATTGCTGATTTTCTATTTAGCCAGGAAGATCAAGTTTCTCATGTTCCCAACTTCCTCATCACCCCATCAACCCCATCTACCCCATCACCCCCAGACATTTGATTCCCCACTAAGTAAGTGAGTTAAGCTGGCCATAGACGCAAAGGTCCGATCGTATGAATCGAGGATTCGTACGATTTTTGGACCGTGTGTGGAGAGTCCCGACATTTTTCGTCCGGCGGAGATCGGTCGTTTGGTCGATCGGACAGGTTAAATGAGTTCTGTCAGCTGCCGATAATATCTCTGCGTGTATTGCCGATCGGACGATTTTCAGCGGGAGACTGTCACTAGCTTTGGTTGGACATAACTATTGTACGATTGCTGTCAGGGGCAGAACATCGCCTGATCTGTTCTTTAACTACTTTATTTAATCGGAATGGTTAGTGGCAGGTTGGGAGATGGGGAAGTCCGATCATTCAAGGATTTGGACAGATCTTTACGTCTATGGCCAGCTTTAGCGTAGGTGGTCAGATAGAGGGGGCTATTATCCCTGTCTTTAATTATTATTATGTTTTTTCATTGGAATTTGTTAATGCTCACCCCAGCCCCCAAGCCCCACCCCAGATCCCGCCCACTCTACATCACAGTTAAATGACCACACAGACATCAGTGCTAAAAAAGGTAAACCCTCCCACACACACAAGTTATAAAAGTTATAGGTGATCAAGGCCCCCCCATAAGTTAAAAAAAAAAAACATTGGCGCTAGGGCCCCCCTTACAAGTTAAAAAAAATTGGGGCCCGAAAATATATTTAAAAAAAAAAACATTGGCGCCAGAGCTCCCATTACAAGTTAAAAAAAAAATTGGAGCCTCAAAGAATATTTTTAAAAAAAACATTGGTGGCAATGGCCTATAGAATATTAAAATAATACATTGGTGAACAGGGGATTTAAAAAAAAAAAAAAAAACACACATTGGTGGAATTGAACTCATGGCTTCAGGACTTCAGCTTCGCCTCCTTTTGTCACTTTGGGCCTTTTTGCAGCTTCAGGACTTCGATTTCGGCTGTTTTTGTAACTTCGGTCTTTTTGCCGCTTCAGGACTTCAATTTTGGTTGTTTTCATGACTTCTGGTCTTTTCGCTGCTTCGGGACTTTGGCTTTTCGGCACTTCCGCATTCGAGACTTTGGCTTTTCGGTGCTTCCACATTCAGGACTTTGGAAGGAGGCGGCACGGCTTCGAGCTTGGGCGCAGTCAAGGTGGGCCCGGCTCTCTCTAAAGTTCAGCGTTGCCAGGCCCCCCTTCAGGCCCGGGCACGGTACACTTGTACCCCTTGTGCCCCCCTGATGGCGGCCCTGCCCAGCATGTTAGGACAACTGAATAGTATAGTCCATGGATTTAAACATTTAAGTGTAAAAATAAAAACTTGATAAAAAATGTTTCTAATATAGAAAAAATAAATGTAATGTATAAAGACTGGAGTGACTGGATGTCTAACATAATAGCCAGAACACTACTTCCTGCTTTTCAGCTCTCTAACTCTGAGTTAATCAGCGACTTTAAGGGAGACCACATGGGACATAACTGTTCAGTGAGTTTGTAATTGATCCTCAGTATTCAGCTCACATTCAAAAGCAACAGAAATGACCCATGTACTGTCTGGTAACCAATCAGTGGAAAACCAAGAGAGCTGAAAAGCAGGAAGTAGTGTTCTGGCTATTATGTTACACAAGCAGTGACTACAGCCTTTATACATTACATTTTTGGCTAACTAACTATATCAGAAACATTTTTTATTTTGCACAGATTATCTATTTACCCACTTTTTATTTTTATACTGAGCAATTGATTTAAGGGCATGTAAAGGCAAAAAAATAAAATCCCATTTTTACTTTCTTTAATGAAAAAGAAACCTAAATCCAATATACTTTAATTAAAAAAGGTGTACCGTTTTTTATAAGAAACCTGACTGTATGCAGTGAAATTCTCCCTTCATTTACTGCTGTGGATAGGAATTGTCAGACGGTCCCTAACTCCTCTGCAGGGAAACAATCATTCTTATGAACAGTAGGAGGAGCTCCCGCCTTACTTCCCAGCAATGCAGAACTCAAGCAGCTTTGTTTTATTCTCTGTTTTGATAATTTATGATGATCCCTAAGCATCCCAGACCACACTGAGCATGTGCACAGTCTTGCAAAGATGTTTAACAAAGTTACAAGATGGTGACCCCCTGTAGCCAACTTTGAAAGCATAAATTATTTGTTTGATTGGGCTTGTGGTGCAGTAAGTCCATGTTTATGTTTAGTATACAAAATACAGCATTTCTAGCCTTATTCTATTTTAGACCTCTGTTTTTCCTCTGATAACTGTCATGTCTGTCCTTTTCCCCTACATTTTGCAGGTCTTGGGCCCCTCGTTTGAATATTTTTCTGAATTTATTATAGTCCCTGTTTGATTTTGAGCCAGTTTTCTGACTTTTCAGGAGACCTCTGGATCAGGTTTTAAATTATTGTCCGATTTCTACAGGTTTCTGCTCAGCAGATATGCACACTCAGGGAAAGGCAAGCAAAATGTCAAGCAGTGAATAATCAATACAGTCTCCAGTCCCCATAATGCTTTGCAGAGTGTTATAGGTCCTCTGGCAGAACTAATGCTTAGCGCTTTTTATTGTTTTTATTCTCCTCTCTCGGCAGAAAAGATCTTGTGTCCTGCCTCTGAAACTAGTCATCCAATAAGCACTATAGGAAAGCTTCTGCACTGACTGTTATGTTCAGTGGTGTCTCCTCCTGAATATGGAGCTGATGATGGAATGCTTGGGCATTCCTGGAATGATTCCTTCCTAGTGCTGGGTTGGATATCAACACATCACAAAGATTTCTTTTCACTCAGATTTTCTTTGAAGATGGATGTCGTTAATTCCTGTAACAATGGCCTACTCTAACTCTGTGCCTTGTGAAACCCACAGTCCTAGTCTGGCACCATTTTTTATGACTCTCACAGTAAGCAGTAGCAAAAAAAAAGCAAAGTATAACATACTCTGTAAATAGGGGTGGGGAAAATTGCTAATGAGCATAAATCTGAAAGGGGTGGTTCACCTTTATAGGAAAACGATACCCCCGAACAATGTAGGTTTCTATAAAAATATATTGTATAAAACAGCTCATATGTAAAACCCTGCTTTATGTAAATAAACCATTTTCATAATAATATACTTTTTTAGTGGGTAATCTTAAATAGAAAATTGCCATTTTAAAAAATAAGGGCCGCCTCCTAGGATTCATGGTGCACACAAGGAAACCATACATGTTAGTTCTCATGAGCCAATTAAAAGACAGTTCTGTATTTTGCTTAGGGCAAAGGCACACGGTCAGATTTGGGAAGATTAGTCGCCCGGTGACAAATCTCTTCTATGTGGCGACTAATCTCCCCGAACTGCCTTCCTGTCGGCTAGAATAAAAATCGCCAGTGGGATGGCAATTGGAGCACTTTGTTTTCCGAAGTTTCCTCATGAGTCGTGAGGCAACTTCAGGCGACTCTGGAAAATGAAGCGCTCCGATTGCCATCCCGCGGTCGTTTTATATTGTAGCTGGCGGGAGTCAGATTGGGGAGATTAGTCGCCCCGAAGAAGAGGAGATTTGACGCCAGATGAATAATATCCCCAAATCTGAGCGTGTGTCTCTGCCCTTACAGTAAGGGACAGTTTTATCATAGGTCAATGTGAATTTTCGAATGAACAAGATTTGAATTTCGAGCTATTTTTTGGTGTACTTCGACTAGAGAATAGTCCAAATTCCATTAGAATTTGAAAAAAATTAGAATACTGTCTCTTTAAAAATTCTCCTTTGACAAATTCGCCATCTAAAACCTGCCGAATTGCTGTTTTAGCCTAAGGGGGACATCTTAGAACCAATCTGGAGTCAATTGGTGGACTTTTGTATATAAACTATAGTTGTATTTCTGAAGCAAACACACCAGTTTTACCAGTGCAGCACAACAGTATATGATATTTCCATTACTTAAGGATAGACTTTGATGATAGTGTTCCTTTAACTGCCTGGGTGCTGGTCAAATACAGAGACAGAGTACTGTTCTTACAACTGCATTTTACTAATATTGCACCCAGGCATACTTCGGACTTGGGATGTGAGTGCCTGCACCTTATGACTATATATACGTGTGTGTGTGTGTGTGTGTGTGTGTGTGTGTGTGTATATATAATCAGGTGATCCCACTGGTGTCTAGTTTGGGAGTTTTACTTTGAAAGCAGCAAGTAAGTTGCAGGTAAAACTTAGTCCCTCTGTAAAATGTATAATGAAGCAAAAGAATTCTTAATGAATCAGATAAAATTGAGCGTAGGACTGGCCAGATATGGGATGACTTTGACGTAGTTGGCCAGCTTAAATATATTGCAATATATGGACAAACAATCCCTGTTTTGTTTAAAGGGTAAGGCATTTTTCAGTAGCAGTATGCACAAAATGTCTCTGTCTTAAATATATTGATAATGGGTTGAGTGCAGAGGACTCTTGTATTTGACTATATGTATTTTGTGGTCACACCCTCATTGCACCCCCGCCTAATGGTTTTAAAAAATAGTGGTGAGCATAACTTTCCCTTGTTATATATATATATATATATATATATATCTATATATATATATATATATATATAGATAGATGATAGATAGATAGATAGATAGATAGATAGATAGATAGATAGATAGATAGATAGATAGATAGATAGATAGATAGATAGATAGATAGATAGATAGATTAGATAGATAGATAGATAGATAGATAGATAGATAGATAGATGATAGAGAAATAGACAGAGAGAGAGAGAGAGAGAGAGAGATAATACAGTAGACCAGGGGTAGGGAACCTGCGGCTCTAGAGCCGCATGCGGCTCTTCATCCTGCTTGCTGCGGTTCAGTCTTGCGGCTTTTCCTGTCAGGTCGTATTTACAGCCCTTGCATCTGCTGGTGGCTTCTTGAGTGTGCGACCGCCGTAAGCATACTCAAGAAGCCGCCAGCAGGTGCGTGGGCTGTATAGATGTCCCAGGAGTGGCAAGACTGAGCCACAGCAAGATGATTCATCATGGTCCTTACCACGGTCACACACTCAAGACAAGAGAGAGACGATCAGCATGGAGCTTCAGAAACAGAAGTCACATTAAACAGATGAGAACACTAGCTATTCAGTGTTTAATTTTTTTTTTTAATTTTTTTTGTTGTATTCTGTTGTTGTAACAGTTAAAATTAAAAAAAGGTTAAAAAAGTTTATAAGCTGTGTTATGGTTTGCGGCTCCAGACTATTTTTCTTTAGTGGGAGAGGGGCAAAATGGCTCTTTTGATCTTAAAGGTTACTGACCCCTGCAGTAGACAGACAAATAGATTGATAGATAGATAGATAGATAGATAGATAGATAGATAGATAGATAGATAGATAGATAGATAGATAGATAGATAGATAGATAGATAGATAGATAGATAGATAGATAGATGATAGTGTAAATATATATTCTATAATAATGATATCCTTATAAGCAGCACATTCATTTAAATCTCAAGAAAGAAAACATATCAAGGATATGAGGTCTATTTACTATGGTAATCTTTTATATTTAGTGGCATTTTAAAGAGCAAAAGTGTTATATAAACCTCACTTGTTAACCTCAGTATTAGTAATTGGCTTATAATAATACATTTACGATTGCATATAACTTATGTAATGTTGCCCTGGAATTCTTTGTTTCTGGGCTAAATAATTCCAAATGGAGCTATTTTGATGTTGTTACATGATGCCACCAGGAATGTATTTTGGGGTTTGAAAATGTAATAATAATTATTTCATAAAATGGGATCTGTTATGCAGAATGATTGGGACCTGGGGTTTTCTGTATAAGGGCTCTTTAATTTGGAATTTCCTACATTAAATCTGCTGAAAAATCTTTTAAACATTAAAGGGATTAGGGATGTAGCGAACGTCGGAAAAAAAGTTCGCGAACATATTCGCGAACTTGCGTCAAAAATGCGAACGGTTCGCGAACGTCGCGAACCCCATAGACTTCAATGGGAAGGCGAATTTTAAAAGCTAAAAAAGACATTTCTGGCCAGAAAAATGATTTTAAAGTTGTTTAAAGGGTGCAACGACCTGGACAGTGGCATGCCAGAGGGGGATCAAGGGCAAAAATGTATCTGAAAAATACATTGTTGACACAGCGCTGTGTTTTGTGCTGTAAAGGGCAGAAATCACACTACGTCACTCGGGTGGTGTTTCTAGAGATGGTATTATTATTGATATTTAGACAGAATGTGAACAAGCTCACACAGCTAGATGGGAGTTGTTTGAAAATGAAGAACACACTGGGCAAATAATGCCTACAAGGTTAACGTATACACTACTACAGCAGTGGATACGGAATATATTATTGCTGCCTGAAAAACGTCACTCGGGTGGTGTTTCTAGAGACGGTATTATTATTGATATTTAGACAGAATGTGAACAAGCTCACACAGCTAGATGGTTGTTGTTTGAAGAACACACTGGGCAAATAATGCCTGCAAGTGCACTACTATTGGTGCACTACTATGAAGAACAGCAACAGCACTGTACACGTTAAAGAACAGTAAGATAAGTAAAAGAAAAAAAAAATATATGTATATTAAAAAAAAAAAATTTCTCGGGTTGCTGCTGCTGAACTACTAGGAGCAGCACAGCAGCACACCAGTCCCACTCCCCAACACAGCTAGACTAATAGCACTGGGCTGTTATAGTAGCAAAGTAAAACAACAAAAAAGAAAATAAAAGCAGTCCTTACAACAGGGATCCCCAACCTTTTGAACCTGTGAGTAACATTCAGAAGTAAAAAGAGTTGGGGAGCAACACTAGCATTAAAAATGTTCTTGGGATGCCAAATAAGTGCTGTGATTGGCCATTTGGTAGCCCCTATGTGGATTGTCAACCTACATTGAGGCTCTATTTTGCAGTGCACCTGGTTTTTATACAACCAAAACTTGCCTCCAAGCCTGGAATTCAAAAATAAGCCCCTGCTTTGAGGCCACTGGGAGCAACATCCAAGGAGTTGAGGAGCAACATGTTGCTCACGAGCTACTGGTTGGGGATCACTGCCTTACAAGGACTATTGGGTTATTACAGCAGTCAGCAGATGAGATCAGAAGAGATCAGTGCCCACAGCAGCTACATACAGAGCACTGCAGTAGAAGGTAGATTACTAGCCAGCAAAGCTACCTAACCTAAAATGTCCCTCAAATCCCTGCAGACTTCTGTCCCTCCAATACAGAGCAGTATCAAGTAGATTACTAGCCAGCAAACTTACTATCAACTGTCCCTCAAAGAAATCAGTGAAATCAGTAACAGCTCTCCCTACACTAGCTCTTGCAAGCACACACAGGCAGAATGAAAAAACGCTGCAGGGCTTCAGTTTATATATGGAAGGGGAGTGGTCCAGGGGGTGTGGGGGTGGTCCAGGAGGGAGAGCTTCCTGATTGGTTGCCATGTATCTGCTGGTCTGGGGTGAGAGGTCAAAAAAAAGCGCCAGGTAAGGCGAACCCAAAATGGCGAACGTCGCGCGACGTTCGCGAACATTCGGCGAGCGCGAACAGTCGATGTTCGCGCGAACAGGTTCGCCGGCGAACAGTCCGCGACATCCCTAAAAGGGATCCTGTCATCGGAAAACATGTTTTTTCAAAATGAATCAGTTAATAGTTATACTCCAGCAGAATTCTGCACTGAAATCCATTTCTCAAAAGAGCAAACAGATTTTTTTTATATTCAATTTTGAAATCTGACATGGGGCTAGACATCAAAATTGAATATAAAAAAATCTGTTTGCTCTTTTGAGCAATGAATTCCAGGGCAGAATCAACTGATTCATTTTGAAAAAAAAAATTTCCCATGACAGTATCCCTTTAAATAAACCCAATAGGCTTAATCGATCCCTTAGTTGGGATCAAGTAAACAGCACTGATTTTTTTTATTACAGAGAAAAAAAGTAAATTCATCAAAGTCTTCCCTTAATTCAGAGCTCTCTAGATAACGGGTTTCTGGATAATGGATCCCATACCTGTATGTCATTTTCTCATTTTATATTCAATAAAACAGAAGTATCTAACAGGCAAAGCACCTCTGGTCATCAGGGGCCTCACACAGCTGTACAGAAAGGGTTCTTTATTACACCAATGAGACCCACAGCAAGGATGTCACATCTGCAGCCCCCTGATGTTGTTGCACTACATTTACCAGACTCCCCTATTTCTATGGAGGGGGTGCTGGGAACTGTAATTCAAAACAGATGTAGATTGGATCAAAGGGTCTCACGCAAAGTGTTTTTCCCTGGGCCATCACTAAGCCATCACCATCACTAAGCACAGCCATGCCAGTAGATCACGTTGATGTAAGTTCTCACCTTGAGTAAGACGCATTATCTCTAAGCCTGTCTGAGCCTACAGAGGAGCAAAGCCAACGGGATAAGTGATGATCAGATACACTACACATAGAGATGAGTTAGATGTGCAAGAAATGGCTGATAGAATAATCCTTCTTCCATTGTAAAGAGCAGCGCAGTAATATTATACCTGTTGTTAATCTACAGCTCCCAGCAGCCCCACAAAGCCAAAGACAGACTGAGAGTTGCATATAGGAAATCTATGGGATAGAATAAATGTCAAGTACAATACAAGCTTGCATGCTCCTCGTTAGGAACACAGTTAGACAAATATGGACTTTCACCTTTGTCAAATGATTTCCTCATGAATCTGTCAAAAGAGGGCACAAAGGACATTAATAGGCACAAAACTAATGTATGTGAAACAATGAATTCCAACAGCATGGGTTTTAAAACTGAAAGGCAGAGGTCATGGCTTTCTGTCCCAAAGTGCAAATCACATGTGGTGCAAAATAACCTATCCTTATAAAAAAAGGTCCAATACATGAGTCTCAAAGGCACTTGTGGAAAAAAAGGGTGAAGGCCTCCTTAGCTAAGGCTAGGAAAGGCCCCTTTATCCCTGACCACCTGGTCAAACGGCACCAAGGGTCTTTAGACTCTCCTTCACCTCTCGGCTAGGGACAGTCCCTTTCTCCTGGGTTGGACCAAAGCCTCATCCATGTTTTCTTTCAAGGCTGAAGTCTATTTTTTTGGATCAGGTAGGACTGAAACCTTATAGCCAAATGCTCTTCCCCTAGGTCTGTATGGCAATTCCCTAATTGCCAGATTGCTCCCTCAAAACCAAAGTCACCTTGGGGTCACTACTTCCAGGACACAGTTCACCTTGAGGTGCTTGCCCTTTGGCAACCTTTTATACCTATGAGCCACATTCAAATGTAAAATGAGTTGGGGAGCAACACAAGCATGAAAAAGTCCCTTGGGGTGCCAAATAAGGGCTGTGATTGGCTATTTGGTAGCCTCTACGTGTACTGGCAGTGTGCATGAGGCTCTGCTTGGCACTATACTTAAGTACTTTTCTTTACTTATGCAAGCCTAGAATTCAAAAACAAGCACCTGGTTCGAGCACATTGAGAGCAACATCCAAGGGGTTGGAGAGCAACATGTTGCTCACGAGCTACTGGTTAGGGATCACTAGAGGATCAAAGTAGTCTGTTTTATATGGAGCAGCAGTCACATCCCCATCCTAAGAACATTCAACACTCGACCTTAGCCAAAAGGCTGATGAAAGCAATGCGGGTGGTCCCACAACCCCCCTTTCGTATCAGTTCTTTCAGTCCCTAAGTGCACAAAAAGTGTTCTAAAAAGTTATACTTGATGGATGTCTTTTTTTTTAACCTAACTTACTATGTTATTATAAGTGCAAAGTGCAAATCACACGTGACCAAAGGGTGCAAAAATGGTCTATCCCTTAAAAGGAAAAACACCCCAATACTCAATTACCACAGGCCAAAATGCACTTGTGAAAAAGGACTCTTTAGGCCCTTCCTAGGCCAGAGCTAGGAAGGTCCCCTTTATCGTTGACTCCTGGGACAAAAAGCTCCAAGATGGAAGGGTCTTCAGACTTTCCTTTGCCTCCCTGCCCCTTTCCTCCAGGATTGACCAAAGCTTCCCCCAGGGTTATTCCAAGGATGAAGTCTTGGAATCTCATGGCCATACAAATCCTCCCCTAGGTCTGTGTGGCAATACCCTAATGTGCAAATTAACGCCTCTAATCCCATAGGTGAATAAATACACATAAAAGAAAAATAAAAAGTGACATACTGGAAGTACGTAATAAATAAATAGTAAAATAATAAAATGTTTTGTGACTATGGCCCAGGCCAGCAGCCGGAATTATTACATATTTACCTTAACAGTGCTCATTTTTCATGCTGCATTATCTTTCCCTATTCTTTTAAAAAAATGTTTTGCGTACATTCTGGGAATTTTCCATAGGCTTCTTTGTAGTTTACCTCAGATCTTAACCAAAATCATGGCTTGCATTTCTTACTAGCAAAGAATGGAGCTGATAAGAACATGCCCAGCTGCTTCTAGACATTCAGCCATGACAGGCCCACATCTGGTTCCACCTTTGTCTTATAGAAAAGAATAGGCGCATGGAATTACAATAGCTCCCTGTTATTTCCCAAGCATTTGGGTCTTAAAAGGCCTCAGAGGAGACATTATGTTTGTAACCGTATATATGCTAATTCTGGATGTACATTTCCAAAATACCAGGCATGTGGGATAGCCAAGCACAATAGTGTTTTGTTGCAAGCGCACAGCACAAGGCTTTATTGTCAGGAACAAGTGTATAGGGGAGTCCATGAAAGGTGGAAACTTAATGAATTTGCTCAGAATCAGGAAAAAAAAATGAGCCGCCAATAATTCATCTTAGTTGAGACTGTGCTGTGGGTCTATGTACCTTTCCCTGACAGATTACTTTCATTTTTGTATGGAATCAGCAAACAAAACGCTTCCATATCCTGGGCTCTCTCTCCACCCAACAACAATTTCCATTAAGACTGTGTTCTCATTGGAAGCCATACTGTGTCTTTATATGAACTGCATGAGCACCTGCTGCTATAATACCTGGGGCTCCGAATATAAAATCAATAACTGAACAAGCTGGAAGCCACACACATAAAGAGCTTTTTTCCTGCAATTACTTTACCAGTTTAAAGGGTAATATACCTTATTGCTCCCCAAGACATATTTCTTTTTTTTCTTGAAGACAATACTGACAACTATAAGGGGCAGTTGGTTTTTATGGGATATTCTTTCTCTGCATATTTGCATTTATACAGTTCTGACTGCCATAGTGCACCCCACTGAGCTATTTTCCACAAACATCAGTCGTGAGGTTTATCAAAGAACAATAGCTTATGACAAATGCTAATATTCAATGAAATAATATTGATATAATCCCTGTTGTGCTTTTATTTCATTCAAAATAATGAAATGTAAACACCACTTATGCAAGGTACAATATAAAAGCAAATGTTGGCTCCTTTCTACTTGCTGGCAGCTTATAAACGTTCTTAGCCTTAGCATAAGGAAACTAGGGATGCTCCAAATCAAGGATTCGGTTCAGGATTTTGCCAGGATTCGACTTTCTTCAGCAGGATTCGGACTTTTCCATCGTGAAAGATTCAGCTGAATTGAACTGATTTCTTGTCCTAAAGAGGATGGGGGAGATATAACTAAGAGATATGGTGATTAACTTCTATAGAATCATAGAAGTTTTCCAATGGACTCTGTTGGTAGCCTCCCTTTTTAATGTATTCGTGTTTTCACCATGGTATACTTGTGGACTATGGAACACAACAGAAATCAGTATATTGTGTTTAGTAACAGGCATCTCAGTGATTGGAACAGGATAACAAGAGAACGGCCCAAGCAAAAGACCTAGATAGAAACCCAACAAAGGGGTCTCAAACTGAGCAGAATGCACATCTCATGTAATGCTCCCTCCAGTCAGTAGATGGTGCTGTAGAGTTCTATTTTCTACAATCATTATGCAAATCTTTGTAGGCAGTTCCAAGCAAGGTAAGAATATTAAATCTCCATATTGATGTTTGTGAGGTGAAACAAAAGGCACATCCCCAACAGCTCAGAGGACAGTGGCTCAATCACAGTTACTAAAATGCAGTTCTCAGAAAAAAACATTTAAATCTGACCTTTTACAACCACTGAAGCAAAAAATCAAAAACCTTTCCCCGTAATTCTTCAAGTTTTAACATTTCAGTGTTTTAAATCCTTCAAATTAAAAAAAATTGCAGGTGGCTATTACTGTATCTGGGTGGGCCGGTTGATTTTGAAAGATGGAATGGAAGTACTGTAGGCCTTGGTTCTCTCTACATAGGTTTTACAGTTCAGATATTTCAAGGATAGATTTCTATCCACACTGCACTACTAACCACTACAGCTGAAAACTTATACATTTGCATTTTATGTAGGTAGGTAAACTTGTTCAGTAAGATGGATGGATAAAGCCATTTCTATTGTAGGGGACTGGTAAATTAGTATTCCAGTATTATTTAGCAGGCAGTCCCCTTGCGTTATAGATGCCTGGGTCCTAAAATACAGTTAGGAGGGGGGCCGGTTTCCTTATCCTGCTTAAAGCTATGCCCCTTGTGTTCCAGCAGTGCCCGGTAGATGGCATTGTGCTAGAGTATAAATACCTGGGCAGCCACGTGCTCAGGGTCCATTTTGTGCAAGCCCTGGCATGAGCAGGCAGGCAGGGCTCCAGTGGAACCTTGACAGGTCAGGTCTAGTAAGCAGGGCCGCCATCAGGGGGGGACAGGGGGGACAAGCGTACCGGGCCCGGGCATGAAGGGGGGCCCGGCAGCGCTGCATTTTTTGAAGATCCGGGCCCCCCTTACGAGCGCCCGAGCCGTACGTCTTGCCTCTGTGCTGCCGAATGCGGAAGTGCCGAAAAGCCGAAGCCGATGCGCCGAAAAGACCCGAAGTCACGGAAAAAGCCGAAGTCACGAAGCGCCGAAAAGACCCGAAGTCACGAAAACAGCCGAAGCCGAAGTCCTGAAGCAGTGAAAAGACCCGAAGTCACGAAAACAGCCGAAGCCGAAGTCCTGAAGCAGTGAAAAGACCCGAAGTCACGAAAGGAGGTGAAGTTGAAGTACTGAAGCCGTGAGTTCAATTCTACTGAACACCAGTTTGTGTATTTTTTTTTTTTTTTTTTTAATCTCCTGGCCACCAATGTATTATTTTAATATTCTATAGGCCCCTGCAACCAATCTTTTTTTTTAAAACATGTTTTTTTGGGGCCCCAATTTTTTTTTTAACTCGTAAGGGGCCCCTGACGCCAATGTTTTTTTTTTTTTTCAAAAAGTTTTTTTTTTTTTTTAAATTTTTTTTGGGGCCCCAATTTGTTTTTAACTTATAAGGGGGCCCCTGCCGCCAATGTTTTTTTTTTTTTTTCAAATTTTTTTTTGGGGCCCCAATTTGTTTTTAACTTATAAGGGGGCCCCTGCCGCCAATGTTTTTTTTTTTTAAAAAAAAATTTTTTTTTTTTTTTTAAATTTTTTTTTGGGGCCCCAATTTGTTTTTAACTTATAAGGGGGCCCCTGCCACCAATGTTTTTTTTTAAAAAAAAAATTTTTAATTTTTTTTTTTTTGGGGCCCCAATTTTTTATAAGGGGGCCCTGACCATCAATAGCTTTTTACAACTTGTGTGGGGGGGGTTACTTTTTTAGCGCTGATGTCTGTGTGGTCTTTTAACTGCGATGTGGAGTGGGCGGGAAATGGGGTGGAGCTTGGTCGTCAGTGTGGGCGGGGCCCAGGGGGCCCCAAAAATTTTGTTGTACGGGGCCCCGTGATTTCTAATGGCGGCCCTGCTAGTAAGGATAGGCTACTCATCTTAAGAGGTCACTCTAGGAGTGACAGGCTATTTAGATGAGCAGCTTGAAGCCTCTCCGAGGATTGTGAGTGGGATTATGCTGTTGTACATGTTCGATTCCATGGGGGGACTGATACTGACCAAACGTGCTGTGAGTATATTACTATCCACTGTTAATATATGATCCTGCTTGCTCTATATGTACACTCCAGTGTGGATTATCCTGTTCAATAAATGTGTTCTCTGGTTCAGCTATAAGATCCACTGGCACCCAATTATTGTACTCTGCCTCCACACCATTTTCAAGGGCTTATCCTTGAATAATTAAGGTCTCATCCAGAGCACAGTATAGGGGTGAAGCCTATAGATAGAGAACAGTGCACTCAATCTACTATAGCGCTACACTATGAAGAACCCTATGGAAAAAAAACCTCCCTTTTAAGGGGTCTTTAATCCAAGGATACAGCAGGGATCTTTGGGCCAGTAGAAGCAGTCTGGTGCTGCACTTACTAAAAATATGCAGTGTATCAAATATAAAAAAAAATGCTCTTGAAATTCTTCACATATTGAACAGATAAGGGGAGATCTGCAACAACAGTGCAGGAGTTTTATGAGAAAGGCAAGAGGTAGGGCAAGCCTATACAATGATTTTCTCAGCTGACACCAGTACTAAGAACTGTATGGCCTCTGTGTGATGATTAGACAGCCACCAGGCACATTGGCTGAATCCTAAATGAATGGAGAACCTTACAAAGGCAGCAGTGTGTTTGGGAGGGATTTACACCATCAAAGACCACCAAACTGGCTGATATATCCAAGGAAGACATCAGCAACACACCACCACCAATTGGAGCAATATCAAGTGCACACTTCTCATCTGCTATGACCATGACTTTTCCATTTGCAAGGTGCTGATAAGCACCATGTGACACCATCAATCCCAAGGTAATAGAACAGAATAGATGGTAGGTGAGCATGGGTGTTGAGACCAGAACAGTTCCCCACATCAGTAACAAATGCTCTGCTTGCCATGAGCCTAAGAAAACAGAAGCATGTTAAGTTTCTTTGGGAAACTAAGGCATGCACTGTTAGCTAGATGATTTGAGTGCTGCTATGCCAAAGGCAGACCTTTTGAAAATTTCTGACATGACAAAACCAGGGTAAGCACCTACTTTCAATAGTTCTGCCACATTTTCAAATATCTGGTCAGGCATAAAAAATTGTGGTGGAAGTGGTGAGATATTTACTGTAGCTACCATGGTGGGAACCTTCTGAAGAATATCTAGGACTCACTGGGCACCTCTGCATAAGGGCAGTAACCCATCATAGCCAGTCAGCAGCTTCAATAAGCAAACTGTGGCCACTGGTTGTTGAGGATCACTGCATCCACACAGATTTGCCCAGGGTTAGTAAATTAACCTCTCTTCAGTTGTAGTATTGAAGGTACAAATTGAAATAGGAAGAGACTGCAAGTGAATCCCAACCTTCTGGTTTGCATTGTAATTAGAAAAGATATTTTCTACATTATTTTAATGCCTTCACATTTGCCCACAGATGTGTTAAATGCTTCTATCTCCAGGGCTTGCTTGCTTAAGTCTACAAATCATAAGCTGACTCTTAAATTATCCATCCCAAGATAATAAACCACAATTAAAGTAGGTCGTCTTTGGATCATTCAAAATTCTGCTGACTCTATGACAACAGGGAGACATTGGTTTTGACCTTGCATGACTATACAACACATAAATTGTATTCTCTACTCAAAAAGGCCAGGCTTTCTGAAACACCAGCCTTTCTTTGATGACTTTGCCCTTGGTGGTCTCACCTCAGAGATCCTGCTCTGGTTAGCCTGGTTGAGACCTGAGGTGTCATCTTTATTCTCCATTGTTTGGTAGAAGGGACAAGATACAATTTTGATTAACTGGAAGGCATACCATAAAACTTTCTTTTCAATATGTTTAGTGTAGATTTGAGAGGTTGCTTATCCTTTAGAGTATTTATTTGGAACAAGAAAATGAGCTAAGTTGGCCGAGACAGTGAATGTGAAAAATGGCCCAACATTGTAGACCAAAGTTAGATACTTTAAAACAACCATTAACATGGCTGTGTGACACCCTTATACACAGCGATCTGCAAATTGTGTAATTCAAAATACAAACTGCTGCTCCCTAGAGACAACTATGAGCTCATGATACCACCCCATCTGTGCAACCTGTGTTCTAAACAACAGGATTAGTGTAATTTATCTACAGTATTTATATTTCTGGGGAAATTGTACATAATACAATTATTTGGCTTGTGGGCCAAAGTATCAAACTGAACAAACAATTTGTTAGTTTTATTCTACCCACACACCTCATTTGTTTACTTGAGTTAGTTTTGCTAATGTGCCAGAGTTGCCCATTTTGCAATCATCCTGAAAAGGTTCACTATCTTTGGTGGGCAAGTTGAAGATGCGTATGTAAAAGACGTAATCAGCAGATACCCCTTTGTAGCCATATTTGTATGTTTGATGTACAGTCATGTTCAAAATAATAGCAGTGCGACATCACAAACCTGATCAATCACGGTTTTTGGTAGAAATTATACTTGTACATGGCAAATAATTTACTAGTAGGTGTAGTAGAGTAGTAGAAAAACCAACAGACCCAACTGTCATGACATGCATGCTGCTACTTCTGTGTAACTGAACCACTGAGGATTGTTCAAAATAATAATAATAGCTTGGTCCAAATAATAGCAGCTCAATTAGTGAGGTCATTCATTATGTGAGAAAAAAAAAAGTGTCAATTCTGGCCCCTATTTGAGGAAGGAAAGCACCAAATGTTGTGCATGGGTTATAGTGCATTTCTCACAGAAGAGTAAAATGGGTCGTTCCAGGCATTGTTCAGAAGAACAGTGTATTTGATTTAAAAAGTTGATGGGAGAGGGGAAGACATAAAAAAAGTGCAAGAAATGATAGGTTGCTCAGGTGAAGATCTCAAATGCTTTAAAATGGCTTGAAAGTCATGGAAGAAAATGGAAAACTGCCATTCAAATATATAGAACAATATCCAAAATGACAAAGACTCATCCAATGATCAGTTCCAGGAAGATCAAAGAAGGTGTAAAGTTACCTGTGAGTACTGTTACAATTAGAAGAAGCCTATCGGCAAGTACCCGCAAAGTCCCATTATTGAAAAATAGACAAGCTGAAGAGGTTATAATTGCCAAAGAACACATTGACTAGACTAAAGAGAAATGGCACAACTTGTGAACTGATGAAAGCAAGCTTGTTCTTTTTGGGTCTAGGGGCCACAGACAGTGAATTCAAGCCACAGTACACTGTGAAGACAGTGAAGCATGATGGTGCCAAACATCATGATATGGGTATGTTTCTCACACTATGATGTTGGGCCTATTTATCACATACCAGGGATCATGGATCAGTTTCAATGAGGTCATGTTGCCTTATGCCAAAGAGGACATGTCCTTGAAATGGGTGTTTCAACAAGACAATGACCCCAAACAAACCAGTAAATGAGCAACATCTTTGTTCCAGACCAACAAGATTGATGTTATGGAGTGACCAGCCCAATCCCAGGACCTTAATCCAATAGAAAACGTGTGGGGTGACATCAAAAATGCTGTTTGTGAGGCAAAACCAAGAAATGCACAAGAACTGTGGAATTTAACAGGTGCCAGAAGTTGGTGGACTCCATACAACACAGATGTGCAGCAATTCTCAGAAACATTGCTTAAACAACTAAATATTAGTTCAGGGATTCAAAGGAAAGCAAAATCTTGAAACATTTTTGAGTTTATACAGTGAAAGTTTGAGTTTGTAAAGACACTATTTTTTTTTTGGACGAGCCCAATATTCCCTTTTACTTCATTTCATAAATTCTTAATTTTTTCATTTGGAATAGAATGTGCAGTGTTCCCAATGCGTATGAAAATAAAAGCTATTATAATGATTTTGAGCTTTAGTCCCACTGCTATTCTGAACACAACTGTATATGCCCTTCAGGTGTACTGTACAGTGTACAATATGTGCATAATATAGCATTTGTGCTGAATTATCAAAACAAATGCAGATTGTAAAGGTTTAGGAATAGCCACACCTAATGATAAGAAGGTGCTTATTTTTGAATTTCAGGCATTGAGTCAAGTTTTGGTTGCATAAAACCCAGGTGTACTGCCAAAAAGAGCCTCCTGTAAGCTGCCAGTTTGCAAGGGGGTTACCAAATAGCCAATCACAGAACTTATTTGGCCTACCCATGCTTGTGTAGCTTCCAAACGGTTTTTAAATTTAAATGTGGCTCGTGGGTTAAAATAAAAATGGGGGTTTGAAAGCCCCGTCCTAGAGGAAGCCAGAAAGGCCTAACTATAATGTTAGAGAACCAAATGCATAATGATCAGTGTCTAGCCTACCACTGGTATCTGTGTGTAAAACAGCATTGTCTACTGACTGCTTGGAAACAGTTAATTTAGAAAAAATAATTGCAGGTTCTAAAGGAGAGGCTAGTTAAAAGTGATGGAGGCTGATTTAAGCACAGCCAAGCCTGCGTGTGTGTGTGTGTGTGTTCACCTGCAAACAAGAATATTTCTAATAAGAATCTGTTTAAAAACATGCACATTGCAACGAGACAAGTTGCTAAAGCTATGGGCACATAGGCAGATCTGCTTCACTCAGCCTGCAAAAATACGCAGGCTGACAACAGCCAAAGCCAACAGAATGCGTGGCCAAAGCCTAAATGTGTACAGCAGATAATCACATTGGCTCATTCCGTATATACAAACTTTGGCCACAAAGGGCAAAGATATGCATCCCATATGTGGATGACCAAGTTATACCAAATATCCATCTAATGAAATGAACCATTAACCATGGCCATTATTCAGTTTTGCCCAACTAACTTTTGGTTTGCTGCCAAGCAATATCATTTTATTACTATAATATTAAGATGGCCTTCTTGTAATTTGGAGCTTTCTAGATAAAAGGTTTCTAGATCCCATACCTCTATAAGTGAACTCATCAATTTAGGACTCTTGCACATTGTCATTTTGCCCTGCACACTATTCTGGAGTCCAGAGCGGATTATACTCTGATGCATGCAAGTGCAGAACACAGATGGAACACATCAATAATGCAACCTGATCCAGAAGAATGGGCTGCATTTCTTGAATGGGCTGCGTTCCCTTGCATTGGAACGGCAAAGAGATCCACTGCAGGGAGAAAATTAAAGAACTATACCCTAAAAATGAGTGTGGCTAAAAATGACTTTATATACTCAACTTATTTCACCAGCCTAAAATTTCAGCTTCTCAATAGCAGCAATGATCCAGGGCTACAAACTTGTCAGACCTTGAAGTGTCTGCGACACTCATGCTCAGTGGGCTCTAAGAAGCTGTTGAGAAGCTAAAATTAGGGATTGTCCCAAATTAAACAGAAAATTAGGTTGGCCTGTGATATAAGCTGATGCTACAGTGCTGAATATAAAAATCTGATGCTAGTTGCACTGGTTTCTGTGCTGCCACATAATGAGAATCTGAACTACTAATCAGCCTTGTATTGTGCCATTCATATTCAATATATTCAACATATTGTGTCAGTCCTTAAACTCAGTAACTGACAGCAGTGAGGCAGCAGAAAAGAAGATGGGGAGCTACTGGGGCATCTTTGGACGCACAGATTTTTTCTGACGAAAACAATGTACATTTGTGCCCGACTTCTTTGGTTAAGCTTTAGTTTTCTTAATTAAAACAATAGTAAATTTCAGCAAAAGCACTATTCATTAAATAGGAGAACACACCCCTGTGAGGTTTAAGGTTAATGCTGATTTAAAGGCAATGCTATATACACTATATACAGAGCTAGAGGAATGTAAATACATTCTGTTTTCACATGGTTTTCACTGCATTTGTTGCACAGTAGAATATAATTACCTTCTGTTTTCATTGCATTTCTTGCACAGTAGAATGAAACCTGTTTTCACTGCATTTCTTGCACAGTGTTTTCCTCCTCATCCTAACTTCTGCAGTTATAAACCGCCATACACATATAGCAAAACTAGGTTATTATACAATGCCTTCTGAAGTCACACTTAAGTGAAACCAGTACAGGCCAGTGAAGGGTAAAAATCAATAGGTTCAGTGCCTGGTTTCAGAAAACTGGGTCAGTTTTCATTTTATGTTTACTTGGCACAGTTACTGCTGGCAACACAAGCTCCAGTCTACAGGATAACGGTGATTCACCCTTCAGCTGACACCACTGTATTGTTTTATACCTATTAACCAGAGATAAATGACCTACATATTGTGCCTATCAAAGACTTTTTTTTTTGCCCTTATGTTGCTAAGTGCTCCATATCTCTCTTTGCAGACTCTGTTTCCCAAATCACTCTGGTTTATGGCGCCTGTTAGAATATATGCTTCTACACAGACAGCAAGAATAGTTGATATTAACATTTTCCTCCCACCAGTGTTGTATCCCCTTCATTTACCAGTCAGATCTCCATTGCAGTGTTGTGTACCCGCCCCATACAAGGATTTCAAGAAAATATACAAAAGCCATAATACTGTATTTGCTTCTATTGTGAGTACAAAATATAAAGTGGTGAACACCAGCTCTGAAATTTGGTTTCCCTAGACACTTCTACATTCTCTAATTACATCACTGCATCTCATGGATCACTTTTATTAAAAGCATCATTACTACGTTGGCAGCAATTTACATTTTATCTTACATGATAGCAGTTTCTGAAAGAAAAAAACCCAAAAACAATAGACATCACAAAAAAAAAAAAGAAAAATAAAAAGAAAAAAAAAAAAAAACATTTACAAAGTCTTGACTGTAAACTTCAAGGCTAGTTTAGAGTTGAGGTAATGCTGTTTAGCTTTGCGGCTAAAAGTAACAAAGTCCTTTAATTTAAAAAGAAAGACAAAAAAAAGGTACCTGATTTTAATTTTATGCTTTTACCAGTGCATTACAAATTCATGAGACGATTCAACTGTAGTTTTGTCCTGTAACAACTTCTCAGTGTGTATGTTGTCAAAAAAAGTACTCTTCACATTCAACAGCTGCCATTTATTGCTGTGTCTCCAGGATGAGACATTCTCTCAACTGTGGAGATTGTCTGAGTGTGTGTGTGTGTGTCATTTTGTGTATTATGTGTGTGTGCAGTTGCATGGGGTTTCTGTATACAGTCAAGCACGTGTAGCTATGATATGTACTTGTAAAAATTTATCTTGACCTTCACAGCAAAGAAAAAAAAATGATAAATAACTTCATACTTCCTTAAGCAGCCTCGCCTTCTATTTGCACAACATGATTAAAATAAATGCTGCTCTCATAATACCAACGGTAAAAAAAGGAGAAAAAAAATACCCACAGAGAATTATGTAGGTTTCCTTAAAAAAAAAAAAAAAAAGATTTTTTTTTTTTCTCGGAAATGCCATCTTCTCCTAGGAATAATAAATAACGCACTGCAAAATACTTAATGACCAAAATACCTTCTGACAAATCCGTGTGACATGGACTTTTTTTTTTCTTGCTACACTATTTTACAGAACAGCTTATAAAAACTATGGACATTTACTGTGAGTGTAAACAGTAGGACTACCACTTGTCAAAAAGTTTAGAACACTTTAACTGTATTTTTTATTTTATTTATCGGTTTCATTGTCCAATTCATCTTCCCCATCTGGGGACTCCCCTTCTTCTCCTTGTGCCGTTTCATCTTCCAAAATGGATGAATCGGCCGTTTTATCCATGCTCTCCTCTGCGTCGCTCGGTTCCTGATTCTCACAGTCGTCAGCAGCCTTTTCTTCGCTAGAGCTAACAGCACTCTGAAGTCCAGCTAGTGATGGGAAACCCGGTAGTGTCAATCCTCCTAAACCAGGCGGTAGAAACATGGATGGGTAGAACAGGCCTGGAGCCATTGTGGAGAGTAGGAAGGGACTGAAGGCCAGCGCATTCGCAGACAATCCAGCTGTGGTAGTAGCAGCACCAACAGATCCAGCGTCAGTAGCAGAAACAGTATCTGTTTTCTCAGAGTCTTTAGCATCCTCTTCAGTTTCTGTCTTCTTCTCATCAGCCTTCGAAGTGCCATCCTCAGTTTCTCCTTGACTGGAAGCTGTAGTGGAATTACTGCTGCCAGCTGCTAAGGGGTTATTCAAAAGTCCACCAAGCCCAAACATGTTCGGCAATCCCGCCATGCCGGGCAGCATTAAAGGCAGCATGGCAGCAGCATTTTTAGAATCACCTCCAGCGGCAGCAGCTGTTGCAAGCCCATGGGGAAACCCCATTAGACCAGCAAGTTGGAGAGACTGCAGATTCTGGAGATTCTGAAGGCTAGCAAGATCCATTCCAGCAAATAAACTATTCATCAGCAATGGGTTGATTCCAGATGTTGAGGCTACAGCAGCAGCAGCTGCAGCTGCTTTGGCAATTTCACTTTTGGGCCTTCTTCCTCTCCTGCTAGCCCCTTCTTCTCTAATTACAGGCCCAGTAAGAAGACGATCAAACATTGAATCCGGTACGAAACCCTGCAAGATGGAAAAAATAATGTAATAAGAGAAGTCTGACCATTTACTATGTAATCGCATGCATTGGATTAAATATGCCACTGCTTTATAGAAGAAGGAAAGGCTTAAACTAAGTAAACGTTATCAGAAAGTTCTATATAAATACACCACACCAGTATTCCCTCAAAGCACTCTGTCAAAAGAAACTGCATTTCTTTCCTTCTATTGTGTACACATGGGCTTCTGTATCAGACTCTGTTTTCAGCATTAATCTCCAGGGCTAGGTCTTGAGCATGCTCAGTTTGCTCCTATCCGACCCTCTCATTCACCCCTCCCTGCTGTAATCTGAGCCCAGGTCTATGAGTGAGCAGGGACAGACTCGGGCAGGAAGTGATGTCACACCAAGCCAATATGGCAGCTGCATCCTAAACAAACAGAGTTTCTAGAGCGGTTTACTCAGGAATGGCCAAGCATTCTGCAAAATAAATATAGTGTTATAGCTTGTACTATTGTGGCTAATCTATTGGCAATAAACTGCCTGGGTAGCTTTCCTTTTCCTTTAATATGTAGGCATGGGGCAGTGCTGAAGATGTTGATGTCCTACAATGCCCCATAATCACTTCCATTTTAACAGCTTGGGTATTGGATGATAACATCGATAAACTCAGCAGCGAGTTTGCCCATCCATTGAGTAGAAGTACCACAAACAAGACTACAACATTTATAAACATTTGAAATGATGGGACCATAAAAGAACAAACTATCTAGTGCACTGGCGCACAGAACTACACTATTTAGTAGCAAGTTAAAGCCACTAGCAAAAGACCACCACCCAAGTGGAATCCGTGTTGCATGTTAATGAAATATAAAATAATCCCAATAAATTAGCACCAATTCGCAATACTTAAACGGCAAATATGGCGGTGCTGAAACAAACAAAACAAAAACATGAAAAAAGCACTGCTAAACACAAGTCCACTTACAGATTGTTTTACGATATCAGTCCAGTCTGGAGCAACCGCAAATTCTGGATTTTCTTCCAGCCATCGTGGAAGGTCTCTCATAGGTGGTGCCATGGCTCCTCCCATCTGCAAAAAGTGAGTCAATATTTGAATACTGAATAACTCTAGGCTTATGCATGTGCACAGAGGATGCCAATACAAGATTGATGCAATGTGAGTAAGTCACACACTTAAGGCCCATTCACCCCATATATTTGGGGACACTTGTTTTTGTAATGCAGCTTTCACTTTTTACAAATATACTGGACAGACAAAAGCTCCAAGATGGGACCTTATATTGTTGTATAATTTGGGACAATACTGTGTGAACAATCCTATAAAGATATATTTAAACTACAGCAGAGCAGATTTTTACTGTAGGTAACTTGTTATGAGTATACAGAAACATTGTATAACGAATATATTGGGGATATAATTCTCAAGCCAAGCAGTGTTAAAACATATCAGTAAATGTGGAAGATTGTCATCATTATCTTTGCGACTGAACTGGGAAACAAATACTAAAGTAAAAGCAAATAGGACACATACTTTTTTCCCATTGCGTTTGTTCACCACAGGCACCCTTTCATCTCCTGTCAGCGTGTTAATGTCCAATTTGTTTGGATTTCGACATCGGTGTCGCTTCTGTTTAGGCTTTTCAAAGTGAGAGAACAACATATCTGCAGTCTTCTGGATTAAAAAAAAATGTTTTTTTTCTTTAACAATGATACCTATCAAATGTACATTTTCTTTATAGTGAACCTGGCAGCCAGAAGAGCAGATAGGTACATGATTTCCAAGTGATTTATGCAAATATAATACCAATATCATTCTTCTGCTTAGCATTTCATACCATAATGTCTTAAAATAAATGTTTTTGACAAACTGCTTTCACATATGAAAAATAACATTCAAAAAGCAGCAAAGAAAACTCAGCCCTGTTATTATTCTGGTTTGCATGTGATGGTTACAGCTTTATGCTCTTGCAAGTACTCCGATACAAGGCCAACATATTTTGAATATATTTAGAAGCAAGTTCTACATTATGCATGCAAACATGGCACCAGTTATTGCTTTACATAGAAATTAAATCTAAATTACTTACTGGTACATAACTTGGCATATCAACAGTGTACGTAGGATGTAACTTTAACCATTCAACTAGATCTTTGTTTTTGGGGGCTTCTTCCCCTGCAAGCCTGGTCCCATCTTCCAGGTTAATGACAGGGATACGGGTCTCCGGCTCCAACTGTCCAGGAGATGGAATGTTTCTAGTTGGCGGCGTTTCTATATCTTCATCATAGGCTTTGGTCACATCAGTCTCATCCTATAATGGAAAGGAAACAGTTCTTTACATTTCATTCCATAGTGCAGTATAATGCGTTTTAGCAAACACAAGTTTTAATATATAATCCGTAAGGAAAAAAAAAAGTAAAAAAAGATGTGTTCAAAATTCATTTTTACTACACAGACTTTTTTTTGCACTATATCTACTTCTGTTCAAACATAGGAATATGCAAGTTTTATAGTAGTGTTCCTCAAACTTCCCACTTGAGGAATAGGTAAAGGTCAAGAAGGTACACTATCCTGTCTTTTGTTACCATAGTATATAAGAGGATTAGAAAGGACTAAATATATAAGAAATAAATGACCCGAGATGCAAAATGGTGCACTACACAAATGGATTATGCCAGAAAATGTCAAACTTACATTGGGCAACAAGAATCAGTGAAAATTAATAAAATGAAGACTGTGCTGGTGATAGGGTGATAAAATTTCCACCGGCCGGCTAGCCCGGTAAAATACCGGCCGGGTGGCAACCCTAGCTGGTGAGTAGCAAGGCACATCAAACATTCTTGCCCCAAGAGCTCACAGTGATTGGCTATCTGGTAGGGAGGTATCTCACAAAAAAACATCTAAAAGCTTTGGTTGTGGGCCTATACACTAAATCTCTGCATGGTCCTTTGATCAACATTGCCGTTATAATGGTGGATTAACCAAAGCTGGGTAACACTTCAGTATAGAGTGAAGTGAATAAGTTTTCATAATGAAATGCTAGGCCACAGGAAACACCTTAAATAACATTTTTATTTTTAATTGTGTTCTACTTTGTTTTATCTTACCACAGATGATGAAGTCCTTTTGTTACTCATAAACAAAATATCTAGGCCTTCAACATTTTTCCTTCTTCCTCTTCGCCTTTTCATGGGAGGTTCTCCATCAATTAAAGAGCCATTGAGCAGATGCCTTGTAGGTGTGCATGAAAGACCTGCCTGCAGTCGCTCCATTTGAGTTTTAAAGGCATCAGAGACTGGGGTGGATGAATTATTTAACAGAAATTGAGAAGTAAGAGATGGAAAACTTGAGGTAGAACTTGTAACCTCCCTGGAGGCATTTGATAAATCTACAACTTTTTCTTGTCCATTTTCTGCTCCCATTTGAGACCCTCTCAGCTGAGCTACCATCTCCATAAGATTCCTTCTCTTGGCAGCGCGCTCTGCCTCAACCTCAATCTTCCTTCTCCTTCGTCTTCGCTGACGTGGCACAGATAAACTCAGTGAAGTTTCCTGAAATTTAAAAAAAAAAAAATTTTACTGTTTAGCATGGCATATCATGTGAACAGAGTATATCTACATTTATTGTCAAAAGTTGAGGCATACCTAGAAAGATTCACTCTTTACTAAAAACCTAAAACTTGTGGGAACCCTTAAATGATGCAGTTTAGCACCAGCAGAAAAGCCACTGGTTGCATATTCAAGCATCTTCTATTAAAGGGGTGGTTCACCTTCAAGATAACTTTTAGTTAGTTGTAGGATGGATAATTCTTATACATTTTTCAAAAAGTCTCAATTTTTATAGTTTTTGAATTATTTGCCTTCTTTTAGCTTTGAAATGGGGGTCAATGATCCCAATCGCCTATAAACTGTTGCTGTGAAGCTACTATCTTTGTTATTGTTATATTTGTTACTTATTCTATTCATGCTACTGGCTGCTGAAATTCCAAGCTGACGAGCAGTTGAACGAAGGTAAACAATAAATTAAATTGCAGATTGTCTCAGAATCTCTCTCTCTACATCATACTAAAAAGTCAATTTAAAAGTGAACATTAATAATACTTTTAAATATCATATATGTCAAAACTTGGGCGGGGGTGGGGAATGAAAGATATACCACTATATAAACACCAAATGCCTTGTTTTCCTTAAGGACTCAATTCAGTAATCGTTTTTTTTTTTTTTTAAACCAGAGTATCTAATTTCTTTAATGCAATCTTTAAAAATTATTTCTGAGTAATAGTCTAATGACAATGTGACCACAGAAGGCCTCAGGGTCAAAAGAAATATATGCATTTCATAGAGAATATATGTCCATTTGTTTTCAATTAAATAGTTTTGAAATAAAGTGAAATAGAAACAAATAAAGGAAAATATGATGATGTCAAAGATTTACCTGGGAGAGTTGCGGTGAAGCACTAATGTCTTCACTGCCGCTATAGTTGCCCTGAGCCACCATGGAGAGCTCAGCAAAGCTTCTCTTTTGCAAGGGGCTGTCCACAGCAGTTGGTGTGTACCCAGGGAGGAGTCCTGGGAAGTCAAACATCTGCCGTCTGTTTACTGGCCACTTTCCTTTCAGCACAGCTTCACAGATGTTGTCTAATCGGTTGATAATTACACGGTCCTATATTAGGAAAGTGGAACAAAACAATTTTGTAAGAAAAGAGCAACATGGAAGGGAGCCATATTACATTGCTAAACTTTTTCTACTGGATTTTTTTGGCATGATAGTCTAGCTTTCTATCTAAAGCCTACACAATTATAAAAGAGACAGTAGCTTTCCAGCAGGAGGTAAAACAAGCCTGTGGTGAGCCTATATGCTGAACTCCTACTGTTTCAGTCTATACCACATTGTTTGGCATAACTACTGCACAAAGAAGCATCTGCTTCCAGTATCTAGTAACCAACATGACTCAGAGCTAACAGGCCAGGCCTAAAATTCTGTCCTAGCAAGTGGTTCCTCATTAGCGTCACTATAAATAAATTTCAGCATTATAAAACTTCACCACATCTAATGAATGTCAATAATCATTCACATCACTTAACTACCAGTGAAGTGTGGATGAACATTAAAGAAACATGCTAACAATACGCTTTTAAATGCAGGAAGGAGAAATGGTTTCAATCTTGGAACTATCTGTATTGGAACAAAAAAGTGCTTTCATTATTATATTTTGCATGGTAAACACAAAAAAAACTGTTTGAGATCCACAAGTGGATTGAAGCAGCTGCTTCAAACTGTCTTCTTTTCCACAGGAATAAGCCTATTAATGTTTTGTTTTCATAAGCAGATGGCTGTGTCATGGAGATTACCAAACTCCCCCCTTCTTTTATTGCAAACTAAAGCATAAAAATACATGTCAAATTCTCAAATGGTGTTTGTTATCCTTTTCTTTCACACTGATGGCAATACTATATCCAAGAAGGTGAATACTTCACACACCTTGGGCCAGAAAGAGAAAGAGAAGGTCCTCTCACGAAGCATATGCAACCCAGATTGGTCTCCATCCTCCAAAAAGAATCCATCTCTGGTTTCATCACGGGCAGTACTCAAGGAAGCATTGCTTTCTTCATCAAAGTTCTTATCCTGAGATGAAATACCCACTGTAAAGACAACACAGGACAGCGAGATGTAAGTGTGACCAGTTACCACGCAAGAGTGGCATTTTTTGGCTCTCTCTAGAGAAGTGGTTTCCATTGGCACAGATCAATCACTTTTGCATTAGCGTAACACAGCCACAATAAGAGGGAAATTAAAAACAATGAAATTGCTTGATGCAAAGTCATATCACCAACAATGGACAAATATGAAAAGTAAATAGGAAGCCTCATTTAGAGAAAAGAAAGGCATGTTTCTTTGAGACAAACAATGTGGATGCAAACATGGAATCTATTATCTGGGATTCGTGAGAGCTGAGGTTTACCAGATCTTTCTGTATTTATCCACCACCAAAAGGATAGTTTTTCCATGAACACGGATTTGTGCTGGCTCGTCAAGTACAAAGTACTGTCTTAGTACTGAAAACATAAACCTAAGGGGGTAGTAGACCTACCACTGAATTACCAGTTCAGTGATTAGAGATTGTGCTGAAAGTTTTTTTTTCTTACCTTCTGCCTGGGAGGACTCTTCAGATTTGTCATCATAATCCAACTTTTCATCATCTTCCTCTGAGCCTTTTTCTGAAATGGATTTCGGACCAACTGGAGTCTCTTCTGCCATTTTCATTTCCTCTTTAATAGTGACTGCTTCAGGATCACTTTCCTGTATTATAGACTTTTCAGCAGTGTCTGCTGCTTGTTCTTCTTTAATGCCGGATTCTTCCTTAATTGCAAGATCTTCACCCTTCTCAGTTTTTACCTCCTCGGTTTTTACATCCTCTGTTTTTACCTCCTCATTACCTGATCCTTTTTCATCTGGATTAGGGGTAGAAGGCATTATAGGTGGAGTGTCACTGTAACCGGGTTCAGGTGGAATTAAAATAGGCAAGTTACTTGGCTGGGAAGACCCTCTGTTCTGAGCAAAACTCCTGTGGGCTTCCAGAAAAGAGAATTCTGGATCATTTAGTATGTGATAATCTGTCCTACTGACACCATGCTTTGCTGCACCAACAAGCAAATCTCTATCATGTTTTCCACAGTCCCACCACTCTGGCAAATCAATACTTGGCTGACATAATTTAAGACGCTCATTCAGTTGAGGGTGATTAAGAACTTGCTCCCTTATTTTCCTTAAAAGCTCAATACGATAGAGAGTTCTTGATGCACGTTCTTCCGTTATAGGCTCAATCATCATAGAGAGATCACAGATATCTGTCCAGAGATAAAAAAAAATTCAGATTCATTTAAGAATGAAAACCATAAGGGCAATAAGCAAACATTAGTTAGAAGGCGGTCTCAGTTTATAGCATTTTAACACTTACCTTCTTCAGGTTTAGTTCCCATATGACAAACTCTCCTACACATAGCCACAAAGCAGCTAAAGTATTTTTCCAAGCTCTCATCAGATTTTTTATCCAAGCGGGCATAAGCTCTGAACTGATTCCAGTCAAGCTTTTGTTTGGCATGGTCAAAAATAACTCCAAACGTAGATACTACACGATAAAAATCTGCCTCTTCTCTCCTTGTCCACCTTCAGAAACAAAAATCATGTTAAGAACACTCATAAGCATATCCACACTGCTTATAAGTTTTCCATAAACACTACTCATACAGAAAATGGACATGAGCCAAAACTTACTTTTGGCGTTTTTCTGTTATTATTGCTTCTCTTTCAGCTTCCAGGGCTCTTACTTCTTCCCGAGGACGCCGCCTACGGCGATCGATCTTCATTTGTGCATCTTGCCTCATTTGTTGCCTTTTATAACTGCGCTGATAAGCAGTGATGAGGCGTCGAAGGCGGGTGGTTAGGGCTGAAGTGTTGGGCCAGTACAAATGACCTAACTCTGTGCTGCCTTCACCAGATTTTCCTGAAAATACAGGAATATAACAATCAAGTTGTGCATCTACAGATTAAAACTCCGCTGTATGAATGTCTAAAGTTGATTTTCAATTCTACATTTATTTAGTTGCATGTCTGCTTTCAGTTTTAGTACAGCTAGTCATTTATATCCAGGAGAAGTCTTACTCCTGATGTCTCAGTATTAGCATGGATATTCATCAGTAAACAGACAAAAAACCGCCATTGCTTGTAGTTAACAAGTCTCACCTGTAGGGTTCATTTCTAGACATTCTTCTTTATCCTCCATGGGAGAATTAGCAAATTCCTGGTAGAATATATCGAGGAGAGTAATGATTAATTACTGTTAAACTTAAACTGGTTGCGCGTTAATACAGTTTTATTAATAAATCACCCATGTCTGAATATTTAAATGGGATGTCGGCTTTATTTACAAATTGGGTTTATATCACATTATATTATAGAACTGTAGTATAACAGACTAATATCTTCTAGTGCACCAGGAACATGATTTACAGATTATCTTAAAACAACAAAAAGTGGCTAAAAGTGGCTATTCATTTCTTCAAGTGTGAAAAAGCAATATTATGCCACTGAAGCAACCCCTCGTATAAACAAAGCTCCATATTAAACGCATGCCCTTACATCAATGTCATCCTTAAATGGCAGTCTTGCTGGTTTGTATTCTGGATCTTCATCCTCTCTATCAAAGTCACCCCTGGTAATGAAAGAAAAATTTAAAATAAAAATTGGGGGAAAAAAAAATCTTTATTTAAATATATAATAAATAAATAAATATAGCCTAGATGGTAACCTACCCATCTCCACCATCTGCCAACATATCTGTTCCTCGCTGTTCAGCAGCAATTGCCTTAGCATCCGGCATACCAGCTCTCTCTAGGAAGCACAGAGCAGGGTCGGCCCGAATAGAATTGTATTTTTCGTACCCTACAGAGAAATATTGTGGTTTGTCACTTTCAATGAGGAAGCAAGGTTATAAACACATTGTCTTGGTTCTAGTGTGTGCTGTGCTTTTGTTTCATCTAATCTGTTCAGGACTACAGTAATATGACTAAAGGCAAATCAGCAAAGAAAATTGTTTGACAGTAAAACATTAAAAAAATAAATATATAGATATATATATATATTAAGAGATTCAGGAACATTCATAGAATAGCGTAAAAAAATATCACTATAAATGCAAAAGAAAATGTACTTTAAAAAGGATGTCATTAATTTGCACGATACTGGTTTACTGATGAATTTAAGCAGTGCATGAATAGAGCTGCTGGTTTGGAATGGTTACTTTAGTGACCTCTGCTTTAAAAAGACCTACCCCCCCCCCCCCCCCCCCAAGATTCACCGATTGTCTTTTTGGTATAACCAGAGTCTTAACTGCACCATCCCTCCTCCCCCTCACTCACTCAATGAGCATGGGTTAAATGAAAGGCCATCGAACCTGTCTTATTAGGTTTCGTGTGATGTGTGCCAGTAAGATGACACTGTTCCCTCTACGGTTTTAGCAGAGCAGTTTGGCTTTTTTTCTGCATGAACGGACTAGATAGAAAATGGCAGATCCTAACAGTACACTTTTAGACTGGGCTTGTTTCAGCTGAGGCTCCACCATTTCGAGAAAAAAAAAAAAAAAGCAGTACATAGACAGAACAGCACAATTCAATTAAGATTTGTACTACAACACACTTCTCCTAACTGCTGTAAAGCCTGAAGCCAAACTGTAATCATGAAAGGTTTCATAAGCCATCATTCTCCCCTTTAGTCAGTCCATGCTGCTGAGAATACGACTGTGACCTCAAGAGAATTAGGATTATAATCAGGAATCGCTCACTGTATATATCATGCCAGCTCTGCATCCCAGAGCCTTTCAAAGTTAACAAGGCTGCATCCCACTCAAGGGAGCTGGGAGTTCTCGGCGCTGACATTTGTGAAATATTGCTTGGAACAAAGCCCAGGAGGCACTTGTACAGATTAATAGCAGAGGTTAAGCCCACCATCCACTCTGACACTAGTTGGCAGAGTTAGCAAGAGAAACGGTGCTAGAAGCAGAGTTTATGCAGATCTAGAACACTGCTTAACCATTATCCAGAATGCTCGGGACCTGTGGTTTTCTGGATAATGGATCTTTCCATAATATGGATCTTCCTACCTTAATTCTGTTAGAAAATCATGTAAATATTAAAGAAACCCAATAGGCTGGTTTTGGCTCCAATAAGGATTGATTATATCTTAGTTGGGATCAAGTACAAGCTACTGTTTTGTTATTACAGAGAAAAAGGAAGTAATTTTTAAAAGTTTGGATTTTTATTATAATGGAGTCTATGGGTGACAGCCTTTCCATAATCCGAAGCATTCTGTATAATGGGTTTATGGATAACTGACCCCATGCCTGTACTACTAGTACAACTATAAAATAAGGGATTGCTTTATGTAAATATTAACATTAAATATGTTTTTCCACTCTCCACCTGTATTTAATAGGCAAAATGGTTTCATTAACCTCAGCAATGTGCTCTCTATTTAAAACTTAACAGGCTTAGAACAGAAAATAATCACAAAGGGACCAGATTAAAATTAGATATTCTAATTAACAAGTAAAAAAAAAAAAACCTTCAGATACAGCCAATTACTGTACAAATTAGAGTTTTACAAGCCTATTTAAGCAAGTTTTGCTGTTGCCACCACTTAAATGCCATCATTTAAAAAAACACTGACAAATTACCCAAATTCCTATTTTTACTCAAAATCCTGAACTGGTATTAAAGAAACACCTGGTTCTACCATATGTACTGTCAAAGGTTAAATCTACGAAGCCTATTTGTGTGCACGACAACGCAATAGAAGTTGACTGTGTATAGGTGGTCATACACAGAAAATTAAAAAAAAATTCTATTAACTTTTAGTATGGTATAGAATGGTCTAATATAAGCAACTTTTCAGTGGTGTTCATTATTTATTTTTTATAGTTTTTAAATTATTTGCCTTTTCCTTCTGACTCTTTCCAGATTTTAAATGGGGGTCACTGACCCCATTTAAAAACAAATGCTCTGTAAGGGCAGAGACAGACCAGAAGATTCGGGGAGATTTAGTCGCCCGACGACCAATCGCCTCTTCTTCGGGCAACTAACCTGCCCGAACTGCCTTTTTTGTTTTCTTAAGTCGTTTCACGAGGAAACTTCGGGCGACTCCGGAAAACAAAGCGATCCGAATGCCATCCAGATGGCGATTTACATTCTAGCCGGCAGGAAGGCAGTTCTGGGAGATTACTTTTTATTACTCATATTTCTATTCAGGTCCTCTACTGTTCATGGTTGCTAGGGTAAATTGGACCCTAGCGCCTAAATTGCTGACACTGCAACTGGAGAACTGCTGAATAAAAAAAATTAAAAAACCACACAAAATACAAAATGAAAACCAATTGCAAATTGTCTCGGAATATCACTCTACATCATACTAAAAGATAACTCAAAGGTGAACAACCCCTTTAACCTGTGTGATCTGGCCAGATAAAGATTGGGCATGTTTGAAAGTCCTGTAGAGTGAGGACAGGTCTTATTATCACCCATTGGTCTGGAGCCTAAACGAATGAATGACCTGATTTGACACAGACCTTGGTGGCCAAATTGGATGAAGACCCACTTGTTCATCAAATAGATTTTGTTGTGTATGCCCATCATGTCTGTGTGAAAGAGACAAGCGTGTGTGTGTGAGCACCTGTATGTGAAAATGTATGTAGATATAGATGACTGCACAAGTGAGTGTGTACATGGCAGTGCAATAAAGTGTACTAGTTACTGATGTGCACATGCAGCCTGCTTTTCAGCTTTGTAAACGCTTTGCTATAGCATACCATGCTTGAAGACACCAATCAAAAGGGATTTGTCGGCTTCATTGTCCCACCAGTCTGTAGGAACCTCAGCATGGAAGGGCTCTGGAATCCACACATCTACCTCGCTGAAAAGCAGAGTGAAAAAAAAACAATGGTTCAACCCATCCTTTAGAATTATCATGCACAAAAGGGCAGCAAGAAAGGGATTAGTATTAAGTATAGTTATTGCTCTTGTGGAGTGTAATAAACCGATTTCAGTTAAAGGAACAGTAACACCAACAAATGAAAGGGTTTTAAAGTAATGAAAATATAATGTATTGCTGCCCTGCACTGATAAAACTGATCAGAAACACTACTATAGTTCATATAAACAAGCTGCTGTGTAGCCATGAAAAAAGGCTATATGGCACAGGTTAAATAGTGGATAACATAACACCATTATGTTCTGCGATCTTCTGTATAACCTGAGCCTTTTCTCCTTTGAATGGCTGCCCCCATTGCTACACAGCAGCTTATTTAGATAAATAATACTAGTGTTTTTGAAGCTAATGCAACAGTTTTACCAGTGAAGGGCAACACTGCACTATATTTTTATTACTTTAAAAACACTTACATCTTTTTGATGTTTCTGTACCTTTAATCTGCACTAGAAGAGGTGGAAATGAGGCAATAAGCCAGAGATATTTTGAGCAAGAACAGGTAACGACCTTGCTTTCTCTGACAAGGACGCACAGATTGTCTAACCTGGAGTCAGCACCCTCCAAGATTCTGTCGGCTTGGTCCCCGATCACTTCTTGCCTCAAATAGTAGAGCATGCGGACACGCAGCAGGACCCTGGAGAGCAAAAGAGAAGAGGAGAGGGGGTGAGGGGAGAAGTTCTTAACTTCAGGATTGTTTGCCAACAGTGGCTTTTGGCAGCTGCTGCTGTTCATCCATCATCCTGCCAAGGCTGATTAGCCATGCTGTATGGTAGGCTTGAAGCGTGACAGATGGTGGCATATAATCACCTCTGTGTGGTGCTTTCTGCTGGCTTCCAACGGGCCTGCCTGGCAACTGCTCACACTGCACAGAGATAGAGACAGAGCAGGCTGGGCCCAGCCCAGGAGCATTACATTTAGTCCTACCTAGTGCAGCTTGTGAAGTTCAGACACGTACTGCACCGCTGCCTCTGAAGTACTGGAGCAAGTTTGTAAACAACTGAGCAGATGGCTTTCACGAACTGTTCTGCTTCATTATCTCATAAAATTTCCTCAGCTGCTGCCTTAATACCATTTTTGGAAGCACATCAGAAGTTGCAAGGATAAACGAGATTTTTTTTTTTAACTACTGAACAATAAACCCTCACAATGGCATGCTGGGGCTTCAGCTTAAAGGAGAACTAAAGCTTAACTAAACAAGTAGGCTAGAAATGTTGTCATTATGTTTTGGGCTTCTGTACCAGCCCAAGACAACCAAAGCCCTTTAGCAGTAAAGATGTGTCTCGAAAGATGCCCCAGTAGCTCTCCGTCTTCTTTTCTACAGATTCACTGCACATGCTCTGTGCTGCAGTCACTTACTGAGCTTAGGGACCGACTCAAAATATACTGTACACATAGAATATCAATGTCACAATATAAGGCTGATTAGTAATTAATACAGATTATATTACAGGCCAACTTCATTTTCTGCTTGATAATTAGTGATGACCCCTAAGCTTAGCTTCTCAGCAGCTGTTCAGATCCCACTGAGTATGTGAGTGTCACAGACACTTTCCAAGATGGTGACCCCCTGTGACAGGTTTGAAGTCCTGGATCATTGCTGCTATTTAGAAGCTGAAACTTTAGGCTTGTACAATAAGTTCAGTATATAAAATATGGCATTTAAGCTAGATTCATTTCAGGGTTTAGTTATCCTTTAAGGCCTATTTTAAACAGGATGTAGCCTATTGCTGTTGGGGATCGTCAGAGCTTACACTAAATTAAAAATGTTGATTAAGTTCTGAAATAAAACAGGAATACCTAAAAGCAAGTGAAAGGTTATCAATTAACAGCTACCAAACCATGTTAGTGCCCCCTAGTTTGGGATAGCAAATATACAGTGCTAAGTACATGCAGATGTTTGAGAACTATAACCCTCTAAAGCTTATGTTGTAGAACTGCTGGAGAGCACAAGGTTGCCTATTCCTTTATAATAGAGCCTCCCGCCAGTAAGGCTCTCCCCCCAGTCCAGCTGGATTATGCAAATTAGTATTTCCTTTTTAAGGCAACATCCATTCAACATGTGCCAATGTTCCTAAACCACATTCATTATAGAACACAAGTATTCAGTGTACTGGAAGAACATTCAAAGGGGTACGTGTTCACAGTAAAATGGTGTACAGGGCAAAAGAACATAGCTTAAGTTTGCACACTGGCAGATTTCAATGCACCGTATTACATCTCCTATATACTACAACGGTGGTATACAGTATGTTCTATTTAAGGCTAATAAACCACTTTTCCCTCCCCAGTGTACAAGGACTCCAACGTGACACTTCACTGCACTATTACCAATTAACAGGTCAGCAGTGTGCTGCCATTTTCCTAAATGATGAGACACTGACGTTTAATAATAATGACCCCAAATGGAATAATGTTCTGGAGGTCTCCATACTCAATTATTGCATTGCAAAGATCACAGTCCAGGACCACCATTGAAGCAGTTCTGTGTAAAAAAGCCTCTGCCCATCCTGTACAGAGAAGTGATGCAATAGGCATTTCTATACATACTTGTTACAGTGATGCTTCAGGTGCTTTTTGTAGCTATCCTCTTGAAACAAGGCATCAGGGTTACAGCTCTGAAGCCAGTCTGCGTGCTTTAACACAGGCTGTGAATTCTGGATTTTTACTTTCTTGCCTTTCCTTCCCCTGGGCACAGGAGCAGAGAGACCTACAATGAAAAAAGATAAAGAGTTAGTTCATGTAAAGAATTCCAGCCACAAAATCAGTCAAAGCCTCACAACACAACTTTTAATGAAGTGGCATGGCTATTTTAAAGTTTTGGGCTAAAGGACTATTCCTTTAAACAAGAAGTGTGTAAGAGCAGCATATTTTCTACGGAACAGAGTTAACACATTGAAAATTACTTCACAAGCATCATGTGTATCTGGATTCCATAAGAAATCGGCATTCTCATCACTACAGGGGCTTTCAAACGTCCCAAGGGAAACACACATAAATTACCCTGGTCTGATCCTCATGAATAAAACACAAGTTGCCTTTAAACCATTCTTATATTTTTAAGTTAGCCTTTCAGCAGTATACACAAGATCCTAGAACAGGGATCCCAAAACATTTGAACCTGTGAACAACATTCAGAAGTAAAAAGAGTTGGGGAGCAACAAATGCATGCATTAAATTGGGGTGCCAAACAAGTGCTGTGATTGGCCATTTGGTGGACAATCCTCAACCTACATTGAGGCTCAGTTTGTCAGTACACCTGGCTTTTATGCAACCAAAACTTGCCTCAAAAATAAGCACTTGCTTTGAGGCTTTGGGAGCAACATGTTACTCACAAGTTACTGGTTGGGGATCATTGTCCTAGAACAAACACACACACACACATATATATATTTATATTTATTACAATAGGGCAAATACCTGAGTGATTAACCAAAGCTCTTGTCTGTCCATCTTCTGTTGGTGTAATCAGGTCCCATACGAAACCTTTGATGTTTTCATCCCCTCTGTAATGGTTGAGACAGTAAACCAGAATGGTGCGGCAGATGGTTTCCACATCTTGCTCCGAAAGCTGACGTTTGAATCGGCCATGTGAGAGTATGTCTGTCCATCGGCCCCATCTATACAATGATGCAGAGAAGGTTTTTAGATAAGCTGTTCAATACAGAGGACTTTGTCTATGGAGTTTATATGGTCTACTCATGTCCTAGTAGGTGCGTTTTCAAAAGGAATTGCCAATATGCCTAAATTCCAAACTGTATGGATTTTGGAATCTTTTAGGTCTGGCAGTGTTTACATACAGTACTTAATGTATATTATATACATTTTAGATCTGTATTTATAAAGCGACCGGATATTACGCAGCTCTACTCAAAAAACTAGTGTATAGATCGAGCCCTTAAGGGGAGGAAAAAAGTAGCTTCTCACTTCAGACTAGCGGGTATACAAGAACAATTACCAAAACACCAGCCTCAAAAAACTGCTAAATTTATACATAAATATATGCACATACCCATATACTAGAAGATTTTTCTCCACTCTGAAACATTCACTTCTTGCATAGCCCTGAGATTTATCCTGAGGCCTACGTGGTCTGATAGTTGGTCTGTCCTCAGAATCGCTCTCCATATCAGAAAATTCCATGAGTTCATCCTCCTTCACTGCACTAAACAGTCTGGTTTGCTTTCTTACCCGTGGTGTGTCGATTACCAAAGTGTTCTGCAACGAAATGTGTTCTATTACTAGCTCGGCAAAGCATAAAAGCTCTGCTTAATCATCAAGCAATGCAGGCAGAATGCTTACCCTTCCATTCAGCACCTCAAGATCCAGTTCAGCTTTCTTTGCCCATTTTTGCCAGAAATTGGGATCATCTAGAGAAATGTCCGTCCTGTTTCCAGATGCAACAAAACTAGCCTAGCAGGTACAAAACCAAATATTTAAAACCATGAAAACAACTGCAAAAATTATTTACACACTACAAACATGAACATTCTTTTTTAAAGATATGTCAAGATAATCCAGAGAATGAAGGAGTATAGAACTACAGCTATAGCTTGTTATTGTTCAGGCAGCAATATCCAACATGTTAGGTTTATAGGAAACTTTAATCACTCATCGAACGTGTCAACATTTATAAAGAAGCACTCTTCACTGTACACAGCAGGATACTTGTTTTAAATTTCCATTTTGGCTCGAAGAGCAGGTGGCAGCCGCCAGAAAATGAATGAAAAGAACATACACAAAGCATCCAGCACAGAGGGGACTACAGTAGGACTTTATGACAGCCCCATACCTTTGCAAATGTGGACCCCTTTCCTTCAGACTCTATTGTTATTGTATGAGTGCGGCGGGAGAGAATCTGATCTATATCTTCTTCACAGAACTTAGAGCCTTCATCTTCTTCTTCCATTAGTGCTCCATAAGCACCTTTTCTCAGCAGGTCTTCTATTTCTTTTTTGGACAGCTGTTGCACCTATGGAATAGGAACGGCTTTCAGTTTTGTGCATTTTTGATTAATTATTGATGATGGACATTAGTCTGTGGATCATTTTTAAATTGAAGTTGAGTTTACACACTATAATCAAAACTGAAAGAAAGGTAAAAAAAAACAAAACAAAAAAAAAACAAACTCACCCCATTGGTAGCATTTTCTCTTCCGCTCATGGACTGCAAGACTGCTTTATCCAGCCCAAGCTTTAAACTGGCCTTATCAAACATTTCCCTCTCATAGGAATTTCGGGTGATCAGTCTGTAAATTTTCACTGACTTACTTTGGCCTATTCTATGACATCGAGCTTGAGCCTAGAATTACAATTATCATCAAGTCAGATTGGCTTCAGATCTGTGATACTTATGTTTTGAGTATGTATTTAAATTTCTATGCTTAGCAAATGTTTTTTGTGGCAATAGTGTAGATAAAAAAAAAACACTATAAAACACAGCATAACGTGCAAGCCATTTTAACCATTTTTATCCCAAATCTAATGGAAATGGTTTTTGTACACACACCCAATAGAAACACCATGGTTGGACGGACATTGATAAACACAAACTACATGTGCAGTAAAAAAAATATCTTTAATATAACTCCCAAGCTCATGCAATGTCAAATATGCACATTTCTGAAGTGTAGGAAAACAATAAAAAAGAGATTGGGCAATTTTACAAGTTTTGTAAAAGGTGTCTAATGAAAACCTCTTAACAAAAAAATAAATAAATAAAAAAACTACAGAATATAGTCAACCAGAACACCACACTTGATATTTTTATTCAGCTTGTCAGAAACATCTAGACTTTCAGAAGCAATTAGTGCTGGATAACAATAGCCGCTTACCTGAAGGTCATTCTGGGGGTTCCAGTCAGAATCAAAGATAATGCAAGTATCAGCAGCAGTTAAATTAATGCCCAGACCTCCTGCCCTTGTACATAGCAGGAACACAAACCTATCAGAATCGGGTTTGGAAAATCTATCAATAGCAGCCTGACGAAGGTTGCCTCTTACTCTGCCATCAATTCTCTCATATGGATACCTGCATTTAAAATAAATACAAATTAGCTGCTGCAAGTCAGATAATAGTGTTCAAAATAGATTAGTAGCCAAGTAGTAAATTAAGAGAAATTAATTATTCTTTATATAATAATTTGGTTAGTACCGGAGATGCATTATTGGTTGGATGATAAACATAAGTTTTTGGGGGGACAAAATGAGACAAGGTGAAATATGCATGTTCATAACAGTTTGTGTTAGGCATTACACAGTGAAGTTGGCAAATGAAACTCACTACACAAGGCACATATTTCAGAGATATTTGATTTTATTCTAATTTGCTTGGGCACAATTTTGAACACACAATCTGGAGAGCTGGAATGCAACTGCGCTGACCAACAGACTGCATTAGTAGTGTTAAGAGACTGAGCAGGATGCATTGCTTTAGGCTTGCTGACTCACCTTCGTTGAATGAGGTAGTCTTCCAGTATGTCCAAGCAACGCACCATCTGTGAGAAGATAAGCACCCTGTGGCCACCAGCCTTAAGCTTTGGCAGCAGCTTGTCAATCAAAACTAGTTTGCCGGCGGCTTGGGTCATTGCCTGGAGCTGAAAATCTGAAGGGTCACAATTGTGCGTTTCTCTAAACTCCTCCAAAATTTTCTCTTCAGCACCTGCAGAGATTTAAAAACTCAAGTGAGCAGGAACAATAATTTGCCACCAATCTGAGCATTTCTCAGTCTAGCATCTGTGCTAATTTTTGCATGATCTTTTCAAAACTAGAGAGAAATATAAAAATTCGAGTTGCTCTAAGGGTTGTGGAATTCACTTATATACTACAAGAAGTTGCTAAGATAAAGAGCCAAGTGGCAGAACACAACACACTTTCTAGACTTTAAAGTACTAGTCAGTAAGCATTTGTAATGATGTACAGATATTCAGGCATTTTAAACTGGCCCCAAGATTGTCCTACAGGTCACAAACCAACCACAACGTAATGGACCTGCTGAGCAACTGAAGGCACACAGAACACAGCCACCCAAAACTTTGACCCTGTTTGCTAGTGCCCCACAGATCTATTTGTTTGACAAACTAACTTGGCTCCAGCCACTTGGTAAGGCAGATATTAAGACCATTATTTGCAAAATAATGGACTACACTGATCTAAAAAGGTGGGCCCATGAGAGAAGGGAATTTGCTCAGTCCCCAAGAGATTTTATTTCAGAAAACAACTCGAATTGTACCGTATTGTTTAAAGGAGAAGGAAAGGTTAAAAACCAAGTAAGCTTTATCAGAAAGGTCTATATCAATACACCAGTAAGCCCTCAAAGTAACGCTGTCAACAGAAACACCTCCTTTATTTCCTTCTATTGTGTACACATAGGCTTCTGAATTAGACTTCCTGTTTTTAGCCTAGAACTGCAGGGTTTGGGCTTGAGCATGCTCAGTTTGCTCCTCTCCTCCTGCCCCCTCCCCTCCTTGCTGTAATCTGAGCGAGCAGGGAGAGACTCAGGCAGGAAGTGATGTCAAAGCAAGCTAATATGGCAGCTGCTATCCTAAACAAACAGTGTCTAGAGCGGTTTACTCAGGTATGGGAAAGCATTCTAAAGAATAAAAATGGCATTCTAGCTTGCTCTGTTTTGGCTAATCTATTGGCAATAAACTGTCTTGGTGGCTTTCCTTCACTTTTAAGTTACACACATATATATATATATATATATCACGACAAACATTTTTTCAATCACTATAAAATATATACTGCAAATATGAAGAGATGGTCCCCGTTTCCTCGAGGATGCTTGTGACACAACAAAACCATGCTTTGGAAACGACCAGCATAAGCATTCATATTTGGCAAGTGCATTGGTGCATTGGGTAATTGATGGATAAGTCTTTAAATTTGATGTGACGAGGATTAGTTGGATATAGGTTTGACAAATAAGCAGCTCTACTTCAAAAGCAACTTGTACCAGGAAAGCTTAAGGGGAGGGCTGAGAGTCCAAGGGCAGATTATCCAAGCAGTGCCCAGAAGAAAGCGCATGCCAGCGTGTAACATCTAAACGGACGGCACATGCAGTTCCTGGCTGAGTCAGCAGCATGGGGCCTGGGGCACACTGCCCAGGATGAATTCCGCCCCCCCCCCCTTGAGTGAAAGCCTTGTCTAGAAATGTTATTGTGAGTCAGAGTCATCGCCTGAGGGGGAGGGAAATAGGAGTTTGGAGGACGTTACACAGGTTACCACGTTGTAATTAAATATAATTTGAAAACAGTTTTATTATGGGTTAGACAAAATTTCACAAGCACTCTTAAAGCAATATTCCACAGCATAAGGGACTTCAGTTAATGGTCAGGTGTATGTGCAGCCACAAACGTTACAATATTTCTCGGATGCCGGTACCATTTGGGTTTTTACACAAATGGCACACACATATTGATGCAAGAGTTAAAAGATTAGAGGAGGTCAAATTTAAAATATAAAAATTGAAAAGCGTAAATAAAATCTCAAGGCACCAATTCTGCAACCACACAGTAAAGGTTTATTAACCCCTAAATAATCAGAACCATCAACACATATGCAATCAAGAGATGGTAAATCCAAGTTCTCCAGATGATATTCACTGCAAATACCATTACCCTGGGGCATCCAAATTCAAGAAGCTTACTTATGGCTGTGGAAGTACTGGCTCACTCCATTACAGAGTAACACCATCAAACAGTTCCAGGCACAAATCAAAAGTCTCCGTTAAAATTATGTAAAGATGTGGTTTGTAGACATTGCAAAAGGCAAAATCAGTGCTACAGATTATTAAGAATGCGCAGCCCCATGCCATAGTTTTGCTAAACAGCATACTACTTCTTTTCCTCGGTTCTAGCTTCGTTAAAAGGTACAGGTCGCAGGACTGCTTTAAAGCTGTGTGTTGACCTTATGCGGCTTCATTTTCTGTAACTTGCCTTCCCCAGTATGACACCTCGAGCACAATAATAACAAAAGGAATGTCTTATTTGTTTACTTACATAATGCACATTGCCAGAGGGCAAAATCTGCATCTAGTATACGAACGGCTGCATAGGAAGAACATTTAAAGGAGAAGGAAAGGCTAAAACTAAGTAAGCTTTATCAGAAAGGTCAATATGAATAGACCAGTTACCCCTCAAAGTAATCTGAGTCCTTTGTCAAAAGAAACAGTGCATTTCTTTCCTTCTATTGCGTACACATGGGCTTCTATATCAGACTTCCTGTTTTCAGCATAAATCTCCAGGGCTAGGGCTTGAGCATGCTCAGTTTGCTCCTCTTTCCCCCTCCCATCCCTGCTGTAATCTGAGCCCAGAGCTATGAGTGAGCAGGAAGAGACTCAGGCAGGAAGTGATTTTACACCACTCAAATATCCTAAACAAACAAGAGAGCTTCTAGAACCGTTTAATCAGGTATGGTAAAGCATGCTGCAGAATAAATCTAGTGTTATAGCTTGCACTAGTGTGGCTAATCTATTGGTAATAAACTGATTCGGTAGCTTTCCTTCTCCTTTGGAAAAAAAAAAAAATTAGAGACATTTTGAGCTACTTGAAACAGCACTGTTTAGTGCAAAATAGGAGAGCAATAAAGTAATGTACTTTACAGCCCATACAGCAATCAATACAGAACAATCCAATTAGATGGCCGAATTTAGTTCTATGCTCTTCATTATTTTAAAGTTGAAAGTGCTTTGCTACTGCACAGCTCTGAAATCCGACTCTGCATCCTTACGGTGTACCAAAGTCAAATTCAATAACATTAAAGTCAGCTAAATAGGGGAATTAATGAGCCTGTCTACATACTTATTCACCTTTCATTAGCACCTCCTGCTTGAGATCCCTCTGGTGAGAGGGTAAAATAAGTTAAAAGCTCTGCTTCTGCAAGAGGCTTTGCTAATAAAAAAAACACAGTCTCGTTTTACCAGTGCAGGGCAACGGTACATTAAATTCTCATTCCTTAAGGCCATTTTCATTTTTTGGTGTTGGTTCCTTTAACCAATAAGGAATTCTATAGTAAGGTATCTTGTGAGATGAAAAGGGAATAAGGACTATGTACAATAAAACTATACAGCATTAGTAGATCATTTCAAGTGAAACGTGATGTTACTGCATCACTAACAAAGAAGTTTGTTGAAAAGTTAACATCTTCTGCTCTCAAACATTACAATATAAATGCTCCATTTAGAGAAGCGCATAGGACCTATACATTTTGTTAAGCTGGAAATACTGTATAACTTCTATTAAACCATTCCCTTCTTTTTAGAAGACTGTTTATTCCCTATATCATTACTATATCCAACTATAACATTAACACATCAGATATATCAGAAAAAAGAAACCGACTTTCAATTAAGATAAAGTCAACCTCAATTAAGATAAAGTCAACATCCAATAGTTGCTTCAACCCAGATACATTAAACACTTGACAAAGGTCATTTAGAGGAACTGAAGGAACATATTACTAAGAAAACATTTTAGGTGGTTGCCAAAGATTAAGCTAAAATTATGTCATACAAAGAAAACAATGAAGGTCATGTATGTATATCATAAGGCTTATACTAACCTTTTATAAGGTAAGGATGATTGCAGCATTTTCGGAGTTCCATCATAGTGTTTAAAAGATTAGGGACATTTGCATGACTACCTCCTCCACCCTTGGAGAGGAAAGCAAAGTTCTTCTCAAGAATTGCACGATAATATTTCTTCTGAACATTTGTCAGCTCTACTTCAATTATAGTTTCTTCTTTTGGGGCCAGATTCTTTTCCACATCTTCCTTGAGGCGCCTCAACATCATTGGTTTTAGAATGCCTTGGAGCTTTTGCACCTACAAATGCATAAAAACAGTAGATTAGGTCATCATTGGTTTACATATAGTTAACTAAAAATGCCATCTGCCAGACAAAATATTTAACACAATTTTTAAAAACCGCTAAGCCATTTTAAGGCCAGTTTAAGAAAGAGTTCCTTTTAAATTAGCCCAGAGCAATTCAGTTAGAGATGCAGTATTATCATCATTAAGTATTTGTAAAGCACCAACATATTTTAAACAACTAATTTGGTTTGGGCAATGGTAAACGGCACATTTTGCCAAAGCACAAACTGCATGTCATACTGACTATGCCTGTGCAATCAGGGTTCAGGCACTTGAAAACACGGCAGTCAGCAAGGCCATGGCTTGGATTTAGTGGTACTGCTGTATAATTTACCTGTTCTTCAGTTTTCAGATCACCAAATTCTTGCATGAAATTGCTCTCTGAAGGAAAACGGTCTGGTTCCAAAAAGTTCAGCAGACTAAAAAGTTCTTCCACAGTGTTTTGTAACGGAGTTCCTGTTAGCAGCACTTTGTGCTCCTGCAATAAAATAAAAAAAATTGTAAAAAGTAATGTATGAGTGATAAAGGCCACATAGAAACATAGGTTTATTTCAAATTGTTTAGAATCATTTTCCATTCAGCAGCCCATTTCCACCACAATGCTTACTTAGTTTGTAAAAGTGCAGTACTGCAGTGATATATATATATGACTTGTACAATGCCATCCGAATAAACAACGGTTTCCTTATCCCTAGGTTTGCAACCATAGATAGAGAATAATGAAGAATTAGAGAGGCTTAAGCTAGCGACATACTTGTTTTAAACTTGTAGCAAAAAAAAGCCATACGGTTTCTTGCAGCATGAAATGCAAAAGCAAGCACTTTTGTGTTTGTGATCTGTCTCTGTGTGCATGAATATTTGAATATTGTGAAGTGTAGATTGGAGAAAGGCTGGAAGGAAGTGGATTGGTCTTCCTCTCTCCAGTAGCGAAAATGCAAAGCGTGCCACTAGCCTTAGCCACCCCAAAAAAGAGATAGACTGCTAAATATGTCCTCCATAAATCTTGAACCAGTTTAAATATTAGCCAACTGATCCACTAATAACAAAGAAGACTGGCACTGTTACAGTCTCAGACAAGACTTTATTTCAGAATTCGTTTAGAACTCAAGTCTATAATAAATCGTGCAGAAGTAGCGTAGCATTTCAAAAGCAAGCAAACTACATTTGACAACCTCCCACTATAGGCCAACATTGTTTGACTTTTGAGAATTCTATCACAGCTTGAAACTTTGTTTTGCATTAGTGAGTTAAAAAAACCTAAAATATACTATTTACAGTGTTCTAGGGCACGTCATAAATTGGATCAAAGAGAACATTTAACGGTTCTAGGACACAGAGATGACCCCAAGTAAGTACTAGGCAAAAGGTATTCAGATTATTCCAAAGATATAGATATACCAAATGCCTGAGTTATGGGTATATCCACAGGGGCATGTGAGGAATTTATTTTTTTGACTAGCATTGCCCAATGAATAAGATGAAGACTAACACAATGTTATTTTTCTTTGTCCTTTACATAATGCTGACTTATTACCAGAATACAGTACAATAGAAAAAACTGTACAGAGGACCATCCTTCTTTTTGATTATAAAACGAATAATGACTTTGCATCTTAGTCTTTATACAGGGTTCATACATACCCTGAAACTTATAAAACCTAATACTCTCAAATGACTAAGTTGCCTTCCTTTAGCCACTTACATAGCACATACGCATGAACATGCTCATCGTGGCCTCATTTTTTGAATTTCATAATTGGGGGGAAAATGATTGTAGTCTTCCATCATTGAACACAGAATCCACCAGCAACAACCAAGAAACCCAGAGCTGTAATCACTCACCAAATCCATCATTTTCAGGCCTTCCAAAAGCTTACAGTTCCTGTTCTTCAGTCGATGAGCCTCATCTATAACCACGCATCGCCAATTGATGTTCCTGAGCTCAGGGCAGTCAGTTAGAATCATTTCAAATGTTGTAATGATCGCATGAAACTTGTATGCCCCTTTTATTATTTTTCCCTTAAATAAAGAAAGATTTGATGAAAAATATTGCAGAGCAAAGCCACACACTACTAGAAAAAAGCACAGACGTATTATATAGTTCCTGATATCTTTTTTATTCAGGAAGATCAATTAAAAAGAAAAAAAATGTAGAATGACAGAGCTAGGATTATGGAATATTAGTAAAAAAACCTACTATGTTATTGAACCACGATGCTAGCTGAAATGCATTCAGTTGGTCCTACAAGTCTGATGGCAATCAAATGCTTTGGTAGTCACATTGATGACTGATAATGCTCCACCAGCATGAGCAGGAAGAAGCTAGATCTAGATCATACCCAAATAGATCTCATTTTTCAGTGCAGACAGCTTTTCCAATTAAATGTCAATTATATTGGTCCTACAGACCATATTAGACCTTTGCCACAAATACTTGCGGCAAAGGAGGTCATATCACTGTCCATCAGGCCCTTCAAAAGCAGAAAAAAAATCGAGTTGGATTCAAATGCAAAAAAAAAAAAAAATTGTTATTCTATCTAAACGGTTGTAGTGTACAAAATAAATGCAAAAGGGCAGTGTATACCTGTGGATCCTTGAAGTACATTTCATAATGTTGAATTGTTTTCCTGCTTGCTTGACTCCCATGATAAACTACCACATTCAGTTCTGTCCAAGTGTGAAACTCCCTTTCCCAATTTGGGATTGTTGACAGCGGAGCAATGACCAAATAGGGCCCATGAATTCCCTTTAAGAATATCTCATAAAGGAAAGTGATCGACTGAATAGTCTTCCCTAAGCCCATTTCATCTGCTAAAATGCAATTTCGTCTATTAAAAGAAAAAAAAATTAGATTAGAGATGTTTTCTACTGTAACAAAATTTTGCAAAATACATTCAACCTATTCCCTGCATACACACATGGTGACATTTTCAGCTTTCTCTTAATGTCTCAGAGAAAAAGCAAACTATTTTGAAAATATTTAGTGAGCGAGGACTTCAGGAAGGGGTTTCAGGCATTGTTTTTACATTAGGCCTGCACTGCTGTATTTTTTTTATGTCTTCACATAAACTGTAACCAAAAAGTTCACATTTTTATTTTTTAATGCAATATAAATAACAGGCCCCAAGATGGCAATAAAATCTGTTGGGCTAAATCATTCCATGAAAAAGAGCTATTAAAGTTTACTGAAGCTACTGCTAAAATGGTGGGAAAATACTTACTTGTTGTACCAATTGAACAGCAGCCAGTTTACTCCCTCCAACTGGTATTCCCTGAGACTGTTATTATTTTTATACTCCCTGGAACTCTCAGATTTCTTCCAGTCATCGGCAGGAGGTCGCTGCTGTTTCAAATGAAGTAAATCCCATTAGTGGTTTTCCGAAACACCACATAACAGAGCTATTTTCAAATGAAATCACTGGTTGGCTGTGCCAGTTCTTACCACGCGCTCTGTTTCTGGCTCCCTGCTCTGAAGTTTCTCAAATTCTTCAATCTTTGCTTGATCCAAGTCCTGCTTCAGTTCCCAAGTGCTGTCTTCATACGGGAGGGAGCACCATTTCACCAGATAGTGACACACAGGCTACAAAGGACACAGGTAAGGGGTAAAATGTCTGGCTTTGGTAACCCAGAACAACAAAAGAAAACATGATGCAATGTGTCCTCTTAAAGGAGAACTAAACCCTAAAAATAAATATGGCTGAAAATGCCTTATTTTTACATACTGCACTTATTGCACCAGCCTAAGGTTTCAACTTCTCAATAGCAGCAATGATCCAAGGCCTCAAACTTGTCACAGGGGGTCACCATGCGACACACACATGCTCTTTGGGCTCTGAGCAGATGTTGAGAAGCTAAGCTTAGGGGTTGTTGCAAATTATCAGGCAGAAAATGAGGTTGGTCTGTAATATAAGCTGATGCTACAGGACTGATGATTAAATTCTGATGCTATTTGCACTGATTTCTGTGCTGCCATGTATTAATTATCTGTATTGATTACTAATCAGCCTTATATTGTGACATTTACAGTGTTGGACTGGGATGTCAGGGGCCTGTCAGAAAACCTAAGACTGTGGGCCCACTTTCCAAACTATTATTCCTCCTCTTCTAACTCAACCTCTTTATTCTTCTAGTCTTTTATCTCTACATAGTATACTCTATTATTCCATTATCAAGCCCCTTAAAAAATAGGAAATGGTTAGAATCAAGAGGGCCCACTGACACCTGGACCCATCAGAAGTTTTCCTGGTATCCCAGTCAGACACTGGACATTTATATTCTATGCGTACTGTATATTGTGAGTTGGTCCCTAAGCTCAGTAAGTGACATCAGCCCAGAGCATGTGCAGTGAATCAGCAGAAAAGAAGATGGGGAGCTACTGGGGCATCTTTGGAGACACAGATATTCCCTGCTAAATGACTGTGGTTGCCTTGGGCTGATACAGAAGCAGCCCATAACATAATGTACTAGATTTCTAGCCTACTTCTTTAGTTAAGCTTTAGTTCTCCTTTCAGGAACGACCTTTCAGGAAGATCAACACAGCATGCTGGGTGGTTGTGTTGTATTATTATTCAATCAGGTCCTAGAATTCTATTGACCTGTGTTGTACATAAAGCCATGCATAATAGTTTCATGATAACCTCCTTCACAACAGCTTTTAGTCTTTCCAAGATTATCTAGATCACCATGTTAAAAAGGGTCAAAGCATTTATTTTGCATGACATTAACATAAGTAAATGATGTGTCAGTGTACTAACAAAATGTTTAGTTGTGAAAATCCAATTCTCCAATCCTTAACAGCTACATACTAGGATTGGTGGTTTACAGCTTGGCTGTGTTCTAATCTGGCAATCATTTTAATGAGCACTTCCTTACAGACACTGGCAATGTCAGGTGAATAACTGGCTCTTGTTCAGCTTCCCATTTATGTGTGTATGATCACGTGGGACCTAGTGGCAAAAAAGGAAGAAGGGCCTCACAGACAGTTTAAAGTAAAACTAGAGCATAAGCCACAACACATTGGTAGCACTTTTCTCACAGCTTTTCATCAGTCTGTTGGGCAGGATCGAGTAGCACACAATGTACAGCCAAATGGTGGCATGTTAGGCAGCGGCTGCTTCAAAAGAGGAGGAAAAGCAACAGATTTTGAGAAGCAAGCTGCAACCAGGTTTTTAATTAAAAGCAGTTTGAGAAAATGACACACATAGTGCCTGAACAAGAACCTGGACTTGATATCACCAATCAACCAGTTTAAACTGGCACTATAAGCATTGCCAAAGTACTACATTTTTAGGATTAAAGATGTAATACTTCCATAAACTCATAGATTAGATTAGATTTTGTTAGTACTGGAATCTGTTATTTGAGTGAGCTCTAATACACCTGCTAGGAAAGGAAGTCCCCCCTAGAAGATATATTTGATCTGTCAATTATCTGACACCCAACTGCGGCAAGAAGATAAAATGACGAGATACACATGCTAAGAGAGGAATAGTAAAGATAAACTTGATTATTTCATAAACAATGCAAAATATTTAATGGATTGTATTTAGAAAGTTTCTTATTTCGGTATGATGAAGCTCATATTACATTTTTGCAATAGTTCCCATTTAACTGTGCAGGATCCTCACTGACTGTAAAATACCCATCATGGTGGAACCAATTGTACAAATACTGGAAACAAAATGACATGGTAAAAATATCAACACCCCTTGTAGTAGTAGATACAGATATTCTAGATGTATTTTGCCTGTTCATACCAACATGAAGTGCCATATATGGAAGGCTAAGAAAAAAAGGTCAACTGTTTTTAAGGAATGAAAATTAAAAAAATAAAAAATACCTCTCCATTTTCATCTGTGCTGGGAGCCACATCCAGTATTCTATCAACTTCAACGTAGTCAGGATTAAAGAGATCATCCTCAATCTGTTGACAAGTAGGAAAATCTGAGGATTATTTACTGCATTCCTAAGGGAAGTCATCTCTCCGCAAAAGAGTGCGGCATGAGGGTCACAGTAACATGAAAATTCTGTGCAACATTCTCCAATATTATTAATTGAAATACTACAATTCAGCAGGATTACTCCTCGTGAGGAAATAAGACTTTTCAGACTTTAACTGGGCCTCTTAATTACTGTGTGAAAGCTTTTAAGGCAGGAAAATGTTGAAGAATATTTTAAATGAAGTGTGAAATTGCAATTCACTAATGAGCAATTGAATAAAAGGCTTAAAGCTCGCACGGTTTCACTAAAGAAAGTGTGTTATGAAGGTGAGCATGAAACGCTGTAAATACCAAGAAAAATTAAAATTTGTGGGGAAGTTAACATGTTAAAAACATTATAATACTTTAATGTTTGGCATCTGTAGTCTTTCTTAATGGGAATGTGGCTTCTGAGGAAGTGACTAACACAGTCATGAAATGTGTCAAGCCGTGCTCTCCCCTGCCTGCTTTATGTGTGTGTCCACATAATAATGATTTTAATGGAATAATCAATAAATTTTGATTTTATTATACACACTAGCCTAATCCTGCATCTTGGTGAGCATCTAATGGACGTATGTATTGCACCATGTGACCAGAGTTGTTGGGGCTCTACCAGCAGTTTATTAAGCGCTCCCCAGTCTCCAGGGTAATGGACTCTCTTTCAGCGTGTTCTGTTTTCTGACCTTTCTTAATGGGAATAACTAGGTTAAAGCCACGTGAATGACATAAAGGAGGAGGTCTTCATATATCCGAGCTTTATTCTGCATACTTTCGTTGCAAATTGTAGGCTCCATTGTAAAAGGTAACATGCAATTTTAAAATTTGAAAACATACAGCAGATACATTAAGTACAATTAGAGATTCTAATATTCAGAATGCTTGAGACGTCTTAAAGGTTAGTAAACAAAAGTCCGATTTTTCTGCAGTCAACATGGATTTATGGTAGAATTAGTTTGCGTCAGTAAAAGCTTCTCTGTAATAGATTTCCGGATAATAGATTCCAGAATCATGCTTGCTATAATGAGCTGTTTATGTGCCAGTATTTGTTGCTTTCTGTTCACACGAAGACCCAGAAGCTAAATCATTTGATGCTGAATATAATAAAACAGCTGGCAATCTGAAACTCCTCAACATACCCGAGAAATGGTTGGTCTGGTGAAAAACTATATGTATACGAAAAAATGAGGCTAAGGCAGTCAAGTTAAAATATTGACATTCAAGAACACAAGAAAAGGGGTAAATCTATGGGGCTTTCAACTGTATGACCCGTGTCCAGCCCTGCATACAGATCTAAGTGAGATTAAATCGGTGATCAGAAGCTTATTCCCATGTGGGCAATTGTCCAAATGTGAGAAGGACAGCCACAATCCTCTGCATAATTAGCTGCTAGAGAGACGAGGAGCAAAATATGCATGAATGCTCCCAAGCATAGCAAGGAGAACAGACTTAACCCCTCTGCATAAGGTTGCATTCCGCTCAATAGAATATGCAGTGTTAAGGCTCTAATTAAATATACATAAACAATCATTTGCAAGCGTTAAATAATATTCTGCGGACCACCTAATTGAATCTCAAGTTTGCACATATATAGAACATATAAACTTTTAGGGCTGCAATGCACAGGCATCTAAAACACCTTGCATGCTTTGCCCTTTGGCTCTCCTGTAATGGTAAGAGATGAGATTGCAGAGGAAAAAATAAAGGAAAGTTGTTTTAAGTCACAGTAGCTCTGTGGACAGGAAAAAAAAGAAAATCAGAAGCTGCAGGACTGTTTCAGCATATCTGAACAAACTTCCCACAATTCGTTATTTTGCCAGATGAAAGCTTTGTACATAGCGGCCACAGGAAAGCAGACATACTTCCTGTTTACACAACCAATAATAAAGACATTATGGCAAAGAGACAGGGAAGATGTGCAGAGTGACGAGCCAGAGAGACTTTGGCTGCTCACAGAAAGGGTGCAACTGTGTAGTTAGAGGAACAGTAACATCAAAAAAAGGAAAGTGTTTTAAAGTAATACAAATAAAATGCCCTGCACTAGTAAAGCTGGTGTGTTTGCTTCAGAAATACTACTATTGTTTATATAAATAAGCTTCTATGTAGCAATGGGGCAGCCATTCAAAGGAGAAAAGGCACTAATTACATAGCAGATAAGCTCTGTAGAACATAATGGTGTTATCTGTTATCCACTATTTAACCTGTACCATATAGCCTTTTTTCAATTTCTGCCATGGCTACTCTGCAGCTTGTTTATATGAACTATAGTAGTGTTTCTGAAGCAAACAGGTCAGTTTTACCAGTGCAGGGCAACACAATTACTTAAAACACAATTTTTTTGGTGTTACTGTTCCTTTAACTGGATTGCTACATATAAAGCGCATAATCCTGGAAACACTTTTTTGGCTGGTTGTGAGGGTGCCAATGTACAGGTATGGGACCTGTTATAAAGAATTCTCAGGACCTGGGGTTTTCCGGATAACAGATCTTTCTGTAATTTGTATCTTCGTACCTTAAGTTTTTGGTTTTGCCTCCAATAAGGATTAATTATATCTTAGTTGGGATCAAGTACAATGTTCTGTTTTATTATTAAAAAGAAAAAGGAAATCATTTTTAAAAATCTGGATTATTTAATTATAATGGAGTCTATGGGAGAAAAGCTTTCTGTAATTCTGAGCTTTCTGGATAACTGGTTTCAGGATAACGGATCCCATACATGTTACTTTTTTTCACTAGATCCCCCTACCTCTGAAAGAAACTTGTTTTGCCCTTGCTTTGCCCTAAATCGTTTTATTTTCTGTTGGATCCTCTTGTCTTTTTCCAGTTCTTCCACAGTGGCCCAATGGCAGTGCAAATATGAGCTGCAAGAGAGAGAGAGAATTGTATAAGCATGGCACACAATTAATAATGCATTGTGATGCAGAAATAATACTCCTGAGCACCTGTTTCAGGTTTCCCGATGGGAAAAGTGCAGGTAGGGTCACTAGGCAGTAAAGAGACTGACCTAAAGGAAAACAATTGATATTTGTCCCCCATTCACATGCAGGGGTAGGACATCTTTTAATTCACATGTAAATCCAAGAGCTTGCCATCAGTTTCAGTAGGTCAGTTTCTGACCCAGGCATCTATCACGTGCAAATAAACTTATTTTTTGTTTGAGGGAAGAACACATGCAATGAGGTGGAACAAAGCAGTTAACCGTTAAGAAGAAATTTGTACTCACTAGTTTTTATATTTCACATAGAACTCTTCCATCGCTACCTCTTCACCAGATTCCTGCTTTAAAATAAAGATTAAAATTTATATTCATGATTCCTGCTTTCAAATTTTCTTTTGTATTAGACATCTTTTCACAATAAATATCACGTTCAAATAGGGAAAGATATTCAACAAACTCATCCAGAGCAATGACAGCTTTTGGCAGATGTAGTCAGAGCAGGTGCAGAATCAGAGAATACGCAGAGAGTGATTAAATGCATCCAGCACGTTTACTTGTCATTTGATGGATGCAAATGCTTATACAGCAGCCCTATAAAATGAAATAAGTAGCCAGTATAGCTCCTTTTTTGCTTCCACCATGGGAGGTTGGATTCCCTTCAGTGCCTTGCCATATGAGTGGTTACATGGAGTGCTGAGTACTGAACCGCAAACATGTGGCTGCCATCAGTCAATGGATGGAGCCAGGACCTGGAGGTGATCTGGCACTAAGGTGGGGTTTCTTAAAGGGATACTGTCATGGGGAAAAAAAAAATTATATATATATATATATTTTTTTTTTAAACACATCAGTTAATAGTGCTGCTCCAGCAGAATTCAGTTTCCCAGCTGCCACCAGTCATGAGTTGTGCTCTAGTAAACTTCAGTCACTCTTTACTGCTGTACTACAAGTTGGAGAGATATCAACCACCTCCCTTCCCACACCCCCAGCAGTCTAATAAAAAGAACAATGGGAAGGTAACAAGATAGCAGCTGCCTGGTAGATCTAAGAACAGCACTCAATAGTAAAATCCAGGTCCCACTGCGACACAGTTACATTGAGTAGGAGAAACAGCCTGCCAGAAAGCGTTCTATCCTAAAGTGCTGGCTCTTTCTGAAAGCACATGACCAGGCAAAATGACCTGAGATGGCTGCCTACACGCCAATACTACAACTAAAAAAAAAATACACTTGCTGGTTCAGGAATTAAATTTTATATTGTAGAGTTATTTGAAGTGTAAGTGTAATGTAGAAATGAAAACTACATCATAAAACTCATGACAGAATCCCTTTTTAGGGCATGGACACAGTGGTGCTTGTATGAGTCTAGGTCCTAGTTTAGTAAGCTATACACTGAATGCATAAAAGACAAACATGCAATATATTGTACCAAAACCATTACATTTATAAAATTCATAAAATGGTCTACAGAACCGTATATTTTATTTATTTATGAAGCACATGCTTCAACAAAATGGCCTAAAAATGTAAACCTAAAGCTGTTGCAGAACTACAAAATCCATTATCTCTACAGCAGCTTGCCGTGCTGTGACCTTTTTATATGTCTACGTTCCTATATTAACCCAAACTCTCTCTCTGCAAACAAAACTGTACTTTTTAGACGTCCCTTCCCTGTTTTCAGCTTTCTAACTCTGAGTTAGTCAGCAACTTAAAGGGAGGCCACATGGGACATAACTGTTCATTGAGTTTGCAATTCATCCTCAGCATTCAGCTCAGATTCAAAAGCAACAGGTATGACCCAAGTGCCCCCCCCCCTCAAGCCACTGATTGGTTACTGCCTGGTCACCAGTCAGTGGAAACCAAGAGAGCTGAAAAGCAGGAAGTAGTGTTCTGGCTATTATGTTACACATCCAGTCACTCCAGTTTTTATACATTACATTTTTGGGTAACCAACTATATTAGAAACATTTTTTATTTTGGACAGCCTATCTATTTACCCAGTTTTTATGTTTATACTGAATAATGCCTTTAAATCTTGAGCAAAAAGGAAGGGCAGATTTGCACTTAGACCTCAGTGATAAGGCAAATCTCTCAGGAACAGCTGCACGGTTCTGCATTGTCATATCTAACACATGAATCATTTTTAACTCCTCCTTCCCCGCACGCCATCTTCATTCACAACAACCTGACCCGTATCTGGCTGGCTGCCAAACCCACAGAGTTAAGTAGACGCCAAGTATACCATTTTCTCAGGCAGCAGCCAATTAGCAACTGCACTCCCTAATGCCAAATGTATTATTTTTGGCTGGCTCAAGACTGTCTTGCTGCATTTCACAATTGGCTTCTACGGGGTGTGCACTTGTGTGTTGAGAGAAAACCACTATGATAGAATGCTTGTGGTATAAACTTAGATTGCTTTTGTGTTGGCACTTAAGACAGCAGCAGGAACAAGCGAGATTTGATAGCGTAGTCTTAATGGTTAGGCCATGTTTAAAGGTTAGATTTTAACCTTCAAAAACTCTGAAACAACAATGAATAGACAGGTACAACAAATATTGGCCTTTAGCTGCTTTCCTGTTCGCTATTTCCAGATGCTAGGCAGCTGTTTCCCAATTGCGATTTCAGGCAATTGGGAAAGAACTTAGAAAATATTTAGCAGTTATATATAGAAATAGAGAGAGAGCACTAGACACTGTTAAAACAATTAAAGGGGTTGCTCACACTTTTTCAATTCAGTGGTTTTCAAATTGTTCACCATAAATAAAGACTTTTTCCAATTGCTTTCCATCTTTAATTTTTTTTTACCATTCTCTTGAAATTTAAGTTTGAAGTTTAATGTTTGTGTCTCGTGTTTCTGTCTGGCAGCTCAGTAATCCAGGATCATCTAAACTGTTACAATTTGCTACATTAATTGATACAATTAATTGATACATTTCTTAGCAGTATCAGTGGAATATTAGCAACTATTGTATCAATTCTAACAGATGTCTTTAATGAAACTCAGGGATTCTGCTCAACAGGGACAGAGATAACAAATGTATCAATTTAGAACAGTTAGAGTGTCAGCGACCCCCCCTACCAGAGTTGCATTAGAGGGTGAAAAATGAACCTTTACACTACAATTTTAGAAAATCAGTCACAAATAGAAAATAGAAAGTAATTGGGAAATGTCTATTTCTGGCGAACAGTCTCAAACCAACTGAACTGAAAAAAGTGTTTCACAGTGAACAACCCCTTTAAGTTCTTTATAAATGAATGGGAAACTGGAATTGTTTGCTACGGAAAGCACTTAAAAAAAGAAAAAGAGAAAAAAAAGCTTAACCACTTGTTCAACTTAAAAACCTACATGAAACATGCATCAAGACACTGCAGCATGCCAAAGCTTGCGATAAAGAGCAATAAAAATGTTACACATACAACCACAAACATATACTATAGGAGTCTCAAATAAATGTACACACATATAAACAGGTCCCTAATGTATATCATATTCTGGAGTGCACACACCAAGGAAAAATCAAAAAAAAAAAAAAAAACCCAGCTTACTATGGGAATGACATTTCAATCAATATTTAGAACTTTCTTGAGAAAGATCCTCAAGAAGATCCTCAGGTTCCTATGAGTGCTGGTTTTTGTCCGTATGCTTTATATAAACACACATTTCTATTTTTTTACACTGGTTAAGCTTTATAAATACAGGCCATTTACATATTTATTCCTCACTGAATCACGCTAAGACTTTCAGCAGAGTGTTCTAATGTCCTTAATGTTCTAATGCACCTTAATGTCAGAACTCACGGGAAATGGACAACAGACAGACTCTGTAATAATAGCAAACATTAACCATAATTTTTTTTTTGCTATAATGCTGAAAACAATATTCCATTGCCAGAGCCATTGTGTTTAACACTAACATTCTCTCCCAGAGTTATCTCTGCTGCTGTCACCTCTGAATTCCAAATCATCACAAATAAGACGCTCTGCATGGGTGAGATATTTATATATAAGAAGTACAATTTCATATTTACACCGTAATATGTGCTAAAGTGGCACGCATTGCACGGCATCAAGATACCAGATGGAGTAAATAAAAAGGCTTCACGCCGTGCAGGTTCATTGGAAAGGTCAGGCAGAAAATCAGCCTTAGAATGCTTGCGGTAATACTTCAAGCACTTGACTAAATTATAGCTGCCAACCAGAATAAACTCCACCCTTGCTACTTCTAGGAAAACAAGCAGCCTCATTTGTTTCCTGCTGAGATGGATGTTATATTCTCCTGGAAATCTTATATTACTTTAGCTTATATTTTTTTTTTTTAGCTTATATTTTTATAATTCTCAAAATCACTCAAGCACGTGTCACGGGCTGAAACCTTATGCTTTTCTGTTAGGAAAATCAAAATTAGCAACATTATTGACAAGTACAGAGCAATAACATTTTTTGCAATATTTTATTAATTTGTTTCCCTGAAGGTTGGTTAAACATAGCTCTGCTAACAAAGTACGCTAAAGTCTGATGGAACCCTTACTACGATTTGGTACATCAAAACAGCCCAGCCAGGCAGCAATAGCCTTTTGGTTGAGTTTGTAAACAATGCTGGGTGTACAGGTATGGGACCACTTATGCAAAATGCTTGGGACCCGGTGTTTTCCAGGTAATAGATCTTTCCGTAATTTGGATCTTCATACCTAATGTCTGATAGAAAATCATGTAAACATTAAATAACCCCAATAGGCTGGTTATGCTTCCAATAAGGATTAATTATATCTTAGTTTGGATCAAGTACAAGGTACTGTTTTGTTATTACAAGGAAAAAATTTTTAAAAATTCAAATTACTTGAATAAAATGCAGTCTATGGAAGATGGCCCTTCTGTAATTTGGAGCTTTCTGCATAACAGATTCCATACCTGTATTCTATGAGATATTATTAGATTAAATAATGTTTCAAGCTTTTTGTCTTTTATATATGGTTAGTGTTTTTTTTTTTTTTTGGTCACCCATGCAAAATCCCATTTCTGCTGAAGCATATGCTTTATGACTCGAAAATACAGCAGCAAACGTGTAGTGTTCAAACCTGCAAGGGCACAGCAATTTCAATGCTCTTTAATGGTAAGGTGTTTTCTGGCAGTCTGTGTACCATTACCGAATGTCTTTAACCGACACATATAAAGGTAACCTACCTGTTTGTTTGTTAATCGGCAACTCATGATTTTCTCCACCACTGGTCCTTCAGCATCCAGCCCATCCTAAAACAAACAGTTATTTCTTTGTGAACAATACTACAGTTAAAAAGGAAACAAACAGCTTTACATGTTATCGCCATAAGCAAAATATACAGTGGTGTGCAAAACTATTTGCCCCCTTCCTGATTTCTTATTCTTTTGCATGTTTGTCACACAAAATGTTTCTGATCATCAAACACATTTAACTATTAGTCAAAGATAACACAAGTAAACACAAAATGCAGTTTTTAAATGAGGGTTTTTATTATTTAGGGAGAAAAGAAATCCAAATCTACATTTTCATGTGTGAAAAAGTAATTGCCCCCTGAACCTAATAACTGGTTGGGCCACCCTTAGCAGCAATAACTGCAATCAAGCGTTTGCGATATCTTGCAACGAGTCTTTTACATCGTTCTGGAGGAATTTTGGCCCACTCATCTTTGCAGAATTGTTGTAATTCAGCTTTATTTGAGGGTTTTCTAGCATGAACCGCCTTTTTAAGGTCATGCCACAACATCTCAATAGGATTCAGGTCAGGACTTTGACTAGGCCACTCCAAAGTCTTCATTTTGTTTTTCTTCAGCCATTCAGAGGTGGATTTGCTGGTGTGTTTTGGGTCATTGTCCTGCTGCAGCACCCAAGATCGCTTCAGCTTGAGTTGACAAACAGATGGCCGGACATTCTCCTTCAGGATTTTTTGGTAGACCATAGAATTCATGGTTCCATCTATCACAGCAAGTCTTCCAGGTCCTGAAGCAGCAAAACAACCCCAGACCATCACACTACACCCCCATATTTTACTGTTGGTATGATGTTCTTTTTCTGAAATGCTGTGTTACTTTTACGCCAGATGTAACGGGACGCGCACCAGCCAAAAAGTTCAACTTTTGTCTCGTCGGTCCACAAGGTATTTTCCCAAAAGTCTTGCCAATCATTGAGATGTTTTTTAGCAAAATTGAGACGAGCCTTAATGTTCTTTTTGCTTAAAAGTGGTTTGCGCCTTGGAAATGCCATGCAGGCCGTTTTTGCCCAGTCTCTTTCTTATGGTCGTGAACACTGACCTTAATTGAGGCAAGTGAGGCCTGCAGTTCTTTAGATGTTGTCCTGGGGTCTTTTGTGGCCTCTCGGATGAGTTGTCTCTGCGCTCTTGGGGTAATTTTGGTCAGCCGGCCACTCCTGGGAAGGTTCACCACTCTTCCATGTTTTTGCCATTTGTGGATAATGGCTCTCACTGTGGTTCACTGGAGTCCCAAAGCTTTAGAAATGCTTTATAACCTTTGAAATTGAACTCAGGTGTGATAAACCACAGTTAAGTTATTTTTTAACAAGGGGGGCAATCACTTTTTCACACAGGCCCGTGTAGATTTGGAGTTTTTTTTCTCCCTTAATAACGTAAACCTTCATTTAAAAACTGCATTTTGTGTTCAATTATGTTATCTTTGACTAATAGTTAACGGTTTTTGATGAGCAGAAACATTTAAGTGTGACAAACATGCAAAAGAATAAGAAATCAGGAAGGGGGCAAATAGTTTTGCACACCACTGTAAGTCAAGAAAAAATAAATACACTTTTAAGAATAACTGTTTGAATTCAGTGCTCCCAGACGTTTTTTCAAAAATTTAAAGCATGAAAGCATTTCTTTGGGTAAAAACAAAAAGTTCCTTCCTACAGCATAATGAGTAATAATGATCTGCAGATTAAACCTCTCTTCTCCACATTGTAAAAGAAACTAAAGACAAGCCTGTCTGCAGTGACACAAGTTGTACTAATGCTTTCTATTAAACTAGTTTTCTGCGGATTTATTCTGGAGATGCACTCCTTCATTAGTAATGTATGGATAGAGGGCAGCTTGAATATTTCAAAGAGCAAGTCGTTAATCTGATCTGATTCCGTTCGAGATTCGACCAAATTCTTCATGAAAGATTCAGGGATTCAGCCAAATACCAAATTAGTGGATATGGTGCCTAAGACATTACTATCAAGCTGTCTTTGTTGTACTAGAATGACATATTGAGATGCTAGGGCATGTTGTTCAACAACAGCTGCACTGTCACTAACTAGACCTCTCATTTACTTTATTAGATTTATAGATTGAGTGAATGGCAAGTTCTCCCTATGGCAGAAAATCCCAAATATCAAAGAGTTAAATGACTTCCTATACTTTTCACAGTATAATACAATATCACTAAATACACGATATCTTTGCAAAAAAAAAATAATAAAAGCAAATTGATGGCACAAGTAATTGGCAACAAATAAATATTTTAGTACCTTTTTAATGAGAACTAACCTGTTGTTCTGAAGGAGAGTCTCTACCATCTGCATCATCAAGCTCTTCGTCTGAAATTTTAAATTCTAGGTCTTCAGTGTAGCGCTTCCTTTTAACTTGCCTGCTGGAGCGTCTTTTCTATAGATATTCGCAAACAAGAGGTGATGAGCAGGGCTTACTTACACAAATTAGATGTTAGCTAGTCATAATCATTTGTTACTGGGAATCTACCATGCATGCTGCCAATGTAGACATGAGCAAGTCTTCATCCGCTATGAATCTTCTCAATATGGCTGCCATGAATCAATCTACTGCACCCAAAGGTTGTGGGTTATTTAAAATAAAGGGAAACCAAATACTATGAGAATTGAAGCCAGGTGCCACTTTGCTTAAACTTTTACCAGTCCTAAAATACCATTGAATAGCAGGCAACATTACAAACATAAAATTTAAGAAAGGTATGGCTACACCAAGAAGCATCCTAATCTATTTACAGCTCCACCCCTTCTAAGTAAGCCACATCCAGTCAAATTGAACTAGGAAAATGGCATATATATTATATAAAGGGAACATATGAGACATCCACAAATGTAAATTAGAAATATAATATTAACAAAAGGAGTACCTGTACTCCAGAGTCATCTTCTTCTTCTTCAAGTGGTGGTGGTGGTGCAGGAGGAGGAGGAGAAGAAGAAGAAGGGGTTGGGGTTTTATCCAAATCTGAAGGTTCAACCCCTTCTGGTTTTACTTTGTTAACTTTTTTCTTCTGAGCACTGCCCTCTGCATCTGACTTATTGCTAAAGATAAGACAAACAAGAGAGTTAATAATAATCTATTCAGAATGGGTCATATGATATACACAGTACAAAATAGAATATCAGTCTTTTCTATACTAAAAGTTTATTTTAGTAAGATTTTCGTAAACTCTAATGACTGATTTAGAGAGTTTATCATGTACATTGCCCAGTAGCACAAACTAGAATATTCAGGTTTCATCCACTGGCATATAAATCACTAGTTTTGTGTGTTCATAAATTGTATATTACATACAGAAAAAAAACATTGTTCGCATAGAGGAAAAATTATGCACATTGCAGATATTTTTCACATTAACAACCTATAGTACATTCCTCCACTAATATGTACTTACAAGTGTTTAAGAAAAATACTGGTCTTATTGGGAACCTGTCACCCAACAGGATTGCACCTAATTATGCACGTAAGTCCACAAATGAAGACATCCAAGTCATATACATTAATAGGCAAACACTGCACTTATTTTACCATGGCATTTTGGGAAAATATGAAAAATGCTGTCTGTTACAGAAAAGAATTAACTGCAAAATCTGCTTGACATTCTGTCGCCAAGCTGTGACTGGAGCCAGACGGCAGACTCTGACGGCATAAATACATCACAGAAAAAGTCTCCATAAGTGCCCTGCAGGATTCCGCTATGGCTCTACAGCTTAGGGCTTCAACTTGAAAACATTAAAGTTTCATTCACATGAACAATTTGGATGTTGCTCAGAAAAATATCCAATCACATAAGATATTCAGCTTCCATTGTGTCATACAACAGACAGTGTTGTTCAATCCTACAAGCCTTGTCTTGCCCCCAAACTGGTGCCATTTACAACATGTGGGCAAGAAGAAATGTGTTACCCATACAAGTGGACAAGTATATAAAAATTGTAATTATCAGCAATATCCGATTTACATTAATTAACTGTGTGACTGGATGCTACACGGGGTGTCAAGATGACAGATTTACAGCTTTTGGGAATGAAAACGCCAGCATTTCATAGCCGCCTTTATGCCACTGGTCAATAACAAGTGCGCAGCTGAACACACCCTGAGTAACAACAGGTGAACCTCAAAATGCTAGCTTAGCGCAGACCACCTATCACCTCTAAGTTTTCAATTACACTCAAATTTCTGTAACCTTGTTCTGATCTATGGGAATCATCGGCAAAAGACTGACCTCCAAGGTTTCCCTTTCATTTAAATGTCTGGGGAGATTTGGTTGCCTGACGATTAATCGCCTCATCTTTGCGGCGACCAATCTCCCCAAACGCCTTCCCTCACTCTGCGCCGGCTAAAATAGAAAAACACCGGCGCTAATTACATGTGGCGATTCGTTTTCCGAAGTCGCACGAAGTTTCCGGAGGCTAAAACTAATGGCCGCGTGTGATTAGCGTCAGCGCATTTTAGCAGGTGCAGAGTGATGGAACGCCCAGTGTGGCCTTACCCTAATGGGGTACAATAACTTAGCGGGTAAAAGGACTACATTGCAGTATTTTTTAAATTAGAATGATTTCTGAACTTCCCTCCATGGATGGACTAGGAGCACAACATTTTGACATTTTGTCTGAAGGAAACAGATAATTACCAAAGAGAAAACCTATCTTTCAAATGTAGCAACAAGGATAGATATATTTTAAGAACAAAATTGTTCAGCTAGCAGAGACAAGCACCTACATAGCGGGGGAAACTTTTTGCAAAGGAGTATCACATATATTTATTTAAACAACTTGTTAATTGTATTTTGAATAATGGTGCTTTCATCATTTATCTGATGACTTTCTCTCAATGCCAGGCTATTAGCACAATGAATGAGGCTATTCTATAATGGGAACCAAACACACAGGCACCAGGGAAGTATTTAGAGCACAAATCTAATTACAATAAATACACTGAAAAGGACAGTAGAAGAGAATGCTCTAAAAGACTGTACGCTTGTTAAACCGTTAAAAAAAAAAAAACAACAGTATAAAGTAGGGATGCACCGAATCCACTATTTTGCGATGGATTCAGCCGAATACTGAACCGAATCCGAATTTGCATATGCAAATTAGGGGTGGGAAGGGGAAAACATTTTTTACTTCCTTGTTTTGCGACAAAAAGTCACATGATTTCCCTCTCTGACCCCAATTTGCATATGCAATTTAGGATTCGGATTCAGTTCGGTCGGGAAGAAGGATTCGGCCAAATCCTGCTGAAAAAGCTCGAATCCTGGCCGAATCCCGACCGAATCCTGGATTCGGTGCATCCATAGCATGAAGTGTATATGGGTCAATTTAAAAAAAAAAACTATGTATACAAAATTTGTTAATTATGTTGTCAGCAATGGGAAGGTTAGAGAGCTGCTAAAAACACTAGCAATGTAAAATCCCTATATTGTTTGTGTATTTGTATTACAAAAAATCAACACCACACAGTACACCAACATATTTATTGAAGGGTTTAAAATACATTTTTTTGGGAAAATGCTAAGAGTATTTTATGTGCCCACAAGACGACAAGAGGTTAAAGGAAAGAAGTGAAGAAAGGGAGGAATAAACCCCTCTTGTATATGTGTGTGTGTGTGAGAAAGCCGGGAGGACTCTTCCCCAACTGCCCTGGTGTTTCTACTGCACACGGACACAAGTCTCCCCTAGCATGAGGCTCCATTTCCAGCCTTTATTTCCGCTCTAACTGCCACAAATTATACAACACTACAGCTCAGCGCTGGGCCCCTTTCCTTTCATGTGCACGCCAAGAGCAATCACATTACCGTGGTAACCAGCGATCACATGACCAGCACCTGCTCTTTTGGCTGGGTGCCACTGACTCAAGCCATCTGCTTCCCTCAATCAGCTTTCAAACATTGGCAACACCTGCGCTGCCGCGTTCTCTGCTGCTGCCACTGCTTTTTATTTCTCCTATTTGTATCCTAGGGAAACTGGGCAATAAAAGATTATATATATATATATATATATATATATATATATATATATATATATATATATATATATATATATATATATATATATATATATATATATATATATATATATATATATATATATATATATATATATATATATATATATATATATATAGCCTGACACTTGTTGCTGCTGAACTACAATTCTCAACTACCTACCAACAAAATTGCCGCCTGGTCTTAAAGGAACCATAACTCCAAAAATGAAAGCGTTCTAAAATAATGAAAAATTTGTGTATTGTTGCCCTGCACTGGTAAAACTGATGGGTTTGCTTCAGAAACACTACTATAGTTCATATAAACAAGCTGCTGTGCAGCAATGGCGGGAATTGAAAAAAGGCCTATATGGCACAGAGGATAACAGATAACACCATTAGGTTCTACAGAGCTTATCTGCTGTGTAACCTGAGCCTTTTCTCCTTTGAATGGCTGCCCCCATTGCTACACAGCAGCTTATTTATTTAACAATAGTATTGTTTCTGAAACAGTTTTACCAGTGCAGGGCAACAGTGAATTATATTTGTATTTTAAAACAATTAAATGTTTTGATGTTACTGTTCCTTTAAAAGGACATTACCAAACAACAATGGGGTGTTTACATTTGCCATGTTCAAGAATCCATAAGTATATGGGTTTATGTATATACTGTGTGTAAATATTTCTATAGCACCACTGTATACACAGCACATTTTTACAGTTCTTGCAGCTACTGGCATACTTCTGTCTTCATGCTCATGGGGTGCACTTGCCCTGTGTATGGCTTTCACATCAGTTAGTGCATGGCATTGTGGTAGTGTGTGTGACATGACCTTATCCTAAAGGTGGTCTATGGTACATGCACCCTATTTCAGCCAGAGGAAAAAAATAATGTGTGATTTGATCCTATAACTGATATAAATATAAGCTGCCTGCCATGCTCTAAATATCTATGGGGTGCAAATAGTCCTGCCACCGAAAGTTCATATACCATAAAGTGGCAAGTTTAAAGGGCCTGTAGTCTGTCAAGCACACTTCAAAGCTTGCAGCACTCACTTTTAACTCATAGAGGGACCAACGCCATTTCTAAACAGATACAGATGGAGGAATGCAATGTCCAGTGCAATGATCTGTCTGGCAAGTTCTGGCTGGGTGTCATGCTCATCTGCAGATAAAGCCTGTCTTTCTTCCAAGGATACAGAGAAACAATGTCTTAAGCTCCCCATAGACGCGACGATTCTTCTTGCCGAACGACCGATTTTAGGGAAGCCCGACCAATCCTTCGAAATTATCGTGCGGTTAGTGGTATTCGAACAATCGTACATCTTACGATTTTTCGGCCGACATCTGTCGGGAAATTGATCGGCCAGGTCAAAAAATCTTTGTCGGTCCCAGTGCAATCTATCTATGTTTGCAGGGCCAAGCAGGCAGCTCCCCTTTGTTTTCCTGGTAAATTGGTCTTTTTAGTTGATGGTAAATTCGTACGATCGTTCTGAGAAGATCGTGGTCTCACGATCAGGATCTGATCTTTTAAAAATCTCAACATCTATGGCCAGCTTAAGGCAGCACACTCTTTAAGGGCAGAAACACAAAAATTCCGGGAGATTTAGTCGCCTTAGGGATGCACCGAATCCAGGATTCGGTTCGGGATTCGGCCTTTTTCAGCAGGATTCGGATTCGGCCGAATCCTTCTGCCCAGCCGAACCGAATCCTAATTTGCATATGCAAATTAGGGGCGGGAGGAAAACTGCATGACTTTTTGTCACAAAACAAGGAAGTAAAAAATGTTTTCCCCTTCCCACCTCTAATTTGCATATGCAAATTAGGGTTCGGATTCGGTTCGGTATTCGGCCAAATCTTTCACAAAGGATTCGGGGGTTCGGCCGAATCCAAAAAAGTGGATTCGGTGCATCCCTAAGTCGCCTGGCGACAAATCGCCACTTCCTCGGGCCACTTATCTCCCCAAACTGCCTTCCCACCGGCTAGAATGTAAATCGACGACAGGAAGGCTTTTTGGGGAGATTAGTCCCCCCCAAAGAAGAGGTGATTTGTCGCATGGCGACTAAATCTCCCAGAATCTCCGTGTGCGTCTCTGCCAGGAAATGGAAATCGTGAAGCACTTTGAGCCCTTAGGCCATATACTGCTTTTAGTTTTCCTAGTGCAACAAAAATCTGGGGCTGCCATTCATGGACTCGACCAGGGTCCATTGGGTGTAGGGAAAGGAACACTTAAAATGATATTCTTGACAATTCCTCACTTCCTACTTCCTAACAGTTTGAGGAAAGGAACAAAAATGCTTCCAATGCTGCAGAACTTGTTTGGAAAGATGAGAGAGGAACTTAAATGGCTGCATGGAATTTAGAAACAAAGGGATGAATGGGAATACCGACAGCCCGACTTCACTAAAGCTATCCAGAGACACAAAGATCCGATCGTACGAATCCTCGATTCGTACGGTTTTCGAATTGTGTGTGGAGTTTCCCGACATCTGTCGTGCCATGCCGATCGGTCGTTCAGTCGATTGGACAGGTTAGAAAATTTCTGTAGACTGCATAGAATATCTCTGCATTGTATTGTCAATCTGATGTTCTTCAGTGGGAAACTGTCACTAGCTTTTGTCGGACATAACTTTTGTACGATTGCTGTAGGGGCAGAACATCGGCTGATCCGTTATTTTTCTACTTTATTTGTTCTGAATGGTTAGTGGCAGGTCGGGAGATGGGGGAAGTCCGATTGTTCGAGGATTCGAACGATCGGATCTTTGCATCTATGGCCAGCTTAATTCTTTACTGGCTGAATGGCAGCCAATTCGAGAACATTATAACAGTAACTGAAAAGCCCTTCAAAAAATGGAGGCTACTATAGTAGAAAATTGAGAACCAACTTTATATTCATGGATTTGGTTTTGCAATTTGATTTTAGGATGTGTGGAAGGATGATTTTATCCTTATATTTGGATCAGGAACAGAGGACGCTATGCAAGATTACCATGCAAAATAGTCTAGAGAATGGCAGTTTACGGACAACTTAAAATTGCTTCAAATATTACAGTAAGCATGTTACACTGGTATTTTACAGGGAGCTGTGTAGAAGTGAATCCCAGCCAAGAGTGCAGCTCTAATTGAATGAGTGTGAATAAGGATACTTTTGGCCTTATATTAGAAATGACTGCACCAGGAAGAGAATGGCTGTTCACAGACAAATTAAAATTGCCTCAAATATTACAGTAAGCATATTAAACTGGTATTTTACAGGGGGCTCTGTAGAAGTCAATCGCAGCCAAGAGTGCAGCTTTAATTGAAAGAGTTTATGAAGAGAATGTGTGAGGGGTTACATTCAAGCGGAGCATACTCAGGAAGAACCATTCATTCGATAATGTCCCTAAACAAGTGGCTCATGTCCAGATTTAGCCACCCACACCTATGGAGACCAGCCAGCAGAGAAGACTGCTTCAACATGCCAATGCATGCATGTGAATTTCAAAGTTAAAATATCTGGCCAGTTTATGGCCAGATAGAAGTGGAAAAGCCTCATACATGGTCTTCAAGTTATAATGGTCAGTTTATGGTCACGTCACAGCAAAGAGCAGTTTAGTCATACATGAAAGATAAATTCAGAGAATTCAGAGTTGCAGTTAAATCAGCATGCAGCAATAAGTGAATTACGATTTGGTCATCACACAAGACGCAACCAATTCCGTTTATTCTTTTTTTGCATTTCAAAAGTTCTCAATACTAACTTTGTACTATGACAAGTATATGTAAAGCAACCCCTGTGCTACAACAACACTTTACATTACAGGCCAGCTCAAGGGAGAACATTTTGGATGAGAAAATTCACTTTGAAACAAGGCTGTAATCAGCTATGAAAAGCAACAGCGTGATAGAACGGAGAGCAAAATTTTCCAAATAAAATAGCCCATGTAAATGTCAGCGTATGGAAACTGTCAGTAATTCAGACTTAGAACATATCCTAAGCCCACGAATTTAGTAACCCCAGAGTAGACTGCATTCATGGCAGACAGGATCTTTTGCATTCAAAGGAAAAACAGCTTCATTTGGGATTTTCGTCTATTTCACTTAAAAAACTGGCAGCCATATGTCTTCCCTGGCACATGTATTATGTACAAACAAGCATGGCAAAAGCACAGACCGACAATGGCCACTATTACTACGGTTGCAATTTGCCCATGCAGAATATGCCTCAGTTGAGGGAAGCAGTATACACAAATGTAAATATCGAGAAAAGGAATGCTAAATAATATTCTACATCTTTTCTTAAGTGAAAAATGCAAGCCTACCATTAAGAGCTCAAGTAGATAACTGCTAAAATACCTTTGCTCGCAGCCTAGATCACAATCACTGGAAGAGCAAATGTAAATACTACTTTACTTATTATGGGTCCAAGTGCAGACAAACAATCTTTCATAGAAAGATCTTTTCCAAGAAAGATCGTAATTGTTACGTCTATGGCCACCTTTAGTCCTGACAAACAGTAGATCTTGCTAGAAAGCAGAAAACAGTATAGGTATGGGTTCAGTTATCCAGAAACACATTATCCAGAAAGCTCTGAACTACGGAATGGCTGTTTCTCATAGACGCCATTTCATCCAAATAATGCAAATTTTGAAAAATGATTTCCTTTTTCTCTATAATAATGAAACTATAAATTGTATTTGATCCAAACGATGATACATTTAATCCTTATTGGATGTAAAACCATTCTATTGGATTTATTTAATGTTTACAATGATATTCTAGTAGATTTTATGTAAGAAGTTATTACAGAAATTACAGAAATATCCATTATCCTGAAAATCCCAGGTCCTGAACATTCTGGATAATAGGTCCCATACCTGTACCAGGATCACAAGGTACCACTAAAGGTGGCCCCACCTTTTTTTACACTCAACATTTTTTTTACACTTCTTTGGTTTCCCCAACACATCCACCAAGGGCAGGATTGGCTCTAGGACCGAACAGATCGACTTTGGGTCAGATGTCAGTCGAGGAGACCCGTCGGAAGGAACCATGCATGGGCAAATAAGCTGCCGAATCGGTATAAAGGACCTGAATCTGCAGTTTAAATCTGCCCATGTATGGCCACCTTAACTGTGAAAGCTAGTATGAGTTTTGCTCTAGTCATGACTGCAGAGAGGAGAATATGAAAAGAACGAGACTTGAATTACCTTAACGAATGACAACAAAATCCAAATCTGTTTGAGGCTATCTTCTTCCATTCATCATGATAACAATAGATAGGTTGAGAGGGATGGAGATAAGTGTAGAGCTGTAACTGCAACTCTGGGGTGCAAATTGTATCAAGAACTTGCATTTTATTAGAGCTCCATAACCAATGGGCAGCCAGAGTGAATCATGGGAATACAGCCATCAGTATACACATACAGGTGTTTCTTTGATAGCACTGGTATAAATTCACCCCAGTGGGGTAATTTATTGCATCCAATAAAACTGGGGGAAAAAATCTAGCCAGGTTTTCTTTTTACTAAAGCATAATAAATATGCAGAGACGGGTTTAAAGTATCAGCATTTAGGGTAGGACTACACAGACGTTTTCTGCGCGATCCGATGTGACAAAACGATTGCAACAAATCGCATGCGACGGAAATAAGGTAAAAGATAGAAATGTCGTCTGAAGTTGCAGCGGTAAACTACTGTCAGATCAACGCTGCAACTTCATCTGACATTTCTATCTTTTCCCTTATTTCCATCGCATGCGACTTTTTGCAGGGGTTTTGTCGCAGTGTGCCGAAAATGTCCATGTAGTCCTACCCTTAGACTTTCCTTGAATAGATAGTGGGTTAGTCAGCAAGGGGCAAAAGGGTGCAAATATATTTAAGTGTAGGACTGCCTGTCTACATTTATATAGCTCCCCTATCTACTGAACATCACCTTATTATACCAAAATGCGACAGCTGCCTGCTGATGGCAAACATTGTAGTTCTGAAACAGTTAGAGGGCCAGGTTTGGACACCGGAGAGAGATGCTATACATAGATTTAATCAGCAACAGAGCATGCTGTTAATAAGGGGAAGTGAAAGCAGCTGTGGAACAGTCCCTTCTACTACTGAAGAAGTAATCAGTTTTGCCTGCAATTGGAGCCACTTGCATATTTTGGGCCAGCGCCCCCATCAGGACTTCTATGGCTCTGCTGCATGTCAATCTACATAGAATATAACTGTAGTAGGGAACACATCTCAAATAAAATTGCATTGAAACAGAAGACATAGTGAAACTGTCAAGTTTATGTAAGTTTCCCCCCAAATCCAGTGGGTATTTTTACAGGGATTAGAGTTATTCAGCAACTGCTGGAATCCACACAGACCTGTCTGTAGAATAAGAACCTCGTCTATAGCTTAATGTATTTTATAGGCTTATTTATAGAGCCCTTACAAACATTTTATACAAGAGAAGATGGGTTAAACAAACCTTTACGGTTGCAGAAATTAAAAACAGAGGAGTCCAAAGGGCCAATTTCCGCAAGCCTATACATATAGCCATAGACATATTGGGTCTATAGACCTAGATCTAAAACACTGGATGAAAATTAGTGGCAAGGGTATCCAATCAGAATATATTTATTGATGTTTTCTTTGGTCTTTGAAGATCTTCCCTTCCTCCAGATACACAGATTTGCAATTTGGGAGCAACTAACTGAGGAATTTGAGATTAGCTTTAATTGTTAACGTTAAGCAACATAGTTGGATAGGAAAAAACGTTCCTTGTAATGCGAGCAATGGCATCACAATCTGATGCATATACATTTTTTTTTTTTTGACATACTGAAATGAAGAATTAAAGGGGTAGTTCGCCATAAAACTATAATATAGACAGTGATATCCTAAGACTCTGCCACCGGTCTTTATTTTTTATGTTTCATAGCTCTCCAGTCTGAAATTTCAGGGGTGCCATGAATGAATAGGGCAGAGCCTAAATTGATGTTTAATAGAAAGTAACAATAATACAACTTTAGCCGCACAGGTTTTGGTTGTTGGGGTCAGTGACTTTTCCCTCAAATACCATTTTAAATAAGCAAATAGGCAAATAATTCAAAGCCCAGTTAAAAAAACATTAAGTGGAATAATACTTTACATTAAAGTTAAAAATCCATGTTGGATTCTTTGAATATTAAAGCTTAGGTCCCAAGCCCGCAGATAAAAATTAACTGTGCAGTTATACTTTTGCAAATAAAGGCTACGGTACTTCTAACACAACCGTATACACTATATAAAGAGCAATATTTTGCAACCACCACTAACCTGAAGTATATTTTAATCCTAATGAAAACTGTTTCTGAACCAAATTGGGTTAGGTAATTCTGACTGTGTCTCCATCTGGAAAGTATATATTTTCCAACATTGGTCACAGCTTGAAAAACAGGTTCAGATGTTTGGAATCCATTCAGAACAGTTGTAAGATGTTTTGGCTACAAATGCAGAAATGAGATGCTGGTATATTGCCTCTCAAGCTTCTTGTGAAAGTAATATTTGCGCCTGACATATGTTCACTTTTATCTGGATGATCATTGCAATTTTACAGCATATTGTAACACCACCCACCAATACAAGCACAATTGTATAGTTTAGATGTACATTACCAGTTAACTCACAACCACTACGTTGGTAACCACCAGTGCAAACGCCTTTCTATAAAACTATAAACTACACAAGGATCAATCGCCCATATAGCTCCATAGACTCAGCCAACATCTGTTTTAATATCTCACTTGAGGGGGCTATGTATGAACACCTGATTCAACAACCCTTAACCTGTTGGTTACTTTTTACTGGTCTAGTGACAAAGTCATACAACAGATTGGTTGCTATGGGTTACAAGACCTAGTAAAGTTTTGCTAGTATACACCACTACAAATGTTGCTGGCAGTAATCAAAACAGGGAGAAATCAATTATGATAGAGACAAACAAGGCAGGTGTCTACAGAGCACCACACATACACTGTGGACTCTAAGACCAACAACTAAATTAATATTTTAGTGATTAACTGAGCCAACAAAGTACCTGTAAAAGCAACAAGTTTTAATTATCAGCATTATACCCATCTTAAAGCTTTCAAAAGGTAATGTATCCAAAAGTTCCAGACATAGACAAATTAAAGCAACTAATCTATTAAACTTTTTATAAAGAGTAGGCAACAACGCTTGAAGAGCTACTACAGGTATGAGACCGGTTATTGGGTATTCAAGATAATAGATCTTTCCGTAATTTGGATCATCCTACCTTAAGACCACTTGAAAATCATAGAAAACCCAATAAGGATTAATTATATCTTAAACTGGATCAAGTACAGTAGAACCCCCATTATACGTTTTTCTGGGCACCAGAAAAAAAAATGAAGTAAAATCCAGGAAAATGTAAAATCAGGGAAATGTATTATGCATTATATAAGTGGGACCACAAAACAACAATGTAAAATGAGGGGTAACTTAAAATCAGGGGATGTAAAATGGGGGTTCTACTGTAAAAGCTACTGTTTAATTATCACAGAGAAAAAGGAATTTTTTTTAAATTTGGATTATTTGGATAAAAATATTTCTGTAATTTAGATATTCATACCTTAAAGGAGTAGGAAAGTTACAGAGGCATTTTATTGCCAATAGACTAGCTGCAATAGTGCAAGCTAGAATGCTATATTTATTCTGTAGAATGTTTTACCATACCTGAGTAAAAAGCTCTAGAAACTCTCTGTTTGTTTAGGAACTGCAGTATTAACATGGTGTGACATCACTTCCTGCATGAGTCACTCCTGGCTCTGGGCTCAGAATACAGCAGAGATGGGGGGGGGGAAGAAAGAGGAGCAAACTGAGCATGCTCTTGCCCAGGGCAATGAGGTTTAAGCTGAAGGCAGGAAGTCTGATACAGAAGCCCATGAGTACACAATAGAAGGAAAGAAATGCAGTGTTTCTTTTGACAGGGGACTCAGAGCAGCACCACTTTGGGGGTTTACTGGTATATTTAGACGGATCTTTCTGATAAGGCTTACCTAGTTTTAACCTTTCCTTCTCCTTTAAGTCTACTAGAAAATCATGTAAACATTAAATAAACCCAATAGGCTGGTTCTGTTTCCAATAAGGATTAATTATATCTTACTTTGATCCAAGTACAAGGCATGGTTTTATTTTTTAAAAATTTGGATTATTTCATTATAATAGAGTCTATGGGAGATGGACTCTAAGTAATTCAGAGCTTTCTGGATAACAGGTTTCGGGATAATATATCCCATACATGTACTGTGAAAGAGGGATGGAGGAAATCCAAATCACTTCTTAAAATGTACATTTTAGAAAGCAATTGAAAAAAAAAAACCAATAGCTTTTATAATTTGGCGGGGGGGGGAGATAGAAGTTATGTGATGGCTTCAGCAGAGGTACAGCACAACAATTCTGTGAGATAAATGCAGAAGCACCACAAATGTAACCATATTGTCGATTATTTTTGTTGCAATGTTTGAAAGCAGAAGCACCCTGGCCTATGAATCTGCACAGATTTAAGGGGCTGTTAAAGGGAAAGATTTGGTAATGATTAAGTGCTATGCCCATGCCTGATCTTACCTGGTCTTCTTGTTTGCCTTTGGTTTAGGCGTTGTGCTCTTCACCTTTTTCTCTTTTGGCTCCTTGGGAAGCTTGGGTGGTTTAGGAGCCTTAGGTTCCTTTGGCTCTTTCTTTGCTTTGGGCTCTTTTGGCTCCTTGGGCTCCTTTTTGACTTTAGGTTTTTTCTTCTTCTTTCCATCTGGTGCTCCTTCAATTAAGAGGTCAGGGTTTTCCCCAGGGAAACCTTCCAACCCAAACCCTTCAACAGTTTTATCAGTGGCAATGTGGTTGTTTTTTTTCTTCCTTTTCTTTTGCGGTGTCTGGGACTGCATTGATGGCAAGAAATCTTCTGTGCTTATTAAAGAAGGATTGGGGCCACTTATCCGAGTCATATCCGGGATAGAGTTATCAAGGAAAGATTCCGATGGTGAATGCTGAAAAAGGTTAAAAACATATTAACTATAGTATTAAATACTGGGATCATTTGCACGGATTCATCTATGGTATTACCAGAAAAATCATAAGTACTTCTAGTAGTGGACTTTTAATTATTGTCTAGTCCTGTGTTTGGGAGCCAACACATCGCTTGAGCCAATACAGAATTAAAGGGAAGCAACAGCAAAAACATTTAATAAAAAATAAAAAGAAATAATGTAAGCTTCCTAATACTTAAATAAGAAAATTTCTAAATAATATCAATTAAAAATTTCGGCATTGTTTCTGAAATAATCAAGTTTATATTCACTATCACTCTCTCAGCATTTGCTTCTCCTCATTCTGTCTTCATGCAGCAGTTGATCAGATGAATAATCCAATATATCTTATAGGGGGACTCCCTTTACTAGCAGATTAATTAGAGCTCACTCAAATAAAGGATTCCAGTACAAACAAAATCTAACAAAATAACTGCCTTTTGCACAAACCCTGCATGTAGAGAGGCATGATACCTGGTAAATTTAATAGAGTGAGCTTTAACACATCTTCTACACAAAAGGAATCACCCTATAAGATATATTGGATCATTCTTCTGACACCCAACTCCTGAATGAAGACAGAATGGGGAGATGCTGAGTAAGGAATAGTGAAGATAAACTTAATTATTACAGAAATGATACAGAATTTTTAATTGATTGTATTTAGAAAGTCTCTTATTTCATTCAGTATGATGAAGCAAATATTGAATTTTCACTTTCACGATTATTCTCCTTTAAATATCTTCTTTAGAGGCTATCAGGTAAAAGGGCTCTATTGTACCCAACCTGTCATAGAAAAAAACTAAAAGAAAAGCTTTACTTTATGGAGAAACTGATTTTTGAACATAGTAAAGGGGCTGTGCCATATATAACAGATGCTAAGCAAGGCAATACAATAATGATGATTACTTGCTGTAAGAGAATGATTGAGTGTGAGGTTCTCTGGTCCCTGGGCATTTTCTATGATTATTTTGTATGTATGTGCATCCATATAAGGTATATGTAAACAGTAGTCCAAAATATTTAAATAAGTGCTGTCCCAAATCGGACCTTGAAGATGCTGGGTTTCCAAAATTATGTAATAGAGCAAATCCCAAACCCCGAATCCCATGCTAACTGGACTTCATTATAGACTTACTAGATGGGGGTACAGTTTGGGAATAATGCTTTGGAGGAAGTCTGGAGATTAGTCTTGGAGGTTAGCATCCCTATTATGCAGTCAGTTGACTAGCAGGGCATATAAGAAAAAAGGCAATGGCACACTGGGCACGATCAAGCAGGGTAAACCCTTGCAAAGATTTATTTGCACACGATGCAACGTTTCGGGGTGGTCCCCTTTGTCAAGCATCACCACCCCAAAACGTTGCATCGTGTGCAAATAAATCTTTGCAAGGGTTTACCCTGCTTGATCGTGCCCAGTGTGCCATTGCCTTTTTTCTTATGCCATTGGTTTGGGGGGGTGCCGATCCCTCCTGGTATTTGAGCACCTGGCAGAGTTCCTGAAGGCCAGGGTGTGCGAGGTGAATCCCTCTTGTTTCTAGCAGGGCATATAAACCACATGCTTATCACCCACTTTCTTTGGAATTCACCAATTGCCCGACAGTGCTTCTGGAAACTATTTTCAAATTCTACTATAGCGGCAACAATGTCCAACGGGATCACATAGCGCAAGTGTAGCCTGAGATATAATGTTCACAAGCCTTTATAACTATATAATACACAAAAGCCATGAATATCTTGTAAATGATAACCTTATAAGCGATGACTAGTGATGTCATCAGTTATAAATGGAGCTTAGTGATGTCATTTTTGTTACATGACTCACTAAACCTTGCGTATTATAATAAAGTACCCCTTATTTGAAAATATGAGGCCTTGTGCTTTTACATGGTCATGGAACGTCTCGTGACTGATAATATCCTTATATTTTACTATAGGGGGTACTTTATTCACTATATAGCCAATATAAGCTGTAGTGTCCACTAATGTGCACACTTTGAACATTGTATGCTTTAGTACATTTAGGAAAAGGATTAAAAACTCATAATACAATTTATCAATGATTTAGCGGTCTTCTATAATCATGTGGGGTGGGTAGAGATCTAAACAGCCCTAATGTTGGTGTGCATAGTAAGAAGATATGAAGTTGAGAATTCAAATTTTCACCAAATCCATTCTGCAGGATCCAAGCAATTTGTTGAAATTAACCACTTCAAAACACACAGATATAAATACATGTATATTTGCTAGCACTTTCTAATGGAGAACAAAAATATCAAAGGAATTGGGTAAGGAACTAAACATATTCAAAGTATCATTACAGTAGTACTTCCGGCTAAAGTAGGTCTTATAACGTAGGCTTGTAGGGTGCCAGTGTAATGTGCCATAATTCACAATGCTTTGGGTTGTCCATATTTTCAGAACAAACAGAATTACTGGCAAGGGTGTGATTATAGGTCTACGACTTAGGAGACCACAGATCAGCAGGTAGTCATGTGGGACTAAATGGCTGATACGCATAAGATTAGGTCTCTTAAATAACGGATATTCTCACAATTTATCTTCCTTGACCTCCATTTTACAGTAGTTACTGGAGTCATCTTGGGCTCACCTAAGCATTCTGGGAACCAAACAGATTAATTATGTTGCCCAAGGCAAAGATGCAGACTGTGCTTCCAACCATGGATGCAAGATTAGGATTCAATATTGGTGGCCACGTATTTAATCTTTGAGACAGTTTCTCCTCCGGCTTGTTGCTATAATGAGTAGTTCTTGTACAAAGTATATTGAGTTTGCAAATGCCCATAATAATTCTAAGCAAATAATCAGTACATTGTTATTTAAAGGGGGGTGTAGTATATTATTTCCCAAATCAGGTGGTATCATTTAATTTAAAAAGAAAAGGGTAGATTAAATACATTTGTTTAAGGACATACCTTATTTACTATAATAAGGGCAATGGGAAGGTGAAAGGTGGCTCTATCCAACTTTGTAGGCCATTAAGGCCTTTCAGAAAAAGCAGTTTCAGCAAACATATAACAAAGAACAGATGGTCTGCCCTAGTAGGAGGGACAGGGCAAGGGAAATGGAGCTCTTTAAAGAACTAAGGGAATTACAAAAAATCTTATACTCATGGAGAGGGTTTGTTTTGTCTTGGGGACATGGTATGCAAAGCAGTTTATCAATCAACACTAAGGGGCAGATTTATCAAGGGTCGAATTAAAAATTTGATTTCAAACTTCAAATTTTCGAGTTTTTTCATGGTCAAAACTGACAAATTCAATTTGATTTTCGAGTTTTATCATACTCTGGCCCTTTAAGAACTCAAATATTCAAATATATCGTGACATTTGCAATCTATGTGTACTGTATATTGTGAGTGGGTCCCTAAGTTCAGTAAGTGATAGCTGCACGTAGTATTAGTGATGTGTGGGCTGGCGAGATACCTGTTGGGTTCGGGCCGACCTCACACTCCTCTTCGAGGGTGGCGGGCGGGTTGAGCTCTTCCCCTGCTCTCCCCACCCGCCACCTTCAAATGCCAGCTTCCGACTTTAGACGCGCGCCTGCTAGCCCACCCCTTTTGTGACATCATAAGCAGGGAGGGTTGGAGCGGGGTCTATAAAAAGGAACCCGGAAGTTGGATGCGGGCTGTGGGAAGGTGGGTTCGGGTAAAACCAAGCCTATCCCTACAGAGCATGTGCAGTTAATCAGCAGAAAAGAAGATGGGGAGCTACTGGGGCACCTTTGCAGACACAGATCTTTAGTGCTAAAGGGCTTTGGTTGCCTTGGGCTGGTACAGAAGACCAAAACATAATCTACAACATTTCTAGCTACTTTTTTAGTTAGACTTTTGTTATCCTTTAACCCAAATGAGATTAATGGCACAAGGGATGTTTCCATCAATTCTGCCTAACTGCAGAGGTCAGAACAGCCTCCCACACAGCAGCCACTCACTTCCTTTTCATATGAATGCCCTAAGACTGACCATAAACACAAAACCGTTTTTTTTCGTCCGTTTTTTTATGCAGTGTATTGTAAAATGTACTTTCCTCAGCGAACTAATCTAATATCAGCATGGTCTGCCATTGCAAGTGCTTTTTAGGGCAGGACTCGATGGGCAGGACTCACAGCACGCTGCGTTTTCATCCGACAGTCGGATCAATGTAGTTGTAACATGCGATTTCTCCTTTACTTCTGGTTTCAGTAAAACATCCGACGCGTCGCATGTGTTTAGTTGCATTGCGACGTGTCGGGCCAAAATGCATCGAGTCCTGCCTTTAGTAATGGGACAAAGAGGGGACCAACCCCTGCTATGGGTGCTGCCGGGAGTTAACACAGTAAGGGTCGCAGAACAAGTAACCTCTATGGGTGATATGGGGTTAGGCTTTGAGGTGCTTTTCCATCTAAGAGTCTAGTATTCCAAATGGTTGTGCCTTCGCCCTCCTAGGTCTGTAAGGTAAAGCTGGCACAATAAAATTAATCCAATGATTATATAAAGGTGAACCTAGGGGAAGGGCAAAATGCATCAGCACAATCAATCTGGATTACTACTATACGGTAACCTGAGTTAACCCTTCTGCTCTGAAAAACCACAACCTATAACTGCTCAGACTGTAAATAGCTTTAAACAAGGATCTCTGGCTTATCCAAATATAATAATATACAGCATGGCTGGCACCTGGCCAGGCAATTAAAGCAGTTAACAGAAGCATTTATGGAAAGCAAAAAAGACAGAAATGAATATGGCTATAGTAGAGTACAATATTCACTCAACATAAATGTTTCAATTGGCACTAAAAGTTTTCCTCACAGTAGCAGCGCAGACGTTGTGGAAGCAGTTAAAAGTTCTTTGCAACTCCACTTGTAGGTCGTGTGAAACTACCGGGGGGTGAGAGTGAGACACACTCTGCATTAGAAGAATCAAATTTGCAGGTTTAAAGAAAAAATGGAAATTCTGCTCTTAAAGCAAGACAGAACTTTGTCCTTTAATTGGCTCATGTGACTTAACATGTATGGTTTGTTTGTGTGCACCGTAAATCCTAGGATCCCAGGGGGCAGCCCTTATTTCTTAAGATGGTAATTCTATTTATGATTACCCAATGGCACATACTACTATAACATTTTTATGAAAATGGCTTATTTACATGAAACAGGATTTTACATATATGAGCAGTTTTACAAAGCCACGCTGAGATGCCTTGGAACAGTGATGAGGAATGAAACATTTCCATTCTCCAAACATCCTGCGAGACAGAAAGCAATGTGGAGAGGGGGCTGTAAAAACCAAGCATTGGGATAGACACAAGACAGTCAGCCTATAGGCATCTCCCTTTCCCAGTAAAAACAAGATAAGGTTAAAAAAAAATTCTTTACATAGCAATAAAAACATAGCACATACAAAAGAAAAAAGAAGAGCAAGAGTTTGTATTATGCAATAAATCTTTAGGTATTACATAAGACCTGTAAGGGGAGGCAAGAACCCAAATGGCCAGATTAGTTCACGGTTACTTATAGGTTAAAAGGAAGCATAGGAGTTCTTTAACTAGGTCAAACTCGGGACCCCATGGAAGCAATGCTAAACACTGCGTCTCACACATAGCTCAATCTCTCTGGACTAAATCAACTGGACCTATTTATACATGCTCACAAACTCTAAAGTACTTTGGATCATACTTTAATCTAGCTGGCACACATCCAAATTACATCCAATTAAATCCTATAAACCTGGGTTAAGATGATCTAACAAGCAAAGACATACTGGAATTTGCTACATGAGATTGTTACCCAACTCAACGGACTTGCACACTGCACATAGGAGCTAGCAACAAGAAACATCTGCTAGGATAGCCATGGACCTGCAAACTTCTCATAAAAGAACACAATGCTGGCCTCTCTGCAGACTGTGTCCTTCACATCTTTTAAAGTGATAGGAAAAAAAGTGTTCTTTCCATAGGTCTCTACTGCTTGCTCCATAATATACAGTAGAACCCCCACTTTACGTTTTTCAGGGGACCAGAAAAAAATGGTGTAAAATCCAGGAAAATGTACAATCAGATAAATGTATTATGCATAATGTATCGGTGGGACTACAAAACAGCAATGTAAAATAAGGGGAAACTTAAAATCAGGGAATGTAAAAGTGAGGTTTCACTGTATATGCATTTTTACATACACACAAACAGGCAAAACATGTATACACAGAATATGATCTTTGGTTTGACAAATACCTCAAGGGGCCAAATAATGCTGATTCGATCAGAGGTTACTGTTACTCCACCTATATGTACAACTATCCTCCATCTTGAGTGAATGCCCTCAGTGAAGGGGAAATGAATAGTAAATGAAGTGACCACCGTCCCAGAAGATTAAATGAAAGCCAACCTCGACAGATATAAAGTGTTCTGTGCTTTGCAAAATGATTTCCCCAAAAAAATGGAAACATTAAATTTTCAAAATAACGCCACTTTACATCTATGTTGGTTGACATATTTCATACTCATTTTCATAAATATGATTTACCATACAGTCCAGGCATTCGCAGCATGCAATGACTTTTCTGGATCATCTGGCGTATTAAACATACAGCACAAGTCAAGACAGGTGGCAAATTTCTTCCTCAGACCCTTTCAATAAGGCTATATAAAAACTCCAGTTTTTCTAACCAGATAGCAGCTCCCTAACACAAGATAACATCTCCCTGGTAGATCTAAGAACAGCACTCAATAGTAAAATCCATGTCCCACTGAGACACCTTCACTTACATTGAGTAGGAGAAACAACAGCCTGCCAGAAAGCAGTTCCATCCTAAAGTGCTGGCTCTTTCGGAAAGCACATGATCAGGCAAAATGACCTGAGATGGCACCTACACACCAATATTACAACTTAAAAAAACACACTTGCTGGTTCAGGAATTACATTTTATATTATAGAGTGAATTATTATAAAAAAAATACACTTGCTGGTTCAGGAATTACATTTTATATTGTAGAGTGAATTATTTGCTGCATAAACTGTAATTTAGAAATAAAAACTACACTATAACAATATATATATATATATATATATATATATATATATATATATATATATATATATATATATATATATATATATATATATATATATATATATATATATATTATATAATAACAGAATTTCTTTAAACCTTTGCACAATGGCTCTATCTTTGACCATAAGAAGTGGTTTATTAACTAGGTATGTTTTCCTTTAAAAATTATATTCCTGCTAAGAGTGCATCCAATATTTCAGAAGCATTTAAAAAGTGAACATGTATGAGCCTCCTTGAGAGAAAATCTAATCTGACATGCCAGCAAAGCGTTTGCAAGTATGGGTAAAGCCTTCAGTTTCTTCTGTTCTCTGTAACAACGTAAATCACAATTTAGAAAGCATTAGACTGCGTACAATACGTGGGCACATAATACACATTGCCAAGTGTTAGAAAACATGGAAGGCTTGCCAATGGATATGTTCTTTTATATTGCAATGTGTTTAACTACTGCTTTGCTGGATTAAGAAGCCTATAAGCAGTTGGATAATGAGAGATTTTAAAGCTAAAATATAAAGATTCCATTGCTTTTGGCAGAGATGCCAAATCAGTTGCCTAGCTGAGGATGCTGGGAGTTGTGGTTTGCTTTTACCAGAGAACATATGTGCAAGAAATAACTCATAATAGCCCTTTCCTCGAACACTGGCTCAGTAAGAATTTGTTTCATACATGTTAAAGAAATTCTATGCTGCCCTTGAGTCAGACTCTTAAAGGAATTGCTCAGTATAAAAATAAAAACTGGGTAAATAGATAGGCTTTGCAAAATAAAAAATGTTTCTTATATAGTTAGACAAAAATGTACTTTATAAAGGCTAGAGTTACTGAATGTCTAACATAATAGACAGAACACTACTTCCTGCTTTGCAGCTCTTTTGGTTGTCACCAATTGGTAACCAAGGGGGGGGCTTCATGGGTCATAACACTTTGCTTTTAAATCTGAGCTGCATGCTGAGGATCAATTGCAAACTCACTGTACAGTTATGTCCCATGTGGCCCCCCTTAAAGTCAATGACTAACTAAGAGTTGGAGATCTGAAAAGCAGGAAATTCTGTTCTGTTATACATCCAGTGACTCCAGCTTTTATAGATTATATTTTTTTGGCTAACTTTATTAGAAACATTTTTTATTTTGCACAGCCTATTTACTCTATTTGGTTTTTATTTGTATACTGAACTTTTCCTTTAAAGGAATTGTTCAGTGTAAAAATAAAAACTGGGTAAATAGATAGGCTGTGCAATATAAAAAATGTAACTAATATAGTTAGTTAGCCAAAAATGTAATGTATAAAGGCTGGAGTGATTTCATGTATAACAAGTCAGTCAGATCACTACTTCCTGCTTTTCAACTCTCTTTGTTTACACTGACTGGTTGCTCTGGCTACCAGACAGTAACCAATCAGAGACTTGAGGGGGGGCCACATGGGTCATTTCTGTTGCTTTTGAATCTGAGCTGAATGCTGAGGGTCAATTACAAACTCACTGAACAGAAATGTACCATGTGGCCCCCCTTCAAGTCGCTGACTAGCTCAGAGTTATAGAGCTGAAAAGCAGGAAGTTGGATTCTGGCTGTTTTATTAAACATCTGTTCACGCCAGCCTTTATATATTACATTTTTGGCTAACTAACTATATTAGAAACATTTTTTATTTTGCACAGCCTATCTATTTACACAGTTTTTATTTTCACACTGAACTATTCCTTTAAAGCAAAAGTTCATTGGAACGAAGGTCATAGCTGTGTCTGGAAATATCTGTGAAAGACAAAGAATATCTACAACTTCCCTTTACAGTCATTATATTATTACAACAGAGCTATAAAGCAATCGGATCAGAACAGAAGAGTTAAAAAAAACAAAAAACAAAAACAAATTGATAATATTTAAAGGAACTGTTCAGTATAAAAAAAATAAAACTGGGTAAATCGATAGGCTGTGCAAAATAAAAATGTTAGTTAGCCAAAAATGTAATGTATAAAGGCTGGAGTGATTGTATGTCATAATAGCCAGACCTCTACTTCCTGCTTTTTAGCTGTCTAGGTTTCCACAGATTGGTTAGCACGCAGTAACCGATCAGTGACTTGAGGGAGGGGCACATGGGCCATAACCATTTGCTTTTGAATCTGAGCTGAATGCGAAGGATTAGTTGCAAACTCAATGAACAGTTATATCCCATGTGGCCCCCCCTTAAAGTCACTGACTAACTAGAGCAAAGCAGGAAGTAGTGTTCTTGCCATTAAAGGAACAGTTCAGTGTGAAAATAAAAACTGTGTAAATAGATAGGCTGTGCAAAATAAAAAATGTTTCTAATATAGTTAGCCAAAAATGTAATATTTAAAGGCTGGATTGAACAGATGTCTAATAAAACAGCCAGAATCCAACTTCCTGCTTTTCAGCTCTCTGAGGGACTTAAAGGGGGGCCACATGGTACATTTCTTTTCAGCGAGTTTGATATTGATCCTCAGCATTCAGCTCAGATTCAAAAGCAACAGACATGCCCCATATGCCCCCCCCCCCTCAAGTCTCTGATTGGTTACTGCCTGGTAGCCAGGGTAACCAGTCAGTGTAAACCAAGAGAGCTGAAAAGCAGGAAGTAGTGTTCTGACTGACATGTTATACATCAAATCACTCCAGCCTTTATACATTACATTTTTGGCTAACTAACTATATTAGAAACATTTATTTTGCACAGCCTATTTACCCAGTTTTTATATTTACACTGAACTGTTCCTTTAAGAGAGAGCTATGAAAAAGAGTGTGCAGTATATACTATAAGGGGTTATCTTCGAGTGTGCCGTTTGCGCACACTAATTCCCCAAGTGGCCATTAACAGCTGGTGCAGTTATTGCTTAATTTAAAACTGTTAGGGGATAAATAGGCCATTTCATTTCAGCTGTGCTAGGACTGTTCAACTGGATTACTTTTACGGCCAGCTTGAATCAGCTTCTGTGTGATCAGAGCACGCACAAATATCCACACGGCCAATACTTCCAGGATGGGCGACATCTGTACATTACTTCTGGCCGTATATATAGGCCCTTCAGTGAATATATATCTCCCATTGCCAGCATAATCAGAACTACATTAATGCAACGTCTCTACTAGAATAGACCTGTAGCGATCAAAGTAGTTTTTGGGGTTATGCGCCACTTTAACTGATGAAGCGAGTGAAGCAGAAAAATAAGCCACATGCTCTTTGAGCAGAACACACACCCAAACCACTGTGCAACACATCCTCTTCCACATGCCGTATTTCTAAAGAATCTACAAAAACCTCAGTTATGGCGCCATGATCCAGGAAACAGTGTGACAGAAGTAGGGGCACAGTACAGCAGACTGTTAGTGAGATTGACATGTACATATATAATCATACCAATATCTGTTTTGTCTTTGATCCTTGTATACAAGGAAGCTGTTACAGCCAATCTAAAAACCAAACACTGGTGCCGTGTTGTTGCTTGTTCAACTGTTCTAAGGCAGGATAAAGTCAACAATAAGAGTCTCCCACAGCTTTGTATTCAGCAGCGCTCCAGTTGCAATTTCAGCAATCGGGTTGCTAGGGCCCAAAATACCCTAGCCACCATGCAGTGATTTGAATAAGAGACTGGAATATGAATAGGAGAGGACCTGAATCGAGAGATGAGCAATAACAATAAATATGTAGCCTTGCAGAGAATTTGTTTTTAGATGGGGTCAGTGCAGCGCCGATTGTGGGGCTGCTGCCGCCTGAGGCAGCAGCCCAGATGCCGCCCCCCTCCTCTCCCGCTCCGCGCTTAAAAATTAGCGTCGGAGCGGGTTTCAGGGGGCAGCATCGCTAGTGCATTAAGCGCAATAGCGCTCTTTGCACTAGCGGAGCCGAATTTCCGGGTTAAAACCCGGAAGTTCGGCTCTTAAAGTTACAAGAGACAGCTTTTTGCCTCCCCTTGTAACTGGCCGCTCGCTGCCGCCTGAGGCAAGGGTTTCACCTTGCCTCATTGCAGAAGCGGCCCTGGGTCAGTGACCCCCCATTTGATGGCTGGAAAGAGTCAGAAGAAGGAAAATAATTCAAAAACTATTAAAAAGAAAAAAAAAGGAAGACAAATTGAAAAGTTGCATAGAATTAGCCACTCTAACATACTAAACGTTAACTTAAAGGTGAAAGTTCCCTTTAAAGTAACTTTTTCTTCAAGTCCTAAAAGGGTATAATCATACGAGTCTGTATGACTTTGATATACAATATTTATGGTGTTAAAGGGGTGGTTCACCTTCACCAGAAATACAGACTTTTCCCAATGACTTTCGATTTCCTATGTGGCCCTGTTTTTCTAACATTGAATCGTGAAGTGTCATTTTTCACCTTCTGAAGCAGCTCTGGGAGGGGGGGGGGTCGCCGACCCTGTAAACTTCTAAATGGATACATTTAGTTGATACATTTCTCATCTTTGTCCCTGCGGAGCAGAATGTCTGGGTTTCATTACAGAATTGATACAATAGTTGCCCGTACCAGTTCTTCAGAGATGCTGCTGAGAAATGTATCAACTAAATGTTGCAAAATTGTATCCGTTTCTCTGCACCTGAATTAATTACTGAGCTACCAGACTCCAGAGACACGAACATTCAACTTAAAACTTGGATTTTGGAAAAACAGTAAAAAAATAAATAATGGAAAGTAATTGAAAAAATGGCTTTATTTCTGGGAACAATCTAAAAACAACTAAATTGAAAAAGGTGTTTGGAAGGTGAACAACCCTTTTAATAACTAGGGTTAAACATTGCAGGGTTAATGTTACACTATGGGGGGCAGGTGCAAGACTCTCTGTCAATCACATACACAACCCAAAGCAATAAGTGATTGGTGCAGGACTGTATAAGGGGCAGACTAATTGGAATTGACCATTTACAGGCAGAACCTTGGCAAAAAATACATCAGGTTATTATTTTAAACCTCTTTGTTACAAATAATAACATTCATAAAGGAAAATAAGCAGTTTATTGGGTACATCAGAACAAAATTTTGATGTAAAATTCCCGGGAAAACATTACTTAAAATCAGGGAAATTCACTCATTGAAATGCATTATAAATTGGTGGGACCACAAATAAAAAAAAAAAAAATGTAAAATGAGGAAAAACTTAAAATCAGGGGGACTTAATAAAGGTTTTATTTTAGTTCTCTCAAAATTGACTTTCCTACTGCTGTTGTATGTGGCCTACAAAAACAGGACCTTGGAAAGTGCTCCATTAGTAGTTTACCAAGCGCTTATTAGGAGACTTACACAGAAGCTTCAAATATTTCCACCAAGAATAATTACATAGGAAGTCATTTTGTATTTCAGCCTCCTGTCTTGGTTAGCATTACAACACCAACAGGAATAGCGAATGTGAAAGTCAACTGTAATATCCTGTTTCATGGGCTGCTTATGTCAGAGGTTTGGCCTGTGTTAGATAGAAGCAAATCCTTCCCATCAAGCAGCTTCCTTCCACAGCCTGGTGTGGAAATGTGCCTACAAGCTCCAATGAATTGGCACAGACAGGTCAAATGGGCAGATACAGAAGCCCATGTGTACACAATAGAAGGAAAGAAAAGCAGTGTCTCTTTTAACAGAGCAGCATTACGGGTATATTTATATAAACCTTTCCGATAAAGCTTACATAGTTTTAACCTTTCCTTCTACTTTAATAGCCACCAGGAGCTAAATATCCTCTTACCAAAAAAATTTGGTGTAGAGCAGGAGTGCCCATACTTTACTATCTACTTTTAGTGATGTTGTCCCATTACGATCTACATCCACAAAAGCAGTGTTAGCATTCTGTTCCATGGAAAAATATTACTTAAATATTATATTGATTTATATTCCTACATTAACAAACAAATATTTCTAGTGTAACCTTAAAATAATAAATATCTGAATGAAAGGCATGAAACAGGGGGGTGATTTAGACAAGCTGTTAGTTGACAGATCTTCTAATCACCAGCTAAAGGTCTACTGGTAGATCCCGATCTACCTTTTGGGCACACCTGGTGTAGAGAGTGGTAAGATAAGATCAAATGAGGAGCCAAAACCTGTGGTATGAGTGAAGTAACAAAATCAGCATTGTGCCCCAAACATTAAATATAACTTTACAACTTGTTTTAATTACCAATGTAAACAAAAGAACAACATTTTAACTGCAGGGGAACCGATTTAGAAAGCCCTGCTTTCAACATACAAATGTGTAACAGTATATATTTATGACAAAAACAGCTCATTCTAAACCAGTGATCCCCAACCAGTAGCTCATGAGCAACATGTTGCTCTCCATCCCCTTGGATGTTGCTCTCAGTGTCCTCAATGCAGGTGCTTACTTTTGAATTCCAAGCATGTTTTAATTGCATAAAAAGTATAGTGCCAAGTAGAGCCTCTTGTAAACTGCCAGTCCACATAGGGGCTATCAAATAGCCAATCACATACCATATTTTGCATCCCAAGGGACTTTTTCGTGCTTGTGCTGCTCCCCAACTCTATTTACATTTGAATGAGACTCACAGGTAAAAAAAAAAAGATTGGGGACCCCTGCTCTAAACAATGTAAACCATGCTTTATATTGTCTACTTTAATTTACTTATTAAAGTGCTGTAGGTGCCCATTATGATGATAATAAAAGGAGGGACTAATTAGCAGCATGTGACTAACAAAACAACCAAATTTAAATTTTAGGTCAAGGAACAGCGCAAAGGAATATTACTTCCTACATGTAATATGGGGGCAACAATGTCTGCTCCCAGGCAATGTACAGGAAGCTACTGTCATGGTAATTAAAGGATTACACTTTCAAAAGCTTCTTTTATAGAGTAAGCTTTGTTAATTGCTAATTTTAGGTTAGTCCCTTAACACCTTAAAAGAACTATGCAGATACAGGCCCCATTGGTGGATGCATTGTCTTGCAATGTAGGTAGCATATGCATTCTAAAAGGTGGCATAGCTTCTCTACACAGTAACTATGGGCATCCACAATGCCACTTCACGACACACACTTATCTACTACGAAAAAATCATAAAAAAAAAAGTACACACTCTAGAAATAAATGCCAATTCAGCTTTGCATACATGGCCTTGAAATGGGGCAGAATGCCATCAACTTAAAGGGGTTGTTCACCTTTGAGTTAACTTTTAGTTTGATTTAGAGAGTAAGACAATTTGCAATTGGTTTTCATTCATATGATTTGTGGTTTTTGAGTTATTTATTCAGCAGCTCTTTAATTTGCATTTTAAGCAATCGGGTAGCTAGTGTCCTAATTACCCTAGCAACCATGCATTGATTTGAATAAGAGACTAAAATGTAAATACAAGAGGGCCTAAATAGAAAGATGAGTAATAAAAAGTAGCAATAATAATAATAAATGTGCAAGCCTTACAGAGCATGTTTTTAGATGGGGTCAATGACCCCCATTTGAAAGCTGGAAAGAGTCAGGAGGAGGAAAATAATTCAAAAGCTATTTAAAAATAATAATAATAAAGATCAACTGAAAAGTTTCATAGAAATGGCCATTCTAGAACATACAAAAAAAAAAGTTAATAGAAACGTGAACCACCCCTTTAACACTTATAACGATAGATTATATGGATGCACCGAATCCAGGATTCGGTTCGGGATTCAGCCTTTTTCAGCAGGAATCCTTCTGCCCGGCCGAACCGAATCCTAATTTGCATATGCAAATTAGAGGCAGGGAGGGAAATTGCATGACTTTTTGTCAGAAAACAAGGAAGTAAAAAATGTTTTCCCCTTCCCACCCCTAATTTGCATATGCAAATTAGGGTTCGGATTCGGTTCGGTATTCGGCCGAATCCTTCGTGAAGGATTCAGGGGTTCGGCCGAATCCAAAAAAGTGGATTCGGTGCATCCCTAATAGATTATATAACTACTAGACATTAAGCCCGTTAAATTAACGGGCGCTAGAACATATGTCGCCAGAGACGGTCCGTGGGGCACATGCGCAGTAGCGCAATCCCACGGATACAGGGACTGGACGCAGAGACACTTATTATATAGGATATTATAACTCTAGTGCATCTCTCACTCACTTAATTCTGATCCTGCCCATACCTTGTGTCTTATTCCCTTCCCTTTAGATTGTAAGCACCTTTGCACAGGGCCTTCATCAACTTTTGAACCGGTATTGGTTGTGAAGTATGTAACTCCATATGTTCTATGTATGAAATTAATGTGATTTAGTGGTACTTTACAGCGCTGTGAAATATGCTGGTGCTATATAAATAAATGTTAATAATAATAATAATAATAATAATAATAATGGCCTTCACAATACTGTGGCTGGCAGAATGCGGTGTTGTATACAGCACAAAAATACCCTGCAAAGTATCTATTCCAACACACACAGTAATTTATTGTCCACATTAGAAGAAACCTAAATATATTTCCCTCCTGATACAGAGAGTTCCATTTATGACCCAGTTCAAATGACCACACCATAAAGATATCATGTCACATCCCCCTTGCACCATCACCCTCATGGCGTTCTCTAATGGGATTGAATGTACAATAGGATCCCTGTCGGAGGGCATAAGGAGCTTGTGGCTAGCCTGCAGTGAGACAGTGGCTGCTTAAAGGAACAGTAAGAACAAAAATGAAAGTCTTTTAAAGTAATCAAAATAGAATGTCCAGTTGTGCTGCAATAGTAAAACTGGTGTGTTTGCTTCAAAAACAGCTACAATAGCTGGTCTCTGTAGCCATGGGGGCTGCCATTTAAAGCTCAAAAGGAGAAAAGGCACAGGAAACACAGCATATAACAGATACATTCTGTAATATACAATTCTTCAGAACGTATTGGTTATCCACTATGTATACTGTGTTTGAATGGTTGCCCCCATGGCTACAGCTTGTTTATATAAACTATAGTAGTGCTTCTGAAGCAAACACACCAGTTTTTACCAGCACAGGACAACAATACATGATATTTTCATTACTTTAAAAACCCCTTTCTTTTTTGGTGCTACTGTTCCTTTAAACAAAGCCAAAACTGCAAGTAGGGACAGTAATGCCTTTATAAAAAAAAAAAAAAAAAAATCTAACGGAGTTCTTTATTTCACAAAGCTCAATACTGGCCCGATAATATCCCTATTGACTAGACTGACTAAGTAGGAAGTAGGCCGACCATCTGCAAACTTGTTTTAAAGGTACACACAGTCTGCTAGATAATTACATAAAGCTATATCCTTGAGGAAAATCACTTTCCCAAGGTCAGAGCACAACCCATTAATATTTTAGTGCCTCATCAACAAAAAGATCTTGGTGGTTCTCCTCGCTATATATAGTCAGCCAGCTGCAGGGGAAGGATACAGTTCAGCATCTAATTTAATGGTGCCCTGATGGTGACTTGCAATCGCCGCCTTTTAGCACCCGCACAAGGATGGCTGACTTACAGACTCCCAGAATTTTCCGAAATCGTGTTTTTCCTCTCAACAGGAAACAGAGGGTGGGAGGGAAGGGACACAAATGTGTGTGTATACACACAAGCACACACTTTCTGCTAACTTCAGCAGATGCTGAATATAATTTTGCAGCGCTATATCTGTGTAGATTCAATTATTGTCTCTCCCACCAACTGTTCATCAGCTTGGGCACAATTATGGAGAAGCCTGCAATACCACTTGTTAACCCATCCTATACAATTAAGCCCTTCTCGTAACAAGAAATATAGTTATGGTAAGCAGCACTACTAGTCACGTCGAGGTTAAGCCAGTCTGGTGCCGACAATTTTGTAACTAAATTTACATTTAAAATTAAGTTATTTGATTAAGGAGCAGACATGATAAATGACTCTCTCAAAACAGAATTTTTAAAGCGCATCTAAAGAAGAAAAAGCCTTCACCTACAGCGAAGTCTAATTTAAAGTAAACTAATGAGAGATCTTTCATTAACTGTATTTGTTTTGCATAAAGGAAAGGGTCTAGTCCTGACCTGAATGATGAAGGAGCTTTACATGGGAACCATACGGATGCAATTTTTCCCCCATATAAAACAAGCAGGCCTTCTATAAAATTAGCACAACATATATGTCATTGCTGAGTAGTATACTGAACCTTTAGTTCACAACCTTTAATAAGTCTGTTTAATCTGATGGTCAGAAACCTTTTGACTTCTATTTTAAAAGATCAATTCCAAAAAAATCAGCGAAAAAAGACCTCCATCTTCATTCTACGGCCTTTGGAACGCCTGGGTTTAATTTGGTTTATAAATAACGAATCAACTCCTTGCAGCCTATGAAGTCACAACAGACTAAGCATGTTTACTAACATTGGATATAAATATCTGGAGAGATTTCCGGAGATATTGGTCATAGCAAACAATCAGATCTTTGCTTTTGTTTTGTAACTTATAGGTTGCTGTTTAAATCTAATTGCTGATTGGTTGACATGGGCAACATCGATAAATCTCTCCAATGTTAGTAAGCATGCTCCTAATTAAGTTCCATGGAGCAATGACACTATACATGAACAAATACTGCATACATTGTTGCACGTGTAAACTAACAGAAAGCACGTACACACAGTTTTCACGCTGTTTTAGCTAAATTGAACTCCAGGATTTAGAGCCATTAAAGGGGAAGCAAACTAAAATTTGATAGAGGCCCATGTAACACTAAAACCCATAATAAACCCATCACAGTTAATGGTTTCTTCAAAAAGAATGAATAAATGCCATTTTCTATACAGAAATGCAGCTGTTTAACAGTTCTTCTCTTCTGCATTATTTGAAATCCTGGCTAGAAAGGATGGACTAAACACTGATGTTACAAATTTTAACAGCATCTCCACAGCTTACAGACAGCATGCAGGAACTACATAACCCACAATGCATTGCACTGTGATGTTCCTTTCCTTATTGAAATCGTGTGTGCAGGGAATTGTGGGGTTTGGAGCATGCAGGCTAAGGACAGATGGCTCCTGATACACAGTAACAGTAGTCAGCCAGCTCAGCAAAGTAGTCAGCCAGATCAGCAGAACAGTGGGCTAGGCTTAGGGAACTGTTCCAAACCATTAAAAATCATGAAAAGGCTGCATATTTTTTAATTGGTGTATAATGTAAAGTTGCTTGAAATAATGTTTACTTTTCAAAAAGCTTAAGTTATGTTTGTGTAGAGTTCCCCTCCAACATACTTCCTATCAAGTGCTGAACTACAACTGTCTGGCTGGGCCATATTCTGGGACCTCTACCAAACAACAACTGATGGGAAGCAGGTAGTCCTCATGTACCTCTCTGCAGTATAACCAAACAGCCCGATTCCACCCAATGGCATCATGTATCTTATTCAGCTCTTCCCCAATATGTCCTGAACAGCAGAAATGGATCAAATGCACGCTGAAGCAAATAACACATACCTGTTTACTAAATCATTCCTCTCTGTGATGCAATGGTTGTGCACGTTTTGGTCTATTAAGCAATTGCATAAAGGATGTTTATATTAAATTGCTTTTCTTATATGTGATCTACAGCAAGGGAGTGGTTTCCTCTAAGTGCTCAAGTACCAAAATAAAAAAAAAATTTGTATAGGGAAACCGCAATCACTGCAAAGGTGTCTCAGGTCTGTGGCCCTCCAGCACCATCGACTCTCGATGAATCTGCATCTCAGCAGATTGCAATCCTGAAAATGGGGGGGGGGGCAAAATGGTGTTGAAAACAAATTCCGCCCATGTCAAATGCAAACTTAAAGGGGTATGATGTAGACAGCGATATTCTGACACAATTTGCAATCGTTTTAATTTTTAATTATTTGTGTTATTTATTTTTTTATTCAGCAGCTCTCCAGTTTGCAATTTCAGAAATTTGGTTGCAGGGGTCCAAATTAACCTAGTAACCATGCACTGATTTGAAAAAAAGAGACTGGAATATGAATAGGAGAGGCCTGAATCCAAAGATAAGTAGTAAAATGTAAATAACAACAATACATTTGCAGCTTTGTGGAGCATTTGTTTTTAGATGGGGTCCATTTGAAAGCTGAAGAGTCAGTCGCAATTCAAAAACTATAATAAAGGCCAATTGAAAAGTTACTTAGAAACAGATATTCTATAACATACTAAAAGTTAAATTTAAAGGTGAACAACAACAACAACTATAACATGGATACATAAAATAAGCAATACTGTTATGGAATTCTCTCTCTCGCTATATCTATATATCTGTATTTCTATCTATCTATCTATCTTTATATCTATATAAATGAGTGACACAATTAAGATCATTGCAGGTTAATAGGCATGCCATTACGGACATGCCAACTATATTAACCATTCTGCAACCACAGGGAGACACTGCTTGTGGTAAATATGTTTCACTCTGTGTGTGGTTACACATACATATTCTATGTGAGAGCTGTTTCTGGGTTTCTGGGTCATATATAAAGACAAGTCATCTTGGGACACGGCATTCAACACAATGATATACATGTCTGCTGCAAAGAATATACTATATGAATACATTGGTACCAAACAAGACAAAACCAATTGCACATCACGATGATGACCTAAGTGCAGCTGTTACAGATTAAAAGTATAAAAAGCAAACACTTGTGATGGTCCTTCAGAAGAAGCACAATTCTATTCACTTCTATCAGAGCAATGCATATTGGAATGTCCTCCTACCACTGCATGGGGACCATCTCAGTCTCTGCACACAATGGAACAGTAACACAAAAAAATTGAAGTACCGTATATACTCGAGTATAAGCCGTCCCGAGTATAAGCCGAGGTACCTAATTTTACCTCCAAAAACTAGGAAAGCTTATTGACTCTAGTATAAGCCGAGGATGAGAAATGCAGCAGCTTAAAGGAGGCATAGAGTCAAGGGAGGAGGGGGTCATTCTTCCACTGTATAGAGCACTTGTAAGGCCCCATCTAGAATATGCCGTACAGTCTTGGTCTCCATCACTCAAACAGGGCATTATTGTATTAGAGAGGGTACAGAGAAGGGCAACTAAGCTGGTAAAAGGTATTGAAAATCTTAGCTATGAGGAAAGACTGGCCAAATTGGGGATGTTCATGCTGGAGAAGAGGCGCTTAAGGGGTGATATGATGACTATGTATAAATATATAAGGGGATCATATAATAATCTCTCTAATGCTTTATTTACCAGTAGGTCTTTCCAGCTGACACAAGGTCACCCATTCTGATTAGAGGTTCCGCCTAAATATTTGGAAGGGGTTTTTTACAGTGAGAGCTGTGAAGATGTGGAATTCTCTCCCTGAATCAGTGGTACAGGCTGATACATTAGATAGATTTAAGAAGGGGTTGGATGGTGTTTAGCAAGTAAGGGAATACAGGGTTATGGGAAATAGCTCATAGTCCAAGTTGATCCAGGGACTAGTCTGATTGCCATTTTGGAGTCAGGAAGGAATTTTTTCCCCTCTAAGGCAAATTGGAGAGGCTTCAGATGGGTTTTTTGCCTTCCTCTGGATCAACTGGCAGATAGGTAGTTAATTAAAAAAAAAAAAAAAAAAGTTGAACTCGATGGACGTGTCTTTTTTCAACCTTACTTACTATGTTACTATGTTACTATGTTACTATGTTACTATGTTACTATGTTACTATGTTACTATGTTCTGGTAAGTTTCAATCTCGTTTTTGGATGACTATTCTTAGGCGCCGGCTACTATTCTAAGGCGCCGGCGAATATTCTTAGGCGCCGGCGAATATTCTTAGGCGCCGGCGAATATTCTTAGGCGCCGGCGAATATTCTTAGGCGCCGGCGAATATTCTTAGGCGCCGGCGAATATTCTTAGGCGCCGGCGAATATTCTTAGGCGCCGGCGAATATTCTTAGGCCCTGCACTGGAAAAATTATCTGTTTGCTTCAGAAACACTACTATAGTTGATATAAACAAGCTGCTGTGTAGCAATGGTGGAAATTGAAAAAAAGGCTATATGGCACAGGTTAAATAGCAGATAATAGAGAACACCATTATGTTCTACAGAGCTTATCTGCTGTAACTTGAGCTTTTTCTCCTTTGAATGGCTGCCCCCATTGCTACACAGTGAGACAAATACAAGAGTCCTCTGCACTCAACCCATTATCAATATATTTAAGAAAGACATTTTGTGCATACAGCTACTGAAACATGCCTTGCCCTTTAAACAAAACAGGGATTGTTTGTCCATATATTGCAATATATTTAAGCTGGTCATCTACGTCAAAGGTCATCCCACATCTGGCCAGTCCTACGCTCAAATTGCATCCGATTCATTAAAGGGATACTGTCATGGGAAAAAACATTTTTTTCAAAATTAATCAGCCAATAGTGCTGCTCCAGCAGAATTCTGCACTGAAATCCATGTCTCAAAAGTGCAAACAGATTTTTTTTATATTCAATTTTGAAATCTGACATGGGGCTAGACATTTTGTCAATTTCCCAGCTACCCCTGGTCATGTGACTTGTGCTCTGATAAACTTCAATCACTCTTTACTGCTGTACTGCAAGTTGGAGTGATATCACCCCCTCGCTCCCCCCCCCCAGCAGCCAAACAAAAGAACAATGGGAAGTTAACCAGATAGCAGCTTCCTAACACAAGGTAACAGCTGCCTGGTAGACCTAAGAACAGCACTCAATAGTAAAATCCCATGTCCCACTGAGACACAGTTACATTGAGAAGGAAAAACAGCAGCCTGCCAAAAAGCATTTCTCTCACATGACCAGGGGCAGCTGGGAAATTGACAAAATGTCTAGCCCCATGTCAGATTTCAAAATTCAATATAAAAAAATGTTTGCTCTTTTGAAAAATGGATTTCAGTGCAGAATTCTGCTGGAGCAGCATTATTAACTGATTCATTTTGAAAAAAAAAAAAATTTCCCATGAAAGTATCCCTGTAAGAATTCTATTGCTTCATTATAAATTTTAAAAAGGGACTAAAGCTGGCCATAGACGCACAGATTTGATCGTATGAATCCTCAATTCATACGATTTTCGGATCGTGTGTAGTGTGTCCAGACATTTATCTTGCCATGCCGATCGGCCGTTCAGACAATCGGACAGGTTAGAAAATTTTTGTCGGCTCCTGATCATATCTGTGCATGTATTGCTGACCGGAGTGGGAGACTGTCACCAGCTTGGCTGGACATAAACTTTCGTACGATTGCTGTAGGGTGAGAACATCAGCTGATCTGTTCTTTTACTGCTTTATTTGGTCTGAATGGTTAGGCAGGTCGGGAGATGAGGACGTACGATCGTTCTTCCGATATTGAGGTAAAATCTTTGTGTCTATGGCCATCTTAAATTTACCTGCAACTTACTTGCTGCTTTCAGAGTAAAACTCCAAAACTCATTGCACCCCCGCCTAATGGTTTTAAAAATGAGTGGTGAGCACAACTTTCCCTTGTTTGCCATTGCTACACAGCAGCTTATTTATATAAACAATAGCAATGTTTAAAAAGCAAACATCAGTTTTACCAGTGCAGAGCAACACTGCATTATATTTTTATTACTTTAAAATACTCGTTTTTTTGGTGTTACTGTTCCTATGCCAAAGCTGATAGCATTAAGATTGATGAGGTCATACTGTACTACTCATCTAACAGCTCTAAAATAGGAATTAATGGGTGATTACTAACTGCATTTACCAAATATTGCCAAAATACAATAAAGGCTATGTACCTACATGATAAATCTGTATACACACACCACTACCAACCTTCCAGTATGTGCTGTTAATCATCTGTACTCCACATTCTGTGATTGCAAAGGAAGTGGAATATTTATTTGCCAAGAAAATGGAGAACACTGCATGACGTTAATTAGTTCTATATCCTTCCAACCCCTTCTGACTCTTGCAGCTTGTGAAAAATTGTGTGACTTTGCTCATCTCTAAATAATGTTGTATTCGGTTTTATAATTACAATTGTCCCCCAAACAATCACTTTCCAGGAAATCACTAAAGAGCTCCAGCACTCAATTTTAAGTTAAATTATTTCTCTTAAATAAATGCCCCAAAATTGCAGAAGGAAGACAGCATTTAAAGGGGTTGTTCATCTTCAAAACTTTTTACAGTTTAGTTGTTTTCCGATTGTTCGCCAGAAATACAATTTTTTGCAAATACTTTCTATTTTCGATTTGTGATCGTTTTTCTAATACTGAAAGGGGTTCAGCGTAGAGTTAAATTTTAATATGAAGTAGAGAATGATATTCTAAGACAATTTGCAATTGGTTTAAAATTGTATTATTTTTAGTTTGAGTTATTTAGCTTTTTATTCAGCAGCTGTCCAGTTTGCAATTTCAACAGTCTGTTTGCTATGGCCCAAATTACCCTAGCAACCATGCACTAATATGAATATGAGTCAGGAATATAAAATAGGAGAGGCCTGAATAGAAAGACAAGTAAAAAAAGTAGCAATGGCGACAAATTTGTAGCTTTACAGAGCACTTGTTTTTCAGATGGGGTCAGTGACCCCCATTTGAAAACTGGAAAGAATCACAAGACAGACAAATATTTAAAAAACTAAAAAAATAATATTGAAGACCAATTGAAAATTTGCTGAGAAATGGCCATTCAATAACATACTAAAAGTTATCTTAAAGGTGAACAACTGCTTGAAGTTTAAAAATAGCCCCTTTATTGGAGCTCCCTATAGATATCCCTGTCCATGTTTCAATTGAGGGGTGGGAGTGTCCTAATGGTCTCTGCCAGAAGCACAGTAGGAGGGGACAGCCACTCACAGCCCTGCAGTCACACAAGCATAGACAGGCTTCAGTTCCCTATCTAGCTGCTGATTGGTTCCTGTCCTACAGTGCAGTGAGTCAAGAGCCGTCTGCAACCCTGCACAGCCTGGGAATTCAGGGACGAGGAAGTGGAAGGGAAGAGAGATAATCGACTATAATGGACTGGTACATTCTTATTTTTTTTTTTTTTTACACAAAATGTCTCTTTTAAAGTAATTTTTCACCTTCTAAAGCAGCTCTGGGATGGGGGAGGGGGTCACTGCCTCTGTAACTGTTCTAAATTGATACATTTGTTATCTTTGTCCCTGCTTAGCAGAATACTCGAGTATCATTAAAGGCAACTGTTAGGGTAAGGTCACACTGAGCGTTTTGGGGAGATTTAGTCGCCTGGCGACTAATCACCTCGTCTTTGCGGCGACCAATCTCCCCGAATGCCTTCCCTTCCCTCACACTCAACGTGCTGGCTACAATTAAAAATCAACAAATAGGATCAAATTCTCCCATCCCTACTGATAAATGTATCAACTCAAGAAGCCACTAAACGTATCCAATTGTAACAGTTAAGATGCTTCTGGACTACTGAACTGCCAAACAGACAACAAAGACACCTACATTAAACTTAAATTTTGGAAAAACAGATAAAAAGTTGGAAAGCAACTGAAAAGAGTCTTTATTTTCAGTGAACAATAGGAAAACAACTAAAAAAAAGTGTTTGGAAGATGATTCTATATAATTCTATTAAAGGGTTATGAGCATGCCATTATTTTCTCTTTATCCTCTTGGCTGTGCACAGAAAAACTTAGATTCCAAATGTAGAGGCTATCTGGTTATTCAGTTATACCAAATATTTTTTAAAATGCAGGTGTTACTATAGGAAATAAACTGGGAGGAGAAAATGATCCTTAACGGCCGGTTCCTCTGATGGGATCGTAGCTTGGCTTTCTATTTTGGGAACGTACAGTTCCGTTTCTCTGCTTTGTCACAACTGGTGATATAATGGTGCTTCAGGAAGTGAATCAGTGTCTGTAGTTCTCCATAAGAGTGTCTGAAAAACCCAGCCTTCTGTGACGACTTCAACTATGGGAAAAATGTCTGTCTACAACTTAAAACATCAGACAATAGGCTGCAGTGGGGTGCTGGGATTTGTAGATTAAAAGCTTTGAGATCTACCGGTGTCCTCAAGGCTTGGCACCAAACTAAAACCGTGCTTTAATGGAATTAAGTTGTTTGCACTTTAAATCTTATCATATGGAACAGAGGTCTTATTAACATTGCCACCTTCCTACCTGTTAGCTCACTTCCCTGTTAACATTGGCACCAATCTCATTTTTACTGAAGCAGCCAGTATTTTACTGGTTGGCAGGACAATGGCAGCAACTCTAAAGGACAATAACAATACTCTTATTTGGGCCAGTATACACCAAAGAAACTTGTAATTTCATACTATAATTAGCAAATGTACCTAATTTCACAATGTTCACATTGCCGTCTGTTCAGCTGATTTATATCTCTCTCTATCGATCTATCGATTCATCTAGAACGATCTATGTATGTATAGATTCATCTAGATCTATCTATGTATAGATTCATCTAGATCTATCTATGTATAGATTCATCTAGATCTATCTATTAATCTCTCTCTATCTAGCAATATAAATAAATCAGCTTCCCCTTTGCATTAACCTTCAGTAACAGGTCAGGTGGCTGCAGCACCCACCAAATGAGAATGCAGTTGTTGACTCTCATTGTTATGTTAATACAGAAAGAACTGGCTTTAACCGCCCTGGAGAACAGATAATGAATGGCACCAATTACTGTCACTCGGTCAACTGATAGTACCTGAGATGGAAGACTCATCCGGAGAAGGACTTACAGCTCAAGGGCACAAATCTACTTTTCTACGAGAAGGGGGGGGGGGTGCATCCTTGTGATGGTTCAGAAAGGATTCTGGAGTTAATGACCAATTTTAAGCACAATATTACATGTTGATAGGAAAGGGACTGGTCAGCAATTTAATAAAAAGGGTAAGGGGGGGGGGAAGAAAAAAAGGCAGCATGAGATCTGCTCTCTTTTTTCAGAATGCGAGGTATCCTAAGCATGGGTTACTAGATTGTGAATGTTATAAAGTATAACAAAGAAGGTGTCTGCAAATAATTTACAGGATGGGAGGAATGAGCGAGGTCACAAATGGGTGGATTCCACATGTTTTACCTTATTATTCAACAGGACTGAAAATAGGTTGGTGATAAGCATCTGCTCTACCCATGTTCCATATATCCACAGCTGCCCATATAAGGTGCTTTGATATTCCTTAAAATAGGAGGAGGATATGGGCTGCTTAATTTACAGAACATATTATTATATGCATCTGTACCTACGAGTGGGGTCAGCCATATTGCTTATACTTAATATAAAGTGAGTGGGACTAGGCTCCTCTGGTAAAATCTTCTTAGGGTCCCCAGACAGAGTACCTGTTGTGCTAGCATACACAGTGGATATGTAAGTAAGAACACTTTTCTGGTATACCAAAGAAACAGAAAACCTCCAGGGAGAGGAACCCTTCAGACAAGCCAGTGCTCCATTCCAGAAGCTGTGCTCTGTGCAGAGTGTTTCCTAGATTCTGATTTACTATCATCATATTGTGAAAAGTACATTTTGAGAGGTGTAGCTTACATGCTATTAAAGGAGAAGGAAAGGCTAAAATTAAGTAAGTTTTTAGAAAGGTCCATAAAAAAACACCAGCAAACCACTAAGTATTGCTGCTCGGAGCCCTTCTGTATTAGACTTCCTGCTTTCAGCGTAAACCTCCAGGGCTAGGGCTTGAGCATGCTCCGTTTGCGCCTCTCTCCCTCCTTCCTGTAATCTGAGCCCAGAGCTATGAGTGAGCAGGGAGAGACTCAGGCAGGAAGTGGTCAAGCCAAGCTAATATGGGTGCTGCTATCCTAAACAAACAGAGAGCTTCTAGAGCTGTTTACTCCAGTATGGTAAAGCATTCTGTAGAATAAATATAGTGTTATAGCTTGCACTATTGTGGCTAATCTATTGACAAACTGCTTTGGTAGCTTTCCTTCTCCTTTAAGGGCAGTGGCAGTAAAGGCTACTGGGGGAGATTAGTAGCCCAGCAACAAATCGCCTTTTCATAGGGCGACTAAATGCCATCCCACCAGCTAGAATGTAAATCGCCAGCGGGATGGCACTCTGAGTGCTTCGATTTCCGAAGATGCCTCACGAGGACACTTCGGGCAATTTTGGAAAGCAAAAGCAATCACAGTACAATCCCAATTGCGAGGGGACATGATTACACTTTACAAGTACATCACAGAACATTATAGACAAATAGCAGGGGACCTTTTTACCCATAAAGAGGATCACCGTACCAGAGGCCACCCCTTCAGACTAGAAGAAACGTTCATTTGAAGCAACATAGGGGGTTCTTCACAGTCAGGACAGTGAGGTTGTGGAATGCACTGCAGGGTGATGTTATGATGGCTGTTCAAAATGGCTTGGATGATTTTTTGGACAGACAGAATATCAAAGGCTATTGTGATACTAAACTCTATAGTTAGTATAGATATGGGTATAAAGAATTTGTGTAAAAGTAGGGAGGGGTGTGTGTATGGATGCTGGATTTTCATTTGGAGGGGTTGGACTTGGTGGACTTTGTCTTTTTTCAACCCGATTTAACTATGTAACTATGCAAGTTTTACCATACAAGTATTCAGGAGGGCAGGCAGGTGAGCCTTTGGGAAATCACAATGACATCCCAATTAGGCTCAATGAGATGTATATAGCACATACAGACTTATAATGGGGCATCCTATCACCCATGTCTCTAAGTGCATGAAGCTTTTTCCACTCCCAATCACATAATTCTAAGTTCTTACCAAGCATGACCTGCACCACCCCCATATTCTCTCAGGCAACAGGGATATTTAAAAGTGTTGCTCAAACCATCAAAACATGGTAATTATTTCTTAACTAGTGTAGTTCAGCAAGAGGGTCAAAAGTTGACTAGTACCCAAGAATGTGAGAATGCTACAAATGATCAGAAAGTGGTAAAGTGTGCCTGAGATTCCAGGACAACAGGGTGGGTGAAATATGCCTAGAAAAAATAATATTTTAACAACACACACACCATATTACTGTGGAAGGAAGCACGATAGAAGCAGTCTTGTCACTGTCAAGTAACCACAAACTATGCCAGGGCGTAAAGATAACCACGACCTTGGAAATAAAAACAGGCATTGGCACACACTTTAAATACAAATTTATGTTGTCTTAATGTGAGCACATTTCCAGCTCTTTCAAAACAAGTCATTCCATTGTTCTTCTGAGGAATCAATAGAAATGGTTCCCACACCATCACAGTAGCCATCTTGTGCCTGTTTGGATACGCCCAACAGCAATTTCCTTACACCTGAGCAGACCTAACAGAGGGAAATTTGTTGGATTTGTGTGCTCCCAATTGACCCCATCCAACATCAGCCTCATCAATGAAAACACTGAGGACTCACATAAACTGGTAACTTGTGTTTAAGAGAAAAAAAAAAAAATGATGGGCATTTTTAGCTCCCTCCTTTAGGAAAATATAAAAAAGTTAGCTTTCAGCAGAAGCTATCTAAATATTACTTTGTAGGTCATAGCCAAACCACTTCTACATTAATTTACATTTTAGCTCCTGCCGTTTCAGTAGCTGGCACATTAAAGGTGAATTTAAACCCCAACATCAACAGAAGTGAGGTCAAAATATTCTTAACACCTTCCATAGAGAATTACAACTCCTGTCCTATTTAGTTGTTTATTTAGTTGCCTTTAAGGTAACTTTTAGTATGTTATAGAATGCCCAATTCTAAGCAACATTTGAATTGGTTTTGATTATTTATAGGTTTATAATTTGCCTTTTTCTTCAGACTCTTTGCAGCTTTCAAATGGGCGTCGCCTACCCTTTCTAAAAAGCGAATGCCCTGTAAGGCTACACATGTATCGTATTTGCTCATTTTTATTACTTATCTTTCTATTCAGGCCCTCAACTATTTATATTCCAGTGTCCTATTCAGATTAATGCATGGTTGCTAGGGTAATTTAACCCTAGCAACCAGACTGCTTAAAATGCAAATTGAAGAACTACTGCATAAAAAGCTAAATAACAAAAACCACAAATAATAAAACCGATTGCAAATGTTCTCCGAATATCACTCTCTACGTCATACTAAAAGTTCTCAAAGGTGAACCACCCCTTTAACTACTTTGATCCCCAAAGCATTATGCTTTGGGTCTCTGGGCTGGTAACATATAGCAGAATCACTGGGATCCAAGAGGGAACGAACGGACCCTATTGTGAAAAACAACACTATATCTGAAGGCCTGTATAGATTTTAAACGTTTGTAAGTACCCACCTGTTAACCCCTCTGACACCGTTTGGATATATGCCTGCACTGTTTGGTTGAAAAGGTGAACCATAAAGATGAAGGAGTAAAAACTCCCCCCTCTACAGAGTGTATAGTCACCTTAGCACCAATCAAACCAAAGTTGAGAATACTACACTATATTAGTCAATCTGTTCCTTTTGTCTACCCTCAAGCTGTTTTTAAGCTCTGGTCCTCATCTGTGTTTATATTTTCTGGTTGGTACATCCGAGGGAGGGCGGATATTGGGCACCGGCAGAGGGAGTGAACCGCAGGATCCTAGATCATCACTTTATTTACTTTTATCCCCACCCACAGTTGCTGGCAAGAACCAGAAAGTTGGTAAAATAATTTCAGTTGTTACATGTTTTAATGAATATAACTTACTGCTCAAAGATTGACTACTATTGTAGTAGTTTTTTTTTTTCTCCCATTAAAACATGAGTGAACAAGACAACTGCCTCAGTGGCTCTGTGTTGGAAAATGCATAAGAACAAACCTGTAATTTTTTTTCTCTTTAAACAAGTGCCCTTGGCAGTCAAAACAGAAAAACCATGAGGGTGGAGACTTGCTGACTGCACAGGATTGTTAAAATGAATCAATACTGGGTTTTGTTTGCAGAGACTGGTTACTGCCCTATTGAAGGAAAGGCTAAAATTAAGTAATCTTTATCAGAAAGTTCTATATAAATACACCAGTAATGCTGCTCTGTCAAAAGAAACACAACAGTTCTTTCCTTCTATTGGGTACACATCTGCTTCTGTATCAATACTTCCTGTTTTCAGCATAAACCTCCAGGGCTAGGGCTTGAGCATGCTCAATTTGCTCCTCTCCCCCCCCCCCACGATCATCCCCTCCCTGCTGTAATCTGAGCCAAGAGCTATGGGTGAGCAGGGAGAGACTCGGGAAGGAAGTGATGTCACACCAAGCTAATATGGCTACTATCCTAAACAAACAGCTTCTCCCAATTATGAAGTGCATGGGTGCTTACTGGCGATTCCCATTGAAATAAGAGGAGGGGCAATTTAAAGTATCAACTATAAAATGTTAACATTTGTCCAAAAACAGATGTACTGCATTACTTCAACATATGTCAGAACCTTTCCGGTTTCCTCTTCTGTAAGGTTTGTATCTCAAAAGTTATTGTGCTAAAGAACCATAAAACAAATTGCAGATCGACGTTTCAACGGCTGCCCTTTATCTTCATAGAGGGCAGCTGAAAATTGCAACCACCTATGGATAAACCGATATCTGAAATGCATTTATCTTCTAAGACAACATGTAACAAAGATGGAGGGGCCCCTAAATTCAGCTAACAGAAGGGAGAGGTTTGCAACGCCTATTTCCAGTTGGGTATATTATATCTGTCTTGTCAAAGTATTGACTGCAACACTTTTGGCTCTTTTTAAAGTACCATGCTTTTAAGATGCAGCAACATGAAGGGTCACTGTCCTCACTGGCAACTAATGAAGGAAGCTGCAATTATTTCAGTTTCACCTGCATTAACACACAAATCAGTAGTTGTTTTACATTAAACAATATTGCATAATATCCTGTTGATGCATATGGCTTGGTGTACACTAAGAAGGGGGAAAGTAAAATCAGAATAATCCGCACTCAGCAGGAAGTTCACAAGCCTGCCTTGTGCAAATGCCACAGTAAAATGAAGACAAAATATAGCAGCAAATCCTCTGCGGGCCATTCTCCTTTCAGCACAGAGGTTTCAAAACACTTACCTGATGGACAGGCACTTTCTGAGGGGTGTTCTGAGGTGACTGATGAAGCGAAGTCCATGGTTGGTGATGAGAATGTGACGGAGGTGAAGACTGATGGTGCATAGCTGGATGAGGCTGACAGTTTGCCATTTGCTGTTGAAAAGATTGATGACCAGGATGCTGCTGACCAGACATCATCCTTTCTTGTATTGCCTGTGGATCTGCATGGCTAACTCCAGGACAGCCATTTGGTCTCATGTGCCCACCCATCTCCCTTGGTGCTGAGGACATACCCATGAAGGCCTGACTCTGCTGAATGTTTCTAGGGCCGATATTTCTTTGGCCCATAGCCATGCTGCCAGGGGGCTGGTGAGTTGGAGGAGGATGGGGCATATTTGGGTAACTTCCAACATCCATAGGTATCCCAGCACTCCCAGGTCGAACTTGTGGTGGAGGGGTACCTGCTGGATTACTCATTGCTTTCAGTGGTGACATGGGAGGTGGAGAAGCATAGGTTCCCTGAGGCTGTGAAGGATGCATAGTTTGTGGGTTCATTTGGTTAAGTGAGCCACTAGGATGAATAGGTTGCTGGTGCATCAGTCCTTGACTATTATTTGATGGAAACCCCACAGTATTTGGGTATCTAGGTACAGATGGAGTCATTGGAGTGTTGTTTGTAAGGCCTAAATTCTGATTCATCCCTGTATTATTAACTAATCCCTGATTAAGGTTACTATAAGGATAGCGGGAATACTGCCCTGAGTTGTTTAATGTGGGTGAAGGTACAGTCTGGTTACAAGAATTAAAATTAAGGGACTGTGGCCTCACTGAACTCTGCTGAGAAGGATTAGGTGAAAATCTAGGACTATGAGCAACAGATTCTCCATGGTGAGTAGTGGGGGGATGATGATGAAATTGTTGTACTGTATGACGTAGAGAAGATCCCATGTTAGGATTTTGCTGGGGCACATGTGACAAATGACCTGGTCCTGCAGCACCAAGGAAAGGATTTCCCTGATTAAGACCCTCTTGCCCTTGTGAAAACTGATTCATCCTTTGTGACTGTAATGGGCCATGTTGTTGCATTGAAAAATCTCCTCGCACCATGTAATTTCCCATCTGTTGAACGTGTTGATGGTGAGGTGAACCTTGTGGTCCGGAAGGTGCTGGTGGCTGCTGTTGAGACTGCTGCTGGTAAGATGGTCTTATCTGCTCCGGCACCTGCACAGCCCTAGGTCCCCACATAGAGCCATTGTCCACGAAAGATGGCCCATGTCGGTCATTCTGCATACCAGGGTACACGCCCATTTGGCCACCTCCATGAGGGACTTGAGGAACAGGTGTGTTGTGATACTGTGAATGTGGAGAGGCAATACCGTTTCCAGAAGTGTTTGCCATCATTCTGTTCGGCTGGTCTATCATGTGCATTTTTTGTGGTTCGTATTGGTTATAGTGATCAAAATGTGTCAGCTTCGACTGGTTCTGATTGCTTGTACTGTGGTGGAGCGGTGACTGCAGTGCACCAAATCCTTGGTCCATAGGCATTTGCTGTGCCATGGAATTTACGGGATTTTCTGGGTAACCACATTCACCTAGACCTTCTAATCCTTCACTAAACAGATTCCCATCCTCTCCAAATAAACTCATCATGCCAGGGTCTGCCATTTTTAATTCTTTGCGTGCCTCTCTCTGGAGTCACAAGTGCAAGATTGTGCTTCACCTCACTGAGGCGTTTGTCCTCAAAGCTTTTAATCCTTAGCTAATCGCTGTCATGTCATTCCATATTTTCTTAATTCTGTCGGACTATGCAGCTTTAGGCAGTTTGATGAGCTGTACCTGAAGGAGACATAACAGAGGAAGCCATATAAATAAACAAATAAAGAAAGAAAGCGAGAGAGAAGACAGATGATTAAAATATACCTGCATCTGAAAAATAAAAAATACAGAAACAGGTCAAGACATCAGGTTAGTATAGCAGGGAACACTGTTTAGTATCCTATCTGGTTGGGGTTTTTTTTGTTTTTTTTTAAAATAAAATTCAGTTTCATGGTAAGTATTCAGTTGCATTGGGTGTCACAGAACAAAAGAACAATATGCAGCAACAGAATCAGCTGCCACAGCAGGCAGACAGATGTACGGATATAGTCAAGCATCCCATCTGCTAAACTAAAGCCCTGAAAATGCTCTGGTTACCAACAGCATGTCCTCAACCCTATCCCCCAAAGGAGTGTAATCAGATAAGCAAGCAGCAGCATTAAGGCCTGTATTTCACTATGGTTAGCAGAATCTAAGTCCATTTACCAAAACAGTGGAAAGTCATCCTTTAAAAAAAAAAAAAAAAAAAGACTACAATTTGTTTGACACAAATATTCCCCTCCTTTGTTTTGCAGTGGACATGTTATCCAATAATTCTACTGTAGATAAATCATGCAAAAGCAGCTATTCCAGAGGGTCTGATGATGAAAGTTCTGGATTCCCTAATGTGATAGCATCTGATTGCAGAGGTTCTGATGATGAAAGCTCTGGATTCTCTAATCTGATACGACATTTTGGACAAAAAGATTTGTTGTGGTGACATTTTTGGCGATGCCCATTTAGTGGCCAAACCCTATAGTTACGTTAATTTTACAAAATTTGGCATGTTATGAAAGTTTGAACACATTTCTGTGTTTTTTTTATGTTCTTACAGTTTTGCTAATGAAGTGAATTGCCCTTTAAATTGCAAGTCAGTTTCCCCAAGAGACCTGCTTATCTTAAATTGCACAATTGTTTGCTTTTCTTAAATTGTTACAATTGCTTCTTTGCTCATCTTAAATTGTTACAAAATGAACAATTTGCACCTGGCACATATTCTGGGCTCTCTGTCAAAAGCCAATTAAGTTAGAAACTTTGTATCTTTTTCAGGCTGTTCAGTGCAGGAGATCTTATTCCAGAGGTTCTGATGAAAGTTCTGGATTCTCTAATGCAATATCATCTGATACACACACACACACACACACACACACGTGTATTGGGGTGCAACACAAGGTGGTGCAGCTAGCAGTGCAAGTGGGGCTGTAAAATTTCGTGGCCACACCCCTAATTACCATGTTCATTTTACAAAATGTGGCATGATATGAAAGTTTGAACACATTTCTGTGGTTTTTATGTTCTTACAGCTTTGCCAATGAAGTGAATTGCCCTTCAAACTGCAAGTGACAGTTTCCCCAAGAGACCTGCTTATCTAAAATTGTTACAAAAGTAACAATTTGCACCTGGCACATATACTGGGCTCTCTGGCAAAAGCCAGTAAGTTAGAAATATTTAATATTTTTCTGACTGTTCAGTGCAGGAGATCTTATTCCAGCTATTCTGATGATGAAATAGAGTCCTGTGCGGGTCCATTTTTTGGAACCTGTACCCGACCCGTAACCGCATTCTTACCCGATTGGACCTACTACACAACGCGACCCGCGAGTACCTTATCTGCAACCCAGACCCGCTGACCATCAAGAACCAGGAAGTGCGGCCCGACCCACAAACCCGCATAACTGCCGACCTGCATCTATACCCGCACCCAGAACTTCTACCCGCAGGTTTTTGCGGGCAACCCGCTGGTACCCGACCCGCTGAAAGTTCAGGATTCTCTAATGCAATATCATCTGATACACACACACTGGGTGTATCAGGGTGCAACTCAACACAAGGTGGTGCAGCTAGCAGTGCAAGTGGAGCAGTGGAATACAGAGTACTGGGCACACAGGGATTAACATTAAAATCTCCTTCCAACAAGTCAAAAGGATATAGTTTAGCCAATTCTACTGATTTGTACTGAGGTATGTTTATTTCTACAAAGCCCAGGGAATGAGCCTTGACAACAGGAAGTGAACACACCGGGTTCTCCACTTAGTCTAATGTGCCATGGATAATAATAATGACGTCACAGCTTCCTATCTAAACTGTACCGGCTGTTCCGACAGGACTAGCCAGTGAGTTAACTCTATAAGGGTTCCCCTAATGTTCAAAATGCAGGCCAGTAGGCTATAAAGCAGTGATCCCCAACTAGTAGCTCGTGAGCAACATATTGCTCACAAACCTCTTGGATGTTGCTCCCAATGGCCTCAAAGCAGTTGCTTATTTTTGAATTTCAGGCTTGGAGGCAAGTTTTGGCTGCATAAAAACCAGTTGCACTGCCAAACAGAGCCTCAGTGTAGGTTGACAATCCACATATGGGCTACAAAATTGCCAATCACAGCCCTTATTTGGCTCCCCAGGAACATTTTTCATGCCAGTGTTGCTCCCCAACTTCTTTTACTTCTGAATGTTGCTCACGGGTTCTAAAGGTTGGGGACCCTGCAATAAAGGTTCCCTAATTCAGTTTCATTTCTCCAGCAGAGTCTAATTAACCTTCAGGACTACCGGCACCTCTCAAAAACTCTCCCCTTAAGTACAGCGGGTAAAAGAGCCAGGTTTCATAGAGAAAACGGAAAAAAAAACTCCTTCTAAAACTACAGTCCAAATATGATGAATAAATTACACTTTAAAAAAAAATTCATACAAAAAACATATTCAGGAATGCCAGCAATGTGACAAAATTTGTCACTATGATTCTAATCCATAATCCTATTTTTCTTTCCAAACCTTAATGGTTGCGGGTTAGTGCTTCTGAGGTGCGCATTGGGAACAAGTAGCTGAATTCATAACTTCTCTAGGAAACTTTCCTCTGGAGCACAGTACTTTATAGATCAACATTCTGGACCTTAACCCAGTGAGTTCCAGGCCATTTTGCCAAGTCTGCCTCAAAGTGATTAATCAGCAAAAAGTAAAGGTTAAAAAAAGGAGGAGGGTGCTTAACAAAAGGGTACCGTCCACTTTCATTGTGCTTTCTCTTCCTGCATTTTGCAACTCTTGGCAACAATGTCATGGAACACTTTATCTAAATATAACAGTGTGACTGGGAAAATATTCATAGAGACTTTGCTTCCATTGTTAGGAATGCAGGAAAGTAATGGCACTCAAATCACACAACTACTACTCCCAACATTATAGCTTTATAGATTTCCTTGTGCCGACTTTGCGGTTTATCAAATACAGAAGCAACTACCACCCATGAGCCTGAGCAAGACAAAGGGGGAACCAAAACTATGCTGGAGCAGTTTAACGCTAGCTACAGATTTGGTTTATGGAAATCAGACGCAAATATTTTAGTGCCAGATTGAACTGAAACAATACAAGACGAACCCCATAAATAATCATATCAAAATAATTGCACAGAAAGCAAAATTAGTCATCAGTGGAACAACAATATGCCCACCCTGATACTTCTGCTTTTGCCTTACATCTAATCTATGGATATTTACTCTGATGTCATAGGCTACTATATTACCACATACAAGTCCCAAGATCATGCATGTTATTAATACATGAATGGCAAGGGAGGAAGGTCCCCAGGGAGTTTTAGTACCATGTAACTGCTACAGCAACTGTGTAAGTAGGTGCAAGAAGCAGAGTTTAAAGGACAATAGAGTGCTGCACCTACAATTTTCCTTAATAAACCTTTGGTAAACAGCCCATTCCCAGAGACTATTATCCCCCTGCTACTATAAGCAACATCTCTCCCTACTATACCAGTTATCCCACAGCCCCTTCCCAGAGACTATTATTACACTGCTTCTATAGGCACCAACATTTCCTACACTACATGCTATCCCACAGCAACAGTCCCTTCCAAGAGACTATTATCCCACTGTTACTATAGGCACCATCTCTCCCTACTATACCTGTTATCCCACAGCCCCTTCCCAGAGACTATTATCCCACTGCTACTATAGACACCATCTCTCCCTACTATACCTGCTATCCCACAGCCACAGTCCCTTTCCAGAGGCTACCAATTTTCAATGCTACAATTATCCCTAATTCCTTAGTTGCTGCTGTAATGCACACACAGATGCAGATACCAACTATTACAGCATTTCAGAGTCTAGTCAAAGGCACAAAGGATCAGTCTCCAATCTTTCTGTGTCACACCCCACTGACCAAACCATGCAATTTTAACATCTAAATAAAATGAAAGCACATTTTGAATATTCTAGCATTTAAAGTTTGATTGTAACCTGCCTGATCCTTTGCAGAGAATGTGTGTTATCCCTTCCCCCAATTCCACACATCCAGAGGCCTTTTCTTTGGTCTGACCTGCAGCGGAAAATAATTTATCTCCCTCTTTTGGGAAGGCGCTGGCATATGCGGTGGGGGTGAGTAACCCATCATGAATAAGCTGCAGCACAAAGCCAGGCTGAGTGTCACACGATACAAAAGGCCAGAGGTCAGAAGAGCAAGCTGGAGGGGACTGAGCACTGGCTCTTCACACTCGGCTGCCTCATTTAACTTTTCATACACATTGTGCACATATAGAAATCCGCCCACCGAATTCATTTGTTCACATACGGAGACTAAAAAAAATAATACAGGCACATCGACTATAGCCAATTCCAGAAAACAGCCATTTTGTGACATTCAGTAACAATTGGCATTGGTCTGATTATATGGTTCATAGGTGTCTTCTTTCCATTACACTACTCCTGGCCTCCGACACAAAGGCTACCAAAATACCCTGTATTGTTCCAGTTCTAGGTATGTGGGTGTCCTCCTCTAAGATACATGAACCCAGACAACTTTACAGAATACATACGTGTGAGCAGCAAGTATTTTGGTCAAGCTCACAGACTCTATACTGCTACTTTATTGGGGCAGGCCTGCAGCTGTTATTGAACTATAATACCCATCAAATGAAGCCAGGGTTACAGTTCAACAGCTTAAGGGCTCGCAAGAACATCCATGCCATATCAGTTTGTTGCTGCTGCACCTGTAATTTCCACACCAGACATTTGACATGACAGCCACTATTGTAACAGAAGGGAGGAAGCCTCCCAGCCAAGGAAGGTGCAAACAAAAAGGCTGTAAAGGGGTTAGAATGTCTTATGTGTGTCAATGTATCAGCTATTGGGCTGCAGTGTATTACACATTTATATAAAATAAGATCTCATACAGCCCATGTATGAGCAGTTTAACCAAGCACAGAGTGGCCAATATCAAATGAACAGCTAAAAAGTCAGCAAATACAGATGACTAAAAAAACAAAAGGAGTGTCACAAAATAAAGACAGAGAAGGAAAGCTACCAAAGCAGTTTATTGCTAATAGAATAGCCACAATAGTGCAAGCTATACCACTATGTTTATTCTGAGTAAACAGCTCTAGAAGCTCTCGGTTTGTTTAGGATAGCAGCTGCCATATTAGATTGGTGTGACATCACTTCCTGCCTGAGTCTCTTCATGATCACTCATAGCTCTAGGCTCAGATTACAGCAGGGGAGAGAGGAGCAAACAGAGCATGCTCAAGCCCAAGCCCTAGAGGTTTAAACTGAAAACAGGAAGTGTGATAAAGAAGCCGTGTATAAACAATAGAAGGAAGGAAATGCAGTGTTTCTTTTGAGAGAGGACTCAGAGAAACATTACTTTGAGTGTTTACTGGTACATTTATATATGCCTTTCAGATAAAGCTTACTTAATTTTAACCTTTCCTTCTCCTTTAATAAATTATACAATTTAGTATAGCTTAGTGCATGTTTGAAAATTCTGCATGGGAAGGAGCACACTGGCAGGTTGATATTGCCCTCATATGACAAGTCACCATAGGGTCATCTCTGTGATCCCATTGTTGGCCCTAGAAGCAACTTGCGTTATATGCCCCCCAAGCTCCAGTAAGCATTGATTACTTAAAAAAAAAAAAAAAAAAAACATTCCTTTCATTTACATGTCCGAAAAAAGTTTATAATTGCCAGATACATTTTCTGAATTTCTTTTCCAGCCAATTATCTATATACTAGTACGAGAAAAAATTGAGATAGCATTCATTCATTGTACAGCAAATTACAGACAATATTCCCTCCTGCGTTCATCTAAGCTGTCAATATGTGAAAGCAAGATATGATTACCTAATTGACTTTATTATACCTCTAGTACACAAACACACAAAGGCTGTACGGACAAAGAATCAGCAATACCACATTGCACTCATTAAATAATCAAAGGAGTTATATTAATGCCTCTTAATGACAGACAGTATGTGAATTAAGCAAGGGGCTATAATATTCCTCAGTCCTTGGTAAATAACAAGGACAAATCTAATTATACTGTGATTTCCATAAAAGCTGTTAAACAGTACTGCAGAGCTAAATCTAGTATCATGAAAGTCCATGAGACTTGACTGTTCATAGTATGTGTTAAAGGAATTGTTCAGTGTAAAAATAAAAACGGGGTAAATACATAGGCTGTGCAAAATAAAACATGTTTCTAATATAATTAGTTAGCCAAAAATGTAATGTATAAAGACTGGAGTGACTGGGTGTCTTACATAATAGCCAGAACACTACTTCCTGCTTTTCAGCTCTCTTGGTTTACACTGACTGGTTACCCTGGTTACCAGGCAGTAACCAATCAGAGACTTGAGGGGGGACTCATGGGTCATATATGTTGCTTTTAAATCTGAGCTGAATGCTGAGGATCAATTACAAACTCACTGCACAGATATGTACCATGTGGGCCTCCTTCAAGTCATGACTAACTCAGAGTTATAGAGCTGAAAAGCAGGTATCTGGCTATTATATTAGACATCCAGTCACTCCAGCCTTTATACATTACATTTTTGCCTAACTATATTAGAAACATATTTTATACAGCCTATTTACCCAGTTTTTATTTTCACACTGAACTGTTCCTTTAAAGGGGTTGTTCACCTTTAAATTAACTTGGGATGTAAGGATGTAAATAGTGATATTGTGAGTCAATTAGCAATTAGTTTTCTTTTTTTTTTTTAATTTGTGGTTTGAGTTATTTAGCTTTTTATTCAACAGCTCTCCAGTTTGTTATTTCAGCAATCTGGTTGTTCGGGTCCAATTACCCTAGCAACCATGCATTGATTTGAATAACTCACTGGAATCTAAATAGGAGAGGGCTTAAATAGAAAGATGAGTAATAAAAATTCATAATAATACATTTGTAGCCGTACAGAGCTGACCCCCATTTGAAAGCTGGAAAGTCAGAAAAGGAAGGCAAATAACTAAAAAAAAAAACTATAAAAAATAAATAATGAAGGCCAATTGAAAATTTGCCATTCTATAACATACTAAATGTTAACTTAAAGCCGAACCACTACTTTAAATACACAGATAGGGGGAAATAATATATTAAATTCACTGAAGTCCAACACACAGGAGTGGCCAAACCACACTGATTTTGGTCCAGCTGAGAAGCTTAACAAATAAAGTGGAGGAAGGTGTCACATTCATATGGATGAAGGGCATACAATTAGAGCCAATAGAAGGCTTCAGCAGAGCAGATTTTCTCAGTTTTCTTTTTCAACTCAGTGGGACCATATTACTCTGTGCATATCCGAATTGAAGGGCTTGATTGAGTACATAGCAAGAAAAACAAACTTGGAATAACTAAGGAATAACTAAAGGTGGCCATACACGGATAGATCCGCTCGTTTGGCTCCCTCCGATATGCCCACCTTGAGGTGGGCAATATTGGGCAGATCCGATCGTGGGCCCTAGGGCCCAACGATCGGATCCTAGCATTCACAAACGGGCGGTTGGATCGCGGGACCGCATCAACGAACAGATGCGGCCGCGATCCGACGGGGTTTTTAAACCCATCCGATCGAGATCTGGCCGACTTTCGGCCAGATCTCGATCAGGGAAGCCCGTCGGGGCCCTCATACACGGGCCAATAAAAAACAGACCGTGTCGGCAGCTTTTATCGGCGTGTGTATGGCCACCTTTAGGTGCTTCCATATACACCCTGGACTGTACAGCTGCAGCAGTTATTTGTTAACTAGTATATGTATGGAATTGGTTATCTGGAAACACATTATCCAGAATGCTCTAATTACAGAAAGGCTGGCTCCCATAGACTTCATTATAATCAAATAATCCAGAATTTAATAAATGATTTCCTTTTTCTCTATAGTAATGAAACAATTCTTTGTACTTGATTCCAAGACATAATTAATCCATATTGGAAGCAAAACCAGCCTATTGCTTTTATTAAAAAATTTACCTGATTTTCTAATATAAGAATGAAGAGTGAATGAAGATTCAAATTACGGATACATTATCTGGAAAAACCCAGGTCCGGATAACAGAACAGATAACCTGTAATTATGCTAAGGTTTTTTAAAGTGCAGTTCTGCAAAGCTATGTAGTTTCTGTTTGACAAACATCTTCAAAACAAAACCTTGGTCAATCCATGGCCATCCAGATGTTTTTATACTACAAATCACAGCAAGCCTTCAGCTACCAGTGATATGCTGGGAGCAGTAGTACAAGAGACCATGCAGCACATAATTCACACAAATGAGTAAAGGTGGCAATAGATGCAAAAATTACAATCTTTCTTGGAAAAGATCTTTCCAAGAAAGATCATTTGTTTCAATACACACGTGTAGAGCGGAGTCGTCAAATGTATCTGACGATTCAGCACCAACAATGGCCGATGTTTGGGTGCCTTCAACGACACCCAATCAAACTTTTCCGTCCAGCCCGATCGACAAGCCGATTGATATCCAAGTTTTCTGCAGATATCGGTCGTCTCATTTCCCATCATACACGCACCAAATATCGTACGAAAATTTGTTTACAATATTATCTGTGCGTCTATGATCACTGACATATGGGATCCTGACACTGGTTTTGTATGTAGGTGATAAAGGTCCACCTGACTGTCAGTACATTCAGCTTAGCACAGATAGATTTATTGAGATCTATAAATACATCAAAACTGGGCTACTCTGAACACTTTAAATACTCTTAGGAAGGTTCAGTTCAACTGGAGTAAAATTTCTTAAAGGGGTGGTTGACCTTCAAGTTAACTTTTACTAAGATATATAATGGCTGAACTTTTCAATTAATCTTCATTTTTTCTTTATTATAGTTTTTGAATTATTTACTTTTTTTACGCTTTCCAGCTTTCATATGGGGGTCACTGACAAATGTATTGTTATTGCTACTTTTTATTCCTCATCTTTCTATTCATAGCTTCTCTTATTCATATTCCAGTCTCTTATTCAAATCAATGCCTTGTTGCTAGGGTAATTTGGACCCTAGCAACTGGATTGCTGCAACTGAAAACTGGAGAGCCGATTAATAAAAAAGCTAAATAACTCAAAAACCACAAATAGTAAAAAATATTAAAACCGAAGGCAAATTCTCTCAGAATATCACTCTCTACATCATACTAAAAAAGTTAATTTAAAGGTGGACAACTCTATTAATGACTCAGATTCAGTTTTGAAAGTGTACTTAGGGTTTGGCCGAATCCCAAACCAGATATCTATATTTTCTACCGCAACAATATCAGGGGAGCAAGGCATCCACTGCTGTGTTTAACATGTAGCCAGCCACTACTATGGAGAACTGACTACTACTAAAATAGCAAAAGGTAAAAAGAAGCCAGCCTGAAACCTCGGGTATAAAAGAGTATATATGACTGAAAAGAAACAAACATTCCTATGGCATCTGTGCATTTTTCTCAATGTCAAAAAAAGCAAGGAGACATATAGAAGTTAGACCAAAAGTAGAAGATGTTACTGATAAAACAGATGTTGAATGAACACTATGGAGTTGTTGTTGTAACTAGCACTTTATTTAATCTGGTAAAAGTGCCATTTTCTTGCACGGGCAAGTAGTGAGGGTTAGAGACATCTGCCAAAAGCATAAAAACTGGCTCTGATTCCATTCAACTTAGGTCTCCCCCGACAGAGTCCTGTATTTATAACAATATTGTATCCTATATATACTGTAAAAATTTGAAGGCATTTCACAGAGCCCCAAAATACATGATCCAAATCCCATTGGGATTCATGTTCTGACAGCGCAGTAGTAATTGGAAACTGCACAACTAAAAAGTCTCCACTAAAAGGGGGAAATTAGCTCACTTTAAGCACAGGTGAAATTTATTACAAATAGCAATTATTGTTACGACCTTTAATTATCAGTTATGTAGCCTGGCAACTTTGATGTTTACATAATATTGGCATGAACCTGAATCTAAAAAAAAAAAAAAAAAATAAGCAAAGTGATTTTTAACCACTTCCTAAAGGAATTGTTCAGTATAAAAATTGGGTAAATAGATAGGCTGTGCATTTTTGACTAGCAGAACACTACTTCCTGCTTTGCAGCTCTCTTGGTTTCCACGGATTGGTTACCAGGCAGTAACCAATCAGTGACTTGAGGGGAGGCCACATGGGTCATAACTGTTGCATTTGAATCTGAGCTGCATGCTTAGAATCAATTGCAAACGCACTGAATAGTTATGTCCCATGTGGCCTGCCTTAAAGGAATTGTTCAGTGTAAAAATAAAAACTGGGTAAATAGATAGGCTGTGCAATATAAAAAATGTTTCTAATATAGTTAGTTAGCCAAAAATGTAATGTATAAAGGCTGGAGTGATTTCATGTATAACAAGTCAGTCAGAGCACTACTTCCTGCTTTTCAGCTCTCTTGGTTTACACTGACTGGTTGCCCTGGCTACCAGACAGTAACCAATCAGAGACTTGAGGGGGGGCCACATGGGTCATTTCTGTTGCTTTTGAATCTGAGCTGAATGCTGAGGATCAATTACAAACTCACTGAACAGAAATGTACCATGTGGCCCCCCCCTTCAAGTCGCTGACTAACTCAGAGTTATAGAGCTGAAAAGCAGGAAGTTGGATTCTGGCTGTTTTATTAGACATCTGTTCACGCCAGCCTTTATATATTACATTTTTGGCTAACTAACTATATTAGAAACATTTTTTATTTTGCACAGCCTATCTATTTACACAGTTTTTATTTTCACA